>JAUIMM010000132.1:2252500-2852500 GCA_031769625.1 Taudactylus pleione | reverse complement strand
GTTTTGTTCTCTCGTTCAGACCTAGAGGCGTGAACAGACCGCAAAGAGCGAACGGTTCATTTGAATAGCCACCCCCTTTTTTCAGAACGAACGACCGCAATAGCATCCGGCTCTGAATCAGGCCCTTAATTTATTGAACTTGCACTGAGAATACAGTCCACCTAAAGCCTTCCCATTAAATAAATACATTTTCACTCCAATAAGATAAATCCCCACCTGAGAAAGGACATGCAAATCTACCAAGTAGTTTCCACTTTGATACACGATGAAGCTTTGTAGAATGGATTCTGATTGAAAATAATCCAAGCGTTAGATGTATCAGATGGGTGTAGAGGGATTCTGCAGATAGGACTTACTGTAGGGAGAGCAGAATATTGGCAGGGTGAGGTACTCTGAATGCCAGGCTCACACACTAAAGGTGTGGTTTAAGAAAAGCCGTAATTCCCAGCAATTACCATCAGCCGCCGACCACTTCATCACACCTGAGGCATTTTAATTGCACAAGTACAGTGGTTACTAAACTAGCAATCACAGAGTCCTTTATAAAACAACAATAAGTATAATTACATTTCTACATTTTTTTTTTCTCTCTGTAAACTACTGTATATTTCAGTAAGGATTCCGATGTGGAATATACATGATGCAAATATATTAGTCAATATAAATTCTAATAAAAAAAAAACATAAAAACTATGCAGTAGGAGGTGCGGGCGCATAATAATGCAATTAGCATCAACGTAGCTCCGCCCTCAGCATCACAATGCTGCAATTTGCACAGCAGGGCCAGAATTATGGTGACACGATTCGCAGTGAGTCGTCACATCAAGCCCATCCCCCCTTCCCCACGGAGAGTGCCCTATTCACCGTAAACTCACTGAAATTTGGGAGTCTCTGGCAGATTCCAGGAGAATAGGCATTTAGATTGTGATGTCACAAGTGCCTCATGCCTCAATGAAGTCACTAGTTAATTTGAGTTAATATAGTGCATTGCCATGGATATCAGATCAGCAGGGGCGGAGTAAGAGAGGAGGGGGACCGCGTGCAGTCTCCTTGAGGGCCCCGGCTGCTGCGCATACATGGGTTTCAGGGAAAATGGCCCCCACAAATAAATAGTATAGAAACACGTACGAATAATGCAAATTAACCTCTATGATGAATAATAGGAACAAAATTAGCAGCAAATAAAAATTAGATATCACGCCTCTGAAAAAGTTGATAGACTCAGCGAAATGCATTAGTCGAAATGCGTTAACTGGACTTACCTATGTGGGGGTACACCTTGGAATTCCATGGCAATTACTCTCCATAACTGCTTTTATCAAAAGGGAAATTGTGGAATCAAGTGTCCTAGATCTATGCAGGCACACTCTCCTGACGGCAACATTGCATCATTCAGGCACTCAGCAATGACATCATCCCGGTATCCATCGTGACGCCTGCTCCCGGGCGGGACTGCATCGGCTGTCATTCATTTAGATGTATTTACCGTGCCATCGCTGGTCCCAATGTAAGGACTATAGGCCTAATTCAGAGTTGTACACTTTTACCCTCGCTGCTCAGTCCAGACGCAGCAGCGATGCTCAAATAAGCTAATGGCGCAGGAGTTCGCCTTGTGTAACTAGACGCCTCCCGCCGGCTGCTGTCATCCGCTGCTGTGTGAGGAAGCTCAGCATCGGAATACTCTGCCTGACCATCTGTCATCAGGTTACTCAGGATGGGCGGTGTTATCACGCAGCTGAAGCCAGTGAAGCTGCGTGTAAGGATGCAGCCACTGGCTTCACCACACCCAGAAAACGGGACCAAGCTGCACCCCCATTTTCTGAGACGCTGCCTTCCGACTCCACCCCCAGTCAGGCTGTGGCATCCGGGCACTGCAAGCAAGTGAGCAGACACTGATCGCCACATGCACAGGACAGGTCCTACGCATATCTGATCGGCCACCATCGGAGTTGAATGTGAACCGTCAGGTTTGCGTACAACTCTGAATCAGGCACCAGAAAATATTGCACCAGATGTAGTAACACTAGTAGTAACACTAATAGATTTGGAGAAACTTAGGCCCTGATTCAAAGCCGGACGCTCTGACAGAGCGCTCGCTCTGAATCAGGGCCGTCCCTCTTAATTTTTAGAGCGGCCTCCTGGCCGCTCGCATAGCTGTGGGTGACCACCCACAGCTATAGCGAGCGGCCAGGAAGATGGTCGCGATGGTCAAGACCATCGCGACCATCGGGCTTGCGACGAGACCCTTGTGGTAGGGTCTCGTTGCCGCAAGCCCTGGAGTGCTTTTGGCTCTATCAGAGCCGAGAGCACTCCCACTGACATCACTTGTGATGTCAGTGGGGCCGGCCCCAGACGTTAGGCGTTCCCATGGAAACGCCTCCATCTGGGCAGCCACGCCCACCAAAGGGGGCGTGCTGTCACTCACCATGGACAGCACGCCCCCTTTGTAGCGAGACCCGGAGCGATGGCTTGCCCGTCGCTATCCAGGTCTCGCGCATGCGCACGACGGAGCCGGCTGGGCCAACATCGACCTGCTTGCGAGTGCTCAGCGCTCGCGAGCGGGTCTGAATCAGGCCCTTAATCCGTTCTGGACTTTACATACAATCCAGGTGCCCCCTACCTTTATGAACTTTTTGATGAGAGATTGGTACGCTCACGTCACGTATTGCACCCACACTCAAAAATAAAAGTTAAGGAGTGGGGAGTGTAAAGTTAAGGAGCAATACAAGGTTATGGAGTGGTGTGGATGCATAACCCCGAACTGCCCCACTTTGGGCAGCACAGTCCCACTTTTCAGACACTGTCCCACTTGTCGGCCACAGTATCCTGCAGGGGAGGAAAAGTTGGAGGGAGCAGCTCTCACCGTTGCTCTGCATAGCAAATAGTGGGTAAATGTATGTACGCAGTGCTCATGAGACCCTTGGGCAGTCCAGCATCTAGCGGAGTGCCGGCATGCCCCCAGAGTGACAGAAATGGGGGCGTGACATGAGGCCACCTCCCCTTACCACAAGACCATGCTTCTTTTCAGGTACACACCATAAACCTGCACATACTGGCCCTCATTCAGAGGCGCTCGCAAGAGCGAGCACTCGTTCTGAATGAGGGCGGCCGCTTCATTTTTGAAGTGCGGCCTTTTGGTCGTTAGGTAAGCTGTGGGTTACCACCCACAGCTTAACGACCGACCAGGTTGATGGTCACGATGGTAAACACCATCACGACCATCGGGGCTTGCGACGAGACCCTAAGGTTGGGTCTCGGCAGCCGCAAGCCCCAGGGAGCTTCCTGCTCTAAAAGAGCAGGAAACTCCCCACTGACATCACTGATGATGTCAGTGTGGCCGCCCACAAAACGGTAGGCGTTCGTTAAGGAACGTCTCCGTTTTGGAAACCACCCCCCATGGCCCGCCTACAAAACGGGACGAGCTGTCGATCAACATCGACAGCCACCCCTTTTGTAGAGAGCTCCGGAAGCGAGAGAGTTTCTCTCTCGCTGCGGGGCTTGCGCACGTGCAGTGCTGCCGCTGCGCATGCGCAGGGCTAACTATCGACCCGGTTGCGAGCACATCGGTGCTTGCGACCGGGTCTCAATGGGACTCACTGTCCCTCCTTCCATTCCCAATATGTTCCCCCAACTCATAAAAAGTAAGGTTCTTATTACCGTGTCCCCTCCCCCCCACCCATTTTCACCTGGTTACTCACCACCCATCACTATCCCCGACAGGCGGCTAAATGTCACTCTAATGCAGGACATTTTGTGTTGACAAATCCTCTTTTTGCATTCAGTTTGGTTGTAACTCAGGTGATTCAGGGGTCTCATATTAATTTGCAGAATGAAATATGAGCAGTTCACTCCTGTAACAATGTGACATCTACCGATAGAGACGGGTTCATGGGTATACAGCACTGACAATTATTTTGTGAAGAGAAATAAAAAGTTCCCGGCTGCAATCTTATTGGTTCGCTGGTTTGAGCAAAACAATTTCAGTGATGAAACGATGAATATAGAACCGCAGTACAGACAGTGATTAATTGGCTGGATAAAACACTGGAAGCTTGCTAGCAAATATATATTTATGTCTTTATAGCCAAGGCCAGTAGAGGCCATGGAGAACCTCTGTAAGTAAGGGCCGGAGGACCAGCTGGACAATGAGGCCAGTGCGGAGTTCAATACAAGTCGGCCATATTTGCATGTATGGAACTAAGGGCCTGATTCAAAGATGGACGGATTTGCACAACCGTCCATCCCCGAAGCACATGCAGAAGGAGGTGTCAGACGCCTCCTTGCTGCATTTGCGATCCCAGTGCTGTGACCAACGTCGCAGGCTGGGATCCCCATCGAGACCGATGGTCGCTCCTTTGGTCAGGCAGCAGGAGCTGAAGCTTCCCGCATCCTGGCCGGTGCCTGGTCACACAAGGTCACGCAAGGGGCCAGGACTCTGCATCTGCCGACGCAGGGCCTGGCCTCCCCCCTCCCTGAAAACGTGGGTGGGAACGGCAACCAGCAATGCCCCCCAAATGCTGCAGCATGTCAATTGTCTGTGGGCGAGATTGTGCACAGAACGGGTCCTGCGCAGGCAGATGCCCCTAACCATCAGAGATGTACATTCATCCTCGGATGAACGTACAGCTCTGAACCAGGCCCTAAATGCATATATTCCCCTGGATACTGAGTTGCATGCACCTGTGCTGCCAGACCGCCACTGTCCATATGCCCAGTACTATAGCTGCCATCACTATCAGTGCATACTTGCATCAGCTGTCTCAGTGTAAAGTTGCGTTTGAGAACCGGCGTGATTATTCGTTTGCACAACTCATTGAATAGCCTGAAATTCTGTTGAAACGACCTTCTCTGAACTTCCTCAACATGCGAATGCCACATTACCACCCTGTTACGCTCTCTGGGCTGCAACCAGAAATGCGATTGAGTTGCGTACGCCTCGCTAATTGAGTCCACTTGGCAACGGAGCTTGCGCAGTGTGATGACACACAAGTTACATCTGCAAAACTGACTTTGTGTTCAACTCCATCCATTTTATATGACGAGGAGTAGGATAACGTACAATGTTTTGTCTTGAATCTCACTATCCCTGAGACTTTACACCACCTATAGCGTGGCGAGCAGATTGAGGCGATAATAATTTATGCTGCACAATTGAAAGTATCGCACAAAATAATTCTTGTTACTTTCGAGCTTTCAGTGGGGAAATAACAGAGGCGCGATAAGTCTTTTTTTTGGTCAGGATAGTGTAAAAAGGATGACATAAATGTATCACACTTTCAAGGAAATTAATTAGTTCTTATGTTTTTTTAAATGCCTTTATGGTCATAATTCTTCCACATTCACACGATAACCAGCCTTAAGAACCAATGCACCAAGTTTGCTTTCCCCTAACTATCAGAACAGTAACGGTCCAATTTCTGGAACCCTAATATTTGGAAAATACCTTACCCCACCACTCGCATCTTCTTGCTAATGGTCCACGATTTTGCCACTGCTGGTTCTCAGCTGAACTGAAACTTGTACGTCTGTGGCAGCTGGGGCTTTGGTTGGTGGGGACGTAGCTCTTGGTCAGTTGTAGTCCCTTGTCCCGGACATGGGACCCCCACAGCAGTCTTCTACCTTGGAGAAGATGCTCCTTTAAAACCATTGCTTTCTAGAAAAATGTTTCTTCAATGGAAAGTCCAGGAGTTTCTAAGGTCAATCTGTGCCAATCACTACCTAACTCTTACCAGTTATTTATATAGCACACTCATATTTCGCAGTGCTGTACAGAGAATATTTGGCCATTCTGCCCCAGTGAAGCTTACAATCTATACACCCTACCACATACATACACACTAAGGTTCATTTTTTTTTTTTTGTTAGGTACCCTAAATAGAAGAAAAACAAGATGACAAAAGTACAGACTGATAGAAAAATGTTGCAGAAATACATAATTACAGTGTGCAATAATGTTGTAATGCAGATAAGACAAAGGGTAGAGGATCTAGGTCGCAAGAGCTTACAATCTAAACGGAATATGGGTAGATGCAATAGGGAGAGTAGGGGAGAATTGGGGAGGGCAGAGACTGGAGATTATAGGGGCGATAGGCTTGAATGAAAATGTGAGTTTTAAGGGCACATTTGAAGGCTGGGAGGCTAGATGAAAATCTAATATACACAACTAAATGACTTGCTTTTATGGGATGAGATAGATGGATGGATAGATGGATAGATAGATAGATAGATAGATAGATAGATAGATAGATAGATAGATAGATCCTTTATTCACTGTTATGCATTTCATCTTTCATGTGGTCAAGATGTGTTTATTTGCTACACATAAAAGACAGACCGAATCTTTCTACTATTTGACGGGAAAACTTATTATGAGCTGCGGCAGGAGGATTCAGCGAGCAGACTCTGTAACTCTGTATTTCATTATACCGACATTAGAAAACATGTGATGATAATCAGTATGATTTCCATTTATAGGACATTGTTACTATGCAGCTGTGCGCTAACAAGTTGGACAAGAAAGACTTCTTTGGAAAATCAGACCCTTTCCTTGTGTTCTACCGCAGTAATGAGGACGGCACGTAAGTTTGTCCACGGGAATGTGTTATTATAAAGCTTTTCTGGCGTAACATCCGCCTCCTGTCATCCTGTCCTCTATAGTAAGTAAGTGGGTGACTATATATTATTACATACGTACTGTTACAAATTGGCGTAAGGAGCTGCTCAGCATTGGGGTAGTTGGAAAATAAATAATAAAAATTAACTTTTCATAGCAATACGAATAACATTTGCTTTTATCTCTTTATTTGCCATAATTTGCTGTATTTCATCTCATCTCCTCTGTGCAATTTGATCTGGTTGTCAATCAGAACTGCAGTAGGTTGTCAGGGGCCACACCCATTTTGCATCATTATATATGATGGTCACAGTACTTCTGAAGTGCTGATCTGTGCAGCATAAGTGTAGGGTCTGATGTATTCTGGATAGTGACACAGGGCCTGATTCTGATCCACACACAATGGCGATATTTAAGCAGATCATGCGATTGTTATCCACTGTGCAAACGTGTCAGCCGCACTGTGCACACAGCGATTATTTGGCGAACTATGGGCCTGATTCAGAGCCGGATGCTCTGAAAGAGCGCTCGCTCTGAATCAGGGCGTTTTTGGGTTTTTTTTGTGCGGCCTACTGGCTGCTCGCATAGCTGTGGGTGACCACCCACAGCTATAGCGAGCGGCCAGGATGATGGTCACGATGGTCAAGACCATCACAACCATCGGGCTTGCGACGAGACCCTTGTGGTAGGGTCTCGTGGCCGCAAGCCCCAGAGAGCTTCTGGCTCTAATAGAGCCGGAAGCTTTCCCACTGACATCACTGGTGATGTCAGTGGGGCCGCCCACAAATGGTAGGCGTTCGCTTGGGAACGCCTCGTTTTGTGAAGCCACCCCCCGGCCATGCCTCCCAAACGGGGCGAGCTGTCAATCACCATCGACAGCTCGCCCCCTTTGGTGTGAGACCCGGAGCGATGGAGCGCCCGTCGCTAGCCGGGTCTCACGCATGCGCACAACGGAGCCGGCTCTGTCGTGCGCATGCCCAGTGGGCAAACATCGACCTCGTTGTGAGCGCTCAGCGCTTGCGACCGGGTCTGAATCAGGCCCTATGCTCACACAGAGGATACACTCGCACAGTGAATGACAGGTAGTCAGCATATGAGGGAGGTAACAGGGTGGTTAGAGAAACACAGGCGTGTCTGGCCGTTTAAACGCTATTTTCTGGGCGTGCATATATTATCCACTGCGTCCTTATTGGCAGCAGTAGAGCCCTCTGGGTGTCCTGGAACCCGCTGTGTCTGCGGCATGTTAGACTTACTCAGAATGCTGATGGCCTCCTGATCTGCATTCCATGTTTCTGGTCTTGTGCGTGATTGGCGGATGTGAGATGCTTTCAGTGGGCGTCTCTTAGCCCTGGACGGCGAGTGGGTCATTAGCACCGTTTCCTAATAGCGTTCCATTCGAAATCGCAGCTGTGATGGCATTAGTATGTGGACCTAAATCAGGCCCATTGACCACAGCCTCCAGGTGGCACAACAGATTCAGGTGCCTGCAGTATTACCTGACTATGGGGAGGTGTATCAAAGCTTAGAGTGGAGAGAGATAAAGTACCAACCAATCAGATCTGTCCATTTACAAGCTGTGTTTGAAAAAATTTACAGTTAGGAGCAGATTGGTTGGGACTTTATCTCTCTCCAAGCTTTGATAAATCTCCACCTATAGGCCTGAATCAGAGATGAACACAATGCCGATAATTACGCAGTTGAGCGATTATAGGTAATCTGCGCATTTGTGTAACTCGCCTTTCCATGCGTAAGGGTACGCAACCATCGCTTGCAGTGACTTTTTACTCACAGTGTGATTGACAGTCGGAGCATTAGAGGGAAATAACGGGGAGTATTGGCAAATAACGTAGGCGTGTTGCAACTGTTTTCGGGTGTCAGAACCTGCGTCTGCGATCCCGTACACAATAAAAATGGCTCCGGCGTCTCAGTACACGCGGCCATTCTGCATGACCACAGGGTTACTCAGAAGGTCGATTATCTAAGGATCTGTGATCAATGCTGCGTCTTTGCATGTAGCCGCTTGGATTCGCGATACCGTCTGTGGGTGTCGCTAAGTACTGACGTCTGCGACATTCGCATATTTTCGCACAGCACCTACGTACAAATTTACAGCTGCGGTGGCATCTCTGAATAAGACCTAGTTGCTGGTGGACAAAAATGGGTGTAGCCTAGCCTAAGATGGGCGTGGTTAGTGGAAATCAGGGGTGTGGCCTAGTCTAAGATGGGTGTGGTTAGTGGAAATCAGGGGTGTGGCCTAGCCTAAGATGGGTATGGTTAGTGGAAATCAGGGGTGTGGCCTAATAGGTCAAGATTCTGATCTTTTAGAAGATTTTAGCACAGACACAAAAATGTAGTTAATATCTGAAAAATATATATTTTTGTGCTTTAGCCAAGTCTGCCCCATTCTCAGTTGCCCCATCTGGGGATCTCTGTTGGGGTTGCTCACAATGAGGCAATGGAGACCTTGGTGTAGGGTGCAAGATAAGCAACTATTTTGCCTCTTTTTACAGGTTCACGATTTGCCACAAGACAGAAGTTGTGAAAAACACTTTGAACCCTGTATGGCAGCCGTTCACCATCCCCGTGCGAGCGTTGTGCAATGGTGACTACGACAGGTGGGGAAACCCCTGGACTCATTGTTCAGCTGTTATCTGTAAATTAAAAGTAACAGTATTTTTTTCTCTCACTTTATAATGTATGTCAGTGTTTCCCAACGCCAGCCCTCAGCGAACCCTAACAGTGTACGGGGGAGATGTATCAAACTTTGAAGAGAGATACAGTACCAACCAATCAGCTTCTAACTGCCATTTTTTAAACACAGCCTGTAACATGACAGTTAGGAGCTGATTGGTTAGTACTTTAGCTCTCTCCAAGGATTGATACATCTCCCCCTATGTTTTCATATATCTCGTGCACAAGTGGACTTATTACTTACTTGTGGTTCTTTGAGGAGATCTGGAAAACATGCACTGTTAGGGTGCCCTGAGGAGTGGAGTTGGGAAACACTGATGTATGACAACATGATTTCACCAATTTTTTTATTAATCAAATACATTTCCTGTATCTTTCAACTCAACAGGCTTAAGTCTCTAATACACTGGCAACACAAGTACAATGTATAAAAATGGCCATGAACGTTGAGACTATTGTTTCCAATGACCCCAAATGTAACTTTTCCCTCTTCTGAAAGCACAGAGGAAGCCTAGGGGATGTTCCTTGACCTGTTGAACATGAGTTATGCTGCCCATCCTCTACACGATGTGGGGACGACGGCACTATTACGACGCCGTCGTCTCCCACGGGGTGAAGTGCATACACTGAACGTTCAGACGTTCAGTGTATGCAGCTCAATCATCCCCGAACATGGCAACCTGACAGCGGTCGTCAGGTTGACTGTCATGTTCGGGCGATGATTGATGTTAAAAACGACCAGCGGGGGCGCGTATCGCTGGTCGTTTTTAACATTTTACTGCCCGATTTGCGGGTGGTTGTCAAGCGATGGAGCGATAACGACCGTCGTTATCGCTCCATTGCTAGGTATAATCGCCTAGTAGATGGGCAGCATAAAAGTACACATGTAGATGAGCTGGGGAGGAGTGGGCAGTAAAGGCACATATAGAGAAGAATACACTTCTTTATGTGTGCCATTGCGTCAACGTGTCTCTCCAGCCCCGTGTCATTTTACAGCTAGGAGGCAGGGTCACAATGAAGCATTTCAATGCGAATATCACCAACAAACCAGGAAGTAGTCTGTGAGAGCCCTTCACATTGTTAGACTCTCCTATACATTTTGGCAGAGGTGACAGCATGTCCTGGAGTGATGGGGTCTTTCTGTTTTCAGCGCCAGAATAGCAACAGGGCAGGTGGGGGTCCCCCACACATATCTATATCACCAGAGTGGATGGCACGTTGGCATAATATGAAGGCGCTGCTGGGAGTATTTACACATTATACTTTTAAAAAACATCCCCAGCCTATATTATTGACAATATTACTGGTAGAGGGGCCCCCCCACAAACCTTAATTCGGACCTTTATGTTTTCAAAGAGGATTGAAACCATCCAAGATATTTACTCTTCTAATGCTCTAATACGTGCAAGCAATGCATATGTATGTATATACACACAGTACTTATTCCTCGTAAATGTTCTCTCGACTTTGCATAAAGGGATACATTTGGCAAGACAAGTATATTCTTGCTTCCTAATCCCAGAATGGCTGGATGCCTCGTACAGCAGGTCCAAATGCATGATAGGGCAGTATTCAATTGCCGGCGAAAAGCGGAGATCTGCGAAAAGTCGACGGTGCGAAAAGTCTGCGCTTTGTAACCAGCGGGAAACATTCGCCTCTGAAAGGAGGCGGACAAAACTGCAGAATTGGGAGTTTGGGGTGCAAAGTTGCAGGAACACCCCTGCAGCTTTCGGACAGTCCCCCAAAGCTAAACTGCGTCCAAAAATCCAAAAAAAGTTTATAAAATACTTTAGAACACCCCAAAAAAGTACTTTCATTTTGGGGGACAAACTTAAAAACAATCAAAATAGACTCCAGGCGTCCCCCAAGTATGCCCAAGCTTTTTTTTATTGCAGGTGCATACTGAAGGTGCGTTTTTTACATTTTTTAAATACGCACTTTAGCGATTTTTAACCATGCTTGCACCCATTTTCATGTACCCCAAATTTGCTGAGACTACTTATTTTTGCCAAAAAAAACCTGCTAAATGCTATTCTTCACCACTTGTGCAAAGACGCAAAATAGCACCAATTGAGAGCATTTAAGCACCCCAAATACCTTCAGCAGGGCTATTCGGGGGTATCCATAGTGATCCCCATGCCAGTGCATCTTTTGGGGGGTGTCAGGGTGATTTCCCCAAATCTGACAGGACTTTTTACCAATTTCAGGTTCGCTGGGCCACGTTCTCGCGTCCTTTGCAACTGAATAGGGCGAATCGATGTGACGAGCGCAATACTTTTCCGGAGCGAATACTAGCGATGACGGCGAAAAGTCTGGCATGCAATTCAATACAGCCCTTAATGTCCTTTTGGCATGTAGCCAAATTGTTAACTCTGAACAGTTCATTAATTACTTATTTTGTCCAGCGCTAATTAGTGATTAAGGGCGGAATTCAATTGATTCCAGCCCATATCGCGCCCGACGGAGCTATTCAATTCTTGCTCCTGTCGGGCGCGATCAGCTGCCAGCACTACATTTCACCTCGTAGCCCCAGGGGATGAGAGCTGAAATGTGCGAAAAGTGACCTGTTTGGGCGCCCAAACAGCACTTTTCGCGGTCGCGCCGATCACTTTGGTCGGGTTTAGCTGCTTTACGCGGCTAAACCTGACCTCTATGAGCGAGATCAGCGCGAAAAACTGCATCAATTGAGTAGCGGCCCGCGATCTCTCGTCACATTAGACGGGAGTTCCGGACCACGTAATCAATTTAATTCCGCCCTAAGAGTCCATCTTATCAGTGCACAGGCTTTTCCTCCTTTACCTAAGCATACTTGCTTATCTAAGGTACAAGCAGAAAGTGAGACAACACGATTTGCGTCACCATCATTTGCGGCACTACAACCCTGCTTTCCTCTCTGATGGGGATTTGGGAGCCTCCTGGCTTTAATTCCCAGGCTGGTCAGGGGTGGTTTATACCGGGCCTCGTCTCATGGTTTTAAACTTTTAATGGGATACATTATATACCTTGCACTTTTGCGGAAAGCGCATTTCTACACCCATACTGTAGGTTAGGCAAAACCAAACACTCAAGTTTATCTGGAACAAATGTTTTAAATAATCAAGGTGGTTGGTCAGCCCTAAAGTGGAAGTAGGCTAAACGGTTCCACCGTACCAGTGTAAACCTGACATTGTGGGCACATATTCATCTTCCATGGGTGGTTCCAAAGACGACCATGAAGTACTGTTATGTTAAAGTATTAACCAATATTTTTGGGAGCTGACTGATTAAAACAGCCAGTCGTTTCAGTTGGCCATCAAATTTCTCTGTTACTTACAGTGGAATTTCTTCTTGGTTCCGTCTAAGTGAGTCAGTATATAATGTGCATTCTCTTCTCCCTTGCAGAACGGTGAAAGTGGATGTCTATGACTGGGACAGGGGAGGAAGGTATGTACTATTACTTTGACATCAGTTGCTGGGCGGGATGTACTAAAAGCTGAAATGCTGTCAAAACACCAAAAAAAAAATTTTTCAGAGAACCAACACATAATGTATCTTTTACAGCACACACCTCAGTGACTGTGCTGAATGCCAGACACTCACACTGTCTCCAGGTGGGGTGTGATGTCACCAGAGTGACATCCGCTGAGATCAGGAGGATGCTGTGCCCGCCGCGCCATGCAGCACACATAATGACAATACCATTCACCAAAATACCACTGCAATATACAATGAAGCCACAAAAAATATGTCAACATATACACCCAGAATTATAACATACTCTTTGACAAAATAAAAATTAAACTATCGATTACCTGTATATAACGTATGGTATAATATACCTATATTCAGAAGAGGCTGAAGTGAATGTGGACAATTCCTCACACAACAATGGACGTTAGTACTATTAATAAAGGATCAGTGCCGATTTGGACACATGTAGTCACTGTTACCACGGATGTAGAAAATAAATCTGGTTACATATATTGGCAACAACTAGCACCTTGATTCCTTAATGTTTTTTAGTCACGACTTCATCGGGGAATTTACTACAAGTTACAGGGAGCTCTCCAGAGGGCAGAGCCAGTTCAGTGTATATGAGGTGAGTGTTCTGTCTGTATCCTTCACGCCTGTCACTTTACGGCTGCTTTATGTCCCCATTGCGTCTGCGGGAACCTCCGCCAGTCTAGGAGCACAATGCATTCAGGTAAGCGGCTGTGCAATACTGTACAAGTAAAATGCAATTGCAGCGGGAGGTGTCTGTAGATGCTGATGCGGATCACCATCACAATGGTAGCTGCCAGTGGCGGCTCCAGAGGGGGGGCTGCAGCACAGTCCAAAATTCAACGAGGGGAGCCACACCAACTGCCACTCAGTCCTGACCAGCAATGTTTGTCAGCGTTTGGGGTGGCAGTTGGTGTGACTCCCCTATTTGAATTTTGGACTGCGCTGCAGCCCCACCTCTGGAGCCGGCACTGGCCAGTCTGCGCCAGCCATCGTCGAAACCCCTCTGCCAAGTCCAGGAAGTCTGCGTACGACCAACATCCTGGTCGCTGCTCCGCCCCCCAAACGCCACAGCGTGTCAGTCATGCTGCAGCTAAGGGGGGACTGCGAGCGATCAAACAGGACCAGTTTTACACATGTGCTGAACGGGTCCTGTGCCTGCGCAGACCCAGAACCATTTGATTTGTATGTAGGCCATTGGGTATGAGTACAAATCCAAATCCGGCCCATAGTACATAAGACGTCAGGGCTGTTTCTGCCATTATGACTCCAGTGCTTGGGAGTACATGGCATGATGGACTGGTATGACGTATTACCAAAGTTTCCCTGTCTATAGTGTGTACAAATATGCGCCGTGTTCATTGCTATTTTTTCTAACCCACGTCATCACTGTCTCCATCAATTTACAGCCACATATTTTCTCTTTAACTGGAAATCCACTTTCTTGAATTTTATCAGTTAAACTTGATAATTGCTTTAATATTGATTTTTTTTTTTTAAATGATTATATTGTTTACAAATCCTCCCAATCCATAAATAGTATAGCCGAAATGTATCTCTGGCCTTTTCTGAGATATACGATGTAAATGTCCCGTGTTTTCCGATTCAAGCTTCAAAAGGAAAAACATACTTAGGCCCGTATTCAATTTAAAGCGGAAAGTCAGTTAGGCCAAAGAATTTCGCGGGTGACATCATTTCGCCATTCGGAAACTTTTTGCCGTATTCAATTTCAAAGACTTTTCGCCTAGGCGGAAAGTCAATATAATGGACCCGGCGAAAAAGTTTTGCCTGTGAACAGCAGGCGGAAAAAAATGCAGAATTGGGGTTTTGGGGTGCAACGTTGCGGGAACCCCCGAGCAGCCTTAAGACAGTCCCCCAAAGGTAAACTGCATCAAAAAAAAGTTTAAAAAACACTTAAGAACACCCCCAAAAAAGTACTTTTGGTTTGGGGCGGAAAAAAACAAAGTTGGGGGACAAAGTTAAAACTATCGAAATAGACTCCAGGGGGGTCCCCAAGTATGCCCCTGGTGTTTTTTTGGTTGCAGGTGCTTGCAGCTGGTGGATTTTTTGCAGTTTTTTAAAACTTCTCTTTAGCAATTTTAAAATATGCTAGCACCCATTTCCATGTACCCCAAATTTGCTGGGACTAGTTATTTTCACACAAAAAAAGTGCTAAATGCTATTCTTCACCCCTTATGCAAATACGCTAAACAGCACCTATTGAGACCATTTAAGTACCCCAAATACCTTAAGCAGGGCAATTCGGGGGTATCCGTAGTGATCCCCAATGTTAGTGCTTCTTTTGGGGGGTGTCAGGCTGAGTTCCCCATTTTCGACAGGACTTTTCACCTGTTTCAGTTTCGCCGGGTGCCGTTTTCACGTCCTTTCTAATTGAATATGGCGAATAGCGAGAGCGCGCCCGATACTTTTCCGCTTGCAAAACACGAGATGTAGGTGAAAAGTCCAGCATGCGAAAAAGTATTGTGGGTGCAAAACTAATTGAATACGGCCCTTAGGGGTAAATTTACCAAAGGTTGAATTTAATCGATTTTGATCAGTTTTAAATGGATCTAAATCGATGTTGTTTCAGGGGCTAAATTGCACATTTACTAACATTACAAAATCAATATAAAAAAAATAAATCATCTGTTGGTAAATGTGCAATTTAGCGACTGAAACAAAACACCCGATTTAAAATCAAACAAAATCTATTAAAATCAACCTTTAGTAAATTTACCCCATGTTATTTGCTATGCAACTCCACAGTTCCATGATATTCAGTTGTTTGTTATTCCCAGTTATGTCCCAATTGCAAACACCTGGACAGGTTAATAACTTGAGCACTACAATAGGGTTCTGAGCCTTCATTCATCACTGTGTAAAATAATTTAACAATTAAGCACTGAGTTTAAAACCTGGCATTTTAATTTGTCATGTAACACTACCCCTATTGTGTACTGACTGTTTTTTTAAATCCTGTTTAAACTATATTTGCCCCCGGCCCACCAGTGACAGCTAGAAAACATCCTATGTATATAAATAGCATCCTTACCCCGCCCCTGCTGCATACAGTATTAGTATATCAGTCCATTAGCATCCTTACCCCGCCCCTGCTGCATACAGTATTAGTATATCAGTCCATTAACATCCTTACCCCACCCCTGCTACATACAGTATTAGTATATCAGTCCATTAACATCCTTACCCCACCCCTGCTACGTACAGTATTAGTATATCAGTCCATTAACATCCTTACCCCGCCCCTGCTACATACAGTATTAGTATATCAGTCCATTAACATCCTTACCCTGCCCCTGCTGCATACAGTATTAGTATATCAGTCCATTAACATCCTTACCCCGCCTCTGCTGCATACAGTATTAGTATATCAGTCCATTAGCATCCTTACCCCGCCCCTGCTGCATACAGTATTAGTATATCAGTCCATTAGCATCCTTACCCCGTCCCTGCTGCATACAGTATTAGTATATCAGTCCATTAGCATCCTTACCCCGCCTCTGCTGCATACAGTATTATTATATCAGTCCATTAGCATCCTTACCCCGCCCCTGCTGCATACAGTATTAGTATATCAGTCCATTAGCATCCTTACCCCGCCCCTGCTACATACAGTATTAGTATATCAGTCCATTAGCATCCTTACCCCGCCCCTGCTGCATACAGTATTAGTATATCAGTCCATTAGCATCCTTACCCCGCCCCTGCTGCATACAGTATTAGTATATCAGTCCATTAGCATCCTTACCCCGCCCCTGCTACATACAGTATTAGTATATCAGTCCATTAGCATCCTTACCCCGCCCCTGCTGTGCATACAGTATTAGTTTATCAGTCCATTAGCATCCTTACCCCGCCCCTGCTGTGCATACAGTATTAGTTTATCAGTCCATTAGCAGCCTTACCCCGCCCCTGCTGCATACAGTATTAGTATATCAGTCCATTAGCATCCTTACCCCGCCTCTGCTACATACAGTATTAGTATATCAGTCCATTAGCATCCTTACCCCGCCCCTGCTGTGCATACAGTATTAGTTTATCAGTCCATTAGCATCCTTACCCCGCCCCTGCTGTGCATACAGTATTAGTTTATCAGTCCATTAGCATCCTTACCCCGCCCCTGCTGCATACAGTATTAGTATATCAGTCCATTAACATCCTTACCCCGCCTCTGCTACATACAGTATTAGTATATCAGTCCATTAGCATCCTTACCCCGCCTCTGCTGCATACAGTATTAGTATATCAGTCCATTAGCATCCTTACCCCACCCCTGCTGCATACAGTATTAGTATATCAGTCCATTAGCATCCTTACCCCGCCCCTGCTACATACAGTATTAGTATATCAGTCCATTAGCATCCTTACCCCACCCCTGCTGCATACAGTATTAGTATATCAGTCCATTAGCATCCTTACCCCACCCCTGCTACATACAGTATTAGTATATCAGTCCATTAACATCCTTACCCTGCCCCTGCTGCATACAGTATTAGTATATCAGTCCATTAGCATATCAGTCCATTAACATCCTTACCCCACCCCTGCTACATACAGTATTAGTATATCAGTCCATTAACATCCTTACCCCACCCCTGCTACATACAGTATTAGTATATCAGTCCATTAACATCCTTACCCCGCCCCTGCTACATACAGTATTAGTATATCAGTCCATTAACATCCTTACCCTGCCCCTGCTGCATACAGTATTAGTATATCAGTCCATTAACATCCTTACCCCGCCTCTGCTGCATACAGTATTAGTATATCAGTCCATTAGCATCCTTACCCCGTCCCTGCTGCATACAGTATTATTATATCAGTCCATTAGCATCCTTACCCCGCCCCTGCTGCATACAGTATTAGTATATCAGTCCATTAGCATCCTTACCCCGTCCCTGCTGCATACAGTATTAGTATATCAGTCCATTAGCATCCTTACCCCGCCTCTGCTGCATACAGTATTATTATATCAGTCCATTAGCATCCTTACCCCGCCCCTGCTACATACAGTATTAGTATATCAGTCCATTAGCATCCTTACCCCGCCCCTGCTGCATACAGTATTATTATATCAGTCCATTAGCATCCTTACCCCGCCCCTGCTGCATACAGTATTAGTATATCAGTCCATTAGCATCCTTACCCCGCCCCTGCTGCATACAGTATTAGTATATCAGTCCATTAGCATCCTTACCTCGCCTCTGCTGCATACAGTATTAGTATATCAGTCCATTAGCATCCTTACCCCGCCTCTGCTGCATACAGTATTAGTATATCAGTCCATTAGCATCCTTACCCCACCCCTGCTACATACAGTATTAGTATATCAGTCCATTAGCATCCTTACCCCGCCTCTGCTGCATACAGTATTAGTATATCAGTCCATTAGCATCCTTACCCCACCCCTGCTGCATACAGAATTAGTATATCAGTCCATTAGCATCCTTACCCCGCCCCTGCTACATACAGTATTAGTATATCAGTCCATTAACATCCTTACCCCGCCCCTGCTACATACAGTATTAGTATATCAGTCCATTAACATCCTTACCCCGCCCCTGCTGCATACAGTATTAGTATATCAGTCCATTAGCATCCTTACCCCGCCTCTGCTGCATACAGTATTAGTATATCAGTCCATTAGCATCCTTACCCCACCCCTGCTACATACAGTATTAGTATATCAGTCCATTAGCATCCTTACCCCGCCTCTGCTGCATACAGTATTAGTATATCAGTCCATTAGCATCCTTACCCCGCCTCTGCTGCATACAGTATTAGTATATCAGTCCATTAGCATCCTTACCCCACCCCTGCTACATACAGTATTAGTATATCAGTCCATTAACATCCTTACCCCACCCCTGCTACATACAGTATTAGTATATCAGTCCATTAACATCCTTACCCCACCCCTGCTACATACAGTATTAGTATATCAGTCCATTAACATCCTTACCCCACCCCTGCTGCATACAGTATTAGTATATCAGTCCATTAACATCCTTACCCCACCCCTGCTGCATACAGTATTAGTATATCAGTCCATTAGCATCCTTACCCCGCCCCTGCTACATACAGTATTAGTATATCAGTCCATTAGCATCCTTACCCCGTCCCTGCTACATACAGTATTAGTATATCAGTCCATTAGCATCCTTACCCTGCCCCTGCTGCATACAGTATTAGTATATCAGTCCATTAGCATCCTTACCCCGCCCCTGCTGCATACAGTATTAGTATATCAGTCCATTAGCATCCTTACCCCACCCCTGCTGCATACAGTATTAGTATATCAGTCCATTAGCATACTTACCCCACGCCTGCTGCATACAGTATTAGTTTATCAGTCCATTAGCATCCTTACCCCACCCCTGCTGCATACAGTATTAGTATATCAGTCCATTAACATCCTTGCCCTGCCCCTGCTGCATACAGTATTAGTATATCAGTCCATTAGCATCCTTACCCTGCCCCTGCTGCATACAGTATTAGTATATCAGTCCATTAACATCCTTACCCTGCCCCTGCTGCATACAGTATTAGTATATCAGTCCATTAGCATCCTTACCCCACCCCTGCTGCATACAGTATTAGTATATCGGTCCATTAGCATACTTACCCCACGCCTGCTGCATACAGTATTAGTTTATCAGTCCATTAGCATCCTTACCCCACCCCTGCTGCATACAGTATTAGTATATCAGTCCATTAACATCCTTGCCCTGCCCCTGCTGCATACAGTATTAGTATATCAGTCCATTAGCATCCTTACCCCGTCCCTGCTGCATACAGTATTAGTATATCAGTCCATTAGCATCCTTACCCCACCCCTGCTGCATACAGTATTAGTATATCAGTCCATTAACATCCTTGCCCTGCCCCTGCTACATACAGTATTAGTATATCAGTCCATTAGCATCCTTACCCCGCCCCTGCTGCATACAGTATTATTATATCAGTCCATTAGCATCCTTACCCCGCCCCTGCTGCATACAGTATTAGTATATCAGTCCATTAGCATCCTTACCCCACCCCTGCTACATACAGTATTAGTATATCAGTCCATTAGCATCCTTACCCCGCCCCTGCTGCATACAGTATTATTATATCAGTCCATTAGCATCCTTACCCCACCCCTGCTACATACAGTATTAGTATATCAGTCCATTAGCATCCTTACCCCGCCCCTGCTGCATACAGTATTAGTATATCAGTCCATTAGCATCTTTACCCCGCCCCTGCTACATACAGTATTAGTATATCAGTCCATTAGCATCCTTACCCCGCCCCTGCTGCATACAGTATTATTATATCAGTCCATTAGCATCCTTACCCCACCCCTGCTACATACAGTATTAGTATATCAGTCCATTAGCATCCTTACCCCACCCCTGCTGCATACAGTATTATTATATCAGTCCATTAGCATCCTTACCCCACCCCTGCTACATACAGTATTAGTATATCAGTCCATTAGCATCCTTACCCCACCCCTGCTGCATACAGTATTATTATATCAGTCCATTAGCATCCTTACCCCACCCCTGCTACATACAGTATTAGTATATCAGTCCATTAGCATCCTTACCCCGCCCCTGCTGCATACAGTATTAGTATATCAGTCCATTAGCATCCTTACCCCACCCCTGCTACATACAGTATTAGTATATCAGTCCATTAGCATCCTTACCCCACCCCTGCTACATACAGTATTAGTTTATCAGTCCATTAGCATCCTTACCCCGCCCCTGCTGCATACAGTATTAGTATATCAGTCCATTAGCATCCTTACCCCGCCTCTGCTGCATACAGCATTAGTATATCAGTCCATTAGCATCCTTACCCCACCCCTGCTGTGCATACAGTATTAGTTTATCAGTCCATTAGCATCCTTACCCCACCCCTGCTGTGCATACAGTATTAGTATATCAGTCCATTAGCATCCTTACCCCACCCCTGCTGTGCATACAGTATTAGTATATCAGTCCATTAGCATCCTTACCCCACCCCTGCTGTGCATACAGTATTAGTATATCAGTCCATTAGCATCCTTACCCCGCCTCTGCTGCATACAGTATTAGTATATCAGGCCATTAGCATCCTTACCCCACCCCTGCTGCATACAGTATTAGTATATCAGTCCATTAGCATCCTTACCCCGCCCCTGCTGCATACAGTATTAGTATAACAGTCCATTAGCATCCATACCCTGCCCCTGCTGCATACAGCATTAGTATATCAGTCCATTTGGGATGGGGTGGGGAGAATTTGGGTTACAGGCTTTGTGTAACGGTCTTACCAAAAGTGGACCATCACTGAGTTGACAGATCCCATTTCAAGATATTTATTTACCATGAATGGTGTCAGTTAGCCCAGGTAAATGCATTTGAAAATTCAGTGGGAAAAGCTGTATGAAGAGTAGCATTGCGCTGTGAAAGAGGGTCGGGTGTGCTGCTGTGATAACCAGAAAGCATCGTGGTTTCATTTGCTCTGTGGCGGGCAGATAATTACTTACTTATTTGCACAAACTTGAAATATGTCTCTATAGAGACGAACAGCAAAAGCGCCATCTTCTAGATCAGTGATGGCTAACCTTTTCAGCTTGGTGTGTCGAAAATCGGGAAAAAATGTAGCCTTCCTCGGGTCGTGTGTCACTTCAAGAAATATCAATAATTTGGTGATATTTGCAGCCCTAATAAAGAAAGAGTTATATTTTTAATATATTTATTATATTTATTAGTTCAAAAAGCAAAAAACAAATAATGATTTACCTTAGTGACTTTTCTGTTGCTGAATTGCATTTGCTAAATCTTCAATTGCAGGGTTGTATTTTGTGCACTTCAGGGCCAAGCAAGCACTACTAACTTCATCTGCCAGTCTGTTTCTTTTATTTGTTTTAATATTATTTCATGCTGAGAATAAGGTCTCACAAAAGTCAGTCCAACAACACTGTTACAGAGGTAATTAAAAACCTATTAAATTAACTGCTTTATTACCTCTGTAACGGTGATGTTGGACAGACTCCTGACAGACAAAATAATTTAAAGCACTACACTACGTACTCCCTTCTGTAACTAGCAGTAGGCAGGCGCGGGCGTACGTACCTGCAGCACTCTTGGCAGAGCTCAGCAAGTCTGTGCTGTGGAACAGTAGAGAGTTGAAGGCTCCAGAATGGTAGGACAGGGAAACACGGCCTCAGAAGAAGAACCCTGCCAGGAGAAAGAAATTAAAGTCAAGATGATGTCCAAAATAAGGGTTTTTTTGGGGGGGTTTGTGTTTTGGAGATTTTTTTTGGAGGGTTTGTATGGTGCTCTGTGAGGATGGTGAGAAGCAGGAACTGCAAGAGGTGCTATGGAGGCAATTAAAGCTTAGAGGAGCTGGAGAGGGGCTGAATGCTGCAGACTAGACATCCAAGCGTTTTACAGTGGGAGAGAAGAAGCGAGAGCCACAAAGACAGAAATGCAGATTTCAGTATTAATTGCACTTACAGGACAGCCACCCGATGCTGCTTATCGTGAGCACTGTGTCTGGTTGTTGTGGTGCAGTCCTCCTGCGATGTTTATGACGGACTGGGCTGGGGTGATCACACAGGGCTGTGAAACTCGTCTCCCTGGTCTCAGGGCTGCAGGTGCAGGATGTGGGGATCGGAAGGCCACCTTACAGGGCTGTGAACCTCATGGATCTCCTTTCCTCCTGTAGCGTTCCTGAGGTAATGAAACTGACAAACCTCAGTTTATGGCGGTTAAAACTGGTTCTCTGCTGCAAAGATCTCGCGGCAGCGGTGACACCACGCCTCCACGCAACAAGCAGGGAGCAGGGATTGGAGCAGAGCACAGGCAGCCTCTAAATGTGCAGGTTTTCCCCACACCAGCAGGCGTGTCAGTCAAAGTGCCTCGGCGTGTCACGAGTGACACGCGTGTCATAGGTTCGCCATCACGGTTCTAGATCATCATAACTCTGGAAGAAAATATCAGTCACAGTCGTAAAATTAAGAATATTGGGTCTCATTCAGACCTGCTCGCTAGCGCTGAGTGCCCGCAAGCGGGTCGATGTTGAGGCCCTACGCACGCGCAGCGGCCGCACTATGTGTGCGCAAGCCCCGGAGCCAGAGAGAAATTCTCTCGCTCCGGGGCTCACTACAAAAGGGGCGGCTGTCGATAGTGATCGACAGCTCGCACCGTTTTGTAGGCGGGGTGGGGGGGTGGCTGGCCAAACGGAGGAACGCCTGCTGTTTGGGGTCAGCCCCACTGACATCACTCGTGATGTCAGTGGTGAGCTTCCGGCTCTATTAAAGCCGAAAGCTCACTGGGGCTTGCGGCAGACGAGACCCTACCACAAGGGTCTCGTCGCAAGCCCCGATGGTTGCGATTGTCTTGACCATCGTGACCATCAACCTGGCCGTTCACTAAAGCTGTGGGTGGTCACCCACAGCTTAGCGAGCGGCCAGGAGGCCGGCTCATTACAGAGAAGCGGCTGCCCTCATTCACAGCGAGCGCTCGCATTTTGCGAGCGGCTCTGAATGAGGTCCACAGTGTATATGCTATCATTATCCAATAGAGTTGGTACTTGTAGACTTTTTTTCTTTTGAAAATATTTTTTTGTTAGATGCCAATTAACCTGCCAGTATGTTTTCTGGAGTTTGGTGTCTCTGTCTGTCTGTCTGTCTGTCTCTCTCTCTCTCTCGACCCTGATACAAATTTGACCATCACGCACGTTTGAGTGATGATCTAACAGCGGCTGTGTTACGTGCATGTCATATTTAACGTGCTGTGGGAGCCAGGGCACGCATCGGGAATGAGGGCGTTAAGTATGGCGGATGTGGCTGAGGTGACATGTAAAGTATATGTCGAGTGTATATATATATATATATATATATATATATATATTAGGGATGTGCAGGCTCGGATAGGTTCGAGTTTGCACGTGGAGTTCGGATTTTTCCCTCCAAAAAAACGGAACTCAGAACGAGGCAAAACGTCATCTTGCATGGACGAACATCATCATTCCTGGACAAAAGACCAGGAATGATGATGTTCGTCCATGTAAGATGACGTTTTGCCTCGTTGTGAGTTCCGTTTTTTTGGAGGGAAAAATCCGAACTCCACGTGCAAACTCGAACCTATCCGAGCCTGCACATCCCTAATATATATATATTATATATATTTATTTCATACTTGCCTACTTTTGAAAATGAGTTTCAGGGAGATCATAGTCAGCAGTAGCATGCGTCGCGCGAGGGGGTGTGCCATGCTCCGCCCAAAGAGCATGTCTAGAATCCCCCATGAACGTTTCTATTGCCAATCAGGTTTTTTACACACACACACATACATATACTCGTACATACACATATATATACACACATACACACAGAGTTCCCCCATCACTGGAGTACAAAAGTATTCTGAGAAAGGAAAGAAACTAAAAAATATATAATATACTGATTCATTAAAATAAAAAAAAAAAGCTGAAAAAAACGTGTAGGTGGGAACATACCATATATGCTAATAGGCCACGATTAAAAAAAAAACAAGAGATATGGTAAGAACTTACCTTTGTTATCTCTGTTTCTACGAAGTCCATAGGGTCCACAGGGTTGACCTTGGGGTATAGCTGGATCTGGATCCATGGGCACCACGCAGTTAAAGCTTTAGCTGCTCCCAGGATGCACTTGGGTCCGTCCTCCTCTATACCCCGCCCCCGGCCACAGCACCTCAGTTGGTAAGCAGCCAAGGCCGGAGGAGGAGACTAAACAGAGAGAAGTAAGACTGGAACACACAAGAAACCATACTCACAGAAATGGGAGACGGAAAACCGGTGACCAGCCACACAGCCCATTTGAAGCCAGGTGCGTCAGGGCGGGCGCCCTGTGGACCCTATGGACTTCGTAGAAACAGAGATAACAAAGGTAAGTTCTTACCATATCTCTTGTTTTCTACTTCAGGGTCCATAGGGGGTCCACAGGGTTGACCTTGGGGATGTCCCAAAGCAGTACAACTAAGGGCGGGGACGCTCCTGTGCTGAAAGGAGTACCCGGCGCCCAAAGGATGCATCCTGAGAGGCAAAGGTGTCAAACGCATAGAACCTCAAAAACGTTTGAATTGAAGACCAAGTGGCCGCCTTACACAGCTGAACAGCAGAAGCGCCACGTCTAGCAGCCCAAGAGGGACCCACAGAACGAGTGGAATGAGCCTTAACAGAGGCTGGCACAGGTAATCCCTCCTGTGCATAAGCCTCACAAATAACGGAACGAAGCCAACGGGTTAACGTTTGTTTGTTGGCAGGCCAACCCCTCTTGTGAAAACCAAAGAGGATAAACAAGGAATCAGACTTCCTAACCGAAGCCGTCCGGTCTACATAAATTCTAAGCGCCCGGACCACATCTAAGGAAGTCTCACCAGCTGAAAGATCAGGGGACTGAAAAGCTGGCACAACAAGTTCCTGATTAAAATGGAACTTCGAGACCACTTTGGGCAAAAACTCAGGACGAGTGCGGAGCACCGCTCTGTCCTGGTGAAAAATCAGGAAAGGAGGGCGACAGGAAAGCGCCCCCAATTCAGACACCCTCCTTGCCGAAGCAATTGCCAGGAGAAAAACCGTCTTAAATGTCAGACACTTGAGCTCCACCGCCTCAAGAGGCTCAAACGGAGGACCCTGCAGGACCCGTAGCACCACCACCAAGTCCCAAGGAGCCACAGGAGGCACAAAGGGAGGCTGGATCCTGAGAACACCCTGGAAAAAGGTGTGAATGTCTGGTAGTATTGCAATCCGCCGTTGAAACCACACGGACAAGGCGGACACATGAACCTTCAGAGATGCAAGGCGTAAGCCGAGATCCAATCCTGACTGAAGAAATTCCAAGATCCTAGAAACTCGGAACACCTGAGGATCATAATGTCTGGACTCACACCACTGAAAGTAAGTGTGCCACACTCTGTGATAAATCCGTGCTGAAGCAGGCTTGCGTGCCCTGAGCATGGTACCAATAACCGAACTGGAGAAGCCCCGAGACCTCAAGACGGCTGTCTCAAGAGCCACGCCGTCAAAGACAGCCGACCCAGATCCGGGTAAAGGCAGGGCCCCTGAGACAACAGGTCCCGACGCTGAGGAAGAAGGTACGGAGCGTCGATGGAGAGGCTCCTGAGATCGGAGTACCAAGGACGTCTGGGCCACGCCGGAGCTACCAGCACGAGCATGCCGCCGTCCTGCTTGAATTTCCGCAGAACCCGAGGAAGCAGGGATATCGGAGGAAACAGATACGCCAGGTGAAACGTCCATTTCACCGACAGCGCGTCCACCAGACTTGCACCTGCGTCTCTTGTCCTTGACCCGTAAACGGGCAACTTGTGATTGTGACGGGAGGCCATCAAGTCCAGCTCCGGCAGTCCCCACCTGTCCACGAGTAGCTGAAACACCTCTGGGTGAAGCGACCATTCCCCGGGATGCACGTCGTGACGGCTGAGGAAGTCCGCCTCCCAATTGAGGACTCCGGGGATGAAGACCGCCGAGATCGCTGGAATGTGACCCTCCGCCCAAGTCAGGATACGAGACACCTCCGACATCGCTGCCTGACTGCGAGTTCCGCCTTGGTGATTGATATACGCCACCGTGGTGGCGTTGTCGGACTGCACCTGTACCGCCCTTCCGTGAAGAGCGGGGCCGGACGACTGCAGGGCCCTGTATACTGCCCGCAGTTCCAGGATGTTGATGGGGAGAAGTGCTTCTTCCGCTGACCAACGACCCTGAAGCGACAAAGAGCCGGTCACTGCCCCCCAACCCCGGAGACTGGCATCCGTCGTGAGCAGGACCCAGTCCGGGATCCAAAATGGGCGCCCCTCGACCAGATGAGCTGTCTGAAGCCACCAAGCCAAAGATAGCCGAACGTCCGGAGACAACACCAGCACCTGAGAGCGGATCCTGTGAGGTAACCCGTTCCATTCTGATAGAATCAGCCCCTGCAGGGGCCGGGAATGGAACTGGGCAAATTCCACCATGTCGAATGTCGACACCATGGACCCCAGAACTCTCATAGCCGAATGGACCGACAGGCGGCAACGGCTCAGGCAACTGCGTATCCGCAGCTGTAGGGAGGCGACCTTCTCCGGAGTCAGGAAGATCCTTTGCTGACGCGAATCCAGCAGGGCTCCCAAATGAACCATCCGCTGTGATGGAATCAGGGAGGACTTTTTCCAATTTATCAACCACCCGTGTGCTTGCAGGCAAGCGATCGTCAGGTGGAGATGTTGAAGCAGTACCTCCGGAGAGCTCACCAGCAACAGGAGGTCGTCCAGGTACGGCAGCAGCCGTACATTCTGGTTCCGAAGATGTGCGGCCATGACCGCCATAATCTTCGTGAACACCCTCGGTGCCGTGGAGAGACCAAAGGGTAGCGCCCGGAACTGATAGTGGTGTTGAAGGATAGCGAACCTCAGATACCGCTGGTGTGAAGATGCTATCGGAACATGGAGGTAGGCGTCCTGGATGTCCAGGGACACCATGTAATCCCCCGGTTCCATCGCCAGAATAATGGAACGTAACGTTTCCATCCTGAACTTGGGAACCCTGAGGAATTTGTTCAGAGACTTCAAGTTGAGGATAGGGCGATGAGAACCATTGGGTTTCTGCACCAGAAACAGAGACGAATAATACCCCGTCCCTCGTTGTGATAGAGGAACGGGAACAATGACCCCTGCTTTCAGCAAGGACTCTATAGCCTCCTGAACCTGTAGCGCCTTGGTCTTGTCCTGAGAAGGACTTGTGCAGAAAAACTGGTGGGGTGGTCTGTGCCGAAAAGACAGGGCGTACCCCTGGGAGACCACTTCTCGAACCCAGGCATCCGTGGTGGTATTGTGCCAGCACTGGGCAAATAGAAGAAGTCGGCCTCCCACTCTGAGGTCCCCCAGAGGGAGGCCCGTCCCATCAGGCCGCAGGTTTATCTTCCTGCTTGGAAGAAGGGCGCCGAGCACTCCAGGCTTGCTTCTTGGGTTTAGAGGCCGTCTTACTCGCAGACTGTCTCGGGAAGGACTGACCTTTCGCCTTACCCTGAACCCGAAAGGAACGAAAAGCCGAACTCCGAACCTTAGCAGGCAGTGCCGCCGAAGGGAGGAAGGCCGACTTGGATTTAGCCAGGGTGTCCACTATTTTGTCCAAGTCCGGACCAAATAGTAATTCCCCATTGAAAGGTAAGGCCTCCAGACCTTTCTTTGAATCAGAGTCCGCTCTCCAGGACCGCAACCATAAGGATCGGCGGGCAGACACCGCTGCAGCCGATACCCTCGAGGTCAGCAGACTAGCATCTAAAGAAGCTTCTCCAATGTAAGAAGCAGCGTCCCTCATTTGTCCCAACAACGCCCGCTGGACATCCGGAGCGTCGTCCAGGAAGGTATCTTCCAATGCATTGGCCCACCCCTCAATGGCCTTGGCCACCCAGGAGATAGCCATGGATGGTCGGGCCACCGCCCCGGAGAGGGAGTAAATAGACTTTAAGCAAGTCTCAACTTTCCTGTCCGTGGGATCCTTCAGCGAGGATATCGACGGTAATGGTAAGGTGGCGCCCCGAGTTAAACAGGTGACATGGGAATCCACCGCCGGTGGAGTTTCCCATTTTTTACAATGTGCCTCAGGGAAGGGGTAATTAGAAGCCAACCGCTTCTGAGGAAGAAATCTCTTACTGGGCGCCTGCCAAGCTACCGCCATATGTTCCGTCAACTGATCCGACAGGGGAAACACCGCAGAAGCCACCTTAGTTTTTTTGAAACTAGGAAACTTCGACTTAGGAACCGGTGCCTCATCCTCTATAAGAAGAATAGCTCGCACCGCCCTAACTAGTGCTCGCACATTAATGGACGACTTGGTATCCATTTCCTGGACCGAGGCGTCCGAGTCAGTGTCATCAGGGACCTCCCCATCATCTGAGGAACCCTCTGAGTCCGATACCTGAGCAGCCCGTGTCATGAGTGGGCGTTTTGAAATCCTAGAAGGCATGTCAGTCTGCAACATTGACTGAAAAGCCGAGGAAGCGGCCGCCAAATTTTGCACGGAGTTGGAGAGCACATCCACCCAGGGTGGAGGAGTCACCATAGGGGCCTGAAAAGGTACCACAGGCTGCTGCGGCACAGGGGAAGCCTGTATCTACATAGGCAACCCCGCATAGGGACTCACCGACTGAGACCCAGGAGGACTCCGCAATAACTGCGGGACACCCGGGGAATGGGGGATGGTCGGCTGGGACAACGACCTAGTAGGGAGAGCAGTCGGGACCGACAGACGGTCCGCAATAGACACCAGCACTTGAGAAAACATCGCCCACGGTGGTTCCTGCGCCAGAGAAGGTCTGGATGGGCCAGGAGCCACCTGGCATCGACTACACAGGCCATCCTGTGACAAATCCTCCCTATCTACTCCTGCAGAACAGCGTCCGCAGGAGGCCAACACCGGAGCCACTGAGCGCTCAACCTCCTCGTCTGACATGACAGAATATATTATATATCTGGCACCAGGGTAGAAGTAAAACGCACTCACCGGTGTGCTGAACAACAGCCCACAATATGGCACTGAGTAGCACACAACTGTATGTGACGGACCTCACAAATACGTGATCTATATAAGTGAGGTCAGTAGAAACGCCCCTCCCCCACACACCTGTAGGGCTTGTAGGAGAAGTAAAGGGATAGGTATAAGCTGACAGTAAGTAGAAAATAAGCACAGACAGGCAGCACTAGCAAAAGTCACATACCATGCAGGAAGATATACTCACTGCACCTTTACACTACAATCAACCTGCCCAGATTCAGTGTCTGGGAGGGCTATAGTGCTGTGTACGCTGTCCTTAATCAGGGGAGAGGTACACAGGGGGACCGGTCCGCGTGCTCCCTGAAGATCTGCGCTGCCACTGTGAGAAAATGGCTGCTGGAGACCTCAGAGGAGGAGTGGCCGTGTAACTGCAGCTCAGCGACGCCAGACTCCGTGCTGAAAGGCGCGCTGAGCTGAGCGGAGGAGCCGCTGACAGGGAAGGCTTCCTCCCCTGGCTAGCATATTAACCCCAGGGCTTGCCGGCATCCCGCTTGCCATATATCCCTGGTGGTCTAGTGGTCCCACGGGTTATTCCTCCTCAGAGGGGGAGCCCGCTGCCACCGCTAGCGGCCCTCGGTCTGTCCCCTAGGACCGGGGGCAAAGGACTGCATCTGCAGGCAAAACCCGCGAGCCGCCGCTAATCGGCGACTCGCGGCTTACCTTGTCCCCGGCGACTCCGGCAGCAGTCCAGGGAGGGACCCAGAGTCCGGCTAGTACGGACTCTGGCCTCCCGCCGCGATCCCCAGTGCAGTACTGGCGTCGCGGCGCCAGCGGGGAAGGAGAGCGGCAGCGTGGGCGTCTGCATAGACAGCCCGTCGCTGCCACACTAGAGCCTCTGTTTTAAAATAAAAATCTAACAGGCTCTTTTTTTTTTTTTTTTTTTTTTAATAAAAATAGAAAGCTTTTGGGGGCTGCTCCTGCAGCCCCCCTGCGCAGGTGACCCGACTCCGGCCGGGCACCAACTCAAACTGAGGTGCTGTGGCCGGGGGCGGGGTATAGAGGAGGACGGACCCAAGTGCATCCTGGGAGCAGCTAAAGCTTTAACTGCGTGGTGCCCATGGATCCAGATCCAGCTATACCCCAAGGTCAACCCTGTGGACCCCCTATGGACCCTGAAGTAGAAATAGATTTTACAGCATGCTTTATATGACACCAATAAATCATATCACAAGTCATGTACTGTATGTTCCAACAGCAGCCATCATTTGAGAAATACAGAGTGTCATAAACCTAACAGGTCCCATGAATGGATATCAGAGAAATAGTATGCTGAGTATCTTTCTGCCTCCCACAGTAGGTACAAGCACCAATGTAATGGGCATTCCCTCCTGCTGAGAAGCAGACTATAAGGGAGTTTCTATAAGGGAGTTTCTATAAGGGAGTTTCACTAAGCAGGCCCAGGGCATATGAGCAAGTGGTGCTGGACCTGTGCTACTTTTACACCACAAGGAAGGAACCCTGCTGCTGTACACACTGTAGCTAATCACCACCCGTCCCCATGACTGCACAATGAGCACAAGGAGGAAGTCACTCACCTCGGAATGCTGCAGAGCTTGGTCATGGGCAGGCAGTGCACTAGTGCCGGGCAGGCAGCTGAAGCTCCCTGGTGGGCAGAGCAGCTAGTGACTACACGGAGCAGCGCTCACATGGGAGGCAGCAGCAGCACCCAGGGGGCGGGTCATTGTGCTACACTGCTGCTGAAAGCAGCCTTGGGATAGGTTGTACATTGCCTTGTTCTCATTGGTCTGTTAATCCGGGGGATTTTATTAATTTTCCGGGGCAGCAGGAGACTCTACTGGGAACCGGGAGTCTCCTGCAGGATTCGGGAGGGTAGGCAACTATGATTTGTTTATTCTTCCCTCTTCTAGGCCTGATCTTTTTACTAACATGATACTGCGCTGTTTCTCCTACCTGTCTTGTCTGCGGCCTCCCTTAGGGGTACATTTACTAAGGTGTGTGTTTTTAGAAGTGGAGATGTTGCCCATAGCAACCAATCAGATTCTACTTATTTATCTAGAACCTTCTAGAAGATAATAGCTAGAATCTGATTGGTTGCTATGGGCGCAGCCTCCTTTGTAACTTTCTCGAAACATGGTCACTGTGGCTGCGGAGCTGCAAAAGAAAACGTAGCCGCATGCCGAAACACGCCCATGCCACTCCCCTAACACGCCCATGCCACTCCCCTAACACGCCCATGCCACCCCCTCTATTTGCGCAGTAGCAAAACATCGCCCAACTGCACAAACAGCGGCACTGCGTGCACCTCTGCCCTTAGTCACACCACGGGTGTCCGGCTATTCTAAATAGAGGCGGATAATGTTAAGGTTATCCATATACTCCTGCTCACACTGTGCCCAGCCAGACAAAACTGAGGCTGTATGACATTGATCGTGTTATTGACACTAGGAACGAGATCTGGATACTGATGAAAGCATTATCTGGCTGTTTATTCTGAGCAAAGTGAAAGATGAGCGGATTAATCAGCTCAGTATCTCATTATTCTCAGTCGGTACAAGGAGTTTGTGCAGTGAGGCTGAGCGTATATTATACCAATAGTCTTAGTCTCGTCCTCGCAGCCCCAGACTGCATGAGTGTCCCATACAAGCTATATATATGTAATGAGAACTTCTGTCTGTGTCTTGCCCATCCAGTGATTACTATAACTATTAATTATAAACCACCATTATTATAAACCCGCACAATTATAAACAGTACTGGGCTTTTTTTTTTTTAACCGCCAGTCACAACGCGCTGGTTCCCACCGGTTTTTAAACTTTGGCAAAACCAATCTTTACTACAGTTAGCCCTATTATTTCTAGTCTTACTTTACCAATCCTTACGTATGTACCTATGTGTTGCTTTCTTTTGGAACGTTCCTTAAAAATAAAAATAAAAATGTTAGTTCCACACGAATCCACTAGTTTAGTTGTTCTTGGTGCACTACAACTGCTATCATGACATGTTTGTTGAACTTGGTTATCATGTAACTGTGATACCTCAATTAATAATATATGATTATACATTTTCAAGTCCATAAAATAAGACTAAACCATGGGAATTGCTGATAGGATAAGACATATTGAATGGTCATACTTTCATTCTTTTTCAACCACTCCTCCAGGGCGGGGTTAATGATGCTGTGTTGAACAGTTAAACGCGTCATCAAAAGCGTTATTCCTAGTAAAGTCAGGTAGGACCTTCGTGTGGAAATGAGCAGGATCTCAGCAGGGGGGTGGGGGGGCGCACTGTACATAGAGTTTGGGAGAACTCCCTAAAATGCATGAGCAGGAAAGTATGTAATGCATTTGGTTAATCTAATAATATACAAAAATTTCTATGGGGATCAAAAATCAGGGACAGGTCAGTAATACATTGTAGGATTGTCCCTAGAAATGAAGGACGAGTGTAAAATGGCCATTTTGTTTTTCTCCCGACCACTGGTGTGACTATATTATTTACAAATAATTCTGTTTATTGTGTCTCTTTCCGATGAAGAGGACAACTGGGGTTTGTCCATCGCAGGATCCTGTCAGAATGTCGACATTCAAGATGTGGGCAGGTTCTGATTGCCGACATAGACTTTACGTTGATAACCAATATGTTGGCAATCAAAAAAATGTCAACATGTTCCAGAATGTCGAACATACAGTTCTTTGATGATTTCTAGGGTTAGGTTTAGTGTTAGGGATTAGGTTTAGAGTTAGGCTAAAATAAGCAAAAAAAAAAAAGTATGTCGACATTCTGGTGTTGATATGTGAAATGTCAACATTTTAATCATGTCAACATTTTTGAATGTCAACATTTTTGAATGTCATTATTCAGAACCTGTCGACATTCTTAATGTTGATTTACCACACCTCACCCATCCATTGCAGCCGATTCTTTTTTTTAATGTAAAATTCAACCATACCACAGCAATTGGGACCGCTTGATAAACTAGCGCTATAATTTGATGATATAGCATGTCTTGATACATTTAATGTAATATGTGTTATTATAACGAAACAACTTGTGTCCTGTAACTCTGTGTGTGACTTAAGAAATGTAGGCGATAAACAGTATTAAATTTGGAGGCCTCCCCCCTCTTCCCCGCCCCCCCCCCCCCTCCCCCCGCCTCTCACAGCAGCCATTATTCTCACCATTCACCGTGATTGTTCCACATGTGTCACTTTAATTGTGACTGCGGGACCAGAGGTGTAACAGGATGGAGCTCTCTTTCCCACTGATGAATGCCCAAGTATCTGCACTAATGAAGATGAATGTTTCTGTGTTGTCAGTAACAGGAGGGGCAGCCTTGACGTGTCATTCTTATCTCCTCTAGGTATTAAATCCGAAAAAGAAGTGCAAAAAGAAGAAATATATCAACTCGGGAACTGTGAGTGAACATTTTAAAGACCTGCTGTGTTTATAGTAAAATCACTGTGTTCCAAAGGACATTACTATTTATCTTCTACGCTGCCCGCTACAGAATGGCTGTTTGTCTTGTTATGTGTTGCTGACACAGTGTATAGTGTATGGGTGGGGGGGGGGCTTTTATCTTGCAATTGCACAAAATACAGTAATGTGTTGTCTTTAAAAAAAATACAAATTATATATATGGTTTGACTCAATACTGGTTTCAAATGTCAAAAATCTAACTCGAAACGGCAAAGCGGGCATATCGTGCAGTGTGTATGCCCAATTTGTACGCTCCCACAGTCGCTTAAGTGTGTATCCAGCTTTAGACAAGACAGTCTGGCATATTAGTCTCGGGATGGCCATCGCAAGAACCAAATAGTATGGATGTTGCTGACATCGCAACGTGTCTTGCCATGTCTACATGCAGGTAACCACTCGAGGGTTTAACCATCGATTGTTATTACATGCACATGCACAGTGGAACTCTTAAATTAGTGCATGTGCTTAGGAGCTGTGCTGCTGTCAGCAGTTCTGGGTGTCCCCAGTTCAATGGGAGTAATCAACCATCGGATGAGCTGACGGAAATCAAGCACGCAATGATGGCGAACATCGCAATCCTGGCATTGAATGGAAAAAGTACTTCCATTGAGTCAGGAATACCACGGGTTGCCCATTGGTTTCCAAAAGCCATCCTTGCATTGGTCATGCCGCGCGGATTGGAAGGTATTTCCTGTACACTGCTGCTCTGCTTAGGGTGTTTGCAATGGCTGTCTTGTGGTCAGGGCCCCCGAGACAGATGGTGGGCCTGGGTGCTAGAGGAGGTGTCGCCAAACACGAAGGGGTGACCACACCCACTCATTAAAACGTTAGCTTAGAATACTATGCTTTGCGGTGGCATGGGCTTAGAAGGAGGGTATGTCACTATCTTCCATGGCTGGCCCGAACCCCCTCCAGATGAGCTTGGGCCTAGATAATCAGTACCCTCCCTACTCCCCTCTCGGCACCCCTGCTTTCGGGGACAGGGGAGGTGGGTAATGGGTGTCAAAAAGCTAAGCATGCCCACAGGGCAGTTGGGCACGTCCATGTGGGGACATAACCATGCCCGATAGTGTCTACACCTCCATAATATCATGCCAATACCCACTTTCAAAGACTAATATGGTATGAAGACGTCCAATGGTGGGAGGTGGCTAAATGGGGACTTTGACATGTTAGTGAGAATGATAACTTAATCTCATCCATGTTTCATAGGTGACACTTCTGTCTTTCAAGGCGGAGTCTGAGTATACATTTGTGGATTACATCAAAGGAGGGTAAGTGACTTCTCACTCTTTTCCTATATATCGTAATTCTAACATGGATTATTCTAAAATACATGAAATGAGTTTAGCAGGAGAATAGACACTTTTGCAGGACGGCTTTATGGAATATCTTGACATGAAATAAAATGAGTCGTTTTTGTAAGGACCCAACTATGTAACAGTAGGCGTCACATCCCATAAACTGGTGTAAGAGGCGGGAATGGACACTGTTATATAGGCTACAGGCGATCGTATGTCCCCACAAATCCTCTTCCCCCTAATAATGCAGTAGGACAGGTAAGGTAGGGAATGTAGTCAAGACACTCAGAATGCCGCAGCCGGAATTCCGACATCAGTCAGAATCCCGGCACCAGCATCCCTACCGCTGACATCCCAACGGTGAGTATTGGGGTTAGGGGGATGGTTAGGGTTAGGCACTAAGAAAGAGGGTTAGGGTTAGGCTGCGGGGGAGGGGATTAGGTTTAGGCTGCGGGGGAGGGGTTAGGTTTAGGCTGCAGGGGGGATTAGGTTTAGGCTGCAGGGGAGGGGGTTAGGTTTAGGCTTTGGTGGGGATTAGGTTTAGGCTGCGGGGAGGGAAGGTTAGGTGTAGGGGTGGGGATAATCGTAGGGCACTTACCGACAGGTGTCGGTATTCTAGCCCAGTCGGGATTCCGGCGTCAGGATTCTGAGCGTCGGGATCCTGAGGACCGAAATCCCGTATCCAACCCATAAGGTATTGTCTGTTAATGCATGCTGGGACTTTTAGTTCCACAACAATTGCAGCTGCAATCATACACTTGTGCAGGATAGAGGTAAGAAGAGGACAGAGGCCCTGATTCAGAGCCGGACGCTCTGACAGAGCGCTTGCTCTGAATCAGGGTCCTCCTTCCTACTTTTTGGAGCGGCCTCCTAGCCGCTCGCATAGCTGTGGGTGACCACCCACAGCTATAGCGAGCGGCCAAAATGATGGTCGCGATGGTCAAGACCGTCGCGACCATCGGGCTTGCGACGAGACCCTTGCGGTAGGGTCTCGCAAGCCCTGGAGTGCTTTTGGCTCTATCAGAGCCGAAAGCACTCCCACTGACATCACTAGTGATGTCAGTGGGTCCGGCCCCAGACGGTAGGCGTTCCCATGGGAACGCCTCCGTCTGGGCAGCCACGCCCTCAGCACGCCCACCAAAGGGGGCGTGCTGTCAATCACCATCGACAGCACGCCCCCTTTGGTGCGAGACCCATAACGACGGCTTGGCCGTCGTTGTTCGGGTCTCACGCATGCGCACGACGGAGCCGCCTCTGTTGTGCGCATGCTCACTTGGGCTACATCGACCCGCTTGCGAGCGCTTAGCGCTCGCGAGTGGGTCTGGATCAGGCCCAGAGTACACAACTTAAGGCTCATACACACTAGACGATGTGTGTGATGAGCAATATTGGACGCGGCAGGCCCGGCGGGGGTGCCGTCATCAGAAAGCGTATAGACACTTGCCGATGTCGGCCATGACGAACAACAGTGGGGGAGGGGGAGCGGGGCCATGCTGCATTTGGCAGCATGGCATCGTTAACGTTATCCCCATGTTGAGCTGCATGCTCAGCCGACTGGGGAAATCGTTAACGGCCAGCGGACGCACGCATTGCTGATCGTTCCCTGCATACACACTGGACGATATGAACGATATATCATTGAACGATATCGTCCATATCGTTCATAAACATCGTCTAGTGTGTACACGGCGTTACTCCATGACCACAGTCCCGTAATTACAGCTGACATTCCTTAATATGTCAAAGAAGAATGTGAGCACAACTCTTCTATGTATCATTGGATTGTATTTAGGTTGTAGCAGAGGCAAACCTGGAAAATTATCTAGCCATCACATCTAGTAGGGCAGCACAGATGGTGTAATGGTTAGCGTTGCTGCCTCACAGCACTGAGGTCATGGGTTTGATTCCCACCACGGCCCTACCTGTGCGGAGTTTGTATATTCTCCCTGTGCTTGCGTGGGTTTCCTCCAGGTACTCTGGTTTCCTCCCACACTCCAAAAATATACTGGTAGGTTAATTGGCTCCCAACACAAATTAACCCTAATGTGTATGTGTGTGTGGTAGGGAATATAGAGTGTAAGCACCACTGGGGCAGGGACTGATGTGAGTGGCCAAATATTCTCTGTAAAGCGCTGCGGAATATGTGTGCGCTATATAAATAACTGGTAATAAATAAATAAATAATATAGTATGAGGCAGGAGAAACATCTGCAATTACTTTCTTCTACGTCTTTTCTAGGACACAATTAAACTTCACAGTAGCCATTGATTTTACAGCTTCGAACGGTGAGTAGGAAGCACTAACTTTTTTTTCCCCTCCCTGCAACTTTCTCCCATTATTCCAATTAATTGTGAGACTCTCGCTGCCACAGAAATAACAAGGACCTGGGGGGGAGACACGGGTGGGTTGCTATGATAACACAGAGGCAGGTTGGCTAGTCAGGGCTAGTTCAGTATCTGGCCCTGCAGATGGTGTCAGTTTAACTCCTCTCTTAATGAAGCTGCTCAATTGACTCCTGTGTATGCGGCACGCTCAGAAGAAAAACCTGCTCTGAAGGGAGCATTTAAATGTTTGCCATCCCCATACCTGGAAAGTGCAGTAGCTGCTACTTGTGGCAAAATCCATCAGAGCAGAGACTGAAATAAACGTAATAAGGACAGGAAAGATCAAAATACGGTCGCTGCTTGCTGGTATTCTGGAATTGTCAGGGTTAATTGCACCAATTTCGGTGATCACCAAAATTGCTAATTTCATTAGTATCTACAGTAACCAGACTTACAATGCCTTGATACTGGCTATTTAATTCAGGGACAGAAGTGGATTTACAATTTCCACCACTATAGGCCATTAAAAAATAATTATAATGATGAGTACAGAGTAGGGATGGCCATCGGAGAGGTGTACATCGATGGGTCAATCGATATTTATCATCAATTGTGCATAAATCCATCGATGGTGAACCATCGATGGTTTTGTTAAAACCTGTTGTGTATGACAATGGTGCTCCAGCCAATCAGCTTCCAACTGTCATCTGTTTGAAAAATTACAGTTGGGAGCTGATTGGCTGGAGCACCATTTATCATACGCAACAAGTTTTATCATTCCTTGTGAATGACAAAATACGTTGATAAATAAGAATTAGGATATTTTATGACATCACAGATCTGCTGTAAACCATACCTGCCTACGCTCCCAGATATATCCCAGGAGAGCTGCCCATCCTCCTCGATCTGTCCTCAGCACACATATTACTTTCCCCACTCTATTTCCATGTGTATACTAACTGATGACATCAGGGTACTGAAGGGGAACTATCCGCAACCGTATCTTTATGGCCCCACTGCCTGATGTCACAAGTAACGCCAGTGGTGGGGGCAATGCTGTGATGACGCAATTTGCTCTACCATGTCTGCCGCACCCCCTACCTGCACCTGTCCTTCTACTAAAGAATAATAACATGATCAGTTGGAGACGTGAACTGTCAATGCTGCATCCAGCTGATGGACACCATTTTACTGACCATAGAGTCTTTTGCAAACAGAAATGTAGCAGTGGAACAAATACTTTGGTATGTTTGATCGGCACAACCATTGGATGATGCTCCTTTGACAGTTTTTGGTGCTTGTGTAGATGCTATGCAGGCTTGTGGATCATGATCTATTAACTGCTAACACATTTGGACTTTCTCTAAAATGTACTAAACTCTTCCTTTATTTACCTAAAATAGTCCTTGTTTTCTTATGTATTGTCCTAAAAAGGCTCAAAAAGTCTCCCGTAGCCGAGGTAGGGTTCCACCCACCCCAGAGGTAGCATAGCAATCCTATTAGTTTTCAGTTTGACCATTAAGGCTACGTAGGTACCTGCTAAAATGTTGACAGCTCCAAAAATGTCACCTCTTTACCCCTAGGAGTTAATAAGAAAATATCCTATTTTTCGCCAGGAGAAAAAAAACAAAAATATGACATCTGAGCACAGAATCCAAGGAATTACCGTGGCAGATCCTCATTTGAAATGGAATGTCTTAATCCGGCCTTGGGCAGACAGCTCACAAGGTCGTAGGAAACAAAGATAGGCACTCAGTGCTCTCTGCAATCCACACCATCCTGATGTACTGATCCATGTTCGTATCCAAAAACACCAAGGGCTAAAAAACAAAAAAAAAGGCATATCTTTGAAAATGAAGGAAATACGGCTTTTTCTATGTTCCTCAGCCTGTTCATAACTGACCCCCAATATAACGGGAAACTATGCAGTATGGGAAAACCAAGGCGTTATAAAGCCCAATACAAAACACTGCAAATACTGTCACGTATAAACACTTGCAGTAATATCCCCCCACCGCCATCTACCTTTCATGTCTGTAGAGAGAAATTCTCTAGATAGTGTTGTTGTTTATCTCTTGTCTCCCCAGGTAACCCCTCACAGCCCACCTCTCTGCACTACATGAATCCCTACCAGTTAAACGCATATGGCATGGCCCTCAAAGCTGTGGGAGAGATAATCCAGGACTATGACAGTGACAAACTATTCCCAGCTTACGGTTTTGGTGCCAAGATCCCTCCAGATGGCAAGATTTCCCACGAATTCCCACTGGTTTGTAAATGGCTCCTGACCTGATTTAGTGTAATATGACACCAAAGAACATAATCTACTCTCACATTTTATATTGGAATAGAAAGCATTGCTCTGAGCATGATTAATTAGAATTTAATTGATTAATTCCTTATGGCGTTTTTAATGTTTGTATTCGAATTGCCCTTCATTCTAAAAGAACTGCTATCTGACACATTTTTGCAAGTATCTTGTAACGTTTTGTGACTATGCGAATTACTTTGGTCTATTTTTTTTAAACACCTTCAGACATTTTAGCACAAGGCACCAAGAAAGACACGTTGCGCACGGACTGCGCTTTACTTGACTACAGTCCCCTGAATTTGTCTTTCGGGTCTTTCCATTTCTTCTTAGAACGGTGATGTGGAAAATCCAAACTGCGTGGGAATACAGGGCGTGCTGGAGGCGTACTTCAAAAGTCTGCGAACGGTTCAGCTCTACGGTCCGACCAACTTCGCGTCCGTTATAAATCAGGTGGCGAGGTAAGCAAATAAATATTGTTTCATGTGAGACCAGAGATTTCCACAGATTTACAGCTTTAGTTGTCACTATTGTGTCTGGTGTCGTCTCTGTATTTCCAACTAATTTAAAATGATTTATTGTGTACACAATCCAAGGAAATATAAGATACTAGTAGTAATAGTATAGTCAGATAATAACAATTGAAGGGATTTCCCACCTTGATTTGATGGATGTAGATAGATAGATAGATAGATAGATAGATAGATAGATAGATAGATAGATAGATAGATAGATAGATAGATAGATATGAGATAAATAGATATGAGATAGATAGATAGACTAGAGATAATTACATAGCGATAGATAGATAGATAGATAGATAGATAGATAGATAGATAGATAGATATGAGATAAATAGATATGAGATAGATAGATAGACTAGAGATAATTACATAGCGATAGATAGATAGATAGATAGATAGATATGAGATAAATAGATATGAGATAGATAGATAGACTAGAGATAATTACATAGCGATAGATAGATAGATAGATAGATAGATAGATAGATAGATAGATAGATAGATAGATATGAGATAAATAGATATGAGATAGATAGATAGACTAGAGATAATTACATAGCGATAGATAGATAGATAGATAGATAGATAGATAGATAGATAGATAGATAGATAGATATGAGATAAATAGATATGAGATAGATAGATAGACTAGAGATAATTACATAGCGATAGATAGATAGATAGATAGATATGAGATAGATAGAGAGATAGAATAGAGATAATTACATAGAGATAGATAGATAGATAGATAGATAGATAGATAGATAGATAGATAGATAGATAGATAGATATAGGGAGATAGATAATTAGATAGCTAGAGATAATTAGATAGAGAGATAGATATTAGATAGATAGAGATAATTACATAGCGATAGATAGATAGATAGATAGATAGATAGATAGATAGATATGAGATAGATAGAGAGATAGAATAGAGATAATTACATAGAGATAGATAGATGGATAGATAGATAGATAGATAGATAGATAGATAGATAGATAGATAGATATAGGGAGATAGATAATTAGATAGCTAGAGATAATTAGATAGAGAGATAGATATTAGATAGATAGAGATAATTACATAGCGATAGATAGATAGATAGATAGATAGATAGATAGATAGATAGATAGATACGAGATAGATAGAGAGATAGAATAGAGATAATTACATAGCGATAGATAGATAGAGAGATAGATAGATAGATAGATAGATAGATAGATAGATAGATAGATAGATAGATATAGAGAGATATATAATTAGATAGCTAGAGATAATTAGATAGAGAGATGGATATTAGATAGATAGAGATAGATAGATAGATAGATAGATAGATAGATAGATAGATAGATAGATAGATAAATAGATAGATATGAGATAATTACATAGAGATAAAACCATTTTTGTGGTCAAGAGTTTTATAACACTCCCAGTTTTCCAGTTTTTATAGAAATGTAAGCAATTTAAGTCCAGTGAATAACCTCATAAAGTACAAGGGTAAGCAGTAAAGGTTAACTAAAAAAGTTTAGGTTAGCAATTAAAAAATATTTTTTATAAAATTGCCAGAAAAAGAACTTTCAGTTGTTTTGCAGCAATAAATAAAAAAGGCTCTTGCCTAGGCCACGAAGCACCGCCAGCGGCCTACTGAGGACTGCAATAAAGTCTTATGGGCTGGTGAATCAACATTTTAAATCTTTGGTTCATCGTGCAGGATTTTTGTGCGCCGTTGAATATCCAAACTCACGGTTCCTCCATTTGCTGGGTTTATTTACTGTTTTGTTTTTTTTTGCCGTTAAAAGCATTGCGCTTTCCAGCTTACACACAGCGGGAAAGGGAGCCTCTTAGTAAATAAACCGCTGTGAAACCAGCTGTCAAACATGGAGGAGGAAATGTTATAGTCTAGACTGCGGCTCTTTTGCTAGATAGAGAGTCAGCAACTTGCACAGAGTGAACCCTGAACTGAATGGGCTACCACAGCATTTTGCAGCGTAAGGCAAAACATACCCTATGGTCTACACCTATTTGTTCAAGGGATTATCCTACAGCAATATAATGACCCAAAACATACCTTCAGGCTATGGCCCGTATTCAATTTGAGGCGAAAAGTCCGGATCCGCGATACTTTTTCGGCGATGACGTCATTTTTCGCCTGTTTTGCTTTTAACCCGTATTCAATTTCAATGACTTTCTGCCTAGGCGGAAAGTCAATGCAATGTACTAGGCGGAAAAGTTTCGCCTATGAATAGCAGGCGGAAAAAAGTGCAGAATTGGGGTTTTGGGGTGCAACATTGCAGGAACCCCCGTGCAGCCTTCAGAGAGTCCCCCAAAGGTAAACTGTGGCAAAAAAAATTAAAAAAATTACTTTTGGACACCCCAAAAAATGACTTTGAAAAGGGGGCGAAAAAAAAAAAGTTGGGGTACAAAGTTAAAAACTAGCGAACTTGACTCTGGGGTGGTCCCCAAGTATACCCCAAATGTTTTTTGGATTGCAGGTGGTTGCGGCAGGTGGATTTTTCACGATTTTTTCAACTTCACTTTTGCAACTTTTAAATATGCTGGCCCCCATTTTCAAGTACCCCAAATTTGCTGGGATAAGTTATTTTCAGGAAAAAATACTCCTGAATACTATTCTGCATCACGTATAGAAAAACGCTAATTAGCAGCTATTGAGCCCATTTAAAAACACCAAATGCCTTCAGCAAGCCAAATCGGGGGGTACCATAGTGAAACCCCATGTCAGAGTATTCTTTTGGGGAGTGTCAGGCTGATTTCCCCAAATCTGACAGTACTTTCCGCCTGTTCAAGTTTCGCCGGGTCCCGTTTTCACGTACTTTCAAATTGAATACGGGGTAAAGCGGGCACGCGCGCGATACTTTTCCACCTACAAAACAGGCGAAGTAGGCGAAAAGTCCAGGCCGCGAAAAAGTATTGCGGCTCGGTTCAAATTGAATACATCAGGAAAGACAGTAGGCATGAAATCATGGAATTGGAAGAAACGAAGGTGTAGCGCTCAGCCTGTTTAGGAATTTGTGTGGTGTTAGTAGGTGTTGAACCGTGCAGAAAGCAATCTTATATTCAGTGGGATGGAGGGTCTATATATGTGAAACACCCTAAATACAGTATAAAGAAAATGTTGATGCACTGGTAGAGTAAACAATATATATACTTTACTTGAACTTAAATAACACAGGGATACACAAATAAAATGCTGTTATTATAAACCACTGAATATAAGATTGCTTCCTGCACGGTTCAACACCTACTAACACCACACAAATTCCTAAACAGGCTGAGCGCTACACCTTTGTTTCCTTCAATTTTATACTATATAGGTAAGGGTGATTATTTGGTTGTTAGCAGCTCGCCATCTTACCACAATACAGCTCAGTGCGCAGGATTATCCTATTTCTAAACTATGAAATCATGGAATGACCAGCACAGCCTCCAGAGTAAAGCTGGGTACACACTTTTTCGATTGCAGGCTGATCTGGTAAAACTGTCCCGATCAGCTGTGCAGTCTGTCCGCAGGGTGACCCTCTGTCAGCTGCCTGTGAGCCGCGTACACACTGTGCAGACATAGCACAGTGTGTTCGGGCTTCTATGGGATCGGGAGGTCGATACCAATAAATATTAAACAGTACAAAAGATGCGACTTCCCAATCCCGAAAGTTGTAGGAGCGTTAAAAGCTGTTTATTGGCTAACGCTCCTGCATTGGGACAGCATACACACCTATACAATCCAACCGCCGTTCTCTCGATATTGGATGAATGGTCCAGTGATTGTATAGGTGTCTTACCCAGCTTTAATCCCCATTGAGCTGGTTTGGGATGAACTGAAGGCTGAATGCAAAGCAACCTACAAGTGCAACACATTTGTGGGGACTGCAACGGTTTAGAGAAGAGTTTCTCGAACAACATGTGATATCTATTGTGGAAGGAAAGTCACAAGTGTGTTCGGTGGTTATATCTGCATAAGGTGGGAACCTTGAGAAGTCAAAAATGTAGATGAAAATTTTGTGGAGCAAATTGATTTTATGATTTCCTTTAGAGATGAGTGGTTTGGTTGTGACTCGGTTCTTTTTGCCAAATTAGCGCAAGTTCGTATTAGTTCCGATTTATCTTAACGGCTATCCAAAACACGTGAGAACCGGATAGCTAATATGGTGCTGTTTCTGAGATCTGAACATAACCAAGTAAAACCAAACCATCTCTAATTTCTTTATTTATCTACAATTGTTTTTGTTCTAAGCTTTCATTATAGATAGATAGATATGAGATAGATAGATAGATAGATAGATAGATAGATATGAGATAGAAGGATAGATAGATAGATATGAGATAGAAGGATAGATATATAGATAGATAGATATGAGATAGATAGATAGATATGAGATAGATAGATGGATAGAAAGATATGAGATAGATAGATAGACAGATATGCGATAGATAGATAGATAGATAGATAGATAGATAGATAGATAGATAGATAGATAGACAGATATGCGATAGATAGATGATAGATAGATAGACAGATAGGCAGACAGCTAGATATGAGATAGATAGACAGATATGAGATAGATAGACAGACAGATAGATATGAGATAGATAGATAGATAGATAGATATTAGATAGACAGATAGATAGATAGATAGATAGATAGATATGAGATAGATAGATAGATAGATAGATAGATACATAGATATTAGATAGATAGATAGATAGATAGATAGATAGATAGATAGATAGATAGATAGATAGATAGACAGACAGGTATACATGAGATAGATAGATAGATGAGACAGATAGATTGATGGGATAGATAGATAGATAGATAGATAGATAGATAGATAGATAGATAGATAGATAGATAGATAGATATGGGATAGATAGATATGGGATAGATAGATATGAGATAGATAGACAGATAGATATGAGATAGATAGATAGATAGATAGACAGACAGACAGATAGATATGAGATACTATAGATAGATAGATAGATAGATAGATAGATAAATAGATATGAGATAGACAGACAGATATGAGATAGATAGATAGATAGATAGATAGATATGATACAGATAGATAGATAGATAGATAGATAGATAGATAGATAGATAGATAGATAGATAGACAGATATGAGATAGATACATAGACAGATAGATATGAGATAGATAGATAGACAGATATGAGATAGATAGATATGAGATAGATAGATAGACAGACAGATATGAGATAGATAGATGGATAGATATGAGATAGATAGATAGATACGAGGTAGATAGATAGAGGTATATTTACTTGATTAAGTCGAATAATAAATAAAGTACATTGAGACATTAAACTGCGTAAAAATGGGGCCGTTCTAAAACTTTTGAACATACAATATTTGGTTTAAAGTTGCATAGACTTGCTTAAAACTCAGTAGACACAAATGTCAGATGTATTAGATATATACAGTATACTGAGTGGATAAAATTGTGGTTGTTGTGTGCTGTCCTTATTCTGTGCTGTTTCAAAGTGCTGCAGGTCAGTTAACAGATGGATCTCAGTACTACGTCCTTTTGATCATCACCGATGGAGTTATCTCTGATATGGCACAGACCAAAGAGGCGATTGTAAACGTAAGTCCACCTTTGCGATGATTTAGCCTAGATAAGCTGATTCACAATCTTATGATTAGATTTACTCAATTATTATTATTATTTTTTGGGAAGTTCAGCGACTATATACTGAAGGGACAGTAGGTGGCGTTGTATCATGACTCATCACTGTGTAGGCTATCTTTATTGTGCAAGTGTACTCTCTTTTAGGAATCTTCTTGATAATGCTCCATGTTACGCTATGAAGGGAGAGAAGAAAATTGAAGTGTGTGTATTATAACTGTGTCACTAAATTCTAACAATCCAACTGCACACTTGACTATTTTTGTGGCATCCAAGTGCAGGAGTTAGGGTCATAGGCAAACGTAGGGGGATTTACAGTATACTTGCCTACATCCTGGCTGCTTCCTTTGAGAGGGAGAAGCTAGGTCAGCTTAGCAGGGGGGGGGGGCCTGTATAGAGGGGCGTGGCCGGACACATTACAAGCCGTTTAGGTGCGGGACTGGGTGGCGGGGCCACACGATCGCGGTTCCGCCCCCGCTACACAATGCCAATATTTCCGGCATTGCGATACAGGGGACGGGGTCATGATGACGCGATTCAGAGCAAGTCGCGTCATCAGCCCCTCCACTGCGGTCGTTTGGAGCTACATTGCGGGGGGCCTGGAGGGGTCGGGAGACCTGTCTACTTTTCCGTTGGGCCGGGAGCGGAACCTGATTTTCGGGAGGCTCCCGGCCAAATCGGGAGAGTAGGCATGTATGGTTTACAGTTGCCTGGAAACCCCCCTCCCTAACCCACACCATGATGACCACAATAGAAATAGCATATAATGCTAAAGTTGCATGTTTCTTTAGGATGCCCTCAGTGTCACAAATGAAATAATTAGCACCACCTGTTTATCTTTTAAAATGTGTCAGCCAGTAATGAATACACCTGTGCACCGACTAGGAGATCTGGAAAACCTGCACTATTAGGGGTGCACTGATATAGACCATTTATAGGGTCAATTATTAATACTGTATACTTTAAATACTTTTAAACACTATCCAGTGCATAAGGAGACCAATCTGTACATCTATGTCCAGGGCAGTGCAAGGTTCTTTTTCTGCTCCCCCAGACTCCCGAACCAGGAATGGAGGCCACATCTGAAATAAAAACATTCAGCTCAGACAGGACGGCGCTACTTCTGCATATAATGGTGTAGTGTGATAGCTGGTTTTAAATATGTCATAATTATTACATACACTTCATATGACGGTTATATTATAACTGGTTAAGTGCTGATTATGGCCTCTTCATGGACTGGCGACGTTTGCTTTAAAATCAAGCTTTTGGAAACCCCTCTGTAGAAATCCTGCATTTGCCACCGAGGGTGATGGGATAACGGCCCTGCCCACCATCGTACAATGGCGCAATTTGTGACCTCATATTGAGGGAGGTGGGGCTAACATGACTTGATTTGTAGTGATTGTATCAATAAGCCCCGCCCACTTCACTAGGAAATCGCGAGTCTAACGGACATTCCGGCAAGTATATCCTACAGCTGTCTGACATTGTCCATGCACTGTAAGGTATGCTCTGTCAACATGGCTGACGCAGGGGTTTTTGTTTGTTTGATTGTTTGTTTTACACATGAACTGGTTAAAAACGTTTGTCCTATTACGACTGTAATATGTGTCCAACCATTCATCCTGAAGCAAAGATTGTAACACACATTCAGACAGCTTAAATTAACCCATCGACAGAAGTGTGTTGCAGAAATAAATGCAGATAAATTTTCCTGACAGGGTTCTATGTATTAAGCCTTGTAGAGAGATAAATTGGACAGAGCTAAAGTACCAACCAGTCAGCTCCTAACTGTCACTTGACAGACTGTATTTGAAAAATGACAGGAGCTGATTGATGGGTACTTTATCTCCGTCCAAAGTTTAGTACATAGACCCAGGGGCGTATCTATAACGGGTGCAGAGTGTGCGGTACACACGGGCTCCTGGGTCCAGGGGAGGCCCACACCATGCACCCATATTTTCGAATACTTACCTCTCCAAGGTCCAGCGTTGGGTGTCTCAGCCCTGCACAAAACGCTGTAAAATGGCAGCCGCAATTGTTTTGCGATTGCGCCCACAAAGTGAGTGACAGGTAGTCAGCATTTGGGGAAGGTAACGAGGGGTGGCTAGACAAACGCAGGCATGTCTGACTGTTTAAACGCCGTTTCGTGGGCGTGCATATATAAGCTATCGCCATCTCCTACGCAGCACGAGAGCGCACTGCGTGTCAGGAGAGCTGCAGTGTTTGCGGCTGGTCAGACTTGCCGCACATGCTGCGTGACTGCCCGATCTTGCATCGATGTTACCGATGTTTAAGCTGTGGCACATCGTTGGACGGACATGAGAAGGCCGCAGTGGGCGTCCCTATGCTCGGGTAAGCTTTGGAAACATTAGCATATTTTCGCTGTTGCGTTCAGTGCGAAATAGCAGATGCGAGTGCATTAACGTCTATCTCTGTATCAGGCCCTGTGTTATCAAGTGGAACCTCGCTACAGGCATAGCTGAGATAAGTAACAATCATAAGATTTAAAAAAGGAACAAGGATAATATAAAGACGTCCAAGAGAGGTTCACAGGCGGAGGGGCAGAGGGCACGTAGGTAGCAGTCGGAGAGAAATTGGTCAATCGGTTGAATAAAAGTATATATCCTTTGAGCAATGTGGGAGGAAGTGGAGAAGAACAATTAATGTCTAAAAACTAGCACATACAATGTGAGCCTCCCACTGGGCTGGGAAATGAAGAAAGGCCCCTTTCTTGCTGCTGATGAAAATCTAGTTTAATGAAGAGTTGACATTAATTCCAATTAAAGTGGAGAAAGGTTAATAATAATCCAGCAGAGCGAGTGTGAGGGACGTTTTATGTAGGGAGAGACTCTGTGTGCAGCACGATGACTACAAAGAAGAGTTTACTAGGAAGGGAAGAGCTCAGCGGACGCAGAATTTGCCTATTTTATACAGTGCTGCTTCAAGGCGACCCGTCAGTAAAGACCTTGTTCTACTCCTCAGTAGACCATAAGAAGTTCAGGGCTTATAATTATGGCCTGAAGCGTTGCCTAATTTTTGTGCACGCATCATCTACTTAACTCTCTTTCATCTGACTGGAGAAAAACTGACTCTTAACTTTAGTCTCTAGAAACAGAACTGTTCAAAGAAACAATGTGAGAGACTAGGGATTGCTCATGGGGGCGGCATTTTCCAACGCACACAGGACTTCCTGTCAGGAAGTCTGACTAGGAATATCACAGGGATTCTAATATTGCCTATTATGGCTGATAACATATAACTAAAACCAACATTCTGTAGCCCATGGGTGCTTTGGTGGACTTGTTCCCTTTGTATCTTTAGCTCATGTGCCAGACCGTGTATACTCGGAAGAGGACTCATTTCAGAGCAGAGTGGGGGCCTGGCATGCTAGGGTGGCATCGCAGGGCCGCTACTCCCATTTAGGCATGAGACCTAGCGATGCGCTAAACTGCTATGCTTAGTATGACACAGGGCCATATTCATATAGAAGCGAAAAGTCGGAAAGGTTTCACCTGTCCGACTTTCCGCCTACATCGTCAGTTTCAGACGCGAAAACTTATCGTGAGCGTCCCCGCCTTTCGCCCTATTCCATTCCAAACCACGTGAAAACGGCAAGCCGCGAATGCGGAACAGGCGTAAAGTACTGACACAAGTGTGGAAATCAGTCTGTACCCCCCAAAAAGATGCCCTAACATAGGGAATCAATGTAGATGTGTGAAATGGGTGCTAGCATACAGTATTTTTAGTGAAGTTTTCAAAAACGTGAAAAACCACCCTCATACATGCGCACCTGCAATCCAAAAAAACACTTGGCCCCTCCTTATAGCACCCCAAGAAGTCTATTTCAGTAGTTTTTATAGTTGTCCCGCCACTTTTTAATTTTTCGCCCCCAAAGTACTTTTTTGGGGTGTTCTGAGGTAATTTTGTTTTGTTTTTGCTGATTTTTCCTTTGGGGGGCTGTCCCAAGGGTTCTGGGTGGTTTCCCCACGTTTACACCACAAAATAAAGATTTTGCACTTCTTTTCACCTGCTATTCATAGGCGAATCTTTTTCGCCTATTACATTGCACTGAGCTTCCGCTTATGCTAAATCGTCCTGGAATTGAATATGGAAAAGCAGGCGGAAAGTCAGAATCCGCGGAAACTTATCTCCAAACGGCACTTTTCGCCTCTAATCGAATACGGCCCGATGTCTGAATGGTGTTTTTTCTCTGTAATTGACACGTTAGTTGTTTTTCTATCAGAATAGGAAGATGGACTGATTGAGACATATTAATTGATATGGGTTTAACAGAGGTAGACAATGTTACATTAATCTGATGGGGTAGAGGTATGCCTGTGTAACATTATACCCACCCCAATCTGCACAAAACCTCCCCTATCCTTCCTGAAACACCTACGTTTGGACAAAACTCTGCCCCATTCTCAGTATGCCACATGGGGGTTTCCTTGTCAAAATCAAGACACTTTGGAGATGTCATTATGGACTGTTATTTTAATAAGAGATGGGGCTACTGTGCGATGTGGTGTTTAGCGCACCAGCCCTTATGTGCCTACAGGTTTAGGAGAAGATAACTTTTTTTATATATAGTTTTTGATGAAAATAGGGGTTATTACCACTTCTCAATATTTAGCGAAAGGCATTCCATATTGGTATCAAAGATTTCTCCAGCTGAATATCGCCATTGCCATAGCCCGCTATGGGGGCGAACTGCTTTCTCATTTTATCAAGCTGAGCTTTTTGCGCTGCGCATCGTGTTCACTCTAGCTCCAGCGGCAGGCTCGCGCCGAAAGGGGGTGTGGCCACTGAAAAGGGGGCATGTCTATAAGATGCGTAACCCTTTTCGGCACTCTTGGGGGCGTGCCCGGCACTTACAGACACGCCGTGTATCCCCCAAGCGCTGCTGACAGGGAGAATAGATGCTGGATGCATGCGCCCGGTGTCTATGCACCGGTGGTAACCGGGTCACCGCACATTTCCCCACCCGCGGGACACTACGACCCGCGGGTGAAGACGGCACCCGCAGGCTGTGAGGGCAGGGCACTTTTTGCCCTCCTGAAGGAGGGCAGGGCTCTGCGCCCCACTAAAACAGCCTAGCGGGAACGCTATGCGCACAGACAATAGGGCTGCGCACAGACAAGTACGTGTTGCACCAATGTATACTGCTGCAATACAGAAGGACAGTTTGCAGGAGCGTTCAGTTACAGTAAGACCTCTCTGGCGGCTGAACTATTGCTACATCACATCCTGAATCTTTCCAAGATGTACATATTACCAATGAGAAAGGTCAGATATTGATGAAACTACCGCTCAGTTACTTTAGGTAGTTGTGGCCATACACAGGTAGACTGCAGCAGGTGGGTGATGGTTGGTAGGTAGACTTCAGCAGGTGGGTCATGGTTGGTGGGTAGATTGCAGCTGGTGGGTCATGGTTGGTAGGTAGACTGCAGCAGGTGGGTCATGGTTGGTAGGTAGACTGCAGCAGGTGGTCATGGTTGGTAGGTAGATTGCAGCAGGTGGGTGATGGTTGGTAGGTAGACTGCAGCAGGTGGGTGATGGATGGTATGTAGATTGCAGCAGGTGAGTCATGTTTGGTGGGTAGATTGCAGCTGGTGGGTCATGGTTGGTGGGTAGATTGCAGCAGGTGGGTGATGGATGGTAGGTAGATTGCAGCAGGTGAGTCATGTTTGGTGGGTAGACTGCAGCAGGTGGGTCATGGTTGGTAGGTAGATTGCAGCTGGTGGGTCATGGTTGGTGGGTAGATTGCAGCAGGTGGGTGATGGATGGTAGGTAGATTGCAGCAAGTGAGTCATGTTTGGTGGGTAGACTGCAGCAGGTGGGTCATGGTTGGTAGGTAGATTGCAGCAGTCTGATCATGGTTAGTAGTTAGATTGCAGCAGGTGAGTCATGTTTGGTGGGTAGACTGCAGCAGGTGGGTGATGGTTAGTAGTTAGTTTGCAGCAGGTGGGTCATGGTTAGTAGTTAGTTTGCAGCTGGTGGGTCATGGTTGGTAGGTAGACTTCAGCAGGTGGGTCATGGTTGGTATGTAGATTGCAGCAGGTGGGTCATGGTTGGTAGGTAGACTACAGCAGGTGGGTCATGGTTGGTAAGTAGATTGCAGCAGGTGGGTCATGGTTGGTAGGTAGACTTCAGCAGGTGGGTCATGGTTGGTATGTAGATTGCAGCAGGTGGGTCATGGTTGGTAGGTAGACTACAGCAGGTGGGTCATGGTTGGTATGTAGATTGCAGCAGGTGGGTCATGGTTGGTAAGTAGATTGCAGCAGGTGGGTCATGGTTGGTAGGTAGATTTTTGCTACTGTGGGGTGTTTTTTTTTTTTTGTAAAAAAATTAACACCATTAAATTAATACAAAGTAATGTCAATATTATCTGGACAGTATTAGCTACAGTATTTCCTTAATATCTCTATGACTTGTATGGTATGTTAGAGGTATTGTTGTATATAGGTTATATTATTATCTAAATGTCTATTCCCCCGGCGGTAATCATTCACCACAATTTTTCCCACCTGCTGGACACTGCTCATAGCAGGCTGTTTTAGCGGGGCACCACTAAAAGGGCAGGGCGTATTTGCCCTTTTAAAATCGAGCAGGGTGCAGTGCCCTGCTAAAACAGCCTAGCAGTAACACTAGACAACAGCTCCACTTGTCCGCTTTAGAAGGTTTGATAAATCTTCCCATACTGTGACATTTTGATGGAAATAATCTATATATGCACGGCCAGAGTTTTTTACCTAGCTCCACCAAATCTGGCAGGGTGGTGTAGTTTGAACAGGATTAGGTTTTTGGCTATATTTGATGCTCATCAGGGACATGGAGATGTCATTGGTGCCCACCAAGCAGGCTGTGGAGTCTGTGATTTGAAATTTTGTTTTAAGCAACTTCACCCAGGATGTCTTCTAGTGGCTAAAACTGCACTGATCTGAAGGCACAGGCTGATATGTACCAGTGGGGGGCAGGCAGAGCTCTAACAGAAGAGCAGTGAGCTGGAGGATCAACTGTCACACTGCACCTGCACTGACAGTTACTTATTTTCTCCAAGCACCTTTTAATATGCTATGCTCTCCAATGTTGGTCTGCAATGTAATGAAATGAAGGTTGCAGATGTACTTCAAGGACCCTTCTTCAATCGGGCAATGCTGGGTATCCCAGCTAGTGTGAAATAACAGTCATAAACAATTATGTAATAACCATGACCCTATTGACCAATTCACCATAGAAAATTTACAAATGTCTGCAGCAAGGCAGTCTTCCTCCTAATATACCCTCCCCTTCAATATGTTTACTTCCATAGACTGTTGAATAATAATTTGCTCATATATGCTGTTTTGCAGGCTTCATCGTTACCACTATCCATTATTATAGTAGGAGTTGGACCAGCAGAATTTGATGGTGAGTTGTATTTTTACATTTTTTTTTTAAGTTGAAATCCTGTGCAAAAATAGCGTTTTCTTATACTGTGCCAATGCTTGGCGACCTGTCCGTTTGTAATGTGCAGGCAGTTGCTTGGCAACGTGGCTTTTTCTAGTCTGCTGAGCTGTTGCTCAGCAACCTGTCCACGTGCCGTGTGCAATTGCTAGGTAACATGATGTCTCCTCCTAGCTCACTGTGCTGTTGCCTGGCAACCAATCCCGTTATGTGCCGTTGCTTGGTAACGGTCTCCTAGTGTACTCTGCCCTCTCAGTTTTATTTTCAATGTCTGTTATTCAATTGCTCATCATAATGTGTTCGAATTGTCCTTCCTGATTGTACAGCGAGGGAATTATACCGGCGCTGTAAAATCAAAGGCTAGAAATCATGGTAATGTAATGATTGTTGGTACTAGCCTAGAGGTGTACTTAATGTTTCATAAACAGAGTTTAACAGACACTTCAAACTTTACGGTATTCACAAATATAATTTGTTAACAATAAAACTATGCATTCGTACTGTATATACCCTGACATATTTTAATATGTCATGCTATTGTATAAGCACTATCACAGTACATAAGTCATAATTGCTCGATCAAGGTAACCCAGGAAGTATATAAAAGAATTAGTTTTCTACGACAGTAAAGAATAACCTCAGTTATTGTTAGATGCAGCAGAGTAACAGTTAAACGCTGACATTTTCAGGCAGCAGACTGCCCTTGAGGTATTACTTAGCCTGGAGGAGAAAATAACAGCGTAATTCCCAGCTGCAATTCTCAGGTATGCTACAAAGTCATTTCATCCGAAACGCGCAGAGTAATTAGGGTGTTCTTTTCTGAATACATATTTACAGCAGAATGTAAGATTTCACGCTGCAGTCCAAATATAGATTTTTCCGAAAATATGCCCAATGAGATTTACCAGTGGAATAAAGCCCTTTTAAAATAGATTTTTCATAACCTTCCTTTTGTTCTTCCTAAAAAACAGGTCGAGGAAATTCAATTAAGAAGTTGTAAAATTGTTAGAGAGGGAGATTGCTCTAGAATAGTATGCAGAAACTTTTGGCTCCCCAGTTGATGCTTCGCCCACCAGCATACTGATTGTTGGTCTTAGGGCTTGAGGCGACAGCATTGTCGCGTTAAAAGCCTATTTTGCTTTCTGGAGAGTGTAGCAAGAAAATGATCAACTTTTTGTGTTGCTCACTACTATGATCTGGAAACGCGTACAGTGGCCCTGATTCCGAGCCGCTCGCAAAAAGCGAGCGCTCGCTCTGAATCAGGGTGGCCACTTTTTTTTTTTAAAACTGGTCGCTCGCTAAGCTGTGGGTGACCACCCACAGCTTTTGCGAGCGGCCAGGTGATGGTCGCGACCATCAAGCTTGCGACTAGACCCTTGTGGTAGGGTCTCGTCTGCCGCAAGCCCCAGTGAGCTTCCGGCTCTAATAGAGCTGGAAGCCCACTACTGACATCACTCGTGATGTCAGTAGGGCTGCCCTCAAATGGCAGGAACGCCTCCTTTTGACCAGCCACCCCCCCCCCCCCCCGCCTACAAAACGGGGCGAGCTGTCGATCAACATCGACAGCCGCCCCGTTTGTAGCGAGCCCCGGAGAGAGTGAATTTCTCACTCGCTCCGGGGCTTGCGGCAGACGCAATGCCCCAACATCGACCCGCTTGCGAGCGGGTCTGAATCAGGCCCAGTGTACGGTATAGTGACCTGTGTGGGTCGAGGGGCGCCAAAACAGCACATCCTGCACCCATTGCTTTACTTACCTGCTGCCAGCCACGTCATTAATATGGCGATTTCTTTGTAAATATGGCAACAGCGATGAAAATATGGAGCAGGCACAGAAGTCACTGCCAGAGTCTGTTTGAAATTTTACATTTGCTGGTATTTTTTTTTTTTTTTTTTCCGTTGGTAGGGTGCCCACTAGTACACGGGCCCCCTCCAGTCTTAAAAAGCCCCTGTTAAATTGTAGATTGAGCTCTGCTCTGCACTAGATCCTGGGCAGTTTTTTCACATTGTGTTGTGTTTGGAATGCAACAGGAAGCAGCTGTTCTCTGCACGAGCTCTTAGTTAATAAAATATGCCCTTATAAGACAGGAAACTCTTGTTGGATTTTAGATATAAAAGGGATGACCACCAACCTAGAACGTTTTCTAATTTTTACCTAAGACTCTAAAGCTAATCATAATCATTGCCAGATCATCCATTAGCAACCTAGGTTCCACTGAGGAACTCAGATAACCCAAGGCCTAAACCAGCATGTTGCTTAGAAGAATCCCATGGGGTCTTATTCCAGCTCTGATTCCAATTGCCAAACAGTAAAAAAATGAAGTTGGTGTTGACAACTTCACAATGGAGGTAGTTGTCAAAACACAGCTTTGCTGACAGTATTACTGTACATCTACTGGTTTTTGTTTGTGGTGGTACTCAACAGAATTCATAATCTCCCTCCCCCCTTTCCAGGACCCATACTCTCCCTTTTCTCTGTCCGTCAATAACATCTCCCTCCTGGCTCTTCCCCAAGTTCACCACTTGGATGTTATACTTAGGAGTTCCCGGAGCCATTCAATTGTTCCGATCGCGCCCTGCACTTAGTCGGGAGATGCTGTTAGCACCGCGCTGAGCTGGAAAACAGCATCGCGGCCGGCACTTAAGTTGGATTTCTGCTCGCACCTCAGGAGGGTACGAGCAGAAATCCTCTAGTCAGACTTAACAGTGCGGTCAATTGAATAGCTCCAGGCAGGGGCGTATTTATAATGGGTGCAGGGTGTGCACCCTGCACCCATATTATTCTTACCACTCCGGAGTCCCATGTTGGCGCCGGTGTCAGTGCTGTAAAAAACAACACTAGGAAAATGTCTGCCATGCCATTTTTCCGGTGACCTGCGCATGCACTGTAGACTCTGGGCACAGACTAGTGCCCAGTGTCTACCGCTGCTGTGCTGCACTCAGTGCGCTGCCAGACCCCTGGAGAGAGAGAGGAGGGGGCCCCGGACGGAGACTGCACACGGACCCCCTCCTCTCTTGAAACACTCCCCAGTGCTAATCACATTGCGTTGAATTGAATCGCCCCATTGATGGCTACCCGACTTCCTGTCCCTTTGACTCACCTCCACTTGCCTGCTAAGAAACAGCGAGTGCCCATCCCTTGTCTGTAGTCCATGTCCTACCTAGTTTGTCAGTTTACAGCCCTGTATTGTCCAATGATATTTCATTTTACATTTTCTGTAGCACAGTTGTGTCATGCTGTACTGTTACCGTGTGTATATACTCTACACAGCCCTGCAGAAACTTGCTGGTGCCTTAAAAATAAAGGATAATAATAATAATAATAATAATAATAATAATAATAATAATAATACTCAGTACTGTCACCCTATTTTAATTTTTTTTTAGTATTTTCATAACTAGTTTCAGAAAAAATAAGAAATTAAATCATTTAGAAAATTAATCAATTCTTTGCCTGTTACAGGCTGAGATGGGATCTGTTTTTCTTTTTTGTTTTTGGGTCTCCTTTCTACTGTTTTATTATATTGGAGAATTTTTTGGGGTGTGTCCTTGCCATGTTTAGACAGCTTTGAATAATACATGCCATTTTTTTTTTTTGTCCGTTGGTGGAACTATTTTTCTTTATTTAGAGTATATTGTATTATTTGAATATTGTTACCCTTAATGGGTCTATGGCCCTGATTCAGAGCCGGACGCTCTGACCAGAGCGCTCGCTCTGAATCAGGGCCCACCTCCATAAATATGGAGCGTCCTCCTGGACGCTCGTATAGCTGTGGGTCACCACCCACAGCCTATACGAGCGTGCAGGATGATGGTCGTGATGGTCTTGACCATCGCGACCATCGCCAGTGCGAGCAGAAGCCTGCGGTTGAGTTTCTCAACCGCAAGGCCAGGAGTGATTTTGGCTCTAACAGCCAAAATCACTCCCACTGACATCACTAGTGATGTCAGTGGGGCCGGCTTCTGACGGTGGGAACGCCTCCGACTGGCAGGCACGCCCCTGGCACGCCTACCAAAGGGGGCGTGCTGTCAATCAACATCGACAGCACGCCCCCTTTGATCAGACACTATGAGCGAAGGAAAGTCCTTCGCTCGTCGCGTCTCGCGCATGCGCACGACGGAGCTCCCTCCGTCGTGCGCATGCGCAGTGCAGACCATTGACCCACTTGCAAGCGGACAGCCGCTCGCGAGTGGGTCTGAATCAGGGCCTATGTTCTGTTTATTATTTTCTTTGTTTTCTTATATCTATGTACTATAATATTGCTCTGATGAATAAAAGAAATAAGAAAAATAATAAAATAAAAATCATTTAGAAAATACCCTTACCCTTGTATCAACTTCTAACTTTAGGGTGGTACCAGCACCTTTTTTTCTGAATACCGATATAATTTTTTAAAAAACATCAAATAAAAAAGCACTGCCTATATCGTTTGCTAATAAAAAAATTGGATTTGTTTTACTTTTTTTCTTTCATTTTTGTTTTTTTTTGCTTTGTTCATTTTTCTTTCATGGTTGTTCTCCAGTTAATAAAAAATAGACAAACTGTTTCCAACTCCTATGGGAATTTTATTTTGTAATATTGACCTACAGATACAGACTTACAAGGGGGAGCCCCCCCTCAAATGAAAAAGGGACCAGGAAGATAGTCTGTCAGGACAAAGTACTGAAGGGTGCCTAGAGAAGTTTGCCTTCGGTAGCGAATGGATGAATTCTCTCTTTGTCATACTTCCTCCTCTTTGAAAATATAAAGGACAGAACATGTGAAGGATTATAAGATTGAGTCCTGTTGGAGATAGATAAAGTGTAATGAAAGAGGATCACAAACTAAAGTATATCACATTTATAGTGGATTTGCAGACATCATTTTAAACTGCAACGGGAATGTTCCGGGGTTATTAAACCTTCAAGGACGTTAGTGGCTTTTGTACCATTTCACACAATACCAGTCATTTCAAATAAAAGTTAGATTGTAAGTTCACCATTTTAACATCCAAATCAAATAGGCAACTTTAACCTCTTCTGTCAGAGCTGCTAGACCGTCTCTCCTAAATACTGCCACAGGGGCGTTCTGTCCACATGCCATAACCGGCTGAGGCAAGAACAGGACACGGGGGCAGGGTGAGGAAAGGACAGGATAACAGCTATAGGAATGTGATAAACTATACAGTCAGCATGAGAAGATGGTTCAAAGCAGCGAATAGCATCATAACTACAGGGCCGTAAGGAATAGCCTCCAAGATGGGGACACGGGTGCTATTCCATCCAGTTTGGTAGAAAACATAAGCATAGGTTTTATGGTTAGATAAGACAAAATAATTAACTTTTTGGCCCCAATTCTAAATGCTATGTGTGGCGCAAACTTTATACTGCCCATTCCACAGCAAACATTGACCCAACAATGAAGCATAGGGGGGGCAGCATCTGGTTGTGGGGCTGCTTTTCCTCAGTGGGGACTGGGCATCTTGTTAAAACTGTTGGATGGATTAATGGACCTCAGGAGAAAGCTTGGGAGAAAGTTTGCCTCCCCCCAGTGATCCCAAGTACAAGGCCAAAGCAACGCTGGTGTGGCTGAACAACCAAAAAGGTGAATGTTTTACAATGGCCAAGTCAAAGTGGTATATGTTTAATATGCCGGCGGTCACTATGCCGACCGCCGGTATCTAGACTACAGAATCCCGGCGTGAGTTAATTAACCTACGCCGGGACACCGGCGCCGGACATCCCGATCGAAGGGATGCCGAGCGCGGACAGCCGTGGGGGAGGGGAGGGTTAGGTTTAGGGTTCCCGGGGGGTACTTAGGGTTAGGCACCCCCCCGGGAGGTTAGGGTTAGGCTAGGGGGAGGGAGAGTTAGGGTTAGGCACCCCCGGGGGAAGGTTAGGGTTAGGCACCCTTCCCCGGGGGACTTAGGTTTAGGCAGCGGGGAAAGGGGGGGTTAGGTTTAGGCACTTAGAGGGGGGATTAGGGTTAGGCACAGGGGGGTGGAGGTTAGGGTTAGGCACCCTAAAGGAGGGTTAGGGTTAGGGGGTATAGTAAGGTTAGTTCATACTTACCTTACAGACGATCGGGATTTCCTTCCATGCGTCCGGCGGTATTTCATACCGAATGCGTCAAACTCCAGATCAAAATCCAATCGAGAATCTGTGGCCATGTTTGTAACTTCCAGTCCACAAACGTCATCCAACCAAACCTGAGCAACCTGGAGCAGAGCTGCCGATGGAAAAGGCCAGCAAACCAATCACACCCTATGGAGCGGGGCAGTGAGGGCAACAATCCATGGTGCCCCACCAACTTTTGATTTAGATTGAGGCTAATATTTATTTATTTTTAAACTCTACATTTCACTTATACAGGTGGACTTTAAGGGCTTTCCTATCTCTGGAAAGTTTCATTGCCCTCCCCCTCCTTTTTTTCTTTACTGGGTGGCCTAAGGCAATAGCCCCTTAATTAAAATTGTCCTGCCCTAAGCAAACAACTGCACGTTCCCACACAAGCTTTCCTTTATTTCCTGCCAGTCCCTGTGTGCATGAAATAATTAGTAAATAAAAATAAAACAGATTAGTGATGCACTGTGCATGATAAGGTCGTTCGGTTCTGTAGGGCGAGAATCATCCTCCCCGACTGTTTCCTATCAGTTTATTGTCCCCACAGGAGAAACCGTTTTCATTACTGAACCTGTACAGACGACAATCATTAGCACGGAGCCTATGTATGTCACATATAATGTGTCTTCCTCGCAATTCTACTATATTATGCATGTACGCAGCAGAAAACCTCCTCTCCCAGCTCGGCACACTCAGTGCTTTAGTGCAATATTAATCTCACTTCATATTTTATGCTGAAGAAAGGGCATTATTATTACCAGGAGACATTGTATTATAATAGGGGAATTGGGGGCGTTTTAAAGATGTTAGTTGAGCATTATAGTGCATGAGAGGTTATTAGTGAATATTCTAGTATAATAAGGGGTATCGGGGTATACTGGGGTCATCACAAGTTACTCGAGTACTAAGAGTAAAGTACTTTTGGCACGTGACGTGAGAAGTACTTAGAGGGATGCTGCAGGGTTCTGCTATGTGCTTCAGAGTAGTATTACATATCAAATAATGTTGTGCTATCTGAAAATAATATGGTACGTTGGTTGATTGTGGGGGTAAAGCACAGTACCGCATATACAGGGGACTTGGAAGCTATTTATCAAATAATATTTGCGGGATATTCCCCGGAAACGGACGTTTTCGGAGGATCCCTGCAAATATTAAGGATCCCGAATGTACCATAGAGGGACCGCGGCAGATATCGGGGATCCATTTCCGACAGCAACCTCAGCCCCCATAGCGAATCTGCTGGATTTACCAAGCTATGCGACGCATTCCACGTTTGGCTCCGATATTATAACGCCACTAATATTAGCCGATGGGAAACTATTTTGCAGATTTTTCAGGAGGAGGGTGATGCATGCGCCAGCCGACGATCGCACATACGCATTGGCTGCCGGGAACCTGAACCTGGAAGAATTGTGATAGCGTTACGCTCTCACACTGCTTCCAGCTCTCCGTCAGGACAGGTCCTTATCGGAGCCTGTCTCCCGGCAAGAATGTTAGTAAATTTGCGTGAAGATACTAATCTTTACTTTGAGGATTTATGCGAATTTTATAACATTATAATAAATAATATACTCCTAGGTATTGGAATAGTCTTGGTATTGCAAAGTTACATAGAATTGTATAGGGGGAGGTTTAAAAAGAACAAATGGATGTATTGCTCATAGCAGCCAATGAGATTTAGCTATAATTCATCTAGTACACAGGTTCTCAAACTCGCTCCTCAGGACCCCAAACAGTGCATGTTCCATGGGCTCTATTTATTAACATTATTTTTACTAAAATAAAGTGAAAAAGGGTGTTTTCACACCCTTTTCACATTATTTTAGTTTCACCTGTAGTTATTACATGGCAATTGGAATAGAACTAGTAAAATTCTACTCCAAGCCCTAGTATCACTTATTTTTAGTAAAGCAGATCGCATTTCCCATAATTGTAATGGGAAATGTGATCCGACCATAGTTACTAAAAATAAATTGTAAAAAAATAACGGGGGAAGCCCTGTGATAATAACGCCACCTGGAGGTGGCATTATCCAGGGTCTCCCCCGGTTACCGGGCTCCCACTCTGCTCTAACGGGGAGAGCAGAGGCGGGAGCCGGTACCAGTAATCAGCTATGTGGTCTAAACAGACCGCAAGCTGATTGCTGTAAAAAAAAGAAAAAAAAAATTGAAACATTTTTTTTTTTACTTACCTGAATCCAGGGACCGGTGATCGGGCCTCCGGTGATGGCTCCTCTCCGGTCAGCTGGTCTCCCACAGTGCCCTGCTGCCCGGTCATCAGGTGATCGGTTCCCAGTGCAGTATGGGAGATCACCTGATCGGGAAGCCCGGAGAAGATCACCGGAGGCCAGGAGGATGCAGGTAAGTGTAATGAAGGGAGGGGGGGTCTCGGGGGTCCGTGATCGCGGGGGGCGGGGCTTAGCGTCGGTGGGGTGTAGCAGCGACGGTGGGTCGGCGCATGCGCGGGCTCTTAGTCATTGTATTTTTTCCGAAAATACCGCGACTAGAGTGCGGAGGGGATTCGCAGGGACAGAGCTTTATCACAAGCTCTGTCCCTGCAAGGGATTTATAGTAAATCCCTGTGATATTGCCTGAATTCGCAATGCGAATTCACTCGGTAATATCACACTACAATCCGCATTCAATATGCGGATTTTAGTAAATAGAGCCCATGTCCCTTCACAGAATTACAAGTGAAATAATTAGCTCTACCAGTGGATCTCTTAAAATGTGTCAGTGAGTAATGAATACACCTGTGCACCTGCTGGGTGACCTGCAAAACGTGAACTGTGTGAGGACCGAGTTTGAGAACCACTGATCTATAAAATGCTAACTACAATCTGATTGGTTGCTCTGTGTAAAACATTTACTTGAGCACCAAGGAGGGGGGATAGCGAGTATTAATTACCTGGGCTCAGGCTTGTTGGAGGGGCTCGGCAGGGGCCTGGGTCAGCTGCTAAGGAGGACAAATTAGAGAACTAGGAGGTATATTTACTAAAGTGAAAGTTTTTAGAAGTGGAGATGTTGCCCATAGCAACCAATCAAATTCTAGCTATTATCTTCTAGAAGGTCCTAGTTAAATGTTAAATAGAATCTGATTGGTTGCTATGGACAACATCACTTCTAAAATCTCTCAATTTAGTAAATATACCCCTAGGGGTAAATTTACTAAGAATCGAGATTGGAAGAGTTTAGTTATTTTTAATCTCGATTTGCATCGCCGATTCTTGGGTGCTTTTCCCGTTTTTCATCTCTCAAATTTACTAAGAAGTGAATTGAGATGGCCGATGGTGAAGCAGATTGAGATATCTCTCCCGAGTTGCGAGTGAAGATGAGATTACTCACCCGAGATTGCAGTGTTTCCTCTCTGCAAATCTCTCCCGAGCTAGCAGCCTGCACATATCAGTGAGATATGTGAAGGCTTCTTGTGTGTAAAACCTGTAAAAGAAGGGTTACATTTTGTAAAAAAAAAAAAGACGTAGGGTCCCCCCCCCAAAGGCATAACCAGGCCCGGACCAACACCAAGCTGCAAGGCCAGTACTGGTTTTAAATATACCGCTTCCTTCTGCCAGATATTGCTTAGATCACTAAGATCAGCAGCAGCTTAATCTTCTGCTGGCTCAGGGCCTGATTCAGAGCCGGACGCTCTGACAAGAGCGGTCGCTCTGAATCAGGGCCCTCCTACCTAAAATTGTAGCGGCCTCCTGGCCGCTCGCATAGCTGTGGGTGACCACCCACAGCTTATGCGAGCAGCCAAAAAGATGGTCGCGATGGTGAAGACCATCGCGACCATCGGGCTTGCGACGAGACCCTGCGGTAGGGTCTCGCTGCCGCAAGCATAGGAGTGCTTTTGGCTCTATCAGAGCCAAAAGCACTCCCACTGGCATCACTAGTGATGTCAGTGGGGCTGGCCCCAGACGGTAGGCGTTCCCATGGGAACGCCTCCGTCTGGGCAGCAACGCCTCCGGCACGCCCACCAAAGGGGGCGTGCTGTCACTCACCATCGACAGCACGCCCCCTTTGGTGCGAGACCCAGAGCGACGGCTTGGCCGTCACTATGCGGGTCTCGCGCATGCGCACGATGGAGCTCCCTCCGTCGTGCGCATGTGCACTAGAGCACCATCGACCAGCTTGCGAGCGCTCAGCGCTCGCGAGTGGGTCTGAATCAGGCCCTCAGTGTGGTCACAGAAGATGCGTTTGGGAAATTCTGGACAATACCTGCTGATGTCTTTCATTTCATAGCATAGCTGTAATGAATGTACACAGCAGAAGACAAGGAAATACAAGTGTGCTCAGTGCTATATAACACTACTGGCGCTCTATGGACCTGATTCAGCCATGCACACAGATTCCCGATTATCTGGAATCTGCGCAGGACCCATTTTGCGAGTGTGCAGATTGGTTCCTGCGTAGATGCACGCAGCCCCTTGAATGCCCCTGCCTGATTGACAGGCAGAGGCATTTAAGGTGTGGGGGCGGCGGGCGTTCCCGGAAGGGGGCGTGTCCGCCCCCCGTTCCAGGAGTGACCAGCCCAGGATCTGCGTTGATCCTGGGCTCGCAAGCCGGCCAGGATGAGTACACTGAGGCTTACTCAACTGGCTGAAGGCCTGGCGCCGCCCACCATCGCGATCATCGATGATCCCAGCCTGAGACCTCCGTCGCAGTGCTGGGATCGCAAATGCAGCAAAGAGTGTCATACACCTCCTGCTGCATTTGCATTATTGCTGAATCAGGCCCTATTAACCTTCTGAATGCTGGTTTGTCACTTGTACCAGTAGATTATTGGCATTCCTTTGTGGGCATATGATTAACTCCTCTCCCTTATTGATGTTTGCAGCAATGGAAGAACTTGATGGAGATGAGGTCCGGGTTTCCTCCAGAGGCCGCTATGCAGAAAGGGACATTGTGCAGGTACAGTACAAACGGGCAAATAAACTATAGGGGTGATTTAGAGTGCAGCCCCCTCTGCATGGACAGGCAGATCAGGGTGGTCATATGCAAGTGCAGTACAGTCAGGGCCGGATTATGGTTTGTGGGGGTCCCAAGGCCAATAACTTTTGGGGTCCCCTGACAATAAAATTATAAATACTATAGGCTGGGGATGTTATTAACATTAATAATATGTTAATATTACCAGCACCAGAAATGTGTCAGACACACTGTAGTGCCCCACAGCTATATTATATCACACAGACACCCCAGTTCACTTTGGGCCTGATTCAGTACCGATCGCAACTTCGACTGCAATAGCGATTACACACGCAGTCTCACTGTGAAGATATACTCATCCACTGCGATCGCTATGCCGTCGCAGCACAACATAAGGACACCCACCTTACCTTACACACATCTGTAATAGTTAGCAAGACTGCGAAACCATCTGTAACATTGAGTACAATCACAGGCTCGCGCACACTTGCAAAAGCTCTGACCTTACTCAGGAAATTCTAACCTCACTGAGTACTCGAGCTGCGAATGATATCGCAGTGCCTAATTTATGCCCGCCCCTGCATCGGTGTTCAAACGCAGTGGCTGGTTCGCATACGCATTCGCAGAATGCAACAATTGGCCGATTGAGTGCGTAATCGCAGTTGCTGAATCAGGCCCACGCTGGTGATGCAGCGATGCGTGTGCATGTGGGCCCCTGGGTGCCCGCCCAGCAGCCCTGTTAATCCAGCACTGAGGGCCTGATTCAGACCCGCTCGCGAGCGCACAGCGCTCACAAGCAGGTCGATGGTGGCCCAGTGCGCATGCGCGGCGCGCGCCATGCTCGTGCGCAAGCCCCATAGCGAGTGAGAACTTCACTCGCTCCAGGATTCGCAACAGAACGGGGTGGCTGTCGATGTTGATCGACAGCTCGTCCCGTTAGTAGGCGGGTAGGGGGGGTGGCTGCACAAATGGAGGCGTTCCCGAAGGAACACCTGCCGTTTGTGGGCGGCCCTACTGACATCACGCGTGATGTCAGTAGTGGACTTCCTGCTCTATTAGAGCAGGAAGTCCACTCGGCATTGCGAGTGCTGAGACCCTACCTTAGGGTCTCCTCGCAATGCCGATGGTCGCGATAATCGCGAGCAAAGCCAGGCTGCTCGCACAAGCTGTGGGTGGTCACCCACAGCTATGCGAGCAGCCTGGAGGTGGTAATTAAAAAAAACAAAACGCCCTGATTCAGAGCGAGCGCTCGCATATAGCGAGCGCCTCTGAATCAGGCCCTGAGTACAGTAATGGCATGCAAATTAAGCACATCCCTATGAGATACATCCTGCCTTGCATTATACGTATCTTTCAAATGAGCCCCCTTGCCAAGCATAAGTCCCTCGGGGGCACAAGTTCATGATGACGATTGTTGTACTTTGCTCTGGACGCTGGAACACACGAGATTTATGGTGCCATGAGTCCCGTTTATTATCAAAAAAGTGCAATTTCTTATCGCCACAATGTGGAGACATTTTTCTTAGCGATTTATCGCCATTTTTTTGCTGGGACAGTGACTTTTATAAGTAATACGTAAAGTTATACTGTAGTCAGCAGTGTCACACTACTGCTGTGTTCAGACATAGCATACCGTACTGCGTGTACATGCCCACAGTATAGAATGCCGGGGAGAGATCTGAAGGTGCGCAGAGGGTCACCATTTTCCCGGCGAGTTTCCCCACTGCGCATGCGCAAAATGCCGGAAAAATGGCAGCTGCGGCCATTATCCAGGCGTTTTATGCAGGGCTGTAGGGATTATTACCATTGATTGTGATATAGTAAGTGGTTATCGATTGTTACCAACTATGCAATTGATGACGATCGATGGTTTCACCAACCGATGGTAATCCCTGTTCTCTGACTGACTGGCCTGTGGGCAGGGGCATGGCCTAATTGCAGAAGGTGTGACCACACCTCCTTAGTTTTTTGTTTTTTTTTAAACACAGTGATGCGTGCTGGGGAGGGGGGTGCTGTGAGAACCTCTACCTCAGTCATGGGTGGGAGGGGGTGCGGTCAGTGTGAAGCTGATTGGTGCGGCAGCCTCCCACTGCAGGGTGATTCAAGAAGGAGGGGGGCAGCGCATTCAGGGCCTGATTCAGAGCCGGACGCTCTGAACGAGCGCCCGCTCTGAATCAGGGCGTTTTTTTTATTTAATTGTGCGGCCTCTTGGACGCTCGCATAGCTGTGGGTTACCACCCACAGCTTATGCGAGCGTCCATGATGATGGTCGCGTTGGTCAAGACGGGCTTGCGACGAGACCCTTGCGATAGGGTCTCGTTGCCGCAAGCCCTGGAGTGATTTTGGCTCTATCAGAGCCAAAATCACTCCCACTGGCATCACTAGTGATGTCAGTGGGGCCGGAGCCAGACGGTAGGCGTTCCCATGGGAAAGCCTCCATCTGGGCAGCCATGCCCCCGGCACGCCGACCAAAGGGGGCGTGCTGTCACTCACCATCGACAGCCCGCCCCCTTTGGTGCGAGACCTGGAGCGACGGCTTCCCCGTCGCTCGCCGGGTCTCGCGCATGCGCACGACGGAGCTCTCTCCGTCGTGCGCATGCGCACTTGGGCACCATCGACCCGCTTGCGAGCGGGTCTGAATGAGACCCTCAGTTATGCTGTAACATGGATGGAGGGAAACCATCTGGTTCTCCCCCATCGATGGCAAAACATTAAACTTTGCCCATAAAACATCGATGATTATGAATCATTGATGGACGATGGCTATCCCTACAGGGCTGTGACAGCCGATGTGGGACTTGGGAGAGGTGAGTATTAAAAAATCTAGGTGCACCCATTATAGATACGCCCCTGATTTATGCATATGCAAGTTGACACACTTCACGTTCAGTTCTTTTGTTGTCTTCTATAGGTATACTGTACCATTTGTTCAGTGGTGTCATTAAAAAGGACCTGGTACACACAAAGCAATAATACAGCACAGTTGTGCGTGAAAGAATATTAAACCTTGATGCTTTATTTCCAGCAAATGCATTTTCTCGGGCAGCACAATTGCTTTTTTCGGCGAGTTCTGACAGCGCACACAAACACTTGACATTTACCTGAATGTCTCAGTACATATGCACCAGCCAGCAGCCTGACAATAATAGACACTGCTGGGCTGTTTAGTAGCAGCTGCTGTCTTACGGCGATCGCACTGCTCGTTCGCTACGGGCACATTGTAGCAATGAGGCGCTAGTGGTTTGCAAGCCAGCAGTGACAATATTTATGGCGCCTCTGGCTTTGCATATATACTGACTCATTCAGGAGAAGTGGCGGGTTGGGAAGGAGCAGGTGTGCTATACTGGGTCAGAGCTGTGTATTCCTACAGTTGTGCTATATTGGGGCCCATTTATGAATAATAGTCGCATTTGCAATGTGATCTGGGCATGACATTACCGCTAGTGGTAGAAGTGGGAAGTTTGAAGTGGGGGTATGGAAAATATAAGGTTCTACTTATGCGCGCGCCGGGAAAAGGGGCGAGACCATTTAAGCAGGGACGTGTCCTTAAGGCATGACCATTTTTCACACCGTAGTACCCTTTATACACATTATGCCACACAACAGTACTGCCCCTTATGCAGTGTGCACAGTAGTAGTGCCTCCTAAACAATACCCACAGTAGTAGTGCCCCTTATACAATGCCCATAGTAGTAGTGCCCCTTATACAATGCCCACAGTAGTAGTGCCCCTTATGCAATGCCCACAGTAGTAGTGCCCCTTATACAATACCCACAGTAGTAGTGTCCCTATACAATGCCAACAGTAGTAGTGCCCCTTATACAATGCCCACAGTAGTGCCCCTTATACAATACCCACAGTAGTAGTGCCCCTTATACAATGCCCATAGTAGTAGTGCCCATTATGCAATGCCCACAGTAGTAGTGCCCTTATACAATACCCACAGTAGTAGTGCCCCTTATGCAATGCCCACAGTAGTAGTGCCCCTTATGCAATGCCTACAGTAGTAGTGCCCCTATATGCCCACAGTAGTAGTGCCCCTTATACAATGCCCACAGTAGTAGTGCCCCTTATACAATGCACACAGTGGTAATGTCCCCTATACAATGCCCACAGTAGTAAAGCCCCTTATACAATGCCCACAGTGGTAATGCCCCCTATACATGCCCACAGTAGTAGTGCCCCTTATGCAATACCCACAATAGTAGTGCCACTTATACAATGTCCACAGTAGTAGTGCCCCTATGCAATGCCCACAGTAGTGCTGTCAATATATTGCCCACAGTAATACTGCCCCTTATGCAATGCCCAGACTGCAGTCCCCATTAGTTTGCAGCATTAGTTTGCCTAAGACACGAGCTGTATCTACTGCATTAGGCTTTTCTTATAGAAGCATGATAATAAATAATAATATTAATACAGAAAGATGATTTTCAGCTCAGTAAATCTTAGTATGGAATTTAACTACCTCCAAAGGGTCTTTTCCACTACAAATCCTGATTTCTCATTATTTGTCAGAAGTAGGAGATTGTTCTCTTCTGTAAGCAAACATTAGAGGTATAATGTAGGTCTCTCCTACTTAAATGCTAGTATTCTTTTTAGGCTTGAGATTTGGGGGCCATTGTAGCATTAATCACAGCAGTACCGTAGTTATTTGACAATCTGTATTGTGGAGTATATTAGTTTTTGTTTTTAACATCATTAGTTTCGCCTCAGTGTAAAAGTTCAGCCTACCCAACTTTTTGGCGCCTACGCCTGTTTTGGAGGCGAAAACTTTTCATGCGCGCTCCCGATTTACTCCGTTCTCAATTAACAAAAACGGGACCCGGCGAATGTGAAACAAGCGAAAAGTGCAGGAAGAAGTGGGGGAATCACTCTGTACCCCAGATGGGCTGACTTCGGAAATCATTATGGTAGTTTAGTAGCATTCGGTATGAAAGACCGGCTGACGCATGGCCGGCAGTTCGATTCCCGGCAGCGTCAGTCCGACAGATGCAGAGATCCCGGCAGCGGCAGCCCGACAGCGCTGGAAATCCCGATCGTCCCTAGGTAAGTACCACCTAACCTCCCTTACCCTCCTTAGGGGTGCCTAACCCTAACCTCCCACCCTGTGCCTAACCCTAATCCCCCCTCTAAGTGCCTAAACCTAACCCCCCCTTCCCCGCTGCCTAGACCTACGTCCCCCGGGGGGGTTCCTAACCCTAACCCTTACCCTCCCTCCCCCTAGCCTAACCCTTACCCTCCCTCCCCCTAGCCTAACCCTAACCTCCCCCCGGGGGTGCCTAACCCTAACCCTCCCTCCCCCTAGCCGTGCCCTAAACCTAACCCTCACCCCCCGCGCCTGTCCGCTCGCGGCGCCCGGCATCCCTTCGATCGGGATGCTGGGCGCCGGTCTCCCGGCATCGGAAAAATGACAGGCGTCTAGATTTAGACGCCTGTCATTTAACCCTCGCCGGGATAAAGCAATCGGGAAGCCGGCTGTCGGGCTTATGTGAGCCGGTTTCCCGATTGAATCCTGTTAAGTATTAGCCCTAATTTAACTAGTTAGGGTACTTAAGAGGTGGTATTGCTTGCTATTAGCATCTAGGTAAAAGTGTTGAAGACTGGCATAAAGCCGTGTATTTTGGAGAAAATAAGTAGTCCCATGTAATTTTGGGTGATTGTAATGGGTACTAGTATATCTTATAGTCTCTAAAGTGAAGTTTTAGAAAAAGTTAAATTCCTCCGTCATACAAGCACCTGCAGTCCCAAAAACACTTGGACCCTTCTTAGAGCACCCCCAGAATCTTATTTTGCTCATTTTTTAAGTTGTCCCCCCACTTTTTTTCATTTTTTGTCCCAGATTTCTAAGGCTTTATTTTGAGGGTGTTCCGGGATTTTTTTTTTCCTGTTTTGGGGTGAATTGTCCTTTGGGGGGGGGTGTACCAAGGGCTCTGGGTGGTTTCCCAACATCTGCACCCCAAAATGTAGATTTAGCCCTTTTTTACTCCTGCTATTCTGTGGAGAAAAAGTATCGCCTATTCCGGTGCATTGACTTTCCGCATAGGCGAAAACGGACTGGAATTGAATACGGAGATACATTTTCAGGCCAAATTATTGCCAAAAAAACGGGTGAAAACGGCTTTTTTCACTCCTAATTGAATACGGCCCTATGTATTCAAAATTTCTGCAGGGACTTTGGTTTTGAGAACTAGATGTTCCTGCGCAATACAACCCAGCGCGTCAGAGGAGTCTTTCCCATTTTTAAACTACTCCTCCACAGTTTCCGACACTGCATATAGGCGGCGGTGTCATTGACTAAGAAACTTCGGAGGAGGATGAGGCTGCGGGAGAGGGTTCGCAAGAGAAGGGATTGATACTTGTTATTCCCCTTAGTTTGGTATATTTGGAATTCAGCACTCAGTATCTGGGAAGACATCTAGATCGCCATAAGCCCCCAGATCCTAAGTTTTACCACCTAAGGGCTGTATTTTCTCTGCTTTTTTACTTATTTTATGTGCATTTGTGCTGTTCTTGGGGTTGGGGAAGCTGTTGTGTTGGAGTCACACATACCCACTGGAAAAATTCTCTCCATTTATTTTTAATACATGGATGCTGTTCAGATTGTGACTCTATGAACAGGAGCAGAACTATAGTGATTGCAAGTTGTATAGTTGTCACAGGGCCGGGAGCAGAGGAAGGGCCCCATAGATCATGTGTTGTGCAGAGATTGTGTACAAATCGCGTTTAGTAGAATGGGGGGAGGGGGGGGGGGTACCCTGGAGATGCACTACCTCACCCTTATTTAATGTCTAATGTAGACAACCAGCCACACTGAACTATTGTTGATTGGTTGCCTAGGCATATGACTTCCAGGTGTGGTTTAATCATGTAACTAACAGGAGTGGTGGGGTCATGTGACTTCCAGTGGTGGTGGGGTCATGTGACTTCCAGTGGTGGTGGGGTCATGTGACTTCCAGTGGTGGTGGGGTCATGTGACTTCCAGTGGTGGTGGGGTCATGAGACATGTTCAATAGTGACTTATTGAAGGGGCCCCAGAGAAACATGTAATACTTTAGATTGCAGTTATGGAATTTCAGGGTTCTGATATTTTAACACCTCACTGCTTGTTTTTCTTCCTCTATAGTTTGTGCCATTCCGTGACTATGTGGACCGCTCCGGAAACCAAGTGCTGAGCATGGCCCGGCTCGCCAAGGACGTCTTAGCTGAGATTCCAGAGCAGTTCCTCTCCTACATGAAATCCCGTGAGATCAAGCCCCGCCAACTGCCGCCTTCCGCCCCCATTCAGAGCCTCCCCTCGCACATCTGAGCACCGACCACGTTATTCCGACCTGCACAGAATGGGGGGCACTCGCTACCATATGAACAAGAACAAAAAAAGACAGGGTTTCGCTTTGATCTCCCAAACTCCTCTCCCTCAGTCTGGCACCTACAGTACTTAGTTATGGAATATGCCTGCTAATAGCATCTCTAATAAACTAGCTGCACCCCAATCTTCCAGGGGCTATGCAATACGGAACTGGAACTTCTAGCCCTGGAATAATACCACTGGTCCTTCCGAAGGCAAGATTGTACTAACAAGGCTTCTGATCTTCTGATGGTCCACTGACAATGGAAGACGACAGTCAGATGGTCTCATTGACAGATGCATTATTGGGGGAGGTTAGCAGGTTTTGCACTATGAAAGGATACAGTGCTAGCTGGGTCATGCTGTACAGTATTTAAAAACTTTTTCTTTTTTTTTTTCCAGAATTTAAAGTATACAAATAATGTAAATTTGTGTTCTGAGGAATTGTATACTGTAATCCTCATCTGTCTCCAGATATATACAAATAAACCTTTAAACTAAACGCTGTTTCTCTGAAAAGTCACAGTTTGACCTGTTGTTGGGTGCTGAGGTCTGAAACGCCAAATAAAGGGCCTTATTCAAAGTTCTACGCTACGCATGATGTTTGCGCAATTGAGCTATTGTTTTGCAAAACGCAGATAAAAGTCTCACTGCACGTGCGCAAGCTGTAGTTTTGCACGCCATTTGCATGGTCTCCGTAATCGCAAGGTCCTGACCAGGTGGCCGAAAGTGTTCACAAAAGGAGGTCGGTCCATTGGCGTGCTATTGGAGTTCCAGGGGTGTGTCTGCGATCGCAGCTGCATTCTCAGTCGCAGAACCACAGTCTTAGAGAGGAAGTTGACTCGGAAACTGCGCAGCCCAGCACTTACTCGAGGAGCCAATGTGCATCCGATGTTGTGTCGATGGTGGTGAGTTCTTAACCCCCTGGAGGATCTGCACACAACACAGATAGGGGAAGTGTGTGCAGCAGCTTTTGCTCAGTCCGTCGCACGCTTATACAGGCGGGGAGTCTGTTGGCGGGCGTTAGCATAAATAGCATGATCGCAGCTGCGAATGCATTAGGGTGCAACTCTGATCAGGCCCGAGAGGTCTCCTGCTGATAATACATCTGCTCAGAACATAAATATATTGGGTGACACCACATAGCATTTTCCCAATGCCATGGACTATGGGCCTGATTATGACTCAGGCGGATCTTTTAGCGCAGGCACAAAAATTGCATTGTGCTCGCGACTGTGCTAATTATGTCCGTCTTATTCTGAGTTGAACGGGACCTGTCCGGATCTGCCTTTCCCTGAAATAGGTCATTATGAGGAGGGAACTGGGTGGTAACAATGCAATCACACGTGACCACCCTGACTTATGGGAGTATCTTGTAGTCCACAAGACCATTCCCCTCTTTTAGGGGGGCACGCGCACAATGTCTGCTCCCGACCTCCCCAATGTTGGGAGGTATGGTAAAATCAATGGGCTGCATAAACCAAAGTGTGTGATTAACGTGCGTCTATAGGTGTGCGCAGCCCTCCCCAAATGGGGATGTGTGGCCAGACCTCCTCCTTCCAAAAAATAATTGGACAGCATAGGGGGTGCAGGTGTCCAGGGGTGGGGGTGCAATTGCTTCCCCCCTCCCGCATATAACGCAGGGAGAGAGGACTGACTGCTGCTGCAGGAGCCTCTCTCCCTAGCCCGGCACGCAGTGTGAAAGCAGCGTGTGTGCTGGGCTGGAGAGAGAGAGTCAGTTCTCTCTCCCTGCTGCTCGACCATAACAACCATGACGACGGCTGGGGTGGGGTGTGGGGAGGGCTGCAGGACCCGGCCCCTTCAACAGGACCGGGTAAATAGTACCCTGTGCTCAAGCTTAAAACCTGGACTGACGTGTATCCCAGCCTGTGAACGCACGATTCAGTGCACACACTACAGTCAGGTCCATAAATATTGGGACATTGACACCACTACAATGGCTTTGAAATGAAACAAACAAGATGTGCTTTAACTGCAGACTTTCAGATTTAATTTGAGGGTAATTACATCCAAATCAGGTGAATGGTGTAGGAATTACAACGGTTTCTATATGTGCCTCCCACTTTTTAAGGGGCCAAAAGTAATGGGACAAACTAAACAATCCCAAATCTAACTTTCACTTTTTAATACTTTGTTGCAAATCCTTTGCAGGCAATTACAGCCTGAAGTCTGGAACGCATAGACATCACTAGACGCTGGGTTTCATCCCTGGTGATGCTCTGCCAGGCCTCTACTGCAAATGTCTTCAGTTTCTGCTTGTTCTTGGGGCATTTTCCCTTCAGTTTTGTCTTCATCAAGTGAAATGCATGCTCAATCGGATTCAGGTCAGGGGATTGACTTGGCCATTGCATAACATTCCACTTTTTAGCCTTAAAAAACTCTTTGGTTGCTTTTGCAGTATGCTTAGGGTCATTGTCCATCTGCACTGTGAAGCCCTGTCCAATGAGTTCTGAAGCATTTGACTGAATATGAGCATATAATATTGCCCGAAACACTTCAGAATTCATTCTGCTGCTTTTGTCAGCAGTCACATCATCAATAAATACAAGGGAACCAGTTCCATTGGCAGCCATACATGCCCACGCCATGACACTACCACCACCATGCTTCACTGATGAGGTGGTATGTTTTGGATCATGAGCAGTTCCTTTCCTTCTCTTCCCATCACTCTGGTACAAGTTGATCTTTGTCTCATCTGTCAATAGGATGTTGTTCCAGAACTGTAATGGCTTTTTTAGATGTTGTTTGCCAAACTCTAATCTGGTCTTCCTGTTTTTGTGGCTCACCAATGGTTTGCATCTTGTGGTGAACCCTCTATATTCACTCTTGTGAAGTCTTCTCTTGATTGTTGACTTTGACACATATACATCTACCTCCTGGAGAGTGTTCTTGATTTGGCCAACTGTTGTGAAGGGGTTTTTCTTCACCAGGGAAATAATTCTTTTGTCATCCACCACAGTTGTTTTCCGTGGTCTTCTGGGTCTTTTGGTGTTGCTGAGCTCTCCGATGCATTCTTTCTTTTTAAGAATGTTCCTAATAGTTGATTTGGCCACACCTAATGTTTTCGCTATATCTCTGATGGGTTTGTTTTGATTTTTCAGCCTAATGATGGCTTGCTTCACTGATAGTGACAGCTCTTTGGATCTCATATTGAGAGTTGACAGCAACTGATTCCAAATGCAAATGTCACACCTAGAATCAACTCCAGACCTTTTACCTGCTTAATTGATAATGAAATAACGAGGGAATAGCCCAAACCTGTCCATGAAATAGCTTTTGAGTTGATAGTCCCATTACTTTTGGCCCCTTAAAAAGTGGGAGGCACATATTGAAACTGTTGTAATTCCTACACTGTTCACCCGATTTGTATGTAATTACCCTCAAATTAAATCTGAAAGTCTGCAGTTAAAGCACATCTTGTTTGTTTCATTTCAAAACCATTGTGGTGGTGAATAGAGGCCAAAATCTGAAAATTCTGTCAATGTCCCAATATTTATGGACCTGACTGTATGTAATGTGAACGATGGGTTGTGCCAATTTCCCTGAAAACTACATATCATCCAATATATCGCCTAGTGTGTACCCAGCCTTAGTGGGTCTTTGGGCCGAGTTTGAGAAGCGCCACTCTATAACATCACTTGTGCTACATCTTACACTGCGCCTGCGTTTTGTAGATGACCCGTTTCCCTGTCTCACCTAAGGCAGATCAAAAGGAACTAGCAGAGCTGATTTAGGATAATGGTAGAGACTAACACTATTATAGAAGGTTAGGTTTAATATTTAATATAAAACAATTACCTACACACTGCCCAGAGGCACTGACGAGCACCTAGTGCCTACTGTATGTCCTCTATGCACTTTGCTATCCTGAAGCTTAGTACAGGGAGGATACATTCTTACTAAAATTAGTCTTCCCACCTGAACCTTCACATTCGGCCCTCAACTTTTTCCTGTGGCCCCCAACTCCTTCCTGCTTTTTTGTCAGAATGATCTGTTATAACTTCTGTAAAATGCCTGCTGATATGTTCTTACAGATATTTTGTCTCTTTCTTCAATTAAATGTATTGTTTAACTTAGATCATTGTTTAACCCAAGATCAAGGATAATGTCTGGCCCTTTAAATTGTATCCAACTGCCTATCACCGGTCAACACTATGGCCATAATCATGTAGATATGCATGTTACACACAGAAATATAGAATAAAATCTACGAGCAAGAAAGTAAATTCACACAACCTTCTCTTCTAGGATAATTAACTTTACAGATATAAAATTATAATGTGTCTGCCCCCAATAACTTCACATACACACACACACACACACACACACACACACACACACACACACACCCCACCCCACCCCACTACTGTATGTTGCTGGAAAATCGACCAGTGGAAATATCATGAGCTACTTTGAGCTACTTAGGGGTAAATTTACTAAGATTCGAGAGAGGTCGCAAATTTACTAAAGGCAAAGTCAGGTGAGTTAGAGAGAGATTTCTCTCATCTCACTCGTAAAACTCGGTAGAGATAGCAAACTCGAATCAAATCACCATCGGGCCAAATTGGAAGTGTTTTTCACCTAAAACATACATCTCTCAAAATTACCAAGAATCGGGATGACAAGCTCGGGAGAGATAGGAGCAAACTCTCTGTCAAAATCACTTTTCAAACTCTCAACTCCCTGAGCTGCGAGATGGTCAGAAACATACACAAATCATTGTGATTTGTGTATGTTTATTTCTGTAAATGGTTAAAATAGGGTTAATTTAATTAAAAAAATGATGTGAGGTCCCCCCCCCAATAGACTTGCCAGCCAGTCCTGATTCTTAAAATTACAGGGAAAAAAATGTGTAGGGTTCCACTGTAAATTTAAGAACCAGCACCAGGCAGCAGGGACAGAGCTGGTTTTAAATATATACGTAGAAAAAAAATGACGTGAGGTTCCCCGTATATTTAAAACCAGCCCTGGACCCAGCCATTTTTTAAAATAAAATTTAACCCTTTTTTACAAGTCTTAACACACAAGCAACCAACACATATCTCACTGATATGTGCAGGCTGCTAGCTCAGGAGAGATTTGCAGAGAGAAAACACTGCAATCTCGGGTGAGTAATCTCCTGCAAAACGAGATTCTCGGGAGAGATATCTCGTTTTGCTTCACCATCGGCAAACTCATTTAGCCTCAAATAGCCTGTTGGTAAATTTGGTTAAAAAAAAAGGGATTAAATCACCCGAATTTTGGCGAGTTCCAGCGAGATTAATCTCCTTGAAAATCGGGGCCATCTCGATTCTTAGTAAATTTACCCCTTAGTTTCTGTGAAAGAAGATTCATGGTACCAAGGCAATAACCAGTAATGCAAGAGTGCCACCTGCTGGTGGTGTCCATCACTGCATGGAAATCATAGTGACCAGAGAAGGCAGTTCTAGGTATTTATACTATTTCTACAAGATGGAAGCCTATAGAGAGAGCAAGACAAAGAAATGTGACATTAATGTCGCAGATGCTTATGTGCATACCATATACTGTACATCTGACGACTTGTACCTTCTGGCTACTGGAATACTGAGAAGTTCAACTGAGAAGTAAAGCAAAGATATCAACAGATAAATTGCAACAGTCAACATTTTATCTCACAGTTTTTTCTACTTTTGAAAAAGGAAATAAATTTTTTTTAGTAATATTAAGTATATGAAGCTAGGTTTAATGCTCAGTATATAACCTTTACAGCTTAGCAGATCTATGTAATATGCAGTCACACATTGAATGCCCTGCAGCCACACACTACATAGATCGGAATTGGTATGAAATACCGCCGGCCGCATGGAAATCCCGATCGTGGATAGGTAAGTATTGTCTAACCTAACCCCCCTAACCCTAACCCTCCTTAGGGGTGCCTAACCCTAACCTCCCCCCCAAGTGCCTAACCCTAATCCCCCCTCTAAGTGCCTAACCCTAACCACCCCCTTCCCCGCTGCCTAAACCTAAGTCCCCCCCCGGGGTGCCTAACCCTAACCCTCCCTCCCCCTCGCCTAACCCTCCCGGGGGGGTGCCTAACCCTAAGTCCCCCTCCGGGAGCCCTAAACCTAACCCTCCCCCCCCCGCGGCTGTCCGCTCGCGGCACCCGGCATCACTACGATCGGGATGCCGGGCGCCGGTCTCCCGGCTTCAGGTAAATGCCGGGCGTCTACATCTAGACGCCCGGCATTTCACCCTTGCCGGGATATGACAGTCGGGAAGCCGGCTGCCGGTATTTAGGCAGTCGGCTTCCCGATTGCATACCCATAGATCTGCTTGGCCGCCATGGTGTTATACTGACCATTACAACTAGCTTTATGTAGTCAGAATCACTAGGGTTTCTGGGCCTGATTCAGCAAGGAACGCAGTTTCTAATACACACGCAATCAGCCGATTGTTGCGTTCTAGCTATTGCGATCGGAGTGACTACGCAGACTCATCGCAGAGCGATTGAGGCTGCGATGGTACTCGATTGTACCGATGGTTTCGCAGTCTTGCTAAACATTACGGATGTGTGGTAAGTAAAGTGGGCGTCCTTATGTTATGCTGAGATTGCATTGCGATTGCAGTGGATTAGCATTTCACAGTTGAACTGCGTTCGTAATCGCGATGGCATATGCAGTTGCGTGCGATAGTGAATCAGGCCCTCTATGCAGGAGCAAATAGCTCCATGTGTAAGGTGTCTAACTGCAACGTGTGAGGTTGTGAGTTCAAGTACTGGGTATGACAAGCTGTGAAATGTGTGTGTTTTAAATAAAGGAGGATGTAACTGAATGACAAGGTGCACACAGATCACACTGTTACTGATAGCTAGTTAAGTGGATGAATATGGTATGGGAGGTCTGGTGTTCAAATCCCTTGCTTGGAGTGTAAAAGTAAGTGTGTCCAGGCGCGCTGACAGCCGCACCAGGCCTGGATGAATAAGGGGGCGTGGCCTAATCGCACTCTGCGTGGCCACGCCCCATTAGAGGAAAAAAATTGCAGCGCCGTGAAGTGGCACTGAGCGTTTGGGAGGGGTCGCTGTGAGCCCCTCAGCTCGATGCACAGCCAATGAGGTGTGCGATTAGTGTGATTGCTCCCCCCACTGGCATAGGAGACTGCTGCGGCTGCTATTTAGGGGCACACGGGAGACACCTGGGGGTGGGGAGCCTATTTTTCCATGTTCTCTACCCCTCATGCCAGAAGTTGACTACGCCACTGAATTGAATGTGAAAAGTATTAGCAGAGTATCAGGGTGACAGAAGGCTGGGTATGACCTGATAGCAGAGAAAACTGTCACTATAACACACAAGCGGATTGTGCTGGGAGCAGTAGTCCTCCAGGCAATAGTTAAACCAGGGTATAATGTGCTTGGCCAAGATGTATGTGGTGGTAAGTATGTAACGCAGTTGTTGGTGATGGTGGCGGTTAGTCCACACGTGGTACAGCTTAACCAGTGCTTAGATTTATTGGATCAGGTAGTTGACGCAGGGATATCACGGTTGTAACAGCAGTATGCAAATTATAAATATGTAGGCAGCCTGTAGCTCAAGGTATTGCTGGGCCTTGTAGTTCGCCAGGTGTGGTAATGACTGATACACCGGCAGATGGTAGCGGTGATGCCCTGTACTATAACAGTGGCGGTATAGTATACTTGCGGTCCAGCTATGTGGCTCAGAGTGGCTCTATACTGTGAGGGTCTCCTGGGTCCGTCCATCCTCATGGAACGCCAGGGAGTAAAGACGCGCAAAGACACCGCGCATGAGCAGTAGCGCATGTCAGAGGTTGAGCCTGTCTGACCGAGCTCCGGAAGGACCTAGCGACTGCCGGCTCAGTCTTACCTGTTAGATGCTGGAGGGAAGCAGTGCAGGAGCCTTCCAACAAAAAGCTCAAGTTGTGGAATCTTCCACAGCTAGCCAAATGGGCTTGTAATAGAAAAGTCTGACTTCTAAATGATCCTGCATTACTTTCCCATGTTCCCATATGTCAGTAGACAATCTCGGACTTGGGCATGAAGAGCCCACCAGTGATTGCAATGGTACTGGCCCAAACTGAAGTGGGCTAATCTTGGTGTAGCTTCCATAACAAACCAAGCATCCATGTCCATTCATTATCCTGCTCCACCAAGTTACTAACCCCTAGAGGAAGGGGTGAAGCCCCCAGTCAGTGGGTCTCACTGGGAATTTTCCCTGTGCACCTGTGGGCCAATCCGACCCTGTCAGTTAAAGACTCGGTAGTGATTATTAATTTTTTAACACTTGATTACGCTTAATATTGACAATTCACTACTATTTCACTTGTATACATGCAATGGAAGCTTTCAATATTCAGAACAATGTTAATAGATTAATTAGCTACTCGATTAAAGATTTCTAAATCTCTGCGAATGTGATAGAAAAGCAATTTAATGCTGCTCGGGACTCCAGGCACATGCAAACCAACACACAAACACCACATCACACCACCTGCAGTATTACTCCAATGGGTATCCTCAAAATTTAAGACAGCAATGATAATAAAAGCAAAACATGGTATATTTAGCTTTTAACATCATTGGCATTTTAAATTTTGAGGCAGCTTGCAAAAGCCGGGGCTGGGAATATTTCCCTCTATATGTCTGACTATTCTATTCTATCCCATTTTGCTAGTAATGTTAAACTCAACAGGCAGAACTTATCCCATTCATCTCAATGGGCCCATTCATTTCAGTTGACATGAATGGTAGCTTTCCTGAGATTATTAAACATTGCTGATTAATTAAAAAGATATATATGTATTTTATTTTATTTTTAAATCAATTGAAATCACAAAAAATATTGGCTACAAAGATCAGAGAGTTGGGACAAGGGGCCTGATTCAGACCCACTCACAAGCGGCTGTCCGCTCGCAAGTGGGTCGATGTTGTGCACTGCGCATGCGCACGACGGCGGGAGCTCCGTCGTGCGCATGCGCCAGACGCGACGAGCGAAGTACTTTCCTTCGCTCGTTGTGTCTGATCAAAGGGGGCGTGCTGTCGATGTTGATTGACAGCACGCCCCCTTTGTTGGGCGTGCCGGGGGCGTGCCTCCCTGACGGGGGCATTCCCAAGGGAACGCCTCCCGTCAGAAGCCGGCCCACTGACATCACTAGTGATGTCAGTGGGAGTGATTTTGGCTCTGATAGAGCCAAAATCACTCCGGGCCTTGCGGTTGAAAAACTCAACCGCAGGCTCCGGCTCGCAGTGGCGATGGTTGCGATGGTCACGACCATCGCGGCCATCAAACTGCACGCTCGTATAGGCTGTGGGTGGTGACCCACATCTATACGAGCGTCCAGGAGGACGCTCCATAATTATGGAGGGCGGACCTCATTCAGAGCGTGCGCTCTGCTCAGAGCGTACGGCTCTGAATGAGGGCCAAAGGGTCTAGTTTTACCTGGGAGTCTTAGCAATTTTTAATTTAAATAAGACTGGCATAAAAACGACCTTAAGTCTGGTGACAGTGAATACATGTACCTAGCAGAGGTCTGTTCTCTAATGCTGGTCAAATTGCCATGTCCGAATTCAGCAAGCGGAGACCATTAATGTTGTAATGAGTCATTGTTTTCAAAGGAAAAAAATAAAAAGAAAAGAATCAGATTTTTTTTTCTTGCCTGCCGGCTTGGGACTTTCTGAGCTATTTTAATTTTTCTTGTTATTTTTACCTTTGATCTCTCCTGCCGGGCATGCTATTCATTTCTACAAAGCAAGCTGAATGGGAGAATTCAGAGTTCAGCCTCTGCAGGCATCATCTAGGATAAAAGCGTGAAGGTTTTGTGACAAAATGGATTCTCCATCTGCAACGGCACGGTGGCGCCCTCCTCCTGTAATCACAAACAATATATGTTGCATTGAAACAGGCTATCTGTCCATCAATGTATGACAGCTGATATATATATATTATACACACATACATACACAGTATATATATTAACGATACTGAATTTGAACCTCTATACGCTCCTACCTATACTTTCTAAAGCCTGCCTATAAACCTCTAAGATTGACGCTTATTTGCGTACGCAGTCATACAGTAAATAAAAACCTTAGACCTTGAACATGTGTTTCCAAAGCATAAAGTATTATTCAAGTAAAAGTACAGTCAGTTACACGCTATGATCTAAGTACAATTTAGCGCAAATAAATTATACAGACCCAAGTACAGTTATACGTACGCAAGCGCTCTGGACCAGATATCGGCATCAGCAAGAAACCTCCGTCAATCAGCATTCAGCAAGACGACTCCAGACTGGGGTCACAACACACACATTTATACCCTCACAGAAACAGACAACACAATAGAGAGGAGTGTTGCTAATGCCATTGGTTCCCATCTGTTACAGAGCATTTAACAGGTTGATTCAAATGGACACAGAACAGCCTCTAATAGCTTGTTGCCTCCGTTTTCCTGCCTCATGCAAATCCTAACAGTTGGTCATACAATGTACATTTCGGTGCTTTAAGTCTCTGCGGTCCATAGGTCGAGAATGCATGTTGCGATCTTCACACCGATGATACCGGAATGCTGTTGAAAGAGTGCAGATCAGTATAATACCAAACATGGTTTACTTATCATGTATAAAACCTTAGCTACCAAATAACCTTTATTTCACAGCAATTATAATAAATGAACAAACTTGAATCTTATACGTTAATGCTTATGTAACCTTTTATGTGAGTATGTAATGTGTAAGTATTTGGGGTTTGATATAAAGACGCTAGTTAACTTAGGGCAGATGCGTGCGCATGAAGCTAATAAACAGCTTTTTCATACAGAATCTTATGCATTCGCTAATATGCGACATGTTAACAGCGCAATTGTGCGTATTTATGTGTATATGAGAAATGGTGAAAGATGCAATCGCATGATGCTAATAGTAACATCGCCATATGTACTGAAGTGTGAGTTTATCTAAAATGGCGCTTGGGCGGCCATTCACAAAATGGCGTCTTGCAATCTCATTTTCTAAAATGGCGTCTTGCGGCCAGTCGCAAGATGGCGTCTTTACGATCTAATTTTAAGCTGATCTTGTCTCAGCCAATTATCCAGCTTCGACAATATATATATATAGATATACACACACAGTATATATATATATATATATACTGTAAATATATATATGCCTAACGCTGCCAGTGACGGGGCTCCAGTGTTATGCACATGTGCATGACACGGGGACCCGGCAGTGCCTGGAAGACTTTGCTGAAGCCGGAAAGGCACCGCCGGGTCTCCATTGCCAGCAGTGGGGACTGCATCGCTCTCGCCATCGAAAAGATGGGGAGAGCGATGCTGTGAACACAGCGGTAATCTTAGATTACCGCTGCTTATTAAATACAGAAACCTGGCATAACCCCTTTAGTGAGCGCTAAAAGGGTTGTGTTTCATCAGTAAATGGAGCCCAGTGTGCCCCCTTCTGCTGTGCGCTGGGAGAGACGCCTCCTTCTGCTGTGCGCTGGGAGAGACGCCTCCTTCTGCTGTGCGCTGGGAGAGACGCCTCCTTCTGCTGTGCGCTGGGAGAGACGCCGCCTTCTGCTGTGCGCTGGGAGAGACGCCTCCTTCTGCTGTGCGCTGGGAGAGATGCCTCCTTCTGCTGTGCGCTGGGAGAGACGCCTCCTTCTGCTGTGCGCTGGGAGAGATGCCGCCTTCTGCTGTGCGCTGGGAGAGACGCCGCTTTCTGCTGTGCGCTGGGAGAGACGCCGGCTTCTGCTGTGCCCTGGGAGAGACGCCTCCTTCTGCTGTGCGCTGGGAGAGACGCCGGCTTCTGCTGTGCGCTGGGAGAGACGCCTCCTTCTGCTGTGCGCTGGGAGAGACGCCGCCTTCTGCTGTGCGCTGGGAGAGACGCCGGCTTCTGCTGTGCCCTGGGAGAGACGCCTCCTTCTGCTGTGCGCTGGGAGAGACGCCGGCTTCTGCTGTGCGCTGGGAGAGACGCCTCCTTCTGCTGTGCGCTGGGAGAGACGCCGGCTTCTGCTGTGCGCTGGGAGAGACGCCTCCTTCTGCTGTGCGCTGGGAGAGACGCCGCCTTCTGCTGTGCGCTGGGAGAGACGCCGCCTTCTGCTGTGCGCTGGGAGAGACGCCGCCTTCTGCTGTGCCCTGGGAGAGACGCCGCCTTCTGCTGTGCGCTGGGAGAGACGCCTCCTTCTGCTGTGCGCTGGGAGAGACGCCGCCTTCTGCTGTGCCCTGGGAGAGACGCCTCCTTCTGCTGTGCGCTGGGAGAGACGCCGCCTTCTGCTGTGCGCTGGGAGAGACGCCTCCTTCTGCTGTGCTCTGGGAGAGACGCCTCCTTCTGCTGTGCTCTGGGAGAGACGCCTCCTTCTGCTGTGCGCTGGGAGAGACGCCGCCTTCTGCTGTGCGCTGGGAGAGACGCCGGCTTCTGCTGTGCGCTGGGAGAGACGCCGCCTTCTGCTGTGCGCTGGGAGAGACGCCGCCTTCTGCTGTGCCCTGGGAGAGACGCCGCCTTCTGCTGTGCGCTGGGAGAGACGCCGCCTTCTGCTGTGCGCTGGGAGAGACGCCGCCTTCTGCTGTGCGCTGGGAGAGACGCCGCCTTCTGCTGTGCCCTGGGAGAGACGCCGCCTTCTGCTGTGCGCTGGGAGAGACGCCGCCTTCTGCTGTGCCCTGGGAGAGACGCCGGCTTCTGCTGTTTGCTGGGAGAGACGCCTCCTTCTGCTGTTCGCTGGGAGAGACGCCTCCTTCTGCTGTGCGCTGGGAGAGACGCCGCCTTCTGCTGTGCGCTGGGAGAGATGCCGCCTTCTGCTGTGCGTTGGGAGAGACGCCACCTTCTGCTGCTTCGGGAGGGAAGTGAAGTTTGCTGTGCACTGGGGACGAAAAGGGGCCACCGGCTTCTGCTGTGAGAGGGAGGATGGGGTGCTACCGGCTGCCTCCTGTGATCTGGGGGTGAGGGGGGAGCCGCCAGCTGCTGCTACTGCGAGAAAGAGAGAGGGGCTGCCACCGGGCACCGGCTGCCTCCTGCTATGACCTGGGGAAGAGGGGGGAGCTGTTGGCTACTGCTGCAGGAAGGAAGAAGGGGGGGTCTGCCATGTACCACAGAAGGTACAGCGTATAAACACCACTAAACATTTATTCAAAATAAATAAATCATGAAAATCAGGGAGGGGGCGGAGACTAGAAAGTGGAGCGTGAGAGAGAAGGGGCAGAAAGTGGGAGGGAAGGGGCAGAAAGTGGGAGGGAAGGGGTGGTAAAGGAGGGGCAAAGTGAATTGCTACCAAGGACCCGGATGCTGCTAGATAACAGCAGCGGAAGGAGGGAGAAATCAAAGGAAGGCAACAAGCGGCAAGTTATAAATACCACTCATTGTTAAATACAGGTCTGCATACATTTTGAACTGGGGTGTGAAAAAAAAAAACCCACTTGGAGGAAGCTGCAAACCAGCGCTAAATATCATTCATAAATAACAGATTCCTCTGTAACACCTGTAACGAGTGTAAAAAGTGCTCAAACTCATTAGTAAATGGAGCCCTATGTCAATTATCGGGGTACGAGCGGAACCCTACTATTGGTAAATAAAAAGTGGGTTCTGTTTATCGATCTTTGTTGTATGAACAGGTTTCAAATTGTGATTATAACCAGATGGTGGTTCCAATCAGAGTTTCCCTACGCGTTTCATCCGTTAGGACTTCATCAGGGGTTTGCCAAAGAGTAGAAAGTGTTTGTAAAACAAAACTCCTTTCATTTAGCAAACAGGTGATACCAATAGTGATAATTCACCCAGAGGATTAAACCAGAAAGTTTTGTTGTGAATAGAACATTATCTCCCATCAGTTGGTTTTGCTTAACAGAAGGTGAAACTCATCCAATAAATTACTGCTCAACTACCATATTAGATGTCAGGTATAAGGGGTGCAGCTGCTATGGGTCCCAGAGCGGAGGGTAGCCCATCTACTTTGCAAAAGTTACATGTGTCACCTATATTTTTCACCATTGGGTGTGTACATGGGGGCCCTTACAAACATTTGCTATGAGGCCCTCAAATACATAGCTATGCTTTTGGTTATGAGGACTTTTTATTGAAGCTGCTGCTCACTTGCTGATTGAACAGTGAAACCTATATAATAGTTGGGCTGTTCTATCAATTTTGACCCGTTCAATCAATATCGCAAGAGTGTGTACGCACACTGGTCAAATCGAAGGATCGCATCTTATGTGCTGTTTAATATCCATCCGATACGATGGTGCCATATCAGACCAAAAGTGAAGGGTGTACGCACTTTCGACCATTCAATCCGACAGTTCTTGCGATTCTGCCCCACCAGCAGCGCCGCCTTTGTAGGTGTGCATAATTAAACCTGTCTGGGGGGTTTACTACGTACTCTCGTGTACACTTTCCTACATAAGTACATTAAATACAGCCATGTGGTTCTAAAGAATAGTGATACTGCAATGCATGACATTTCTTACACTCACTAAAATGTTCTCTGCTATCAAGCATGGTATGTGCTAATGTATTGCAATAAGTATAACAGGTCTCAGATGATGTGAATGATGGGTATATTCCCTCTCAATCATCAGCAATGCCACTTGCCTGTTTCCAGGGTTAGAGCGTACTTGGGAAGTGTCAGACATGCAGAAGACAGTGCCCGGCCTGCTTATTTCTTCACAGGATCAGACCGGTAAGTGTGCCAGTGTAAGTGATACAGACATAGGCGTGCACAGCTCATTACATTGGGGTGTGCACCACCAGGAAAAAACATATCTAGCCCTGTTTTTGGGGGTAGGGCCTATTGAGGGGTGGGGTCTGTTGAGGGGCAAGGTCTGGCAACGGGGCAGGATGCTGTCTTCTCAGATTGAAGAGCTTTGTCAAAACTGCCATTGTTTGTTATAAAGTAAATATGTGTATATAAATGAATATACATAGGGGCATCCCCGCGGCTAATTATCGCGCAGGTCAGGATTCAATTAGCGGGAACTCCACGCGCGGGTGTACCCGAGACCCCGCGCGCGAGTCCCCGCTGTCAGGCTTTACCTCACACCTCATGTAGGTGCGAGGTAAAATCTGTGTGAGGCCGCCCTATTCGGCCTCGCGCGAGCATGAATAACACACTGATTTCGCAGTTCTTGTGGAATCAGTGTGTTCTCACGTGGAAGTCCTGTTTTTGGACGCGGGGAAAAAGCTATTTTATTGAATAGCTTAACCCCACGCCGCGGGACTTTCACCCCTCAATTACTCGCGGGAGAAGTTCCACGGGTAATTGGATATGCCCCATAGTGTAATAAGATCGCGGTAGGAGATCCCTCTCCTGGGGTAATTGGACACCTCCTAACACACAGCAGCCAGGAAAGCAGCACACCAGTCCAGGCTTTTTGTGCAAGCTAGCCGGAGATGTTTATTACTGCATAATAAAAACTAAAATAATAAAATTAAATGCTAGGCCATCTGGGCACTAACTAGACAAACAGATTCCCTCTCTCAAAGATGGTAGGGTCTACTGCCCAACCACAAACATAGGCATTTGCATAGTACTTACAGGAAGTATAACACAGTGTCTCTGAACAAGCCTGCCTGCTTGCTCTCCCCAGATGTGGATGGAGCCCTCCCTTCATTCTCACATCCACACCCTCAGGACCCATTATCTGGCTTTTACTTAAAGCCCAAATCTTATTAACATACCTCCCAACTGTCCCGCATTCAGCGGGACAGTCCCATTTTTCTGGGACTGTCCCGCTGTCCCACCCGCGGGCCGCAGTGTCCCGTGGTGGGGGGGGGAGTTGGGAGAGCACATACCGCTGCTCTGCATAGCAGAAGGTCAACAGATGCCATGCGCATGTGCACGGCATCTGTTCACCAGTGTAGGGAGAGCCTGGGGGCTGCCCAGCATCTCGGAGAGTGCTGGGCACGCCCCCTATAGTGACATTAACGGGGGGTTGCAGCGAGACTCCGCCCCATTTTCAGTAAGTCCTGCCCATTTCAAATAAGCCCCACCCCCTTTTCGGTCTTGCGCGCAATATGTCCCTCTTCAGCAAGCTCATTAGTTGGGAAGTATGCATTAATCTCCAGCACAAACATTTCCTGTGGGTTTAAAAGACATAGGGCAGGAACCTGGGACAAATGTACACTCAATTCATCACTTCACCAGTGCTTCTGTCACATATCCCCCACCCCCTTTGTTTCGACCTGTGGGGCGGAACAACTGCAGCCCCCAAACAAAAAACATGTGACTGTCACAAGCCGCCGCACTCAAACGCTGGGCGAGCGTTCACTGAAACTCCTCCTACCTTCTGTCCATCATTCCAGGATCTATCTGGATTGGCTCCTGCATCTATTTCCTTCTGGTGCGAACGCTGCTCTGTTGCCGGTGATAGCGTTTCACGTGTTTCCGGTTTTGGTGTTGTCTCCTGCTATCCAGTCGAGTACCCAGTTCTCCTGTCTGCTTTTGTTACCTGCCGTTTGTGTCATCTAGGCAGCACAGACCGCACTCAGTGTCCAGAGTGCGCAGTTCAGCGTCCAGCCGCTTGTGTCAACCCGGCGGCACAGGCTGCAATGCAGCGTCCAAAGTACGCAATTCAGCGTACCATCGCCTGTATCAACCCGGCGACACAGGTCCTTCTTCAGACCACCGCAGCCAAGGCTGCTACTCGGCCCAAAGGCCGCATCTTGTTCTACAGCCCACAGGCCACAACAAACCAAAGACCTCACGGCTGCTCCATGGCCGCAGCTAGCCAAGTATTCCAGCCTTCAAGGCTGTTGCAGGACTATACCCACAAAAGATAATACCCGCTCCTTAACAGCAACAAAGCGTCTGCATTGGCCAGCTGGCTTCCTGGCCTGTGTTCTACTGTAAACTTAAAGTTTTGTAATGCCAAGAACCACCTCGTTATTCTCCAATTTCTCTCTTTATTCTCCAACATCCGTTTCAAAGGGGCATGGTCAGTGATCAACCTGAATTTCCTTCCCATTAAGCAGTACCTGAGAGTTTCCAATGCCCATCTTATGGCCAACGCTTCTTTCTTAACTGTAGCATAGTTTCTCTTACGTACATTACATTTTCTGCTTCAGTAAATAATAGGCTGTTCTTCACCTTCTTTGCTCTGCGACAGGACAGCTCCTAAGCCTACATCTGATGTATCAGTCTGCACAACAAACTCCCTGTTAAAAGCAGGTGTCATCAGAACTGGTTGGGTACACAATGCTACCTTTAACTCCTGAAAAGCCTTCTCTGCTTCAGGACTCCATTTAAACATAACTTTCTGTTTGTCTTTGGTAAGGTCTGTCAGTCCGTGTAGCAATCCTCCCGGCTGCCGCCGACCCCTCCTATCCCCCCCACATTTACCTTAGAAACCCCCGCAGCAGGGGGGGCCGGTGACGCGATTCACGCTGAATCGCGTCATTTTGGCTCCGCCCCCTGCTTTACAATGCCTGTAATATCAGCATTGTGTAGCAGGGGTGGGGCCAAAATCCAAAATGATGCGATCACGTTGCCACCCCCCTCTCCTCCCACAAATGCACGTCGTCTGGCCGGCCCCGCCTCCTCACAATGGCCACGCCCCCCTATCATGCCGATCTGGCTGCTCCCTTCCGGAAGGGGCAGCCAAAAAGTCGGCAAGCCTGCACCTGGGTTACCTGGGATAGGCTGAGCAGAGACGGGTGGTACGGTGAGGCTCAGGCTATCACTTGATTGGCTGTTGCGGACAGGTGATCGGGACTTGTCTCTGCTGTACTCTTGTAGCAGGCTTAGATCTTGCTTGAGGCCTAGCAGGCCGAGAAACACTGAAGCCTGTGCGTCTGGGATGTGATAGAGAACGCTGGCAGAATCGATAAGTGACCCGGCAGCAGGGGAAACAGACCCGGGTTGTGACACACAGTGAGGTGTTGGACAGACGAAAATATAAATTACAAAACTTCCTAGTTGTTTTATGTTTGCCACACACCTACCTCTACCTGCCCAGTGACTGTAATATACCAATGGTTGTGTCTGACAGGACTTCTTTCTGCCTCATTGTATAGGAGAAACGTGTGACTAATTACAAGCAATAGGTGTGTGTTAACCAGTATGTATTACCCAGCAAAAAGGCTTATAGGAAGCTAAATGCCACATACGTGAGCTATGGGCCTGATTCAGACCCACTCGCGAGCGGCTGTCCGCTCGCAAGTGGGTCGATGTTCTGGACTGAGCATGCGCACGACGGAGGGAGCTCCGTCGTGCGCATGCGCCAGACGCGACGAGCGAAGGAAAGTCCTTCGCTCGTTGTGTCTGATCAAAGGGGGCGTGCTGTCGATGTTGATTGACAGCACGCCCCCTTTGGTAGGCGTGCCGGGGGCGTGCCTCCCTGACGGGGGCGTTCCCACGGGAACGCCTCCCGTCAGAAGCCGGCCCACTGACATCACTAGTGATGTCAGTGGGAGTGATTTTGGCTCTGATAGAGCCAAAATCACTCCGGAGCTTGCGGTTGAAAACCTCAACCGCAGGCTCCGGCTCGCAGATTCGATGGTCACGACCATCAAAATGCACGCTCGTATAGCCTGTGGGTGGTGACCCACAGCTATACGAGCGTCCAGGAGGACGCTCCATTTTCATGGAGGCCGGCCCTCATTCAGAGCGTGCGCTCTGCTCAGAGCGTACGGCTCTGAATGAGGGCCAATGTACAGATGACCATTATGTAGTCAGCATTGGGCATTGCAATGCACACAGGTACAGACTGCGTTTATCAACCTGCAGTCACCTACAGCTTATGTTTGGGGGACATAATTGATATAATAAACCCTGGTGGAAGTTGTATGCTTTATTTTATGTATGTAGTTTATTCTGTGCCCAGAGGCATTTTCTGTGTGACAGAGGAAAAAGAGGTCTTGTTTGCTTAATACAGAGGCAGCAACTGGCATTTACATTTTAGCGGTGAGACCGGCATTGGCAACAATCCCTAAAGGATTAAGGGCCTGGGTCAGAGTTTTACACAGTGCCGTCGTTTTCACGGTTTGGCAATAATAGGCCTCCTGCGCATGCATCTGAGTCGCACTGCGCTTGTGTGAAGGTACATTATCGTAGTCGCTCTCAGCAAGTATTTATTCTCTGTGTGATTGACAGTCAGGGAGCGTTTGGGGCTGGTAACGAGGAGGGACGGCTAAAAACGCAGTCGTGTCACGATCCCATACGCGGTAAACATGGCTCCGGCGTCTCAGTGCCACTGGCCATTCATGCTAGACCATAGAGTTACTCAGGACTGCTAACACTGATCAGCATCCGATTGTGCGTCTTTGTGTGCGCAGATGCTTGGATTTGCAAAAACACCATTGGGCATCTCAATACATATCCCAGCGACGGCGACATTGCGCATATTTTCGCACTGCAGCTGCGTACGGTATCACGGCTGCCATGGCAATAGCCTACATCTCTATACGCTTAGTTGTATGGTTTTTTATGGGGTCTATTCACCAATTAATAATTGCAGGGTATCCCCCGAAAACACCCGTTTTCAGTGGTAACCGCAAGTGCTAAGTATCCCCGAATGTTTCCATGGGGGACCATAGCAGATATCCGAAACATCTGTTGCAATTCCCTGTTTTTGATCTCATGGGTGCTGCTTATTTGCCGAATTTACTTCCAGAGCTTGGCCCCCGGTACCTAACGCCATCTCGCATGTACCAAGAGAGGGATCTACATGATCCCTTCCTGGCGCTCTCCAATCGCGTATGCATGGCCAATAATTTCTTATTGCCACGATAAGTGTACGCGAAATAAATAACTGGAAATAAATAAATAATAAATAAATGTATATATAGGACCCAGAATCCACAAAGAGCTGTAGGCAGGAAACCTCCTGGATGATCATGGGCTCACAGCAGCACACAGCAAGAAAACCCACGCAAGCATTGTAACGCCAATAGTCTGGCAAAGGAAGCTGGTACAGCAAGAAGTTATAAGCCAGGGGCTGAACAGAGAGGCAGGGAGGAATAACTGCTGCGGCTGGGCCAGCAAGGATAGCGCCACCTGTAGATGAAAGTGAGGCACCGCAGTCGAGATATCTAATGGTGCATACACATGGTACAACCTGCACATCCAACGGTATCGCTGATAGATTTCCCTTCAACTTTCTGTAGTGCAGGGCAAACGATTTTGGTTGTACACACTGATAGATATATATGATAGATATTTCAGTGAAGTCATCTCTTAACAGGCAAATCGTGTTGAAATTGGCCTGCATGTACGGAAGGCCATAGATATCGTTATCGTCCATGCGGGAACGCAAATCGTTAGCCGTTCGTTGATCATTGGCTGCATAAAAATGAACGATATGTATGATTTATCGATATCGTTATCGCTCATATCGTTCATTGAAGTCGTGCGGTGTGTACGCACCATAAGATCTACTTTGGGAAATTAGAAATCGCACATAAAGTCTTACGCAAGAAAAGAAAAGTGCCCCTTCTTACAGGAAGCACTCGGTCTGGCACGTCACCCTTCCAGCACCTGCATGGGGGGGCGCTGCAATGAAAAGCGCTGCAATGCACATTATATTCTCCAACAAATGAGATCTGCCATCAATAATGATTGTATATAAACTATATTTTAAAGGCTGCACAATTAAGCAGCAGTAATGTCCAGCCTAGTGTGGAGTGTACAGAGGGATGTGTATAGAGGGATGATTAAATCCATATTTGGCTGTGCTAAACCTTGTGTCATTCTTACATTGCTCTGGAATACTCGGGACTGGGGGCCCCGATTCAGCTGTGGGCGCAGCTCAGTTTTTCATGCAGATTCCACATGTTCAGGAATCTGCGTATGCGCTGGACCCATACTGTGCATATGCAGTACGGGTCTGCGATGCTGCTGGCCAGGGCCGCCTTCAGAAATCGCAGGGCCCGGGACGGACCAAATAGGTAGGGCCCTCCCAGCCCCCATTATACAGAGCCTCAACTCACAGCAAACACCCCACCCCCCCAGTAATCTCCCTCCCTCCACACAACGAGGGGCCCCGCTACTTTTCCCCTGCCAAATTTACAATCACTGACAGGCTCGGCCGGTGGTCCGCTTCTACCAGCGAGCGGCCACCTGCGTCCAGTACTATATCCCTTCCCTATCTCTCCAACCAACCGCCACTGCTGTCGTGTTTGTGGCTGCTTGTGGGAGGCAGGCAGAGAGGATGCTCCCGGCTGCTCGACTGTGCTATAGGCTAGCAGCACAGAGCAGGCTGGGAGCATCCACTCTGCCTGCCTGCCTCCCACAGCTAAGCCATATACACGGCAGCAGCGGCGGGCAGTCAGAGAGATAGTGAGAGGATATAGGAGTGGGCGGTGGCGGCCGCGGACCCCCAGCCGAGACTGTCAGTGAATGTAAGTTTAGCAGGGGGGAAGGAGTGGGCGGGCCACCAGAGTGTCCGGCCCCGGGACTACAGGCCCGGCAGTCTCCCCCTGATGGCGGCCCTGTTGCTGGCAGTTCAGTGATTGACAGTCTGCTGCCGTTTCGGGGCGGGGGCGGTGACAGCCTTTGTTTTCCAAAAACGGAAACGTGTCGCCACCATTGTGGGGGAGTGACGAGGCCGGGATCTCCGTTGGCTGACAAAGATTTCCCGGCCTCTTTTCAGCATCTGCAGCGGCTGGCTTGCGTAACCACATGGGTCACTTAGCGAGCCGTTGGTATCGCAGTTGAACCAATATTGCCTTCTACAACGCAACTCAGATCAGTAATGCGTGATGCCTCCTGCTGCATTGCTGTATTGGAGCTATCGCAGCTGCTACCATTCAGCTACTTGTACGGGCCCTGAGTCAGTTACCAGCTTGGGGGTAAGGACAGCAGAAAGTGCCCAATATCAATATGAAGCGTGATGAAAACAGTAACAGCATTTGCAAAGTGTTAAAACTAAAAGCAATGGCATGCCATATAATAAATGAATGAATGAAGTAAACATAATGTCAGACGCCAGATGTATTTTTTAATGTGAATAAAATTTGTCAATGACAAATTATGTGGAATTACATTAGTCATATCTGCTGCTCGGCTGACACGTCTATGTAAAACATGTGGTGGGATGCAGTATACAGCGATGTTTATCATCTCACCAAGTACACAGAGCGGATCATTCACAGAGCGTCCTCCTGTGTCAACACAGGTGGTGTAATTACTTCTTACACCATTACAGGAGCAGTGATCCGCACTATTTAAAGGGCGCCATTCCCTTATTACTAACCATCCCATAATACATGTCAGAGATCCAGGAGGTCTGCACACAGGCAAAGTGACCAGATAGTGCAATCCCCTGATGGGATGTAGTTTATATTCTGGCTATTGGGATGCCGGTACTCAGAAATGCAGGTACCAGAATTCCGACACCAGCCAGAATCCCGGCGCCGTCATGCAGATAAGTATTGGGGTTAGGGGGAGGATTAGGGTTAGGCACTAGGGGGAGAATTAGGGTTAGGCTGCAGGAGGGAGATTAGGTTTAAGATGTGAAGGGGGGTGTTAAGGTTAAGTTGCAGGGAGGGAGTGTTAGGTTTAGGGGTAGGGTTAGGATACTATCCTAACCCAGTCGAGATGCCGGCGTCGGGATTCTGACCGTCGGTATCCCGTACCCAACCCCCTCTGAAATGGGTTTGTGCAATCCTCTGACACTTATGTAACGTGATAGTGCAATCCTCTGATACCTGTGCAGGATAGATGGAAAGAACAATACTTGTGTACCGGAATTGGTATGAAATACCACCGGCCGCATGGCCGGCGGTTCGATTTCCGGCAGCGGCAGCCCGACATCAGCAGAGATCCCGGCAGTGGAAGCCCAACAGCGCTGGAAATCCCGATCGTGGATAGGTAAGTATTGTCTAACCTAACCCCAACCCTCATTAGGGGTGCCTAATCCTAACCTCCCCCCCAAATGCCTAACCCTAATCCCCCCTCCCCCTAGCCTAACCCTCCCGGTGGGGTGCCTAACCATAAGTCCCCCCCGGGAGCCCTAAACCTAAGCCCCGCGGCTGTCTGCTCGCTGCGCCCGGCATCACTACGATCGGGATGCCGGGCGCCGGTCTCCCGGTCGTCGGGGAAATGCCGGGCGTCTACATCTAGATGCCCGGCATTTCACCCTTGCCGGGATATGACAGTCGGGAAGCCGGCTGCCTGTATTTAGGCAGTCGGCTTCCCGATTGCATACCTGTGTACCAGACTCACTACACAGCTTTTCTGGTTCGATCAAAGTATCCCTGCTGTATCCAGTGCTGGATTCCCCACTAAGCGAGTGAGACACATGCCTAAGGGAGCCACTAGCTGGGGGAGAGGCACAGCAGTCCCCCAGCATCAGAGCTTTCTAGTGCCCCAATTCAGATGCGGCTATTTGGACACAGAACAAAGACTCCTTCCTCCATAATGCATCAGGGGGAGTCTCAGGAGCAGGAGCATATGCAGTCCAGGAGCCCGGAAGATTAGGTTTATATTGGGGAAAGTCTTGAGAGTGTTTGCATGTGCAATCATGGAAGAGGAGGGAGAGGGGGAGATTTAGCAAACGTTCTAAAGAGTACAAGTGCTCATAGCAACCAGATTCTAGCTATCTTTTCATAGAATGTACTAGATAGATGATAGCTAGATTCTGATTGGTTGCTATGGGCAACACCTGCACTTGTTGTCTTTAGAAGGTTTGAGAAATCTCGCCATAGGACCTAAGAGAGATCTCTGACCAGCACCAGGCAAGAATGTCCAAGGTACTGGAGTGAGGGAATGGACCCCTCAACCTGAGTGCCCGGGCTTCAATTTATTATAAGCGGACAATGAGGGAAGTGAGCTCAGGGCTCGATTCAGACCCGCTCGCTAGATGCGTTCGCACGCAGCGAAAGTATGCAAATCTGCGATCGCACAGCAAGGCACTAGCACGCCCGCTATGTCTTGGCGTGCGATCGCGGTGTGTATGGAGATGCCCACCAGCCTGTCTTAAGACGCCCACTTATGTACGTAATCTCCAGGAAGTATATGTAACCATCGGTAACATCGAGTCACATCGGAAGCGATCGCAGCACTTGTGGCTGACCATATCCTACCGCAAGCACTGCGCATGCTTCAGTGTGAATTTCAACCATGTGACATGTACTATGACGCTGCGTCTTAATTATGCACGCCTCTTAAACGGCGTTAAAATGCTCAGACACTACTGCGTTCGCACCACCACTCCCCCGTTTCCAACGACCAACCCTGTCACCACCCACTAACGGCTCGTCCTATTGTGATACTCAAGTAAGCAGTATCGAGTCGTGAAGTTTCTTCCTTATCAAAACATATTATTCTGTTCCGCCGCTTCAGCGCAGGTCCCACTGTTACTCAACAGAGAAGTAAAGCAGGATCGTTAAACACAGAAATTATTACAATATCTAATAACCTTCACCACAATAATGTTTTATACAATTTATTTAACTGGAAACTTAACTGAGTAGACTTGTTTTGCTTTGTAATATTACACTTATGCGGTTGTATTATCCCTATAATAAAACACTTCTATAGCAAAAAAAACTTCTTATACTTACAACCAATTTAAAGCATTACTCAATAACAGATCACAGTGCCAACAATATTTTACATAGAACAAGGCAGTTAATATAAAGTGAGATAAATCAGTTCAATATGATGGAGCTCGGTGGTGCACTCGCCAGAACGTATTTCCTCCTTCTAGAATCTTTATCAGAGTTACAGAGCCTGCAATTTATATATGTAATACAGCACATACTGTGTTTGCTAAACTGTGCTGAATTAAGGACTAAAGTATCTTAGTTTTGAATAGAAATAGTTGCAACACACTGATGTGATCTCAGGGTCTCATTCAGAGCCGCTCGTAAGCGGCCGCTCGTTCGTTCCGAGCGATGTTCGCACATCTGCGCATGCGTATGGGTTTCAGTGCGTGAACCAGTCAGTGCGGTCAGAAATCGTGTGCTCGCAATATAGCGAATGCCTGCTATTTTGAGTGACAGAATGAGGCGTTTGTGGGTGGTAACAGGGGAGTGGAGATCCGAATGCAGGCGTGCCAAACGGTCAAAACGGGCGTTTAATGGGAGTGCATAATTAAGAAAGCAGCGTCATCGACCACGTCAGTTGGGTGTCTTTTAGCCAGAACTGCTCGCATGATTGCGGTAGGAAAAACCAACCACAAGAATAGCGAGCAGTTCATACGCCGTTCGATGTACTCGATTAATCTAATAAATAGCGGACATGACGTATGATGCGAGCGGCCAGGGGGGCGTTTTTTACAAAAAAACGTCCGCATGTTTTGTTCGCTCGTTCAGACCTAGAGGCGTCAAAGAGCGAACGGTTAATTTAAATAGCCACCCGCTTTTTCTGAACGAGCGAGCGCAAATAGCGTCCGGCTCTGAATCAGACCTTCAGTTGCTACTTTGTAAACATCCCAGCATTAGCAACAAAGTTTCATTAGTACTGTGCTCCAGGAAGTCTCTGAGAGTATTATTACTGGAAAGTTTGCTGGCTCAAAAGATGTTAATAAGATTCTGGTGCTGTTCCTTGGTCAGGGCTGAACACTTCGGGCCTGATTCAGACCCATTCGCTATTTGCGGCCGCTTGCTGTCAAAAAGGGTCCGTCTATGCAAATCATGCGCTCGCTCTTTGCAGTGTAAGGATGCCTCTATGTCTAAGCGAGCGACGACATATTGCGCTCGCAAGTGTTTAAAGACGCCCCCTTGCCACTCGCTACACACGTCATCTCCGGGAAATGTAGGATTAATCGGAAACATCGGGAGCCATCGGAGCTGCTCGCAGCGCTTGAGATAGACCCTACCCTCCCGCAAGCACTGCGACCAGTTCAGGGAAAAACCAACCAAGTCACGTGTTCAATGACGCTACTTTGTTGATTATGCACACCCATTAAACTCCATACTGATGGTCGGCCACGCCTGCGTTCACACATCCACTCCCCCGTTCACAAGCACCTTCCCCTGTTACCACCCACAAACGGTGCTATCACTCAAAGTAGCGGCCAGGCTGTGTACTACGAGCACACGATTTCACATTGCAGACGCTTGTTTGCGCACGCGCACTGCGACTTATACGCATGCGCAGTTGTGCGACCATCGCTCAGAGCGAGCGAGCGAGCGAGCGCAGCTTAGCGACCGGTTATGAATCAGGCCCTATATCCTCTCTGTACTGACTGGGTACTTACATTACACTGCCCAGTCCTGGCTCCTCCTCTAAGGCGGAGCTATTAGCTCTGTGCGATAAGCTGACAGACTCTCTATAGTCTTTTCTGGCACTCTCAGAGGAACTGTCTGTTACATTATGGTAGTAACTCCTCACTCTGTGGTATAAACAACACTGTTATGGGAAGCGGCAAATAGTTGAAGCTACTGTATGCTTTGTTCAGCTAAGGGTTACACTGTCTCTGGCGTTGTCCCTCTCTAATATGGACTTGGGCTATGTGTGGATAGTAATGCAGGACTACCAGCCTGTACCATACACTAATGCTGGCTCCAGCTGATAACTGAGGGCTGACAAGATGTCCTCTTTATCTGTAGCCATTGCTCTCCCCAACTGATTGGATACCTTCTTCTGCAGCCCACCGAGTGCCTGTCAAGGGAGAATCCGGTGAAACACACACAACGTGCAGCTCTGCTCCCAGCGGCAGTGACCTCACCACAGCGCAGCCACCAGCTGCCGTTTTTCTCTAGTTCAAATCCTTGAGCCTGCTACAGTACTCACTGGTCCCCTAACGTCCACCACCGCTGAGGGGGCAGTGCAAAAAGTCCCTGAACCTTAATGAAACCAGCTAAATCGTGCCCTATATTAGACAATGGCAGTAGTCACATTAATACTTTACATTTTCATAGGGGCACATCAGCGTGGGTAGGAACACAGGGTGTTGGTGGGGTGCCACACTATCACTCATTCTAGCGAGCTGTTTGTGCACAGCGAGTGAACGCTTCCCGATCGCATGGACCAGTTCACGCAAGCGCACTGCGATGCCTACATATGCATGGATTGCAAAAATCATCTGGCTGTGGGCGAACGCAGCCTAGCGAGCGGGTCTGAATCAGGCCCTCAGCTCGGGTATGACGCAGCCCTATCACCTGCCCTCTGCTTTTCCATAGCTAATGCTTATTCCAATTTTCTACCAAAAAAAAGCCTCATCTCCTTTGCAAAATAACCAATTTAAAACAAATTTGAAAAAAATTATTTCCATTCAGACTTCCGCATAGTGATCAATTTAATGTAGTTTTGTGAAAGGGACAAAAACCCTCCCAGTTGTTACGTACGCCGCACGAAGCCCTGTGTGATGTCACCTGTCACAGACCCTAGTTACAGCACTGCTGGAAATATTACTCAGGATGTTAGTAATAGCATACTTACTGATGCCAGGTAGGTGCAGCAGGGGCATGGTGGCGGCAAAAGTGGACGGTGCGGGGGCGTGGGGGCGTGATTGCACCATCACGGCCCCCTCCTCCTGCTTTACAATGCCGATATTAGTGGGGCTATGATGACACGATCCAGAGCGAATCACGTCATCGCCCCCCTGGACCGCCCACTTTCAATCGATAAGTGGGTGCGCGGGGGGCAGCAGACAACCCGGGAGAGTTGCCTGCTCTTGCAGGGGGCCAGGAGCGCCACCCGTTTTCTGGGAGGCTCCTGGCCGAAATGGAAGAGTAGGCAGCCCTGAGTAATAGCTAAACAAGAGTTCAACAAGAGCAGTAACCAGTCAGTAGAAGAATTTGGGGGAGATTTATCAAACATTCTAAAGAGTGGAGAGATTTGCCACTGCAACCGGTCATTCAAAGACATTCTATAAAATGATAGGTAGAAGTTGACTGGTTGCTATGGGCAACTTCAATAATTTTTTTTTCTAAGTTTTGATATAGATCTAGAGCACATAATGATTTTTAGTGCAATATCGCCACCTGCAGACCAAACTGAAGGACAGAAAGTTTGAGGTTATTTGATGCACAATGACTGTCCTCTTAGCTTGCAACTGAGCCAAATCTAATCAGATGAAGTTATACTCGTACTTGTAGGACTGGGAATTGCTTAGGCTTATTAAAGATACAGACAAAGGGGTATATTTACTAAGGTGCGGGTTTTTAGAAGTGGAGATGTTGTCCATAGCAACCAAACAGATTCTAGATGCGCACATGCTCAGATACCTTAGCGATGTCGCTTGCAGTGAGCGCTGCCTGCTGGATACCCCTGCTCTAAGAAATACATGGAATCATCAGATTCTACTTAACATTTATCTAGCACCTTCTAGAAGGTAATAGCAATAATCTGATTGGTTAATATGGGCAACAAAACCACTTCTAAAAACCCGCACCTTAGTAAATATACCCCAAAAGCTTCATTTTAAGAGCAAGAGCTCCACTAAGCACCATTATTTATGACTATGTTGATGACTAAATAATCATTGAGCGAGGAGGTTCAGGGCCTAACAGACCCGCTCGCGAGCGCTGAGTGCTCGCAAGCGGATCGATGTTGGCCAAGTGCACATGCGCACGACGGAGGCGGCTCCATCGTGCACATGCGCGAGACCCGAATAACAACAGCCAAGCCGTCGCTATGGGTCTCGAACCAAAGGGGGCGTGCTGTCAATGGTGAGTGACAGCACGCCCCCTTTGATGGGCGTGCCGGGGGCTTGATTGCCCAGATGGAGGCATTCCCATGGGAACGCCTACCGTCTGGAGCCGGCCCCACTGACATCACAAGTGATGTCAGTGGGAGTGCTTTTGGCTCTGATAGAGCCAAAAGCACTCCAGGGCTTGCGGCAACGAGACCCTACCGCAAGGGTCTCGTCGCAAGCCCGATGGTCAAGACCATCGCGACCATCTTTTTGGCCGCTCGCTATAGCTGTGGGTGGTCACCCACAGCTATGCGAGCGGCCAGGAGGCCGCTCTAAAAACTAAGAGGGACGGCCCTGATTCAGAGCGAGCTCTGTATCAAGGCCTCAGTCTCTAGATTTTGTTTTACCATGCCACCCCCCTTCCCCCACAAATCTCTTCACCCTTCTATAAGTAACTGGAGAGGAGCACATCCAGACACTGGGTCTGATTCAGAGCCGGACACTCTGAAAGAGTGCTCGCTCTGAATCAGGGTGTTTTTTTTTGTTGTTGATGCGGCCTCCTGGCTGCTCGCATAGCTGTGGGTGACCACCCACAGCTATAGCGAGGGGCCATGAAGATGGTCGCGATGGTCAAGACCATCGCGACCCTCAGGCATGCGACGAGACCCTTGTGGTAGAGTCTCATGGCCGCAAGCCCCAGAGAGCTTCTGGCTCAAATTGAGCCGGAAGCTCTCCCACTGACATCACTGGTGATGTCAGTGGGGCCGCCTCCAAACGGTAGGTGTTCTCATGGGAACGCCTCCGTTTTGGCAGCCACCCCCCCGGCCCGCCCACCAAAAGGGGCGAGCTGTCACTCAACATCGACAGCTCGCCCCCTTTGGTGCGAGACCAGGAGCGACGGAGTGCCTGTCGCTAGCCGGGTCTCGCGCATACGCACGACGGAGCAGGCTCCGTCATGCGCATGCGCTGTGGGCCACCATCGACCCGGTTGTGAGCACTCAGCGCTTGCGACCGGGTCTGAATCAGGCGCACTGTTCTATAGATGATTAAAGAAGAGTGATGCATTTTTGCGGCTTATGTAGTAGATTTAAAACTGAGTGTATCTTAAAATGCGTGCACGGTAAAATACAACATTAGAATTATGAATTTACTGACTTGCTAGTAAGTTACGCTGCATTGTTGTAACAGTTTTGAACATTTGACTGGTAAAACATGTTTAATATCCAATGCCATAGATTTGAATGTCACAGACATCCAAGCCTATGGTAAAGCATGTAAACAAACCTGAGTTTGTGGCCACCTTTGTGATATAGGAGGAAAGCTATCTCCGTGTATAGGAGCCAGGAGGACACCCAGTCGCTTCCTACATGGGAGCTTGGTGCCTTCAGACTTAGAAAACTTCTGAACTTCTTAGAACGCGGTGACAGCAGGAGCCAAACAGTGTATAACTCACAGCAATGGACTCCAAAGTGTGGGACAGCCATTGTCATGATAAGCCCTAACCGAAAAGCCTCAGGGGGAGATGTATCAAACCTTTGTGAGACAGAAATGGAAGTTGCCTAAAGTAACCTATCAGCTTCCGGCTATCATTTAGCTAGCACAGGTTGCCCATATCAACCAATCAGCTTCTGCTATTTATCTGTCTATAACATGACAGAAGCTGATTGGTTGATATGGGCAACTTCTCCACTTTATCTCTCGAAGGATTGCTACATCTCCCCGTCAATGTGACGTGTGCAGTGTAGGTGTTTGGACCCCTTGACAGTGATTAAGAAATGAAAGAAAAAAAATATGAAAGCACAAAGAAGAACTTGTTATACTGTAATCAGTTTTTTCCTGTCTGCTTTTCAAAGTAATATATTAGTATAATGATGCCCTAGAAGTATCCAGAAACATTACTGGCAGCAATCTCCCTTCGGCATCTCTTTGGTTACAGTACTGAGTGGGGATGTGGTCAAAATGCTTGTATTCATTATGTAGACATGTTCAAAATGTCGACATGTGAAACGCAGAATTTCTGCACAAACCGGCAGCAGAGGCTTAAGGTGCCCATACACGGGACGATTTTTTACACGATATTGCCAGTTACGACAGGTTGGACAGACCAATCGTGTGAAAATAGGTGTATTTTGTGTGTTCTGCGATCCTGATGCGCGTCCCCGCCGTCTTCTAGTTGGATCGCAGATCAGATGGTTTTGCAGAGAGATATCAAACGATCGTGTACGATGTGACACACATCGTATGTACTTTTGCTCATATGCGATCCGATGTACGTTCTACAATGTCCCTGGCCACTCCCCATCGCCATATTGTGTCTGACGTCGTGGAGAAGAAGAAAAGAACAAGCAGGATAGATCGTATGTCAGTAGTTGGCTTGACTCATTGTTTTCAAGTGAGTATATACATCACTGCTCCACCAATGCGTATAATAAACCCACTGCATACCACTGCCCCACCAATGTATATAATAAACCCATTTCCCCACCAATGTCTATAATAAAACCCACTGCCCCACCAATGTGTATAATAAACCCACTGCCCCACCAATGTGTATAATAAACCCACTGCCCCACCAATGTGTATAATAAACCTACTGCCCCACCAATGCGTATTAACCCCTGCCCCACCAATGTGTATAATAAACCCACTGCCCCACCAATGTGTATAATAAATCCACTGCCCCACCAATGTGTATAATAAATCTACTGCCCCACCAATGTGTATAATAAACCCACTGCCCCACCAATGCGTATTAACCCCTGCCCCACCAATGTGTATTATAAACCCACTGCCCCACCAATGTGTATAATAAATCCACTGCCCCACCAATGTGTATAATAAATCCACTGCCCCACCAATGTGTATAATAAACCCACTGCCCCACCAATGTGTATAATAAACCCACTGCCCCACCAATGCAGGGGCAGAACTGTGGGAGACAATGGAGGCGCCTGCCGCCGGGCTCCAGCTCTGAAGGGGCACGTCCTCCATTGTCCACAAAATATTAATCCCACTTAGGGCTGTAACTATGTACCCGGAGTGTACCGTCACGGCCGCCCAATACATGGCACCCCATCCCGGCACCTGGGAAGCCACCATACACTAGTGGAGAACTCCATGTCAGACCATTAGCTGCTACCTTCGTCTGTCTATAGCCTGTCTGCATGTGAATCGCTACATTACTGTGTCAATAGCTGTGACAGGGGGGGGCACCAAATTATAACTTGCCTCCGGGCATCTGGGATGAATTTACACCACTGCACCAATGCATATTAACCCCTGCCCCCACCAATGTGTATAATAAACCCACTGCCCCACCAATGTATACCACTGCCCCACCAATGCGTATTAACCCCTGCCCCACCAATGTGTATAATAAACCCACTGCCCCACCAATATGTACTAACCCCTCCCCCACCAATGTGTATTAACCCCTGCCCCAGCAATGCATACCACTGCACCACCAATGTGTTGTTTATAATACAGAACACCATACTTCTTTTCCCCCTTTATTACAAACCCTAACCAGTTAGAAATTTATTTTATATAAATCTAATTTTATTAAAACATTTTAAACCATATAAACGCATTTATAACATTAAAAACAACAAAACCTTAACAAAACTATTTAAAACCTTCAAACATTCCAAATGTAAAAACTTTTTTTGTAAACTAAACGCATCAAAACAATAAAAGGATAAACTTTTAAAATGATCTCTTTTTTTTTTTTTTCAAACAGGAATGTCAAGTGCACTGGAAAAAAATTCCTAACGGGATTTATAGAAGAGTTCCATCATCAGGAATGTCTGTGGCGAGTTAAAAGGGCCAATTATTGGAGAGCTGCTTCAGTCCAAGCACTTGTGAATCTAAGCAACCCTATTATAATGAGGTGGATCCAGATTGGGTCAAGCTCAAAAATTCTGAATTTGCGCACTGTTTATGTCCGAGAGAATCGGAAGCAGAACGAGTCTCGGGCATCCGGAGCAGGGGCCGGAGATGTGTACACAAGTGCACTCTGGTACTTTGATCTTTTCAAATTCCTCCATGATCAGGAGCCTCTCTGCCAGTCACAGGCCCAATTGGTGGATACTGTACCTGAGGAAGCTGCAGGGGAGAGCCCAGACCAGTAGCGTAACTAGGGCAGGGTTGAGCGGAGCACGTGCCCTAGGCGCCGTAAGACCGGCAGTGCGCGGGGGTGTGTGTGTGTGTGTGCCGCCGGCCACGGTATAGTGCCGACCGCAGTGAGTGCAATCAGCGGTACACATTTACACAGGACCAGCGCTAGGCTGTGTGCTGGGCTGCTGTGAGGTAGGCGGGGGCGGCGCCGGGCGCCTCAGAAAGCCCGGGCCCGGGTAATCTGTACCCGCTCCCCCCCCTCTCGGCGCCCCTGGCTCCAGCGCCCACTGCAAGAGCCGGGCTGGAGCTCACTCATGAGCTCCGCCTTCCGGCTCTTGCAGTGGGTAATTGGAGAGACGTCTATTTTAAAATTTCCCTGGGCTCCAAACACCCTAGTTATGCCACTGACCCAAACAATGTAGAAGCCTCATCGAGCGAAGTTGCAAGTTTTAAAGGTTTTAATACACTAAATTTTTCTTACGTTCACAGGCAAATTAAGTTCATTTTCGTATCCTGTCCTCCTGCCACGGTACTGTTCCCACTCCGTTGAAGTAGGCCAGATATTGTTCTCTGACCTCTTTAGCCCTTGCAGTCCCTATATGTCACCAATACTGAGGATGGGGCTACAGAAACCATCGATGGGGTCTCCTCGTGATGTTCCTGGTCATCAGGCACAGCTGGTTCTGAGGCCATACTGTATCCAGGTGCTTTGTTTCTTAAGAAATTATGGAGAACACAGCAGGCCAACACAACGTTATCTATTTTCTCCACACGCAGGTTAATGCTTGTGTGAAATATCCGGAAACGGTTGCTTAATATTCCAAATGAGTTTTCAACTACTCGCCTCGCCCTGGAAAGACGGTAGTTGAAAATGGTTTTGTCATGGGTCAGAGCGCGTTGTGCATATGGCTTCAGCAAATGCTCGTGAAGAGCTAACGCTTCAACAGCCACAAACACATAGTTTAGGCCGTGCTTGGTTTCTGGACCTATAAGGACTATTAACCGTTTAGCAGTGGCCTAATATCTCCCATTCATTACACAGAGTGAATAAAATGCCTCAAGTGTATCACTCAGTGACACTGTATGTTTTTGAAAATTGCACATGTTGTATGTTCTATATTGTATTAATGTTGTATACCGGTATTAGACTACTTTTATTAATTTTTTAAAAACTATTTACCAATACTCATCGCCTATAGCGATTTTCATACTTTTATTATTCTGAATAAACTCATTATATTTTCATTTTAGAATGAGTACGACTCCTTCTTTTACTTTACACATCGTAATAGTTTATCATTGTTTACAGCAACCTATATGATTATTATAGGCAGGGGCGTCTTAAGAGAGGATGTGCGGGGCCCCCTCCTCTCTCCGCGGTGGCTGGCAGCCGACTGACGCGGCTGGCCAGTCACCGGAGCATTAGTAGACTCCAGGCACTAGAGTGTGCCCGGAGTCTACTGCGCATGCGCAGAACGCCAGAAAAATGGCCGCAGCGGCCATTTTTCTGGTGTTCTAAGCAGCGCTGACACCCAACGTGGGACCACGGACAGGTAGATTTAAAAAAATATGGGTGCAGGGTGTGCGGTGCGGAGATACAGCACTCTGATATCTTATAGTATAATTTGGAGACCTGTCTGCCCTATGGCTCATGCTTTCTTGCAGGCATCTGATTACACAGGCTCATGTATGATCTGACTATTGTGGCAGCACAGTGGATGTACTGCTGTAAACTCCCCAGTTTTTAGTTGGGGTAGATTTGATGTTATTTCACATGGTTATTTTCTCATTGCACACATGAGAACGTGATTTACGCCCAGCTTTCTTTCCCCCATCATTCAGGGGAATATATTTGAATAACCTATTTGGTTCTTTTTTACTATCACTGTGTGATGATTTTGAGATACACTTGTATCCATTGTAAATATAGCAAAACACACTGTGTACAACTATAGTACTTGGCAACAATGTATGCTATCTATTAAACGTTCCAGGGGAATACAGATTAGTATAATCCCTATATGAGGACTTGATTGGCGCCCGGTCTCTGCCCCGGTGACTTAGGGGAACGGACACTAGCAATACATTTTGCTTTCTTTTTTTCTGTTTTCTTACCACTCTGTGTGTTGTGACCATGTGATGACTTATATTCAATGTACGTCCGTTTTTCATGTTATTAATACAAATTATGTTATGTATTGTTTGGTTAAAATGTATGGTGTCTGCTAAGTGCTCTAGGGGAATATAAATTAGCACCATCCCTACCGAAACATATGGGATTTGCATACCCATGTACAATCATATGAATACTATATAAATGCCGTTTACATGTGATATGATTATCCTCAGGCACTATTAGACTGACATTACTTATACCTGCATTTAGATAATCTGTTCATATGGCTATATTAATATGATATACATACTTTAGACAGTAACATAACCAATTTATTCATTAATCAAAGTATGCTGGTGCAATACTTTGTTTGGAATTTATGTCCATTGTTTAATCAAAGTGGACTTCTCATACATTAGTCCTACATAATGCCCTTAACCATATTACACCAGGACCCCCAATCTCCTGTTTATATAGTCCTACAACCATACCTTACTGAATATGCCCAATCTCGTCTGATCTTGGAAGCTATACAGTATTGGGCCTGATCAGTACTTGGATGGGAGACCACCAGGGAATATTGGGTGTTGTAGGTAATATTTAGGAGCAGAACGGGACTAAGGGGGTCATTCAGACCCACACGCGAGCGGCAGTACGCTCGCAAGTGGGTCGATGTTCCCCACTGCGCATGCGCATGACGGAGGGAGCTCATGGGAACGCCTACCGTCTGAAGCCGGCCCCACTGACATCACTAGTGATGTCAGTGGGAGTGATTTTGGCTCTGATAGAGCCAAAATCAATCCAGGGCTTGTGGCAGGGAGACCCTACCGCAATGGTCGTGATGGTCAAGACCATCGCGAGCATCTTTTTGGCCGCTCGCATATGCTGTGGTTGGTTACCCACAGCTATGCCAGGAGGCCGCTATGCCAGGAGGCCGCTCCATTTTCATGGAGGAGGGCCCTGATTCAGAGCGAGCGCTCTGGTCAGAGTGTCTGGCTCTGAATCAGGCCCTAAGTGTATAATAGCAGGGACATAAGTGATTACATTTTATTTGGTTTATGTTGATTTCAGGATCACCACGGGTACAAAACTCCTGTATGATGTGAATAAATAATCTAGAATTTATAGGAGCATGATTACCCAGAATTATTTGAATATTTATTATTTTGCCGTATCCATTTATTCTATTAAAATGAGGAGATCCGCAGCTTTTTAATAATGACTAATAAAGGTTACATTTTATTAAATCTGATTTAAGAGTGCCCCAACAACTAGCCCTTCTTGGCTCTTTGTTTTTTGTACATGTTATATTTTGGGCTTTGGGAGCACCACCAACAACATGTTATGTCACAATCTCTGAATACAAAATTAAATATGGTTGGTTGTAAATAAATGCCGTAATAATATACGGTTCTGTGCGGTACCAAAGGCCCCCCCCCCCTTGTTTTTTCATGTTATATATTCACCTCTACCTTCTCAGCACAGCCACAAGGAGTAGATGCGTTTCCGATGCACAATCAGAGAATAACCTGAAATGGTACAAAGGTAAGCAATAAAGTGCTAGAGCAGTGGTCCCCAAGCTGGGTACACCAGGGTTCTTGCAGGGGTGTAACGGGTTGGTGGACAAGGACCAAATTAAATAATTTATGGTCCATATGATGGGCAAAAGCAGTACTGGTGGATGCCAACCATAAAATATAAGTGGACAAACAGAGGCACATCACCGCATAACTGAACCTAAGGATGCCATGAATTCTCTATAAGAAACTTTTGGCCTAGAGGGTGCCATGAGTAAAATGCTGATACTCTAGACCAGGCCTGGCCAACCTGTGGCTCTCCAGCTGTTGTGAAACTACAAGTCCCAGCATGCCTTGCCACAGTTTTGCTATTAGGGAATGCTACAGCTGTAGAACCACAGGTTGGCCAGGCCTGCTCTAGGGCGCCGTGATCCAAGAAAGTCTGGGAACCACTGTTCGAAAGGGTAAAAACAAAGGGCCTGATTCAGACCCACTCGCGAGCGGCTGTACGCTCGCAAGTGGGTCGATGGTCTGCACTGAGCATGCGCACGACGGAGGGAGCTCCGTCGTGCGCATGCGCCAGACACGACGAGCGAAGGACTTTCCTTCGCTCGTTGTGTCCGATCAAAGGGGGCGTGCTGTCAATGTTGATTGACAGCACGCCCCCTTTGGTGGGCGTGCCGGGGGCGTGCCTCCCTGACGGGGGCGTTCCCACGGGAACGCCTCCCGTCAGAAGCCGGCCCACTGACATCACTAGTGATATCAGTGGGAGTGATTTTGGCTCTGATAGAGCCAAAATCACTCCGGAGCTTGCGGTTGAAAACCTCAACCGCAGGCTCCGGCTCGCAATTTCGATGGTCGCGATGGTCACGACCATCGCGGCCATCAAAATGCACGCTCGTATAGCCTGTGGGTGGTGACCCACAGCTATACGAGCGTCCAGGAGGACGCTCCATGAAAAAGGAGCCCGGCCCTCATGCAGAGCGTGCGCTCTGCTCAGAGCGTACGGCTCTGAATGAGGGCCAAAGACTGAACAAATTATGTCAATTCAGAGATACAAAAAAAGGGTAATTTTTTTAGGGAATAAGTAATGGGCTAATAACGTAAAGCTGTTCTGTAGCAAAGAAAAATAGTCTTGCCTGGGCTATGAAGCACCGGTAGTGGACGACTGAAGACTGGAAGAGGGTCCAATGAAGCAAAAATGTTTAACGCTTTGTTTTTTTTTTATGAAGTCAAGTAAACGATGGGGCTTATTTACTGAGCAGTGGCTTTATAAAAGTGGCCAATTCCCGGCATCTTTAAGCCAAAAACGTTAAAAGGGCAATGCTTTTATTATCAAATACTATGTTTTGCTATTAAAAGCACCACAAACATCTGTGACACCAACTGTCAAGCATGGAGGAGGAAGCAAGTTGGTCTGGAGCTCTTTTGCTGGATCCCCAGTAGGCAACTTGCACAGAGTGACCGGTACTCTAAACCAAAAGGACCAAATAGAGACTATGGGGGGGGAGGGGAAATGTATCAAAGCTTGCAGAGAGATAAAGTGGAGAGAGATAAACTACCAACCAATCAGCTCCTGTCATTTTTCAAACACAGCCTGTAAAGAAGCTGATCGGTGAGTACTCTCCAAGCTTTAATAAATCTCCCCCTTTATCTCTCTACAAGCTTTGATAAATGAGCTTTATGTAATAATCTGCGACATGCAGGCAAGGGTGGGATTCCAGTAAGCTAGCCTGTCATTTTATAGTGGCGACTATTTAAAAGACCAAATGGTTGGTTTTGCTTTTTAAATTATTGCCACCTTAAAAGTGCATATGGTGTGTGAAAATCAACCCAAGATGTATCATGCTGCCATATCATCAATACCATCAAAGTGCCCCCTATGTGGTTACACTCACTAGCAGCTATGCACAGCAAACAACTAAAAGACTGAATTTGTAGCAAGAGAATTACATAATAGGTCTTTAGATGGAATATTTATCTCTTATTCATCATTTATTACCAGTTGTATAGATGATGCACACATATTCTGCAGCACTTCACATAGATTATTTGGCCATTCACATCAGTTCCTGCCCCAGTGGAGCTTACAATCTATGGGCTTGACTTAGCAGAGTACGCAGGGGAGCGATACTCAGGAATCTGCTCATGCGACAGACCCGTACTACTCATGCATACCTCCCAACTGTCCCGCATTCAATGGGACAGTCCCGGTTTTTTGGGGACTGACCCGCTGTCCCACCCGTGGGCTGCAGTGTCCCGGGGTGGGGGGGAAGTTGGGGGGAGCAGAGCAAGAATAGATTCACAGTGCGGGGAGGATGCCCGTGGGCTTGTCCAGCCTCTCAGGCTGGACTCGCCCATTTCTGATGCAAACAGGGGCGTGCCACTAGGCCACACCTCTTTGTGGTCAGGTCACTCTCGCTTTATGGGCAAGCCACACCCAATCGCAGATGATCCGATGTTGCGTTCTGGAAAGCAACTCAGGTCAGTTATGCATGCAGAAGGCATTACTCCTGCTACATGACCATAATAGTGCTATCGCAGCTGCTACCATGTTATCAGCTGCGATAGCGAATGCTTACGCAGCTGAATCAGGCCCTATATTCCCTATCACATGTACATGCACACATACGAGGGCTTATTTTTTTTGTTAGAAGCCATTTAACCTGACATTGTTTTTGGAGTGAGGAAACTCTGGCAAACATTGGGAGAACATATAAACTCCACACCGTTAGGACCTGGGTGGGAATCAAACACAAAACCTCAGTACATTTGTTTCTAATATGCCCTTACTGTCTTCCACTACAAAACATGGCCTAGCATTACCTCACATGCCGGTACCTGCATAGCATGTGAAATACCAAAACCATCAGTGTTGCAATCTCTGATGAATGAATATATGAGAGAGGGGAACAAGAGAGTAAAAATCCAATCTTAAACTAAAATGTATTTAAAAAATTTCAAACTTTATTAATGTCTTTAAAAATAGCACCACGTGGTAAAGAGCCCTCATCATACATGGTTGCAAAATGTTTGAAGGAAAATAAAATGTTAGTTGCAGGGGAGTTTCTAGAGAGGAGGGGGCCCGTGTGCAGTCTCCGACACTCTCTGGCCGGCGACCGGTAGCGCACTGAGCTGTGCGCGGCCAGCGCTGGAGTTATAGACTCTGGGCACTAGACTGCGCCCAGAGTCTATAGAGTATGCGCAGGTCACCGGGAAAATGGCCACGGTGGCCATTTTCCCTGTACTGCACATGCGCAAATGATGGGAAAACGGCCGCAGCTGCCATTTTCCAGTCGTCTTTACAGCGCCGGATCCCCATCGCAGACGTGGGACTCCGGAAAGGTAAGTAATACTATGGGTGCAGGGTGTGCGGTGCGGGGCTCCCCTGGACCCAGGGGCCCGTGTGCCTCGCACACCCTGCACCCATTATAGATACGCCACTGGTCAGTTGTGTTTATGAAAGATAAGAAAAAAAAAGTGTTGTATTATAAAGTAGTTAAGGGTTCCATTTGGTATATCACACAGAATTGTTACATCTTTTGGCTGTGCGTATTTTATTTTCTCGTGTTAACAGAAATACTAGTATTTCGCAAGAATTCTAAGGGGCAAATTCAACTAGACACGGGGTTTGTCACTGTTCAATTAGCGCAGCATCCCCGTGCGTTAAGCCTCAGAGGGTGCACTTAACACAGATTTTTCCTCAAAACCTTCATTAAATGCATCCTCTGGGGCTTAACGCACTGGGAAACCCATAGATTCCAGCACTTAACGCAAGTGCAAAGTAGACTTTTTATGGCGCTGAATGAGGCACAAAAAACCATGTGTCATCTCTCAGAGTACCAAAGAGGGCAATTATCTCACTTGCCAGCCTTCTCCTTGGGTATACTAATGGCATTTGTTTCTACATAGATGCCTCAGTCTGCAATGCAACCGATTTGGCGTGTGTAACCAGACTAGGAATATATGGGTATTTGCAATGACATCTGCCAATAACTGGGACATTTTTCTATTAGTATTTATATGTATTGTCAGTGATAAATTCAAAACTTGACATGTCATATGTACATATAGGCAGCACAAATGGTGTAATGGAGACCATTACTGCCTCGCAACCAAAGCTTGGCTCGAGATGAAGTACCAACCAATCAGCTCCCAACCGTCATATTTTAAACACAGCCTGTAAAATGACAGCTAGAAGCTGATTGGTTGGTACTTTGTCTCTCTCTTCAAGATGATAAATCTTCCCCTTACTTCTTGGGTTCAAATCCAACCAAGGCCCTAAATGTGTGGAGTTTGTATGTTCTCTACACATTTGCATGTGTTTCCTCTGAGTGCACCGGTTTCCTCCCACACTCCGGTAAGTTAATTGGATTCTGACATAAAATTAACTTGTGTGTGCCTCCCTGTGATAGGGAACATAGATTGTAAGCTCCACTGGGGCAGGGACTGATTTGATTGGCCAGTTATTCTGTCTATAGTGCTGTGTAACATGTGCGCAGTGCACGATATAAATAAATGTGGATAAATAAATGTGGGCAATGACATTTAAGATGAAAAAAAAAACACTGTGTAAATCCCCTTGAACAAGAAAAGATAATAGGAAATACAGTCAATAAAAGAATATGGTGATTTCCCAGTGTCAAAACCTGGGACTGTCCCAGGAAACTAAGGACAGTTGTCAATCATGTCATTAAATATAAGCATTTAGCTTGTAATACTGTAGTTCATAGTGCAACATATTCCCTGGAAGCACAGCAACAAATGCAGCTACATCATGCACCTCAACTGACTGCCAAGCAACCATGCATGAATCTGTGTATGCAATGATACAAAGATTATTATCAGACTACAGCAAGGTAGTGGTACCACTTACATTAGTTTGGATGTATCTAAATTCTCTTCAAGGTTCAAACTTTAGGAAGTCATGTGTTAATATGCACTATATACTGTACATACATAACTACAGTCCTAGTCTATTCAATGCAAAGGGGTACCCTTAAGGGGGGATTGTGAGACACGATACTTTGCTCAGTTAATGGATTATACACGGTCACTCTCACCTTCTCATGCTGGCATCCCCTGAATTATGGGAGTCATAATTAACTAAAATAAATTAAAAGGCTAAATAAAATAATGGTATAAGCGCCCAGGCCGTCGTTGCTCCAGATCCCCCCCCGTCGGGCTCACCACCTCGCCGGGACGCGGCTTCTGGTCACAGGCGGCAGATTCGGCACCCGCCGTCTGCTCGACCAGTATATTTCTCGGTGCCCGGGTGCGGGCGGAACGATGGGTCGCGCACTCTGGGTAGGTAACCGGCGCTGACCCGGCCGTCTCCGGATTTTTTTTTTACCCTAGCGCGGTGCGGCAGGAGGGAGCGGCGGTGAATCGGTCCGGCGGGGTGAGGAGCTGAGTATACACGGATAGGGGCCGCTGTAGCTCCCGGAGAGGATCCTCCATTGTTTCCAGGCGGCTCGGAGCCAGTCCCCCGGGGCTCAGCGCCGGCCCGTGGCCGTGTGTCCGCCGTGCAGGGAGCCTGGGCCAGAGGGAGAGAGCCCCCTCCAATCCCGTCCTCTTTCCCCTCTCTCCCCCACCACCCCGGTCACGCCCGCCAGGCGAGAGACCCGGGATCGGGGCCTAGTCCTCCCCCATGCCCCTCTCTCTATGGGGCTGATGGCCTCCCCGGGCACCGGTGCTGCCTAGCCTCAGCCCCGAGATGATCCACAGCGGCCCTAGACAGGTGAGTGACCCCTAACAGACCGCAGCCCCCCTGTCCCAGGGTATCATCCAACTATTTACCCCTGTCTACATCAGGGGGAATTTACCCCAGGGGTTAGGAGGAAACTTACCCCAGGGGGCCTGCACTATGACCCCACTCAACCCAAAGACATTTTCTTCTGTTCCCTGATATGTGATTTTAATACAATTTTATTCTATAATAATTTACTGTAAATAATTTGGGTTTACGCTATAAGTTGCGGCAATTTATAGTGTAACCCCAAATTATTTACAGTAAACTATTATAGAATAATGTATTAAAATCACATATCGGGGAACAGAGGAAAATGTTAGTCTTCATTTTATGCTTGGCTCTGGGGGTAGCTCAGTGCTAATGGGAGACTGTGGAATTCTTAGTCGAGCCGATGGCAATTTTAAGGCGCAAGGGGATATGCCAGGGCTATATAACTAAGTAAATGTTAACAATAAAAAAAAAACCCCATGGATCTGATCAGACTGGATGTGATGGATTATAATATATACATAATTAATCTGGCCACATGGATCCTTTAGTCATTTATTACCAGTGATTTACATAGCGCGCACACATTCCGCAGCGCTTTACAGAGAATATTTAGTCAGTCACATCAGTCCCTGCCCCAGTAAAGTTTACAATCTGCAGTACATTCCCTGTCACACACCTGCATGTTAGTGTTCATTTTTTTTTTGTCAGGAGCCGATTAACTTGTTTTTGTATTGTGGGAGGAAACCGAAGCACCTGTAGGAAACTATCACAAATGCAGGGGGGGAACATTAAAATGTCACACAGATAGGACCTTGGTGGGAAATGAACACTAGACCTCAGTGTTGAGAGGTTGTAATGCTAACCACTATGCTACCTGTGCTGCCTCTACAGTGCGTCAGGCAGCGTGCGTTGCAGATCTATACGGAGGCTATGCATTCGCCGTCTGTGCATTGATGGTGTCACCAGCAGATAGGATTATTATGTAGACACTGTTTGCTTATGGTCAGGAATATTTACAACTACACCACTCCCTACCCTGGGGAAATTAATCGGATTACGATATGATCATAATACAATTCTATTGCATTTTAAAGTATTTTTATTTTCTACTTCCAATCATTATTGCTGTATAGTTGAAAATAGTTTAATATATAATCTAATCTGTCTTTCATTATGATTTTGTTTGTGCAAAATATATATTTTAGATAACTTTATTGACCAAATATGACAATTTAAGGTGTTGAGCAACTTTTACTGTATAAAATTATCATGGTGTAATTTATTAGTTGGAATATTTGGTATAGCCGTCGTGTCTTTTGTTTGTTTCAGATGTAACATAATGGGTGTAGACTTTGATGTCAAGACCTTTTGCCATAACTTGAGGGCCACCAAACCACCCTATGAATGCCCAGTTGAGACCTGCCGTAAGATCTATAAAAGCTATAGTGGGATTGAGTACCACCTTTACCATTACGACCATGACAACCCACCGCTTCAGCAGCAGACCCCAATTCGAAAGTCGAAAAAGAAGGGCCGTCAGCCTCGCTCTGCCAACAAGCAGTCGCCGACTCATTCTGAATTGTCCCAGTCGCCAAACCGGGAGGTTATGACGTACGCTCAGGCCCAGCGACTCGTGGAAGTGGAATTACATGGAAGGGTGCACCGTATAAGCATCTTTGACAATTTGGACGTTGTTTCGGAAGAAGACGAAGTTCCGGAGGAGGCGCCTGAGAATGGGAGCAATAAGGAAAATAATGAGACTCCGACAGCGACACCTAAGTCTGGTAAACATAAGAACAAGGAGAAGAGGAAAGACTCCAATCATCACCACCATCACAGTGCATCCACGGGTACCACGCCAAAGCTCCCAGAAGTGGTCTACCGGGAGCTAGATCAGGACACTCCCGATGCTCCTTCTCGTCCGTCTTCTTATTACAGGTGAGTGTAAAAACATGTAACACGTGTCCAGCAAGATTTTATTTACTGCTGTTCCCATTCCATTATTTGTCAAGTTAAAACTGAGTGTGAGGTGGACTATGGTAATGGTTTTATTCTTGTATTACTTTTTTTTTACCTACACTGTACTTTCCTTATGGGTGAAAAGGGTGTTTAAGGAGAAAACTGTAATACCAGCTCTGTTATGCCCGACATTAGAGACCTAGCTCCGACCTCTAGAACCTTGCATTTCATAGGAGTCTCAGATGTTATATAGGACAGCATAGTGTCTGTGGCCCGTGACTAGAGTACATTAGAAGACATTCTGCACTAAGGGGCTGATTCAGCTGCAGACAGATCTGCTATCACTGCTGCTTACATGGTAGCTGCGATAGCTGTAGTATAATGCAGCAGGACACATCACTCCTCCTGCATGCATCACTGATCTGAGCTGCGTCCAAGGATGCAGCATCTGATCATCTGCGATCCACCAAGGGGTTATGCAAGCTGGTCGCCGCAGATGAGTAAAAGAGGTCCAGGAAATCTCCGTCAGCCAACGGAGATCCTGGCCTCCCCACCCCCAATGGCGGCAACACGCCTCCGTCTTGAGAAACGGAGGCTGTTGTCGCCCTCTTCCTGCCCAGAAACAGAAAGGTGGGAAATTTTGTAATGTTTTATTTTTAAAGTTTTAAAAATTAGATTGATGTGTTTTTGTTTTTTTATTGTATAAAAACCATAAATAAACCCTATAGATTGCAATGGAGCAGTTGTCCCTATTAATCATGGTATCTCTAGCTCAACTCTTATCATTCAGTAACTTTTGAACTAACCTCTCTCAGAAAATACTGCCTATAAATTGTATACTACAGTGTATAGTCATGGCTGCTTTTCTCATCATGAGCACCCCCAGCCTGATAGAAGAGCTGCAGATTTACATGTTCTGGTTATCTCCCTTACTCGCCTTTTTAAGGTACATTGAGAAGTCCGCAGAGGAGCTGGATGAGGAGGTGGAGTATGACCTGGATGAGGAGGACTACATCTGGATGGACATCATGAATGAGCGGCGAAAGACAGAGGGTGTTAATCCCATCCCGCAGGAGATCTTCGAGTACTTAATGGACCGGCTAGAGAAAGAGTCCTACTTCGAGAGCCATAACAAAGGAGACCCAAATGCGTTAATAGACGAGGACGCCGTCTGCTGTATCTGCAATGACGGGGAGTGTCAGAACAGCAATGTTATATTGTTCTGTGACATGTGTAATCTGGCTGTGCATCAGGAGTGCTATGGGGTCCCTTACATACCGGAGGGACAGTGGCTTTGCCGGAGATGCCTCCAGTCACCTTCTAGAGCAGTAGATTGCGCACTGTGCCCAAATAAAGGAGGGGCGTTTAAACAGACAGATGACGGACGCTGGGCGCACGTGGTTTGCGCCCTTTGGATCCCTGAGGTTTGTTTCGCCAACACGGTTTTCCTGGAACCTATAGACAGCATCGAGCATATCCCACCAGCACGCTGGAAGCTGACATGCTACATATGCAAGCAGCGCGGCTCAGGAGCTTGCATCCAGTGTCACAAAGCAAACTGTTATACAGCCTTCCACGTCACGTGCGCTCAGCAGGCCGGACTCTACATGAAGATGGAACCCGTGCGGGAAACGGGTGCCAACGGCACGTCCTTCAGCGTCCGCAAAACGGCTTACTGCGACATCCATACCCCTCCGGGTTCTGTGTGCAAGCTCCCGGCCCTCTCCCACAGCGAGGGGGAGGAGGAAGACGACGAGGAGGAAGAGGAGGGGAAAGTTTGGAGCTCTGAAAAAGTGAAGAAGGCAAAAGCCAAGTCCAGGATCAAAATGAAAAAGGCTCGGAAAATCCTTGCGGAGAAGAGAGCCGCTGCCCCCGTCGTCTCTGTTCCTTGCATTCCTCCACACAGGTAATTAGTATTAAATGAGCACTAAGCCAGAAATACAATTTGGATTACATAAAAGACTTACAAATAACACAGACAGGTACATGTTACAGTGTCAGGAGCTTATCAGACCTGAAGATGTTTAGGTTATGTGATCAGTAGTCCCACTGACGGACACTGCAGTCTGCACAGGGCAAAAGTAGGCTTAGAAAGACACTTGACTACATAGTAAATATAAATTCAATGTCTGATTTCTTAAGTCTTGTAAACCTATATGTTTAAATGTTAGTAGTATTTGTTTTGTAAGCCACCGCTTCTCGGCGGGCTGGAGCTGAAAATTTAAAGCGGCACTAAAATTCAGTGTAAAGCCCGGCGAGCATTACACTGAATGTTAGTGCCGCTTTAAATCCCTCCCTTCTACCGAGAAGCCACCACTTTGTAAATATAGCCATTTGTGTGTTAGGTTTAATTGGCTTTGATATACCAGTATTTATGTAACACAGCAATATAAAGTATAATGACAATCTTTCATTGGAGTAGATTTGTAGTGACTGATAAAGATACAATAGTAGGACTTCTTTACAGGCATAATACATTTGTATGGGGCCTCTGCGCTGTCACATGTGCTTAACCCTCTCCATTCTCCCCTCTATGGTATTAAGGTCGGGCTTTCTATGCTGCCACATGTGCTTAATCCTTATCCTTATTCTGCCCTCTATGGTATTAAGGTCGGGGTTTCCTTATCCTTATTCTCCCCTCTATGGTATAAAGGTCGGGGTCTCCTTATCCTTATTCCCTCTATGGTATTGAGGTCGGGGTTTCCTTATCCTTATTCTCCCCTCTATGGTATTAAGGTCGGGGTTTCCTTATCCTTATTCTCCCCTCTATGGTATTAAGGTCGGGGTTTCTACAGAACCTCCGGCTGTTAACAGCGAAGAACCTGCTCAGAGATCCGCTCTATTCAGATCTCTGCTACTTTTCAATGAGTCCCAAGTATTATGGTGATTAATAAGCGTCCTGGAGCCTGGACTTGAGAGGGTCTCGGGCTGACTGTCAGACTGTCGGTGGATGCAGACATTTAAGTCTTACAGACATAGCAGTCAGCACTGGTAGTATTATTATTATTATTATTATCATTTATTTATATGGTGCACAAATGTTCTGCAGCGCCTTACAAAGTACATAAACAAGTTGTAGACAAGCGACTTACAGAACAATACAATACAGGACCAGGACATGGATAATATATATTGCTACATTAGTGACCATAACACCCAGATAAGCAACAGAGCATAAGCAACCAAGTGTTAGGTGCCCTAGTGGGGAGTAAGAAGTAGATGAAGGTAGAGTAAGGAGAAGCACAAGAGGGTAGAGGGCCCTGCTCGTAGGGAGGGGAAGACAGACAGGTTTGATACAGATGGGGTAATCACGTCTTGCTTGTAATGGAGATGCACTGCACTGATCACTATGGGCCTGTACACAGGAGCGGCTGCATTTCGTGTTCGGAGACTAACGCGGATCTTCACTCACTCTGGGTTGGCTGCATCTCTGCGACCACACTGCCCCTATCCATCTAATTGTGAAAGTATCAGTCATTACTATCGGGACATATTTGCCTCACTTCTAAACCTGGTGCAAGAGATCCGCCCACACGCCCATGACTACACGCCCACAACGCTGAGCCTATGTGCGAGCGCCCATTTCCATGCATACGGCTGATGTGAATGCGGCCATGTAGCTCCCAGGATGACTGTCGGAGCTATTTAATTGCCCATATCGTGCCTGGGGCTTAATCTCGCTAAACTGCATTTCTCCTTCATCCACTAGGGGACGCTGGAGGCTTCATGACAGTGGGGTATAGACGTGTGCAAGGTGGAGCTGGCATTTAAAATTTTAGAAGTGTGACTAGCTTCTCCCCCTCTATACCCCCCTACAAGCCCAGTCTTGGGAAACTGTGCCTGAGGAGAGCTGGTAGTGTTACCAAATCCTCCTACGGGTTTCTATAGACTTAGAATAGCGCTGCTGCGCTGAAGCTAACAAGCAATATGAAATGACAGGCAGCATCTGCCCCTCTGTCTGCTATGTGGGAGGCTGCCGAGAGAGACCCACTTGCAACTGCTTGCAGTTCGCCTGGGGTCCCTGACTACAGAGACCACTGTCTCTGGGGTACCTTATGCCGCTGCACGCAGCGCGCATGAAGGTCCCCCATTAGTCTAACCGCCGCCGGCAGCCAGGCAGTATGTAAGTATGCACCTGGCTCATCTATTAGCGAGGTTGCCAGGTTAAACAGGCATTTTTTTACAGCAGCTGTTCCGATTAACAGAGATGTCATTGGTACAGCAGAGGCTGTGTGGTATATACACAGCGCGCTTACTGCTTTTAAGTTGAGCGCCATAGCGGGGGGTGGAGCCTAACTCCGGAGTCCTGCTTCTTCCTCCCAGTGGCCCCAGCGCTTCTCTGATACTAATGATGCTGCGCTGAGACTGTAATCCAGACCTGTCCTGTAAGTGCACAGTGGGGTTTAGGCTTGTTAGGAGAGCACAGTAACAGCAATTTGTTACTTGTTAAAGTGCCTAGCGTTTTTAGCACTGCTGGAAGCACTTTTAGGGGCAAGTGTGATACTCTTTTTCTGCCCTTCTCTCCTACCTCTGCATATCTGTCTTTATCTGTTAACCCTTTCCACTACACTTTACTGTTGTTTGTGTGGGGTTTGTATGCACCATGGCTGGAAGGGGCTCTAAGGCTTCTCAGAAGTCATTTACCTGCTAAAAGTGTGCAGAAAAGTTTACACAGGAACCGTCATCTAGCTCCATATTGTGTGATAAGTGTGATCCAGAGCAATTGGCTCAAGATTCTCCAAGGATGCTAGAACCGCCGACTTGGGCGGAGCAGTTTTCATCTGTTATGTCACATCTCTCTGATGAACTGGAGGCTTCTTGAAAAGAAAGAGAAGCTTCCAGGTCAGCTACTATAGAAGAACCGGCATTGGCGCGGTCCTTAGCTACGTCTATGAAGGGGATCACAAAAGGAGACATCGGACAGAAGACTGGAGAATACTCTCAAATCCATTTATACAGCTGCGTCCTGCGATTATAAGCTGCTGGACTAACAAGGCTATTGAGGTTTGGGCAAAACGGTTAACTGTTGGGATGGGAGACCAGCTGATTCCTCTAGCAGAGCATATAGGGGAAGCTGTAGCCTACCTTGGAGAGGCGTCCAAGAATGTTTGTAACCTCGCCTTCAGAACTTCAGCTCTGGCGGTTTCAGTGCACAGGGCGCTTTGGCATAGTCAATGGCAAGCTGTCGCAGAAACGAAGAAAGCTGTGAAAGCTCTTCCCTTCACGGGAAGTGTCTTATTTGGAGTGGAACTTGATTAGTGGATTTCTCAGGCTACTTGAGGGTAAGTCCACTTATTTTCCGTTGGCTGCTTGCCTCCTAGAAGGCCTTACTCGGGACCCTCGTTTTGATCCATTCGTTCCCCTCGTCACTGCTCCAGAGGAGGACCTACTACCTTCCGTGGTTCCAGAGCTCGTGGCAGATTTGCAACAACATCTGCTCAACAGGAGAGTAAGTCCACTACCAAACCTACTGCATGATGCGCTTCCCTCTCACCTGGGTGACACCAGGGTGGGAGTACGTCTTCGGGACTTCAGAGAAGTATGGACGGAATCTTGTACAGACCTCATCACCCAGGGATACAAGCTCGATTTTCAATTTCAACCTCCCCCTCGGTTCTTCACCACAGGTTTGCCAGTTTCCAATGAACGGAGGGTTGTCTTACAAGAAGCACTAGACAAGCTTCTATCCGCACGGGTTTTGGTCCACGTTCCCAGGCACCAGACCGGACAAGGTTTCTACTCCAGTTTGTTCCTGGTTCCGAAGCCGGACGGCTCGGTCAGGCCTATTCTGATCTCAATCCCTACCTGAGGATTTTCAAGTTAAAAAATTGAGTCCCTTCAGTCAGTTATTGCGGGCCTGGAGGAAGGAGATTTCATGGTATCTCTAGATATCTAGGACGCCTACCTTCACATTCCCATCTGGCCGCCTCACCAGGCGTTTCTGAGATTCGCAATTCAGAACTCACATTTCCAGTTTCAGGCCTTACCCTTCGGCTTATCATTAGCTCCCAAGGTATTCACGAAGGGCATGGCGGTGATGATGGGTCTCCTTCGGAAACAAGGAATCACAATTATCCCTTACCTGGACGATCTCCTTCTGAAAGCTCATTCCAGAAAACAATTACTGCAGAACATCGCAGTGACACACAAGCTCCTCATATGTCACGGGTGGATCCTGAACTTTCCCAAGTCTCATCTGCAACCAACACAGAGGCTCCAGTTTCTAGGAATGATCCAGGACACGCTATGTCAGCGAGTTTTCCTTCCTCAGAAAAAGGTAACCTCCATTCAGGAGATCGTGATAAGATTCCTTCGACATTGTCCAGTATCGGTGCACATCTGCATTTGTCTCCTGGGAAAGATGGTGGCGGTATTCGAGACCATTATTTACGGACGTTTCCACTCCAGAACGTTTCAGCTCGCCCTCCTCTCCCAATGGTCAGGATCCCATCTTTTCCTACACCAACGTGTGAGGTTAAGTCCCAAACTCTGATATCCCTTCTCTGGTGGCTGAATTCGTCGCACCTATTGGAGGGCAAGAGATTCGGAGTGTGGGATTGGACTCACTTCACCACAGACGCCAGTCTGAGAGGGTGAGGAGCAGTGATTCGGAAACGCCACTTCCAGGGCCGCTGGACCTCACAGGAAGTGAGTCTGCCGATTAAACATCTTGGAATTACGGGCAGTGTTCTACACTCTTCAGCCAGCACATCACCTGTTGCCGAACCGAGCAGTCAGTCCAGTCGGACAACGCCACAGCGGTGGCGTATGTAAACAGGGTAGCACCCGAAGTCCCGCACAACGAAAGAAGTAAGCCGCATCCTGCTCTGGGCAGAAAAGTTTGCGGTGGCGATTTCAGCAATTTTCATTCCAGGCGTCGACAATTGGGAGGCAGACTACCTCAGCTGGCAGGACGTGCACCCAGGGGAATGGGCGCTCCATCCTCAGGTTTTTCGACAACTGGTCCAGTGGTGAGGTCTTCCACAAGACGACCTCTTGGCTTCCAGACAGAATCATCAGCTGCCTCTATACTGCTCTCGGACAAGAGACCCGGAGGCGGTAGCAGTGGACACACTTTCAACACCATGGCGGTTCCGTTTTTTCTATCTGTTCCCACTTTTTCCTCTTCTCCCTCGAATTCTACAATGCATCAAGAGGGAGAGGTCCAAAGTTCTTAGTGGCTCCGGATTGGCCTCGCAGAACTTGATATTCCATCCTCCGCCTTCTGCTGATCGACGATCCGTGGCCCCTGCCTCTGAGAGAAGATCTCCTACAACAGGGTCCTTTAGTCTATCCAGACTTAAAGCGGCTACGTTTGACGGTGTGGCTGTTGAAAGGGCCATATTACGCCGAAAAGGAATCCCATCCAGGGTATGCTTCGAGCCCGGAAAAATGTTACTTCAAAACATTACCACCATATTTGGAAGGATTATATTTCATGGCGTGAACGGCGAGAGTCGCCTCCTACAGTTTTTAAACTAGCCAGACTCCTTCTTTTTCTGCAAGCATGCTTCTCGGCCAGACTACGTCTTAGTTCCCTGACAGTTCAGATTTCAGCATTGTCTGTATTTTTCCAGAAGAAACTGGCCTTGATTACGAGGTTCAGACCTTTTCAACAGGGAGTTACACGGTTACAACCACCCTTTGGAGCCTTCGGCTCCATGGGATCTGGATCTGGTCCTTTCCTTCTTACAGTCTTCTCTGTTTGAACCTTTGGAGACTGGAGGTTAAGTACCTTTCATGGAAGGTGGTTTTTCTACTCGCACTGGCCTCAGCCAGACAGGTGTCAGAGCTTGGGGCTCTATCCTGCCGTCCTCCATACATGGCATTTAATTCGGATAGGGCGGAACTCTGTACAAGAATGGTTTTCCTTCCCAAAGTGGTTTCGGCTGTACACGTCAATCAACCTATTGTGGTGCCGGTTCTTCCACAGGATTCACCAACTTCAAGATCCTTGGATGTTGTTCGAGCTCTTCGGATCTATGTAAAAAGGACTGCAGCTATACGTAAGAGAGACGCTCTGTTTGTCGTATATGACGCTGCTCGTCCGGGTTGGCCAGCTTCCAAACAGACGCTTGCCCGCTGGATTTGTATGACCATCAGACAGGCTATGTGGCCTCCTCCAAGGAGCCTCCTTTTTCTATTACAGCGCATTTCACTCGCTCAGTGGGTTCACCGTTGGGCGGCTGCTCATGGGGTTTCCACAGAGTTGCTTTGCACGGTCTGGCCGGCATACCTTTATCCGTTTTTACAGATTTGTCACTTTTGCGGACTCTGCAGCGCAATATGGCCATGCTGTTTTGCAGGGTACTCAGCGCTCTCCTGCCCGTGATGGGAGCTCTGGGACGTCCCCACTGTCATGAAGCCTCCAGTGTCCCCTAGTGGATGAAGGAGAAAACAGGATTTTGGTATTTACCGATAAATCCCTTTCTCCGATTCCATAGGGGACACTGGACGCCCTCCCTGCGCTGTTCCTTTGCGGTTTCCTTTGTGTTACTGTTATTTAAAACTTTATACACTTTCCGTGGTGGTGTTGTTGTGTGCTTGCTTTACCTCCTCCTCTTCCGTTTGTTTTTTCCAGCTCTCCTCGGGCACAGTTTCCTAAGATTGGGCTTGTAGGGGGGTATAGAGGGGGAGGAGCTAGTCACACTTCTAAAATTTCAAGTACCAGCTCCACCTAGCACCAAAATCCTGTTTTTCCTACTTAAGTGCCGGGCGCGATGCTGTTACCGCACATGTCACTCCCCCCTAGGCACTAGTTAAGTTGGATTTGTGCTTTCACCCCAGGAGTGTGCAAGCAGAAATCCTCAAGACGTGGATTTGCAGTGCAGCCAATTAAATAGCTATGGCACCTCATCGCCGAATCTGCATCGCCTCGCTGAGAATTGCCCCCATTCTATTGCTCCATGACCCACCTTCTGTTGAGCTTCAGTTCACGGATGAATACCCTGACACTCAATGTAGAATTTGTTGATACAATCCAGAGCCCTTCGTTTCGCAGTAACGGTGAACAGTCTTGGTCCAGTGGCATCAAAACTGCCTCAAGCCATGAGCCTGCTACCCTGTGTTTCATGGTTGGTATGAGGTTCTCCTGTTGGAATGTGTTTGGTTTTCTCCAATTATAACATTTCTCTTCTAAGCCAAAAAGTTCTATATCCGCCCACAGAACCCGCTTCAGGTCGTCTGACTCATCCAGGTGGTCTTTAGCAAACTTTAAGCAGGCAGCAATGTTCTTCTAATTAGCTTGGGAATAGCTTCCTCCCTGCTATCCTCCCATGCACACCATCCTAGATCAGTGGTCACCTGGACTCCTGAACATGGTCTAGTGTTCATTCTAGCACCCTGTATCTGTTAAAACCTGTGCAGTTCCTCTTTTCTGCCTGGAGTGTTGCTCTCTGCTCTGGTGCTTCTAGCACACAAACTGTTTAATCTCAGCAGTATGTTGCAGCAGCTGAGAGTGCTAGAAGCAGCAGAGCAGAGAGCGACACCTCAGGCAGTATAAGAGGAACTGCTCGGGCTGTGACAGGTGCAGGATGCTAGAATGAAGACTTATGGTCATTAGCCAGTGCAAGAGAGACCTGTAGATCCATGAAGCTCTTTGTGATTAGCAGGAATAATGTATACCTTGCTCTTGGAATGGTTTTTATTGGGCGACCACTGCCTGTCTATGGTGTTGTTTGTTCTTTTTTTTTTTCCAGCGCAGGGGACATAGAGGTTAGTCCTGCCCCTGCATCGCTAAGTCGCGCTGCTGCACCGCTAAGCCCCCCCCCAATTTGTCACACTCTGGGGCATGTCCAGCACTAACGGAGGTAGTCTTATCGGGGCGCAACTAAAAGGGCAGTGCACATTTTGCCCCTCTAAAATCGCACAGGGCGCAGCACCCCACTAAAACCGCTGATTGGCCAGTAGGGATGACCATTGATAAATTCAATGGTTTCATGCCATTGATATTACCCACCGACGGCTCCATCGATGGTTAACCCACAGATACCCGTCCCTACTGCAGATGGAGAAAGTTTTATATTAAGAGTAGAATAAATAAAAATCTTCTTTGTCAACCCTCAGCAGCCCGTATTTGTTTGTGCAGCCTCCATGGCAGCTCTGTGCCAGAGATTGTGACTCTCTGCCGTGCAGCTGGCTGTAGTAATTGTCACAGTGACCTACACAGAGAAATGGCATTTAGCTGTTTACCGCCACAAGACATCTCTGCTTCCAACCATGAATTATTTATGTCCTTTAATCCGGGCTGAACAAATACTGGTTGCTGTGGTGACTGAAAAGGGAAAAAAAGCCCCTCGGCAATGGGAGATGGAGGACTCCAGTGCAGACATGTAACTAGGAGCCGCTGCCAGGGACTTGAGAAAAGCTAGTCTGCAGCCGTCAGGTCACATGGGGAACGTTGGCACTGGCGTTTAATGAGCTGATGTCACCTTTTAACCCACTAGTGCTGTTAAGCGTTGGCAGTGTATTGAGGATATTGTGGAGGCACACACTACCTTGGTGCTATTCTGTGCCGGTAGAGGGGTGGGATGGGACCCTTGCTTCTATACTGTGATGAGATAGAGGATACTGGCGTCTATATGGAGCGGCTAGTGCAGTGATTCCCAACCTCTGTCCTCAAGGCACACTAACTATCCTGGTTTTAGTGATAGCCAGGCTTAAGCACAGATGGTTAAATCAAAATAACTAAGGTACTAATTAAGTCACCTGTGCTCTACTATGGCTATCCTTAAAACCTGGACTGTTAGTGTGCCTTGAGGACCGTGGTTGGGAACCCTTGGGCTAGTGGCATACCCTGGCTGCTGTACTGGGTATGCCAGTGTGTAGGGAACAGCAGCTGAACAATTTTTAAAGTATTGTTCTGATGTTAAGTGAAAGACCGATCAGTCCACTTTACCCTCTACTACAGCAGACGATGTTACCGGATCTAGTTTAGTTTACTTTATGTGCTAGCCAGAGTTTCTGTATTTTCACATGTGCAGGATGGTAAATGAATTTAGAGAATAAATGGTTACTATGCTCCACGGTGTGAAGTTTTCTGTGTGGTTATTCGTGTACTTGGCCTGTCCCTAATTAGTAAAACAAACTGTATTCCCTGTTATAACTTAGTGCGTCTCTTTTGGGGGCGATACAGCTCGGTACGATGCTGAATAGCCCCGGAAAGGGGTTCCCGGAGCTATTCAATTCACGGCCTGTTAGCCTGACTAGAGGATTTCTTCTCGCACCCTCCTGAAGGTGCGAGCAGAAATCCGACTAAAGTGTCGGCCGCAATGCTGTTTTTCAGCTGGCGCTAACAGCCTTGCGGCCGGCAGAGAATGCTGGTTACCGCAACTAATCTCATAACTTTAGTCGTGCTTAACAGCGCTGTGTATCGAATAGTTCCGGGAACTCCTTCCCGGGGCTATTCAGCATCGTGGTGAATTGTATAGCCCCTTTTGGGTTACAAAGTTTTAGGCTCCTAACATTTTTCTCTGGCTTCTAACGTTAAAAGAAATCAGCCCAGGACTGATACTGTGTACTATGCACGAGATTGAAGGTTTTTGTTTAATCTTCTGTTTTTGTTTTTTTTTTCCCTTTAATTTCTTTTGATTGATTTGAAATCAGTCGTGTGATTGGCTGATCTTCCTGACACAGCTGCCTGCTTTTCTTTCAGACTCAGTAAGATCACCAATTGCTTAACCATCCAGCGGAAGAGCCAGTTCATGCAGAGGTTGCACAGTTACTGGACGCTAAAGAGACAATCCCGTAATGGTGTCCCCTTGCTGCGCCGCTTACAGACGCACTTGCAGTCGCAAAGGAACTGTGAACAGGTCAGAGAGTAGCTAAGTGTACTTACAATGCTGATCGCTGCAGATGGTGGAAAGTGGGAGAGTGCTATAGACCTCGGCATATATTACTTGTAGACTAATTATGTGCAATCCAGTCCCACTACGCTGTGATTGCTGTCATATAAGGGGAAGGGGTTGCATACCCTTACAGGAAGGTGAGATTGTTTGGTGAGCTGCTGCAAGGCATAAGAAGCGCACATTGGGTCTCATTCAGACCTGCTCGCAAGCGCTATGCACTCACAAGCGGGTCGATGGTTGTGCATTGCGCACCCACGGCGTGCGCAGTGCGTGTGTGCAAGCCCCGTAGCGAGTGAGAAATTTACTCGCTCCGGGGCTCGCTACAAACGGGGCGGCTGTTGATCGACAGCTCGCCCCGTTTTGTAAGCGGGGTGGGGGTGGGTGGCTGGACAAACAGAGGCGTTCCTGAAGGGACGCCTGCCGTTTGTGGGTCGCCCTACTGACATCACCAGTGAAGTCAGTAGCGAGCTTCCAGCCGGAAGGGTCTCGTCCCAAGCCCAATGGTCCCGACCATCGCTTAGTCGCTCGCAAAAGCTGTGGGTGGTCACCCACAGCTTAGCGGGAGGCCGGCTTTTTAAAAGCCTACAATTAAAAAAATAAATATTATTGGAACGTTGGCATGCTAAATAATAGCTGACAAAGTCTTTTCTGAATTTTGGGCAGTTTGTAGCTCTTTTTTTGTTCTGTGTACCGAGTTATTTCCAAATTTGTATATAGCGATTGCGTTGTCTCAACAGTGGATAAATAAAAGCGTTTTGCTCTCCCACTAGGATATGAAGTGGAGAATTCCGTTATCTGAGGACGTCTCTGTTCACCTGGGGACAGTCTGTAAACCCAACGATGAGATGGGAGACCAAACACTTAAGGTGATTCTAAGGTTGTGCGCTGGACTGATGGTGTATGGAGCATGCGCTGTTTGTCATGTTTGTCTCCTTATAGAAAACACTTCAACACATTTTCCACTTTAATTGAGACTAAGGGGTATGTTTACTAAAAGGCGGGTTTTTAGAAGTGGGGTTGTTGCCCATAGCAACCAATCAGATTCTAGCTATTATCTTTTAGGAAGTGCTAGATAAATGACAGGTAGAATCTGATTGGTTGCTATGGGAAACTACTCCACTTCTAAAAACCTGTACTTTGGTAAATATAACCCTAAGAGTGAAAACTGGTGGTGTCCATGGAAACCAATCCGATTCTGTCTGTCATTTATCAGGATGCAATAGCAAAATGATGGCTAGAATCTGTTTGGTTGCTATGGGAACAACATCACTTTTCATTCTTAGGCGGAAATGTAATTGCTTTTTGGGTGCCTGATGGCGCTTATTAATTGTTGTTCTGATTGGGCGCGAGTGCTGCAGGTGCCCATTATTTCTGCTCACTCCCTCCTGAGGTGGCGAGCAGAAATGTGCGAAAAGTCCAGCTTGTGGGCGGCCAAAATGCATTGTTGGCAGCGCTCCCAATAGTTTTGACTGTGTTAGCCACATCTAAACCCGGCGCATTTGGGTGCACCATGCGCAAAAAGTAATGGGCGCCCAAAACTACGGACTTTGGGAAAATACCTGATTCACAGTTAGGAGCAAATAAGCGATTTGCTCCTTGGTGTTGTACTGCAGGTGGGGCAGATATAAAATGTGCAGAGTCATTTATAGTTGGGATGGGACGTGTCTTACCTTAATTCTAAATTTGGGTATATAAAGAAAACTGCCTTTATATATACATGCAAAGGCAGCCAGTATTTTCCCTTCATGCAAAAAATAAATGCATTTGCACCCCTGGCGTGGTGTAATTCTTGTACTTGTCTCTGTCTGGCACTCTGTGGGGGCCAGGCGTATGCACAGTGCCCTCAGAAACACATGCTGTTAGATACACTCTGCTAGCGATGATAAAAGGAAATGGGGGAATTTCCATTTGCAGAGAACACCCTTTGTGTCTTTTATGGATCGTTAAGGTTGAGTAACGTCCACAATCACAGACTTATCCTCTTTATCTGTTTAATGCAGATCTTTGTAAGAAATCTGACTTTTCTTTGCAGCGTCTCTTGGAGTTTTCTTGACAGTATCCTTGAAAAATTAAGTAAATATTACTATGTCTCTATTATTTCTTGGCTTTAGCTCCTTTCTCTTTCAACAGAAAGACTCTACGGATAAGAACTGGGTGCTGAAGGAACAATTGAAATCGTGGCAGAGGCTCCGACATGACCTGGAGCGGGCACGCCTGCTGGTAGAATTAATACGCAAGAGAGAAAAGCTCAAGAGAGAAACGGTAACGGGCTAATTCGTGTGATTAGAGAGCACTGGACGGACCCCCGGCTCGGCGCCCCCACCCCGCTGACGACCTCTTCTCTCCTCTGTTACAGATCAAAATCCAGCAGTTGGCTCTTGAGGTCCAGCTGACCCCTTTTCTCATCCTGCTGAGAAAGACACTAGAGCTGCTGCAGGAGAAAGATACTAGTAATATATTTACTGAGCCCATCCCTCTGTCTGAGGTAACAGAACTGTACGAAGTAAGAATCCAATCTCCCATCACATACTTATCTGCATCTCATAACCATTAGAATTGTCTGTACCGTGTATGATCCTCCCAGTGGGGATTTTCATGATTGAGCCTTCATGTGATTATTGAAGATACGTAGTCTTCATTCTAGCACCCTGCACCTGTCACAACCCGTGCAGTTCCTCTTTCCTGCCTGGGGTGTCGCTATCTGCTCTTGTGCTTCTAGTACACTGCGCTAATGCAACAAACTGCTGAGATACAGACCATTGTGTGCTAGAAGCACCAGAGCAGAGAGCGACACCCCAGGCAGGAAAGAGGAACTGCACGGTATGTGACAGGTGTAGGGTGCTAGAATGAATACTAGGATATGTGCATCTGAATTCTTTATTGTACATTTTATTGTCATTTATGTGTTTGGTTTGGGGAATTTGCTTCAGACCAACATGAAAATAATGTTGTTATTTTAATGTGTTGTATGATGTCATAACACTGTATATCATTTTTAACTATGTAATAAAAGTTACGTTTTAAGAATTATAATTAAACAAGAGTGCACAAAATAGGGAGTTGTCTTCAGTTGAAACCACCCAGAAGTCCTTCACCTTGTATTGCAGGGATGGGGAACCTCCTGCCTGCCTGGCGGCCGTATCAGGCCCATGGAATCATTTGGTCTGGCCCTCTGAGCTTTTTTCTGCCAGCCTCATCTGGCTAGTAGGGTGTGTAGAATGGCACCTTGCAGCCAGAATCTATGCAGCAGTGCCCCCTGGAGCGTCCTTAGGACGATTCAGACTGTCACACCGCTGCCCTTACAGCTCCTGAGGATGCTCCGGGTATTGCTGTAATCACTGGCGATTGTGGCCACGCCCCCGTGTGACATCACATGGAGGGGGCGTGGCCTGCACCAGGCCCGTGAATAATGTTCTATATATAAAAATGGCCCTCGGCAGAAAAAAGGTTCCCCACCCCTGTTGTATTGAGTATATACTATACTTTTGTCCATGGTGCACCTTCAACCGCTTTAATCCTACAGTTGATTAACTTAGTGAATTATTCTACCCTGGTTGGTTTATTAATTATATTTTCAGATTAGCCTTTTCTGTGCAGACTCTTTGTGTTCTCTCTTTAAGCTATGGAATGAGGCCTTGTCACTGACATGTACAGTGCTGGACTTTATTCTTTTCTTTGGAGTCGAGTATTTGGGACCCATAGGTCTCATATTGACCTTACCTGGTACTTTGTATGTCTCCCAAATGTCAAACTCCTTTTGAATATTGTTTGTTTTTCTCTTTACCGAACTGTTATGTTGATAAATATGGGCACACACTAGACGATGTGCAAACGACGTAATGGTCATCCCGATTTCCCTTGACCCCCAGAACAAACAATATATAGTGCGTACACACTGTGCAATCTTTCAAACTACCAAAACAATATATCTTGCATGGTTTGGTTGTTTCATCGTTAACTATATAATGTTAACATATCGCCTGGTCGTCTCGTAGCGCGTACACACTAGACGTTTTGACCAAAATTCGTTAACAATATTTTCAGATCTGCCTGCGCTGCATATCTGAAGATGCAATGAATGACGTATGCCAGCACACGATAGTGTGTACACGATTTGTCGCTGCGATTCAGCTCAAAACGACAAATCGCCCAATATATCTAGTGTGTGCCCAGCTTTATTCTCGTTACATCTGCTGTTTGGGGGGCCTTTTTGGGATCTTCTCGTGTTTATGTGGGATTTTTGCTACTTCTAGCCTTACTTTTATAGCTCCCCTGTAGATTGTAAAGTGACGGATTTCTGTATAGCTCGCATAGGCCGCTGACCTTCTCTTGTTGGTGTGGTAGCTCTGCGACTTGTTCCGCTGTTGCTGCACTGTCCTGACGTGTTAGGTTCTGGCTTAGTTTAGTTATTTTAGTTGGTGTTTATTGGATTAGGTATACAAATAGTTTTTTTTTTAGTGGTTTGCAGGGTGGGTCGTGAGTTTGGGTTGGTTTATTTTACTTGTATTGTTTCTTGACTGCCCATTTTTCTTCATGTTGCTATTATTTGCGCTATTTTGCTGTGTACATCAGCCCGTATAAAATTATTTTCTCTTTTCTTGGTGTGTGGAGGTGTACTGCTTTTTTTTGGGGTGAGGTTTTAGTCTCCTTTTGTTGTGCGTTTCCCCTGTAATCTCCTTGGTTCCCATATAAGGCTATTCCTTAAGTCTTCTTAGGTGGGGGTCTTGAGGGCATTGTATAGGGGGGATGCAATCAGGAAGCTGGCTGACTTAAGCCCGACAGCCGGCTTCCCGACTGCATTATCCCGGTGAGGGTTAAATGACAGGCGTCTAAATCTAGACGCCTGTCATTTTTCCGAGACCGGCGCCCGGCATCCCGATCGAAGGGATGCCGGGCGCCGCCAGCGGACAGCCGCGGAGGGGGGAGGGTTAGGCTTAGGGCTCCCGGGGGGGGACTTGGGGTTAGGCACCCCCCCCCCCGGGAGGGTTAGGGTTAGGCTAGGGAGAGGGAGGGTTAGGGTTAGGCACCCCCGGGGGGGGGATTAGGGTTAGGCACGGGGGGAGGTTAGGGTTAGGGGGATGCAATCGGAAAACCGACTGTCTTAATCCCGACAGCTGGCTTCCCGATTGCTTTATCCTGGCGTGGGATAAATGACCGGCGTCTATATCTAGACGCCTGTCATTTACCCGACGCCGGGAGAGCGGTGCCCGGCATCCCGATCGAAGGGATGCCGCCAGCGGACAGCCGCGTGGGGGGGAGGGTCAGGTTTAGGGCACCCGGGGGGGACTTGGGGTTAGGCACCCCCCCGGGAGGGTTAGGGTTAGGCTAGGGGGAGGGAGGGTTAGGCTAGGGGGAGGGAGGGTTAGGGTTATGCACCCCACCTGGGGACTTAGGTTTAGGCAGCGGGGAAGGGGGGGATTAGGCTTAGGCACCCCTAAGGAGGGTTAGGAGGCTAGGTTAGGTTAGTAGATACTTACCTATCCACGATCGGGATTTCCAGCGCTGTCGGCCTTCCGCTGCCGGGATCTCTGCTTTTGTCGGCCAAGTGCTGACTGGATTCGAACTGTTGGCCACAGGGCCGGCGGTATTTCATACTGATTCCGGGTTAGGCATCCCTAAGGAGGGTTAGGGGGGTTAGGTTAGTAGATACTTACCTTAGGACGATCTGGATTTCCAGCGCTGTCGGGCTTCCGCTGCCGGGCTCTGCTGTTTTGTCGGGCTGCTGCTGCCGGGATTCGAACTCCCGGCCATGCGGCCGCCGGGATATCATACCGCTTCCGTATAGGGAGAGGGCCAGGAATATGTTCAGGGCATGGAGACCGTGAGGTGGAGGAGGATGCTACTCATGAGGCTTTATTGAGCAGTACAGGCAACAGTGATGAGGCAGGCGCATAGGGGCAAGACCAAGACTGGGTGCAATGTGAAATTCTCTGTGGAGGAGGACATGGCCCTTGTGCAAAAGTCATGAAATCCCACCACATGCTGCCTGGACGAAAGGCTGCCAGCACATCGACCCACTGCAAGAATGCCATCTGGGCGGCAGGCAATATCCCCCAAGACAATAGGCATGCCCGCAATGCTATAAAAGCTACCCTGACTGCATGCCCCTGTGACTCCTGGCTAGGGAAGCAGATGCAGGTATCCATTAGTGGCTGAAATGCCACCATTACCTGAGTTTGGTACCATGATAATGTTGACTGGGATATCCCGAGAAAATTACCAGCAGCCAGAAAGTGCAACATAGTCAGAAGCTTATGCAGAGTGGGAATGTGCTGTGTCAGGGTCTAGGTCCAGTCTGACTTGGTCATACAGATGGAATATGTTGTTGCGGTTCAGCTGGAACATCTGTATGACCTCGCCATCGGCCAATGCGTTCAGGTTCAAGGGCCTCCTAAAAGACTGTGGCCTGAGCAGCCTTGTGGAACCTGCATTACCTCCTGAGCCTGCTCAGTTTTTTACTCTGGAGTCCTTCCAGCCGGCTGGTAGAGCCCCGGAAATCCCGGCCACATGCAGTGAAGAGCACTGGTAGTACATTCTGCCATTTTTGCTTCACACAAATCAATGCAGCTGATTTAGCCCCTTGTATAGGCATCGTCATTGTGCTCTGTGGGCCGAATTCAATTCAGTGCGATGTTGAATAGCCGGGGGAGGGAGCTCCCGCAGCTATTCAATTCAACGCGCTGTGTGCCTTGTCGGGAATGGGTAAAGTCTGAGAATGCCGGTTCTCGCGACTTAACCTGGGTGTTAAGGCGCGGTAACCGGCATTCTCTGACTAAGATGCTGGGCGCGCGGATGTTAGCACCGTGCTAAGCCAGCAAACAGCTGCGCGCCCGGCACTTTTGTTGGATTTCTCCTCGCAGGTGGGTGCGAGAAGAAATCCTTTAGCCGCAAAAACAACGCGGTGTATTGAATATCTGCCGGAGCTCCCTCCCGCGGCTATTCAACATCGCACTGAATTGAATTCAGCCCAGTAATTACAACTTGAAGCACCTGTGAACACATGCAACCACTCTCCTCAGGAGGTAGTCCTATTTGAAGAATCTATTTTGGTGAGAGTGTGGTAATTTCTCGTGCAAGTTTCAAAACTCGATTCTTGGTAAATTTGCATGTTGTATTGTTTCCTATGGAAAGTACTTGCGAGTTTGGCCGACGGTGTATTTGGTCGTGTTTTGTTCATTTCCTGCAAGTTCGCACGTGTGTGCCCTTAGTAAATTTGCGAGTAGGGAAAACTGGCTAAACTTGCATGAGAATGCAATCTCGCCCAAACACGATTCTTAGTAAATGTACCCCCCACTGTTCATTCTAGCACCCTGCACCTGTTCAAACCTGTGCTGTTCCTCTTTCCTGCCTGGGGTGTCGCTCTCTGCTCTGGTGCTTCTAGCACACAGACTGCTTAATCTCAGCAGTTTGTTTCATCAGCTGAGTGTGCTAGAAGCACCAGAACAGTGTGAGACACCCCAGGCAGGTGAGAGGAACTGCACGAGTTGTGACAGGTGCAGGCTGCTAGAAGGAAGACTAGACACCTCCGGCCGTTATGTTTTTCTTCGAGCATTTAATAATTCTTGTACATATTGTGGCAGTTTACAGTCCCCCTCCTTACTGTAATGATGTTTTAAAGAAAGGGGCCTCCTTTATTGCATTGATGGACGGCTCAGTGGACCGTTAGAGAGACTCCTCATCCTCCTCATCATCTTCCTCCGTAAAATCCTGCTATGGTGTTGATAAAATAACCCTATATGCTGCTGTTCTTGGCTGATGCTTGCATCACATTGGAGCGTCTCGTGACAGTTATTAAAGATTTTGGTCTCTTCTTGGGACTAATTGGTCCAAATCTAATATTTTTCCTCTTTAGTTTTTTTTTTTTTTTTTTCCTCCTTCCCCTACACTTTCCTGTTCCTTACAATGGATTCTCTCTTTCCGGTACCTGTATATCCCCCAATTCTGATAATTTTTTGTTGCCCATTATGACCCATTTTAAGCAAAAGATTCATACTTTGAAAAAACTCTTGCTTACTGTCATGGGTTGTATTAACGTGTGTAGAGTAAAGTGGCAGAAGTCATAAGATAGATGCCTAGTACCGTGTAGAACCCCCTCTAGCCCGGCGAACTGCAGCAACTCATCGTGGCATCGATTCCATGAGTGTGACGGAAGACCTCTGGAGAGGTTGTGGATAGCTTCCCACAGCTCCCCGTTGATATTGTAGGTGCAGAATCTTGGGTGCGAATGGACTGCTTCACCATGTCCAATAAATGCATGATTGGGTTCATGTTGGGTAAATGTGGTGGTCACACCATTAGTCGGAACTCTCCAGAATGCTCTCGAACCAATTCTGGACCAACTTGGGACCGATGACACGATACACCACTTGGCCCATCTAGTCTGCCCCATTTTTAAACATATTGTTACCTCAACACTTATTGATCCTTACTTCTTCTGAAGGATATCCTTAGGTCTATCCCATGCATGTTTATATTGCTCAACTGTCCTCTACCACCTCTGATGGGGGCTATTCCGCTTGTCTACTACCCTTTCTGTGAAGTAATTTTTCCTCAAATTTCCCCTGAACCTACCTCCCTCCAGTCTCAGTGCATGTCCTCTTGTTCTAATACTTCTCTTTCTTTGAAGAATGTCTCCTTCCTTTACCTTGTTAAAACCCTTTATATATTTGAGCGTTTCTATCATGTCCCCCCTTTCCCTTCTCTGCTCCAAACTATACATATTAAGATCTTTTAGTCTTTCCTGGTACGTTTTGTGGTGTAGACCTTGCACCACTTTAGTTGCCCTTCTTTGTACAGTCTCTAATATATTAATATCCTTCTGGAGATGTGGCCTCCAGAACTGAACACAGTATTCAAGATGAGGACGTACCAATGACCCAGTGTTCTTCCCAGGCTGTTTTCTGCGGGCGCATCGCCCAGCAGAAACAGCCTACCACCCAGCACTATCCCCCGCCGACCCCTGCTGTGGAACGCTGGCCTCTGAAGTGACCGGAGGCTAAAGCAGCCTCCGATCACTTCAGAGGCAAGCGTTCCCAGTGATGCACTGACGTCACCCGCGACGTGAGGTGCCTGCTCCGCACGCCTGCTGGATCTAGTTAGATCCAGTCAGAGCGAGGCAACGGGAGTGGGGAGCGCGAGCGGCGAGCAAATAAAGGTAAGTTCTGGGCTGAGGCTGGGACCAGGGCCAGAACCAGTCTGGGGGCACTGCCTAAGGGGCACTATTTAAACCTGCTGGCACTGCATAAGGGGCCAGTCTGGGAGCACTGCATAAGGGACACTATTTAAGCCTGGGGGCACTGCATAAGGGACACTATTTAAACCTGGGTGCACTGCATAAGGGGCCAGCATGAGGCACTGCATAAGGGACACTATTTAAGCCTGGGGGTGCTGCGTAAGGGGCCAGTCTGGGGGCACTACATAGGGGCACTACTTCAGTCTGGGGGCATTGCATAAGGGCAAAGCAAAACTACAGGGGGCACTGTATAAAGGGCACAAATACAGGGGGAACTTTATAAAGGGTACAAATACAGGGGGCACTGCATAATGGGCACTTTTGTCTGAGAGCCAGTGGGGGAGCAGCCTGTGACCTGTCGGGCTGGATTGGTAAGGGAGATACCCTTTTTCCTGCGCGCTCGCATAATTGCGAAGGCCCCCACCCGGCTACTTTTTGATTCCACCCGGCTGAAAAAAAATTTCTGGGGAGAACACTGATGACCTATACAGTGGTATTATCACTTCTTTCTGCTACTGATTCCTCTCCCTATGCAACCAAGCATCTGACTTGCCTTCCTCATTGCTTTGTTACAATGTTTGCTTGCCTTTAAGTCACCTGAAATAGTGACTCCTAGATCCCTTTCCTCTTCAGTAGTTTCCAGTATGGTGGCATTAAAACTATATTTAGCCTTTGGATTTTTGAAACCCAAGTGCATGATCCTGCATTTTGTGGCATTAAACTGTAGTTGCCACGTTCTTGACCATTCATCTAGTCTACCTAGATCATCAATCATTTGTTTTACCCCTCCTGGTGTGTCTACCCTGCTGCATACCTTTGTGTCATCTGCAAAAAGGCCTAGTTTCCCTTCAATACCATTTGCAATGTCACAAATAAAGATATTAAAAAGCACTGGTCCCAGTACAGATCCCTGAGGTTCTCCACTGGTGACATTTCCCTCTAGAGACTGCACTCCGATTACTACAACTCTCTGTTTCCTATCCTGCAGCCATGATCTTATCCATTCAACTATCTTTGCATCCAATCCCATCCCATGCTTTCCACTTTATTTAACAGTCTGTGATGTGGAACTGTGTCAAAAGCCTTACTAAAGTCTAGATAAGCTATATCTATGGCCACCTCTTATCTATTTCCTTAGTCACCCAGTCAAAAAAGTCCATATGATTTGTTTGACTTGATCTCCCCCCAGTAAATCCATGCGGTTTGGGATCCTGCAAATTGCTGGATTTGAGATAATCTATGACTCTTTCTTTTAAGAGTGTTTCCATCAATTTCCCTACTACTGATGTAAGGCTCACTGGTCGGTAGTCACTGGTCGGTAGTTGCTTGCCTCTTCCCTGCTTCCACTTTTGTGCAGTGGGACAACGTTTGCTCTTTTCCAGTCCTCTGGAATTACATTATAACAATGGTATATCCTGCTGGAATATACCATTGTTGTGGGGGTACATGAAGTCAATGAAGAGCTGCAAATGGTCATCAGGCAATGCAACGTAGCTCTTACCGATCAATGACGTCTTCAGGCGGACCAGCAGACCCAACCCATGCCACGTGGATACACCCCACGCCATTATGGGTCTGCGCCACACCTGAACCCTGCCATCAGCACAAAACAACTGGAACCGTGACTCATTGGACCACGCCACGTGTTGCCAGTCCTCCAGAGTCCATTTAGTGACGTCACAAGCCCATGTGAGGCGCTGTGTCCAGTGTTTGTAGTGTTAACAGGGGCACTCTGGTGGGTCTTCTGCTCCCATATCCCACGGAAGCTAGAGAACGCTGCACTGACCTGCTGGATATGTGTCTGGTACCTCCTGCGTTGAATGTGGATATGATTTGAGGCAGTGTCACTTGTCTGTTTATCATGGGCAAGTCCGGCCAGAGGCCAGATCATTAAGCACCAGTAATCAGCTACTGCACTGTCTACAGTGGGTGGTAATGCCTGTCATGAGGCTTTTCTGGTATACACCTGACACTGTAGATTGAGGAATGTTAAATGTCCACACAACTTCGGAAATGGAATATCGCATTCGCCGGGCACCCACTATGATGCCCTATTCGATCTCCGATAATTCACGTCGCCTTGCCATGAGCAGCCGGAGTTCAGACTGACTCACGAGATGTCAAATTACATCTGATGCAGGTCTGACACCGGGCCTGATTCAGCAAGGAACGCTTATACGCACACAAGCGGCCGATTGTTGCATTCTGCGCAGGTGTATGCATCGCAGTGTGCTAACTAGCCACTGCAATTGGGACTGCGCAGACCCATCACAGTGTGATTGACAGCAAGTGCCGTTTGTGGCTGGTGACTGGGGGGTGGTCGGCAGAACGCAGGCGTGCCAGTGCGGCATTGCATGGGCGTGCATAAATTAGCCACTGCGATACCATAAGCAGCCAGAAGCCTCATAGCGTGTGCTGAATTTAGCAATTCCTGAGTAAGGTCTGACCTGCCTTAACTGTGCCTGAGGCTGCGATGGTACTCTATTGTACCAATGTTTTCGCAGTCTTGCTAAACATTACGGGTGTGCGTGTAGGGGAAGTGGGCGTTCTTATGTAGTGCTGCGGCGGCATTGCAAACGCTGTGGGTTAGCATAAATAATTAGTAGTAAAACTGCGTGCATACGCTATATTGCGATCTGTAGTGAATGAGGCCCACAGTACGGTGACGACACCTATTTTTACTTTTACATTCCTCTATCCTGTGACTTTTGGCACTTCAGTGCAAAACGGTTATTCAGCCTAAACTTTGGGATCTATCCGCTATATTTCTTCATGTGTCGTCTGATTTGAACAAATTCATTATTATTATTTTTTTTCATAGATCCCTTTCTTACACCTGCTGCGTTATCTCATGTTAATGCTAATTTTATCACTCCAGTTGTCCTAAAGGTCGAGCCCTTGACTTAATGTTTAGCATTTGTTGTTGGAATGTCCTAATGGTTTCTGACTTTGGCTATTGGTTTGGTCAAACATTCGCTCGGCTTCCCCTGGAGACAGTGCAGGAAGAGTAAAGTTATGTTTATTTGGATTGGATGTTGAGCTTTTTTTAATGTTACTACTTAGCGATATGTTTTGGGTCCGTCCACGGTAGCTAAAGTTGTTAATGCCCGCTCGTGGTGTGCATCGGATCTGGCAAATATTTACAAATGGCATGCACTCGTCAATGACACCATAGACCAGGAGCGTTCTGTCTACACTAGTCCTGAAAGCTGTTCCCAATTTACACAAGCTATGGAATAGGTGGTCTCAGTCTCCCCTGGGTCTCCGGAGGCCCGCACGTGAGACCATTATTTACTACTTACCCTCTCCTTTATTTTTATTTGTTTTGATGCCTCCACACAGCAGGACTTTTATTTTATTGTGGCGCTTGTGTTTCCTTTTTATATGTTATTCCTTGAAATTTAATTATTTTTTTTTTGTAATATGTCAGCAACTTGAGCAATATATTTTCTAAAATATTTATTTTGTAAAAAAATTTTTTAATATTTTCTAAAAAAAAAAAAAATACTTGCCACATGTTCAATCCAAAAAGTGGTTCTCTGAAAGGGATATTGGCAATGACAGTAACGCTGTTACTGCATTAGTTCTTTTTTCTATTAAAAGATGCAAAACTGAAACAACAGGAATTTGTGGATGAAGAGGGCATCCTCTTATTGGCTGTGTGGTGATCACATGGTGCTCATATCTCTGCAACAACTGGTGCGTCAGTCACTCCCGGCCCATGGTGCTAAATGAGAACGTGACGCACACAAAAAATAAGCGACAGTTCTTCTAATCATTATCTAGCCTTCTGGATATACTGTCTATCACTGGCATTCTCTGCTCCTTTTTGGCATGTGGTCACCAGAGTTTAGAGGGTGGTTCACCATCTTTTCTAGGTTATGTAGAATCCCCGTTGGAGACCAGTTCTACTAAACTTGTTCTGTTTTGTGCCTCTTAATATTCTTGTCTCCTTGGTGGGCTATTGGTAAACTGAGGGGTTGTCTTGTCTTTAAAAAAAAAAAAAAGTATTAATCAGCCATAATGAGTGGCATGGCTTTAGCTTGTTTGCCAATGGTAACAACATGTTTTTGGTGCTTTGAGCAAGTCTGTAATAATACAAACTATAACATTTATCATTCAACAGGAGCAAGGAACAGCCAGTTATATTATAATGCCTTTTATACTATTGGTTAATCGGCGCAAATGTCGTGTCTTTTAATGCTTTGTGCTGCTTCCTCTCAGGTACCCGACTACCTAGTACACATCAAGAAGCCAATGGACTTTAAGACGATGAAAGCTAACCTTGAAGCGTTCCGCTACCAAAACTTTGACCAGTTTGAGGAGGACTTCAACCTAATAGTCAACAACTGCATAAAGTACAACGCCAAGGACACCATATTCTACCGTTCAGCAGTCCGGCTCCGAGAGCAGGGGGCGGCCGTCATCCAACAGGCACGTCGGCAGGCGGAAAAGATTGGGATTGACTTTGAGACTGGAATGCACTTACCCCAAGTCACCATAGGAAATGAGACTGGGCGTCATGGCAGAGAGAACGGTAAGTGAAACGTTTGATAGCCGCTCTACGCTGCGATTACTGAATCCATAATGGGTCATGAAGCCCAAAACACCAATGTTATTTTATATAAAAGTTTTGCTAACAACATTGACAAATGTATATGCAGAAATTCACATTTCCTGATGTATTATTTTAGCTGTGGATTTATATAGTCCAGGTGTTGTTATTTATTTCTTGCTGCATTGGGTACTGATGTACTGTATATGGAAAGCAGCTTTGTCTCGTACCCCAGGGCAAGGAAATTAAATAGGAGTTTTATACTCTTGTTAAATCTTTCACTTTGAGTCCAGTTAGGGGCATTAGAGACGTTTGGGTTTAGCATTGCCCCATGCTGAAGCTTGTCCATAGCTCCTCCCTGCAGTGACCTCCGTTTAACCAAGCCTCACAGGACAGGATAGAGACAAACCAACAAGAAGGAAAAGAACAAAAGTACTACTTCAATATCCAATAACAAAACAGAAAGGAGACCAAGAGCGTAAAGGGCAGGTGTTCAGCGTCCTCCAATGAACGTAAGGGATTTAACGGAAGTATAAAAATTCTCTTTTCTTCATCCAGTTGAGGGAAGCTGGAGATGTTGGGGACGTCCCAAAGCTGCCTCTACAGGTGGTTACGCTCTATGGAAGCAGCAAAGCACTTTCCTTCGAGAACAGGCATCCCTGGGTGCAAATATTTGAAACCTGTAGAACCTTGTGAATGTATGAACAGGTAGTGGCCCTACACAACTGCTTAGCTGAGGGTCTGTGCCGCGCCACCCACAAGGCATTCGCTGATCTGGTAGAATGTGTCACGAGATTTTCAGGAACCGGCCGTACTGCCCAACCGTAAGCCGAATGGATGGTCAAGGCAATCCACCTAGCAATGGTCTGCTGGTAGGGCTGGCCAACCACTCTCCCGAGAAGACCAAGAGCTCCTCTGTTGTGCAGCCATCACTAGTCCCCAGAGCAGTCCTGGCCACTTCCAATGAAAGAAGAGAGCCCTTTTATGTCAATATCCTGATTAAGCTCCCGTACACCGCTGCATACACCTTGCGGAATGTTAGAAATAAAAGATGACAAAGTGAAAAGGGAGGGACTGCTTTTGGCTGATGGTCACTTCACACTTGTGCCAAGTATTCAAGACATTCACAGGGTTTTTTTCATGGAGGCATTAATCATCCCCTCCTTTGTATAGGAGTACCGTCCAGGCTTTTGTCTCTTGCCTGACATTACAAAAAGTAGCAACCAGCCACAGGACAATCACATTAACACAATCTGGAAAGGAAATTTCTACTTCAGGGTCCATAGGGGGTCCACAGGGTTGACCTTGGGGATATAGCTGGATCAGGATCCATGGGCACCACACAGTTAAGCTTTTAGCTCCCAGGATGCACTTGGGTCCTCCTCTATACCCCGCCCCCGAGCCACAGGCACCTCAGTGTAAGCTGGTGCCCGGCCGGACTCGGTCACCGCGCAGGGGGGCTGCAGGAGCAGCCCCCAGAAGCTTTTTATTTTCTAATAGATTTTATTTATTTTAGTTTCTCTTTTTACTACAGACGGCAGCGAAGGGCTGTCTGTACAGACGCCCACGCTGCCGCTCTGATCCCCGACTGGCGCCGCGACGCCAGTACTGATCTGGGGATCGCGGCGGGAGGACAGAGTCCGTACTAGCCGGACTCTGTCTACCTCCCAGGACTGCTGCCGGAGTCGCCGGGGATTCAGGTAAGCCGCGCGTCGCTGGCTAGCGGCGGCGCGCGGAATACCTTAAATGCAGTCCTTTAGCCTCCGGTCCTGGGGACAGACCGGAGGCTGCTGGCAGTGGCGGCGGGCCCCCCCCATAACCCGTGGGACCACAAGACCACCAGGGATAACCGGCAAGCGGGAAGCCAGCATCCCTGGGGTTAATGGCCAGCCAGGGGAGGAAGCCTTCCCTGTTCAGCGGCTCCTCCCCTCAGCTCAGCGCGCTTTTCAGCCTGCATGTCTAGCGTCCCTGAGCTGCAGTTCACTCGGCCACTCCTCCTCTGAGGTCTCTGGCGGCCATTTTTTTTTCTACATGTGGCAGCGCAGATCCCTCAGGGAGCACGCGGACCGGTCCCCCTGTGTACCTCTCCCCTGTTAGGACGGCGTACACAGCACTATAGCCCTCCCAGACACTGAATCTGGGCGGTTGAGTGTAGTGTAAAGGTGCAGTGAGTATATCTTCCTGCATGGTATGTGACTTTTGCTAGTGCTGCTGTCTGTATTTTTCTCTTATTACTGTCAGCTTATATCTATCTCTTTCCTTCTTCCTTAGCCCTACAGGTGTGGAGGAGGGGCTTTTCTACTAACCTCACATATATAAATCAAGTATTTGTGAGGTCTGTCACATACAGTTGTGTGCTACACAGTGCCATATTCAGGACTGTTGTTCAGCACACAGGGAAGTGCAGTTGTTTTTTCCTCTATTGCCATATATATTTTGTGTGTACATTATATTTGGTTATGTCTGAGGGTGAAGTTGAGCACTCCGGGACTCCAGTGTTGTTTTCCTGCAGGCGCTGCTCTGCGGGATCACATAGGGAAGAGGCATCTCTGGATGGCCTTTATGAGCGGTGTCAGTTGACTCCTGGTCAATCCAGACCCCCTATGACACAGGAGCCACCATGGGCTATGTTTTCACAGGTGCTGGTGTCTCTGGCGGACCGCCTTGCGGCTCCGTCTGCTGTCCCTACGAGGACTCTGTCCCAGCCTACCATTTCCCATTACCAGTGTACCCCGCAATTATTGCAGAGTTCCTCTGGGTCACAGACTGTGGACCCTTATTCAGGATTGCCTATCTATTTTCAGGCCACTCCTGCTACACAACAGTCTGTGGTGCCTTTCCAGACCAATGTGGCAGCTCCTCCACCATGGGTGGACGTGCTCTCCAGTTCAGTCCAGAGTCTGGCAGCTGCATCTTCGACTTTTCAGTCGATGCTGCACAATGACAGGTCTGCAGGGGCGTCTAAGCGTGCACATAAGTTGCATGCGGCGCAGATTTCGGACACTGAGGGGTCCTCAGATGAGGGTGATGTCCAGGACGACTCCGATTCGTACACCTCGGCTCAGGAGTTGGAATCTCGGTCATCTATTAATGTACGAGCTCTGGTTAGGGCGGTGCGTGCCATTCTCCTAATAGAGGATGAGGCACCTGATCCTAAGTAGAAATTCCCTAGTTTAAAAAAAAAAAAAAAAAAAACTAAGGTGACTTCGGCGGTATTCCCCCTATCTGATCAATTAACGGATCATATGGCGGTGGCTTGGCAGACACCCAGTAAGAGATTTGTGCCTCAAAAGAGGTTGGCTTCCAATTATCCATTCCCGGAGGCGCATTGTAGGAAGTGGGTAGCTCCACCGGCGGTGGATTCCCATGTCACACGCCTTATTAAGAGTGCTACGCTGCCAATACCGTCAGTTTCCTCGTTAAAGGATCCCACGGACAGAAAGGTTGAGGCTTGCCTTAAGTCTATTTATTCCCTCTCGGGAGCAATTGCTTGCCCGTCCAGGGCCATTTCCTGGTGGCTAAGGCCATTAGGGTTGGGCCAATGCCTTAGGGGACACTTTTCCTGAGGATACTCAGGAAGTCCAGAGGGCATTACTAGGACAGATGAGTGATGCGGCTTCTTATATTGGAGAAGCTTCCTTGGACGCTAGTCTGCTAACCTCTAGTGTGTCGGCTGCGGCTGTGCATGCCCGCCGCTCCTTATGGCTGAGGTCCTGGAGAGCAGACGCTGATTCAAACAAGGGCCTGGAGGCCTTACCTTTTAATGGGGAATTACTTTTTGGTCGAGACTTGGATAGGATCGTGGATAGACTGGCTAGGTCCAAGAAACAAGCTTAGAGTGCCAGGCGTCCCTCTTCCAAACAGGAAGATAAGCCTTCCGCCTGATGGGACGGGCCTCCCTCTGGGGGATCCCAGAGGGGAGGCCGACTTCTTCATTTCGCCCAGAGCTGGTTCAATACCACCACCGATGCCTGGGTGCGAGAAGTGGTCTCCCAGGGGTACGCCCTGTCTTTTCGGCGCAGACCGCCTCACTAGTTTTTCTGCACGAGTCCTTCTCAGGACATAGCCAAGGCTATGCTGATCAGGGAAGCTATAGACTCCTTGCTGACTGCAGGGGTCATTGTACCTGTTCCACAATCTCAGCATGGGATGGGGTACTATTCTGCTGTTTCTGGTACAGAAACCCAATGGCTCCCATCGACCCGTTCTAAATTTAAAGTCTTTGAACAGGTTTCTCAGGATTCCCAGGTTCAGAATGGAAACCTTGTGTTCCATAATTCTGGCTATGGAACCAGGGGATTACATGGTCTCCCTGGATATCCAGGACGCTTACCTCCATGTGCCGATAGCAACGTCACATCAGAGGTGTCTGCGGTTCGCTCTGTTGCACCGTCACTACCAGTTCCGGGCTCTCCACAGCGCCGAGGGTGTTCACCAAGGTGATGGCAGTTATGGCTGCCCACCTTCGGAACCAGGGGGTACGGTTGTTAGCGTATCTGGACGACCTCCTATTGCTGGCAAGCTCTCCGGAGGTTCTGCTGCAACATCTCCAACTGACGGTGGCTTGTCTGCAGATGCACGGGTGGTTAATAAATTGGAGGAAGTCATCCCTGATCCCATCTCAGCAGAGGGTCCATCTGGGGGCCCTCCTAGACTCTCATCAGCAGCGGATCTTTCTAACTCCAGAAAAGGTATCTTCCCTACAGTTGCGGATACGCAGTTGCCTGGATTGTGCCAGTCTTTCGGTACACTCGGCAATGAGAGTGCTGGGTTCCAGGGTGTCGGCATTCGACATGGTGGAATTTGCCCAGTTTCACTCCAGGCCTCTGCAGAGGCTGATTCTAGCAAACTGGAATGGGTTGCCTCACCGGATCCGGTCACAGACCCTGGTGCTATCTCCGGATGTACGACAGTCCCTGAATTGGTGGCTTTAAACAGCTCACCTTCTCGAGGTTCGCCCCTTTTGGATCCCGGACTGGGTTCGGCTCACGACAGATGCCAGTCTTCGGGGTTGGGGGGCGGTGACAGGCTCCTTGTCACTTCAGGGTCGTTGGACAGCGGAGGAAGCGGCTCTCCCCATTAATGTTCTGGAACTAAGAGCCGTGTACAGGGCTCTGCAGTCGGCCGGCACCACTCTTCACGGAAGGGCGGTGCAAGTGCAGTCAGACAACGCCACCACGGTGGCGTACATCAATCACCAGGGAGGAACTCGCAGCCGGGCTGCGATGGCAGAAGTGTCTCACATCCTAACCTGGGCGGAGTGCCACTTTCCAGCGATCTCTGCAGTCTTCATTCCCGGAATCCTCAATTGGGAGGCAGACTTCCTCAGCCGTTACGACGTGCATCCAGGGGAATGGTCGCTTCATCCAGAGGTATTCCAACTACTCATGGACAAGTAGGGACTGCCGGAGATGGACTTGATGGCCTCTCGTCACAGTCACAAGTTGCCCGTGTACAGGTCAAGGACAAGGGACGACGGCGCCAGTCTGGTGGACGCTCTGTAGGTCAGATGGACGTTTCAGCTGGCATATCTGTTTCCTCCGATATCCCTTCTGCCTTGGGTCCTGCGCAAGTTCTATCAGGACGGAGGCACTCTGGTACTGGTGGCCCCAGCGTGGCCAAGACGTCCGTGGTACTCCAACCTACAGAGTCTGTCCATCGACGTTCCGTACCTTCCTCCTCAGCGGCAGGACTTGTTGTCTCAGGGGCCCTACCTTTACCCGGATCTGGGTCGTCTGTCTTTGACGGCGTGGCTCTTGAGACGGCCGTCTTAAGGTCCCGGGGCTTTTCTAGTTCCGTTATTTCCACCATGCTGAGGGCACGCAAGCCTGCTTCTGCAAGGATTTACCATAGAGTGTGGCACACGTACTTTCAGTGGTGTGAGTCCAGAAACTTATGATCCTCAGGTATTCAGAGTTTCAAGGATTCTGGCTTTTCTTCAGTCGGGTTTGGACTTAGGTTTACGCCTTTCCTCTCTGAAGGTGCACGTGTCTGCTTTATCGGTTTGGTACCAACGTAGAATTGCTATGTTACCGGACGTACAGACTTTTTTTCCGGGGTGTTCTCAGGATTCTCCTGGCTATTGCTTCAGCAAGGAGGGTTTCCGAGTTGGGGGCACTTTCATGTAGTCCCCCCTTCTTAATTATTTTCTCCAGGACAGAGCAGTGCTTCGCACTCGTCCTGAGTGTTTACCTAAGGTTGTCTCTAAGTTCCATATCAATCAGGAACTGGTGGTCCCAGCCTTTCAGTCCCCTGATCTTACAGCAGGGGAGACTTCGTTGGACATTGTCCGTGCTCTCAGAGTTTATGTTGATCGGACTGCTTCTGTTCGAAAGTCCGACTCCTTGTTTGTCCTCTTTGGTTTTCATAAGAGGGGTTGGCCTGCCAACAACCAGACTTTGGCCCGTTGGTTTTGTTCTGTTATTAGGGAGGCTTCGATACGAGAGCATTTACCTGTTCCAGCCTCTGTTAAGGCTCATTCCACTCGTTCTGTGGGCCCTTCTTGGGCTGCTAAACGTGGTGCCTCAGCTGTTCAGCTGTGTAAGGCAGCCACTTGGTCTTCGGTTCAAACGTTTCTAAGATTTTATGCGTTTGACACCTTTGCCTCTCAGGATGCATCCTTCGGGCGCAGGATTCTCCTTTCTGCACAGGAGCGTCCCCGCCCTTAGTTGAACTGCTTTGGGACATCCCCAAGGTCAACCCTGTGGACCCCCTATGGACCCTGAAGTAGAAAACAAGAGATATGGTAAGAACTTACCTTTGTTATCTCTGTTTCTACGAAGTCCATAGGGTCCACAGGGCGCCCGCCCTGACGCACCTGGCTTCTAATGGGCTGTGTTGCTGGTCACCGGTATTTCCGTCTCCTTTTTCTGTGAGTATGGTTTCTTGTGTGTTCCAGTCTTCCTTCTCTCTGTTCCATATTCTCCTCCGGCCTAGGCTGCTTACCAACTGAGGTGCCTGTGGCTCGGGGGCGGGGTATAGAGGAGGACCCAAGTGCATCCTGGGAGCTAAAAGCTTAACTGTGTGGTGCCCATGGATCCTGATCCAGCTATATCCCCAAGGTCAACCCTGTGGACCCTATGGACTTCGTAGAAACAGAGATAACAAAGGTAAGTTCTTACCATATCTCTTGTTTTTCACCTGCAAGACAGCCGATAGAGCCCGGTAAAACTGAGGGAATTAACCACTCCGATAAAACCACCACCAAATTAGCTACCTTACTGTGGACAGGATACGTGCAGTGTGAGAGAGTCCTCAAGGGAGTAGGTGCATGATGAGGGAATAAACCTCTACCCCAAGGACCAAGTTCTAAGATGGTGACTAACGTCAAGGGCCAACTCCCTCAGTCACCTTCGTCCCTAATGGTGGGCTTTTCTACTTCAGGGTCCATAGGGCTTCACAGGGAGACAATGGGCTGTAGATGGGACTTGGTGGACCGGACACCAACAGCAAAGCTTTTCAATCCCAGGATGCTCCTGTCCTTCCCCCTATACCCCGCCCACAGCCTGAGGGCAACTCAGTTTCCTTGGTGTCCGGCAGGAGCTGGATCACCGTTTTAACATGGGGCTGCTATTAAGCAGCCCAAACTTAATTTTATGATTTTATTTTAATTCTACTAATGATCAGCTGCACGGGACAGTCCTTGGGACGTCTGCACTGCTCCTCCATTACCCCTCCGCGGCGCCGTGACTCCAGCCCTCGGCTAGGTACTCTTGGCGGGGCTCTGAGGGGGACCTAGCTAGCAGAGGCTCACCCGGACCCCAGACTGCAGCCGGAAATCAAGGGGACGGGTTAGGCGGATCCCCGAAAGCGGGGACCCGCGTGTCTGCGCAGTTTTCCCTACGGTCTTAGGAGACAGACCGGAGGCACTGACGTGGACACCGGTTCGTCCAGGACTCCACTAGACCATCAGGGCATTACTAGCACTGGCGCAGGGCAGGTGTAAGGCCAGGGGACCCGGTGGTTAAAGTCAGTATAGGGGAGAAGGCGTTCTTCCTCCGGCCCCTCCCCCGGCTCAGGGCGCAATTCCACTGCGGTCTTGCTGCTGCTCCCTCACCCTCCTCCTCCTCTGAGACTCACGGCAGCCGTTTTCTGCATTCAGGCTTCTCATACTACATATCGCTGTTGTGCACTACACTGTGCCATGTTACACAGACATCTGGGTTGCTCACTGCACTGTGTCAGATTGTGTGTTACATTATTCTTGCAGCCATGTCAGGCAGAGGCAATAATGACATTCAGCCTGCTCCTCCCACTCTGGTGTCTTGTAAGTCCTGCTCAGCAGGCTTAACTTCAGAGGACCTCATTCAAGATGGTCTTTGTGCATCTTGCTATACTGCCCCAGGCCCATCAGCCCCGATGTCCTCTCCTCAGGACCCACCCTGGGATACTTTTTCACAGGTGCTGGCAAAAGTTGCGGACCATCTAACGGTCACTGTGGTAGCTTCCCCTATGGGATGGCCACAGCAGGTACTCCCTGCAAATCCTTTGTCTCCCCCATGGGTAGACATACTTTGTACCTCGGTACAGAGTCTGGCGGATACCTCTACAGCCTTTCAGCAAATGCTGCAAAAAAAGAGACCCTTACCTAGTAAATCTACTAAGCGCGCTGTGTTATCTTCCCACTCCACCCAGCTATCAGATTCTGATTTTATCATCTGGGGAGGCAGTAGACGCAGACCTCTCTCACTCTGACTCACCCTCGGGATACGAATTGAATATACATGCACTTGTGAGAGCTGTAAAATCTATTCTTCATATAGATGAGACAGAAACAGCCATCTTTTAAACAACAAAAGGTAATTTTACCATAATTTCCCCACTCCGATCAGCTATCTGATCATATGAGTGAGACGTGGAATATGCCCAATAAAAGATTTCAACTGCCTACATGTTTAAGCTCCTTTTACCCTCTTCCCTCTACTGATTGCACTAAATGGGAAGTTCCCCCAGCAGTGGATTCCCATGTGACACGTCTAGTCAAAAATGCTACCTTACCCATCCATACTGCAACCTCCTTGAAGGAGACTACGGATAGAAGGAAGCTTGTCTAAAATCTATATACTCTCTTACAGGAGCTATTACTCGTCCTGCTAGGGTTACGGCCTAGGTGGCTAAAGCCATTGAGAGTTGGGCAGAGGCCCTAGAAGAGACGTTTCCCTCTGATGTTTTGAGGGAACAGCTGTCCTACATATCTTACATTAGAGATGCAGCCTCCTTTTTGGGTGAAGCGTCTATGGATACGGCTATCCTAGCCTCCAAGGCATCTGCCATTTCTGTAGTAGCCCGCCGTATTGTTTGGCCCCGCTCAGATGCAGAATCTAAAAAGGCTCTGGAGTCTGTGCCTTATTCAGGGGATATCCTGTTTAGCCCAGAATTGGACAAAATTGTGACTACCTTGGCAGCTTCCGACACGGCATTCCTGCCCTCTGCATATAATGCGAAACCTTGGACGTCATCCTTTTGGTCCTTTTGTCCTCAAGGAAAAGTTAAAGGCCAGTCCTTTTCAAGCCATCAACTAAGGCTTCCAAGCCTAGAACCAAACAGATCTGGGCTATTCGACGTTCACCTACTAAATCTGAGGACAAGCCTTCAGTGTGACGGGACGGGCCTCTCCCTGGGTGGGAGGCAGACTTCAATTCACCCAGTTCTGGCGTCAGACCACAACAGATGCCTGGGTAAGAGAAATGGTGTCCCACAGATATATGCTCTCTTCCTCCTGGGGCCCAAGCAAGGCCCTGCTGCTCTAAAAGGCCATTCAGTCCTTACTGCTCCTCAGGAGGTAAATAAAAAGTACCCTTTTCTTAGGCCAATGAGACTCGTTGAGCTTCTGAACTATACTCAACCTCAAGTTTCTGTTATCAGGGTGTCCAGGTTTCGTATGGAAACCCTCCACTCTATTATCTTGGCTATGGAGCCTGGGGACTTTATGGTGTCTCTGGACATTCAGGATGCTTACCTACATGCACCTATAGCGCCTTCTCATCAACAACATATCCGGTTTGCTATACTACAACAACATTACCAATTTCAGGCTCTGCCTTTTGGCCTTTCTACGGCTTCTCTGGGCTTTACCAAGATCATGGCAGTTATGGCGGCCTATCTTTGTCGTCAAGGGATCAGACTGTACCCATAGTTAGACAACCTCTTGCTGTTGGCCAGCTCCCCAGAAATTCTTCACCTGCATCTACAGATAATCATTGCCTTTCTACAGACACATGGTTGGCTGATCAACTGGAAAAAATCTTCTGTGACACCTTCTCAAAGAATGGTACATCTGGGAGCCCTCCTGGAGAATCTTCCTAACGGCAGACAAAATCCCGGCATTACGGCAACTGGTGCACAGACTACTACACAGTCGCCAAGTGTCAATTCACTCTGCAATGCAGACCCTGGGATCCATGGTGTCCACCTTCGACATGGTGGAGTTCGCTCAGTTTCACTCCAAGCCCCTACAGCTGGAACGGGCTGTCTCATCTGCTCAGATCCCAGATGATGAGACTCTCCCCAGAGGTTTGCCTGTCTCTGGCCTGGTAGCTACAGTCGTCCCACTTGAACAAGGGATGCCCCTTTTAGATCTCGGACTTTCAGCTTCTGGTAGACAAATGGGGTCTACCAGATGTGGATCTCATGGCCTTAAGACACAACCACAAACTTCCAGTGTATGGAGCTAGGACAAGGGACCCCAACACGACCTTCGTGGACGCATTATCTGTGAGGTGGACCCTCCATTTGGCGTATCTCTTCCCTCCAATATCCCTTCTTTCTTGAGTTCATCGGACGTTCAAACAGGAAGGGGGCACAGTCCTGTAGCTCTGGCTTGGCTAAGACGCCATTGGTACTCTGACCTTCAAGGTCTCTCCATAGACTTTCCTCTACAACTTCCTTTACAACCAGACCTGTTGTCTAAGGGTCCCTGTCTACATCCGGACCTGGCCCGTCTGTCTTTAACAGCTTGGCTCTTGAGACATCCCTCCTAAGGTCTAAGGGATTTTCTAGCTTTGTGGTCCAGACAATGATCAGAGCTCGTAAACCGGTTTCGGTCAGGATTTGTTACCGGGTATGGCATACATATTTCCGGTGATGTGCCCCTAGAAACTATGACCCTCGAGTTTTTAAAGTTTCTAGAATAATTGCTTTTCTTCGGGCTGGTTTGGATCTTGGACTCCGTCTAGCATCTCTGAAAGTGCACGTCTCTGGTCTGTCCATCTTGTACCAGCGCAAAATTGCTCCTCTACCGGATGTTCACACCTTCCTGCTGGGTGTTCTACTTATACAACCTTCCTTTGTTCCTCCTGTGGCTCCGTGGGATTTGTCAGTGGTTCTCCACGCACTTCAGGAACCTCCATTCGAACCCTTAGAATCAGTGGATGTCAAGTGGCTCACTGCGAAGACTGTTTCTTCTGGCTATAGCATCTGTCCGTAGGGTATCGGATTTAGGGGAGCTTTCATGTTGCTCCCCCTTTTTAATTTAAACAGGGATGTTTTTAGAACGCACCCGCGCTTCCTTCCCAAAGTGGTTTCTTGCTTACACATTAATGAGTAAATTGTGGTCCCGGCCTTTCAATGACCAGACCTCTCGGCAGGTGAGGCCTCTTTGGATGTGGTTCGTGCTCTGAAGATTCACGTGGACCGTTCTAGTTCCATCAGGAAATCAGACTCCCTCTTCTTCTTATGGATGGCCAGCTAACAAACAGACTGGCCAGATGGATTCACATGACTTATCTCACAGGCTTATGCGCAGACTGGCCTTCCTGTGCCAGCTACAGTATCTGCTCATTCTACTCGCTCTGTGGTCCCCCTCCGTGGGCAGCCCGGTGCGGCGCCCCTGCTGAACAACTATGCAAGGCGGCTACGTGGTCTTCTGTCCACACCTTTCTTAGGTTCTATGCCTTTGATACATTTGCCACTCAGGATTCTTCCTTCAGGCAAAGGGTTCTCCTCTTAGCTCAGGAGCGTCCCTGCCCTTTAACAACGGCTTTGGGACATCCCCATTGGCTCCCCGTGGATCCTGAAGAAAGGAGAGTTATGGTAAAACTTACCCTTGACAACTCTTTCTTTGAAGTCCATAGGCTCCACATGGCATCCTGGGTGTCTTCTCTTGGTCACTTGTTTCCTTCTCTGCGTGAGAGTGATTCTTCAGTGTACCAGTCTTCCTTCTCTCCTGTCCTGCTCCTGCCTTAGGCATGTTAACAAAACTGAGTTGTCCTCAGGCTGTGGGCGGGGTATAGGGAGAAGGACCGGAGCATCCTGGGATTGAAAAACTTTGCTGTTGGTATCCGGTCCTCCAAGGTCCACCTACACCCCATTGTCTCCCTGTGGACCCTATGGACTTTGAAGAAAGAGAGTTAACAAGGGTAGGTTTTACCATAACTCTCCTTTTTCTGTCAACGATAAGCCTCACCTGGTTTTGCCTATCCATTTGCCGACTCCATGCAGCACAGGAGCCCCAGTGACAGTCTTCAGTGACTGCTCTCCTTGGAAGGTACACCTCCAGATCCCACTCCTAGCCTCTCACTGCTGTCAGCGATGTATGTGACCTCCGTGTAGAAATCTTCTGACCACTGCTGCAGCAGCAACCTGGAGAAGCCCCCACAGCAAGGGTGTGGAGGAGGAGGAGCTATGGGCAGGCTTCTGATTTAAAGGTCTCATGCCTTTGGATCAATGCTATATCTCAATGAGCTGTTCATTATTTCACATTATAGGGAGTCCGGAAGGCCAACCCATCAACTACCAGATATACATTTCTAAAATTAACAAAAATAATCAAAAACTATAACGTGGATGAATAAGTATCACATGTCTGTATGCAAATGGGTCTCCGGTATCTTTTGCTCACTGACTGTAATGCATTACATTTATTCGCTATGATTTTAGACTTTTGCTAAATCCTTTCTAAATAATTTCTAACTCCTTTTATTATGCGATTTCCCTCTAGACTTTCAGCGGACTCTCTCCGACAACCGCAAACCCCTCCCTCTGGAAGAACAACTGAAAGTCCAGCTGGCGCGGCTGGACGAGGTGAACGCGGGCAAGCAGAGCATAGGACGAGCGCGCCGGGCCAAGATGATCCGCAAGGAGATCACGTCCATCCGCCGTAAGATGGCACATCAGCAAGAGTCCAGAAGGGACGGAGCCGCCGAGCGGCACAGCTCCACCAGGAGGGGCGCCCTGCCTTTGCACGGCCCTTCTGAGAAGGATGGACAGACGGACAGTGCTGCAGAAGAGAGCAGCAGTCAGGAGACGGGGAAAGGTACTGACCTGTGTTAGTTGACTGCTTTTTGTTCTCAGGGGCCCTCTTCTGCAGCTCTGTTTTAGTTTTTCAGCTCTGTTTACATATATGTGTGTGATTGTTTATGTAGCACTTTCCTTCTTTTTTATTTTTATATCAGAGATAGGCAATGTGTGCCTTTCACAGCTGTGGTGGAACGCCAGGTCCCAGCGGGCTTAGGCAGAGACTTATCTGGGAACCACGCGTTTCCTAATACTTTATATCATGTGCACTTGGTTTATGTATGACTAAATGGAAAAACATCATTCGTCTGTGTTTTATACTGGGGTATTTTTTTTTTTACTTGGGTTTTTTTGTACTTGCCTAATTTCCTTCTGGATATGAAAATGCTGCTATATTTGTTGGTTAGGAGAAATCACTTGTTTAGATTTGCCTCTGGTACCTTTTTTTATATTACTGTAGACCCATCACATGCTCACAATAGAGGCAGCCAATTTAAGGGCTGAACCATCATTCATCTCTTATGTTCATCACGCCTCTGACATCACTAGTTGCTAGGGAAATGATTGGCTGTATTTCGAAAATATAGGTTCAACGCACAAACAGGACTGTCTTCACTGGGTATTGGCGAATGGTCCACTTTTATATAAGGTCTATTAAACAGGCCCGGGTCATAAAGTTACTGCATTTACTTAAGTGTATGAAGACTTGAGGTTTCCATTACAGGTACTGTTAGATGCACTCTGCTAGAGATGGTATCTAGCCAATCATGAAATATAGAGTAGGAACAATATTCACAAAGCAGACCCTTTTAGGGTAGACTTATGCTCTAAAAATGCTATATTTGTCTTTACATTTTATGGGGTACATTTGGTGTTCATTCTAGCACCCTGCATTAGTCACAACCCATGCAGTTCCTCTTTCCTGCCTGGGGTGTCACTCTATGCTCTGGTGCTTCTAGCACACTCAGCTGATGCAACAACCTGCTGAAATACAAACCAGAGTGTACTAGAAGCACCAGAGCAGAGAGCGACACCCCAGGCAGGAAAGAGGAACTGCACGGGTTGTGACAGGTGCAGGGTGCTAGAATGCACACTACTTATTAACAACATTGAGTGAAAGCAATGGTCACTGATGGCAACCAGTAAGAGAACTGGCTTTCATTAGTTCGACAGTCAAAGGAGAAATCCGATTGCTCTTTAGCACAGTGTTATTAAACAGTCTTCTCTGCATCAACCTCGACCCAAACTTCTTCTAAGGGGCAAATTCAATTTGCTGAAGGTTGAACTGCGGCTAATTCCTCTGCACTCTCCAATTGAGTGCCGATAGCCAGCGCGCTAAGCCCCAGATGGTGCGCTTAGCACAGATTTTGTTTTCCTCGCAGCTTGGAAAATCTGCATTAAATGCACCCTCTGTGGCTTAGCGCGCGAGGTAAACCATAGATTACGGACACAAAGCGCGGCGTTTATGGGTTAACGTGCGTTAGCTGTGGGTTAATCTTTAATAGCTGAATAGCTCCGGGCATTAACCCCCGGAGCGTTATCTGCATGGTTAACCTGTGGATAATTGAATCTGCCCCTAAGATGGGAAAGTAAGTTAAAGAAAATTCAGCTAAAGCTATTCAGTTGCTGGATACGGACCATCAGCCAACAGTGAAATATTTCCAATAATAAGCCATACAGAGCTAGAATATTGATCCTAAAATCACCTTGACAGCAAGGAAAGCCCCTTGTAATTTCCCTTATCAAATGTGCAAATTATTACAATCTATTGATTAAGGGAAAATGACCTGTGCAACCTGCTGTATGTGACGGAGGTATAGGAAAGGGCTGTACCAGTACTGTCTGGCGTATATACACTGTATTTTACCTCCCTGATGAATAAATCTCCTCCCCCCCCCTCCCCTTACGCAACACCATTCTGCCTAATGTACGTATGTTGGGCGATTAGGCACCAGATGGTAACTTTAGCCTGTTAGTAACGGTTATAGTAAGATTTGATTTTCTCATAGTGGCCGTTCTTCTGGGTATAAGAACTCCCGAAAAATGTGGTTATATTTTTATTATTATTAAAGTTTGGCATGGTCAACTGTGTAATACTACTGATGTATAATCAGCGGCTTTAATTAGGACTAGAAAATACATTTCAGCACTTATATGTATCATAATACTAGAGAAACGGAGTCTCTGGGCGAATAATGACAAGAGTTTTATTGCAAGAGAATGTTCACATGATAAAGTCGATGCTAGACGTTAGGCTTATTTTTTTTGTAGTAGTTACTTTTTTTTTTTTTTGCCTTTTTAAGTACAAACTTATGTTGTCCACTAATTGAATCTCTTCTTGTGGACTCTGCATTCTAACTGGACAGTGCAGTGCCACCTTTTACAGTACATGCTAGGCAACTGGAATTCAGGGCATATTAATGACTGAGTAAAAGCAACGAGGATTAGAAAAGGAACACTTGGTATGTTCTAACACAGGTCGTGAGCCTATGTACTACAAGTCCCAGCACACTGCACAGTATGTTAAGTGTACAAGTGCCGTAAAGCCACAGGTTGCTTATGCCTTGTGTAAAGACCCAAGTACAAAAACACAAGACATAAATATAAGTAACCAGCATCGGATCAAGTCACTGAGCATTCTAGAAAAGAAGGCGTTCTGTGTCAACCAACCAATCAGATGTTTGCTTTCTTCAACTACAAATCATTCTATTGAAAGAAACAATACGATTGGTTACCCTGGAAAAAGCATGTGCTGTTTTTTTTTCTTGATCCGTGCTTGCAGGTTCTAGGTCTCGCTAGTCAATCAAGTATTTTAACAGCGAATAGGCGAGTAAGGGCTTCCTACAAGGTTTATTTCATCTTGGATAACTCTGTAATGGATAATCATTGTTATATCTGCTGTGTTACATTGCGTTACTATCATCAAGACCTTGTAATGTTTGTTTAGAGTTTTCAGTCGATGACTCTTGGCATACCTATATATTATTTTATTTTTTTTTGCTCATTTTTTTTTTATATATATATAATTGTAATCAAGCACTGTACATTTTGCAAATTATTTTTGGGTAATGTTTTCATTTTTCTATCAATAAAGTGTGTTTATTTAAAACTTACCATTTGGCCGTTTTGTGTTTTTGATGCACAGGGAGAGGTGCGTTCCTCCTAGCTGTGCGGCACCCCAGGGCTTGTGTTATAAATGTACCCATAACACGGATTGGGATTTCCTCTCCTGCTTTGACAGCTGTTTATATTGTTTTATTTGGAGAAAATAAATACATTCCTTTTTCTTCCTTCTCATCCTCTGTCCTGTCCTCCTCCATTCCTCTCGTTTCTTTTACCCCCTCCCCCATAACATTTTATTCTCTCCCGTTCTGTTATCTTAACATCCTGCGCTATCTCTACCTGTCTCTCTCTCCTCTCAGGACTCGGCCCAAACACTTCCTCCACTCCTGCACATGAAGTTGGTAGAAGGACCTCTGTCCTTTTCTCCAAGAAGAACCCCAAAACTGCAGGACCCCCAAAGAGACCGGGGAGGCCTCCTAAGAACAGAGATAACCAGCTGGCATCGGGGCAGATCAGCAGTCCAATCGGACCCCCTCAGCTCTCCATAATAGGGGGGTCCCAGAGACAGCGCAAGAGAGTTAGGAGTCCAACATCCAGCTCGGACAGTGAAAGCGACAGCGAGAAGTCGGCAGAGGATGCTTCTCTAGGTAAGTCGCTGCGGATGTGAGAGAGAACAAATCTGTAAGGAGACAATGTTTGTTTTTAAATGACCCTAAATTCCTAAAATGTTTTCTCCACTGAAGAGCGACAGCGGGATTTATCCAATTTTTTAACAAGGACAAGTGGAGACGTTTCCCGTAGCAACCAATTCGATTTCATCTAGTACAGTCTATAAAATGATAGCTAGGGGTATATTTACTAAAGTGGGAGTTTTTAGAAGTGGAGATGTTGCCCATAGCAACCAATCAGATTCTAACTGTTATCTTCTAGAAGGTGCTATTTAATTGTGACGTAGAATCTGATTGGTTGCTATGGGCAACTTCTCCACTTCTAAAAACTCTTACTTTAGTAAATATACCCCCTAGAATCTGGTTGCTATGGGCAACATCTTTTTAGAATTGATAAATTTCGACCCTAAATAGCTTCTGTTTTCATCAGTCTGAAGTGAGGGATATTATATTGGACCAACATTTCCAGTTATTATAATTATTATTCGCTGGTGATCAGAAATTGTTTGCCTGTAAAAATCTACGTTTTTGTTGTGCACTTGGCGCTTCTGTCCCCTTTATGTTTGACGCATATCTCCAATAGCAAAACCCCATGCTATGCAATGCATTAAGAGGAGGCAAACTGACCAGCCATCCTAGTAGTTTATATAGAAAGATGATGGGATGTAGAAATCTCTCTACAGGTTTGCATGATGCAACCAAAACGGCTATTCCATTTGCAATGTCTTTATCCAACTAATTATTAAATGGTGTCGCAAGGGGTCCGTGGCTCCGTACAGAGGGGTGAAACCTTCAACAATTTGCATAGCTATAAGCAATCACAAGATTACATAATTATGTAAAGGATACAAAAAGGCAAGGGTGAGAGTTTATTTTCCAAAGGGTATATGGTTGGGCACAAACAAGGAGAGGAGGGCAGAATTGTAGGATCCCGAGTTAGGGGAGGGGTGGTAGGCCTTAGTGCCGAGAGGGCATGTTTAAAGGATGGTGACTTAAAGGCAAGTCTGGGTGTGTATTCCAGAGGTTAGGAAGGCAAGAGAGGTATCCCGAGAACTAGAGTGGAATGAGGAGGTCATTGGCTAAGTGTAAGTGTGAGAGAGTGTAGGGAGGAGAGTAGTAGTTGAGGGCTTAGTAGGTGAATGAGAGTATTTGATTTTCTGGGGGATAGGGACCTAGTGGAACGACGGGCAGAGGGAGAGAGGGATGTGATACCCAAAGCAGAATCCAGGATGAATTGAAGTGGGATGAGATGGGAGCTTGGAAAGCCAGAGAGGAGTGGATTATGGCAATCAAGGCCATAATGAGCGTTTAAGTGGCTTCCAGGGTGAGAGAGGGCCTGATCCTGGGGATATTATGGAGGAGGAAGCGGCTGGATTGGAAGAGGGGCGGATTGTAATTTTCTGTTTGAATGATCTATTACCTTTAGTATTAAAGAGAATGTAAGTGCACGAGGAAGTGTTTTTGGTGCCAGTCCTACCCCAAATCTGCTACGACCGTGATTTTTGATATGGTAAAACCTATAGACTTAAAGGGCCACAGTTTATTTCAGGGCATTAGGTGTCATGTCTAGAGTAGAATAGGCAAAAAGGCTGGTGGGTCTCTGGCCGACACAGAATACTGTCAGTGTGTATCCTGCTTTGTGGAAGCAACAGGAGAACGGTGCCTGTACTGCCCCTTACCACCATTAGCAGGGCAGATCAGCTGCTTTCCGTGCTGGGTCCATCTATGGGCACCACAGAAGGCCATCACCCTGCAAAGAGAGTGCAGCCTGTGAATGTCCTGCGTGTATGGGTGAGAAGTATTGCCGCCAAATGCCAATTTTAAAGAGGAATCCTTTGAGAAATATTTTATGACAATGGTTTGCAATATTCTTGAATTGCCTATTTTTTTTCCTTCAGACTTGCCCACAAACGGCTTCAGTGCCAGCAACCAGCAGGTGAAAAAAAGTTTTTTAATTTACCGCACTGACTGCAATCTTCCCAGGAGCAGCTCAGACTCCGAATCCAGCACCACCAGCAGCAGCAGCGCCGCCTCCGACCGAACCAGGTACCACAGCTGTTCTACATGAAAGAGCGAAATGTAAAATAATATCCTATTTAGAACGGCAGCAGTCTGTTTATGCAGTGCCCTTCTGGGCCTGTTTCAGAGCCGGACGCTCTGACCAGAGCGCTCGCTCTGAATCAGGGCCCTCCTACATGAAAATGGAGCGGCCTTATGGACGCTCGCATAGCTGTGGGTTATCACCCACAGCTATAGCGAGCGTCCATGATGGTCGCGATGGTCAAGACCATCGCGACCATCGGGCTTGCGACGGAGACCCTGCGGTAGGGTCTCGCTGCCGCAAGCCCTGGAGTGATTTTGGCTCTATCATGGGAACGCCTCCGTCTGGCAGTCACGCCCCCGGCACGCCCACCAAAGGGGGCGTGCTGTCAACATCAACAGCACGCCCCCTTTGGTGCGAGACCCGGAGCGACTGAGAGCCCGTCGCTAGCCGGGTCTCGCGCATGTGCACGACGGAGCTCCCTCCATCGTGCGCATGCGCAGTGGGGCAACATTGACCCGCTTGCGAGCGTCCTGCGATCACAAGCGGGTCTGAATGACCCCCTCTGTTCAAGCCTGGGTGCCATTCATCAATAGTGGAGCAGATACAGTACTAATGTTTTCACATACACCTGCACTCCAATCGTGCCAAACTAAGCCATGCTATGCGTCAAGCTACAGAATTTTGTAGCAAATTTACTATTTTATTCACATCACTAGTGCAACAAAAGTACAATACACGAGTATGCTGGCGCTGGCATTGCAGGCAGTAGTAGTGTGCGACTGACGCTAACCTAGGTAAAAGATGGTGGACCTGCGCCATGCATTGTGCCACGCAGCTCTGTGCTTAATCTGCGGCTTTATACTAAAGGTTCGTACACACGGTACGATAAAAAATTAGCGATATTAACGATATCGTTCACTTTTTGGAGCCAAACGACCAGCGATGCGCGGGCACGTATGGACGATAACGATATCGTCCATCGGCCGTGCATGCAGGCCAACCTGGATGATATTGTCCAGCTCGCTGGCTCATCGTTGGTGGTGTGCTGGATGAACGATATCGTTATTGCTGACTGATCGTCCAGTGTGTATGCACGATAACCCCATTATGACAAAAATACTAATTCTAATCACCCGGTACACTATAAGCGACCTTAGATGCAGCTACTATGCGGCACAGACGCTAAATTCAGAATGAAGTACAAAAGTCTAGTAATCGCTACCCAGGCGGCGCATCAGTCACACCATGCGTTTAGCGCCATATATGGCAAAAAATAGCTGTGTATATGAGGACACATCTATAGGCTTTAGTGCCCAGGCTGTCCATCCATCTTAATAGAGAAGGTGCATTTACATACTCCGTTCTTGGTTAACCAAGTGTGTCAGACGCTTTAAACAAATCCCCCCTCATATAGGTTAGTTTTACGTGTTAGCTAGGAGCCGCCATGCACATTTCACTGTGATTGTCATCTAGGCTTACATGCAGCTGCTACCTGTCCAATCTATAGTAAGAGCAATGGAACCTCGCTGGTAGGTACAGATTTATGAAAATATTTGCTTGCTGCTGCTTTTTATAAGTTTACCGGTCTCAAAATACATTCAAATGAAACTTTATTGACCACAGGTGACGTTTTCGCCATTTAACTGAGTGCAATTGTAGTGTAAATATTTTATTGGTAACATTCATACTTTCTATAATCCGTTGCTGGATAAACTTATAATAATAATGAGTTTCCCTCTCTCTCTCTGTCTTCCAGCACAACCCCCTCTAAGCAGGGACGTGGGAAGCCGTCCTTTTCTAGGGAGAGTTTCCATGACTACAGCAGCGAGGACACGTCGGGGACTGAGAACGAGACCTATTCCGTGGGCAGCCGAGCAGGACATGGCTGTAAGTGACTGCTTACAGAACCGCCGTACCTATAGGTCGCCACAAGGCTCAGCGATTGCTTCAAATGTTTCATTGTGAAGGACTTTTGTCCACATGCTAGCCGGTGTGCGGAACTGTCGCCCATATCTGCGCAGTGTCAGATTACTCCCTTTCTTTTACTCTAAAAGACCAAATTTAACAGCGTTAAATAACCGCTTGGCCCACCCAGTCTGTTCCTTTCATTAAAACCTTTTTTTTTTTTTCTATTACAATTGTTAATAATCTTATAACAAGCGTAGTCTGCAGGGGTTTTATAGATCAACCTGTCACCTGCATTAGAGGCAGCCATCTTGCAGACTAAGACAATATTCCAGAGAATACTGTGAATGTATTTATCCGGAATCAGCGCCTCCGTTGGTCACCTAGTGCCTCTGTACAATCGCTGGTTTCTAGAGAAACGATAGGCCGTGTTCTCCAGAACATTGCTTCAGCAAAATGGCTGCGATTGTGTGTGGGTGTCAGGGGGCTAATTAAGCATATTTAGGGGTTTATTTACTACAACCCAACACTTTTGTTCGTGCTAATGCCCAATATTTAAAAGGGCAATGTTTTTACTAACAAGACACGGCTAGTAATGCCCTTTTAAATATCATGAACAAAATTGTTGGTATATACAACTGGACACTAAATTCTGGTACATACTTATCAGAAATATCTGCAGATTGAGTGATCTGCAGCTATATCTGCAGATGATGGTTGTTCATACACACTGAACAACCATCATGTGACCGTGGGTGCCGCTGGCCAGTGTAGTGACGCGCCCCCTCCCCGTGCCTGTACACACAGCACGATGCCCCAATATATCGGCTGTGCAACAGAGCCAACGCAATAGGTCTATGAACAACATCGATTACTGACATATCGCTGGTACACACAAAAACAGACAAATCTCAGGTGCACAACTCCTTTAAATTATTAATAATATATAAATGCAATACAATTTTGCAATCAATAGAGGTTTTTAGCATAATCTTGGCCAAGGTTATGGGCCTACCCACCATATCCAGGTAACCTCTGTAGGGTAGGTCCCTAACATACTACGATTCAAATCCAGAGTGCAGGACACCCCAAACAAGCCCAGCTAAGCTGCCCCAGGGCACCGCCATAGTAAGAAAAGTGCAGTGTGAAAGATAGTTAGGAGCAGCTACTGTTGCATATAAAGAATGAAAAAAAAGGTGAGGTACATATATAATAAACAAACAGTGAAGGGTTAAAATGTGTCATAAAAGAAAAATGTGTTATAATGCGGTGCCCTGAAACAGATCAACAAAGGCAATCCAGGGGGCCCCATGCCCCAAAAATTAACCAAAGTTGCAATACAGTATATAAAACTTGTAGGACTTACCTAGAATTGTGCCCAAGGAGTTGTGCACCTGAGATTTGTCTGTTTTTGTGCCTACAATTAGTCTCATCAGGTAGCACCTCCCATTATATATATTCAGGGTGTGCAGTCCAGAAACCTTCCCATATCGCTGGTACACACTGGCCGACGCACACAAGATATATTGGATGATCAATTGATCGCCCAATATATGCCAGTGTGTACCCAGCATTAGTCAATAAACCCCTTAAATGTTTTACTATTTTTTCGGCCAAGCACATACGACTGCTTGGGGGATATAAGCAGCTCCTAATACTTTGGGGGGGTGGGGGGAGATTGCTTGGTCCCCTCTGTTTTTCCCTATACATTGTTTACGTAAGAAACTTTGAATATTAAATATTGCCTCATAATTTCGACACGGTGGAGCAGCCATTTTGGGGGCTGAACCAATCTTCATACCGTTTCGCTAAATACACAGTGCCTCTGTGACGCAACTGGTTCCAGTTGAAGGCGTGCGGTCCACAAAATGGCTGCCTCCGTTGTTGTAATGGATGGGTGTACGTTGAGTGATACAATAGAATCTTTAAATTTACTGTATGACGTGTGAGAACCCAAGACAGGCCTGTGACTTGTGACCTTTTCTGTTGTTTGATAGTGGTGCGCAAAGGAATGGAGGGACGAGGGGCGGGGTGGCTGTCCGAAGATGAAGACTCCACTCTAGAAGCCTTAGACTTGGTGTGGGCCAAGTGTCGGGGATACCCCTCCTATCCAGCTCTGGTAGACATCAGTTCCTCCCCTATTATTCTACGTGTTGTTTTAGCCATTTTGGATATATTGTACACCACAACTAATCAGTGGCTCCACAAAACTTACTGGAAACTCATCTTTATTTGTCCTTGTGTCCTGGATGAAATCTCTGTACTGGATATCCGTCCGCTGCCAGCAAACGTTTAACTGCCACTTTCTTTTTGTTAAGATTATCGACCCAAAGATGCCCCGGGAAGGAGTGTTTCATCACGGGGTTCCCATTCCTGTGCCACCCGTAGATGTTCTCAAGCTGGGAGAGCAGATGACGCAAGAAGCACAAGAGCGTCTCTACCTCGTTCTGTTTTTTGACAATAAAAGGACCTGGTAAGTATAGGTGACTATTGTGGTATAGATAATGGGAGTCCTTCCCTTTGCTCTTTTCTTTATTCCTTATTTTGACTGTGCCAAAAGAAATCTGCTGACAGTGCAATTTGCAGAAGGCGGCGTTTCTGGCTAAGGAAGCCATTCTAGTTTCTATATATGGATGGCAGTTGGGGGGGGGGGGGGGAAATGGTGCAAGCAGAGCGGGTAGCTGGCTAGAGGTGGTCCTGTGCATGGGGTGCAGCAATGTTTTTTTACTGCATAGGAATAGGGAAGAGGGTTCTAGTGATATCATGAGGTCACTACACCCCTCTTAGGTGTTCATCGTATGGTGTTGGTTCCATGGCGTAACTTCTCCATAGCAAATTCTACATACCTGCAAGAAGTTTAGCATGTGCTGTATGAGACTGCCCCAGGGAAGATTGAAGAATGAAGAAAATAAGAGTTATGTTAAGTGTTTTTCTTCGAGGTCCATAGGGTCCACAGGGATACCAGGGGGAAATGTGGTTGGACCAGGCACCAACAGTTAAGCTTTCAGGTCCTCCTCCACATATAACCCTGGCCCTGGCATTCCGTTTTGTAAACAAGAAAGGACAATGTACACCAGAAACACTCTCACACAAGATGAGGAAATCAGTGATTAAAAGAAAAATTACCCAATGCAGCCAGGTGCGTCAGGGTGGGTGACCTATGGACCTAGAAGAAAAAGAGTTAACAAAGGTAAGTCTACCATAACTCTTATTTTCTTCTTCAGGGTCCATAGGGAGTACACAGGGATACCATGGGGATGTCCTAAAGCAGTTCCCCTAAGGGTGAGGACGCTCCTGAGCAGAAATAAAGCATCCAGAGAGGCAAAAGTGTCAAAGGCGTAGAACCTAAGAAAGGTATGGATAGAGGACCACAGGGCCGCCTTGCACAATTGTTCAGCAGGGGCACCACGTTGAAACTCCCACAATGGTCCCACAGACCGAGTAGAATGTGCTGTTGCAGTGTTTTGAACAGGGAGATCAGCCTAAATGTAAGCTTGAGAGATAGTCATGCTCAGCCTTGTAGCCAGTTTGTTTGTTAGTTAGCTGGCCATCCTCGTTTGTGAAAACATACAACACAAAAAGAGCGTCTGATTTTCTAAAAGAGTTTGTAACGATCCACATAGATACAGTGAGCACGAACCACATCCAGGGAGGCTTCACCTACAAAAAGGTCTGAAGATTTTGAAGCTGGAACCACAATCTCTTCATTCACATGAAAAGGAAACACTACCTTAGGAAGGTAAGCTGCCCGTGTACGGAGGACGCCTCTATCCCGGTGAAAAATCAAAAAGAGGGAGTGACAAGAGTGCTGCCAAATCAGAGTCCAGAGGTTTATATGGGGGAGCCTGTAGCCCCTTGAGAACCAAAGACAAATCCCACAGTGTCATTGGTGGGACAAAGGGTGGCTGAACTCGGAGAACACCCTGAAAAAAGAAGTGATCCTTTGCTGGAACCAAACTGACAGCGCAGAAGCCTGTACTCTCAGGGTGGCCAGGCGGAGACCGAGGTCTAGCCCAGCCTGGAGAAAATCCAGTAGGGTCATACTTTCTGTGGGAAACCATTGACCAAAGGAGTACCAAACTCTGCGGGCAGAGGAAGGTTTTCGTGCCCTAAGCATTGTCTGAATCACAGAGCTGGAGAAACCTTTGGCTCTTAAGATGGAAGACCTCAAGAGCTACGCCGTCAAAGACAGACTAGGTAAGTCCGGAGGCAGGCAGGGACCCTGCGCTAACAGATCCGCCCATAGATGAAAAGGAAACTGAGTGTCTATGGATATATTCCGTATGTCGGTGAACCAGTGGCGCCTGGGCCAAGCAGGAGCTGCTATTATTTACTGTGCCGCCTTCCTGCTTGCATTTCCCGAGGACCCTTGGGAGGAGGAAAATCGGAGGAAAGAGGTACGCCAGCTTGAAGTCCCGCCTCACTACCAGCGCGTCCACGAAGGTGGCTGAGGGATCTCTGTCCTGGATCCGTACCTGGGGACCTTGTGGTTGTGATGTGAGGCCATGAGGTCTACGTCTGGTAGGCCCCATTTGTTCACCAGGAGTTGAAAGACTCCCGGGTGGAGAGGCTACTCTCCGGCATTTATGTCCAGACTACTTGGGAAGTCCGCTTCGCAGTTGAGAACTCCCGGGATGAATATTGCCGAAATAGCTGGAAGATGACGTTCTGCCCAGATCAGGATGTTCGCCACTTCTCTCATGACTGCCTGACTTCGCGTGCCTCCTTGATGATTGACATAAGCTACTGTGGTCGCGTTGTCTGACTGGATCTGGACCGGCATTCCAGATTTAGAATAGGGCAATGAGACCCATTTGGTTTCTGAACCAAAAACAGATTGGAATAATAACTCCTTCCTTGTTGAACCACAGGAACAGGGATTATCACCCCTGCCCGCAGCAGGGAGTAAATTGCCTCCTGGAGGGCCAAGGCCTTGATAGAATCTGATGGGGGAGTTGTACAAAAAAAACTTCTGGGGAGGATGCCTCCGGAAGGTGAGGGCATACTCCTGAGAGACCACTTCTCGGACCTAGGCGTCTTCTGTTGTTTGATGCCAGTCGTCGGCTTTCCACCATGGGTCCCCCAGAAGGAGGCCCGCTCCATCAGGTAGAGGGTTTGTCGTCCGGCTTGGAAGCTGGACGTCTGACCGGCCAGGACCTCTTAGTTTGCTGCTTGGTGGTCCTGCGAGAACTAGACTGTCTGGAAAAAGGCTGTCCTTTTGCTCTTCCATGAGGGCGAAAGGACCGAAAAAAAGACTGCCTAGACTGATGTAGCTGTTGATGGCAGACCTGCAGATTTTGAGGCTGCCAGAGTAGCCGCTATCTTATCTAATTCTGCTCCAAAAAGAATGTTTCCATAAAAAGGTAAGGATTCCAGAGCTTTCCAGGACCTTAACCAAAGGGCTGTACGAGCAACAATCAAAGCTGCTGATGCTTTAGAAGCCAGGAACCCAGCATCTATTGCAGCTTCTCCCAAATAGGAAGCCGCTTCCCGTATGTGGGAGATATGTCAGCTGCTCTCGGGTAGCATTTGGTAGAGTATCTTCCAATGCCCTTGTCCATTCTTCAACAGCCAAGGCTGCAGCCATAGCCGGCCGAGTAACGGCTCCAGACAGTGAAAACACTGATTTAAGACATGTTTCAAGTTTTTTTTTTCTGCAGGATCTTTGAATGAAGATGCTGACAGTATAGGCAAGGTAGCACTCCTGACTAAATAAGTGTCACATGAGCTTCCACAGTAGGAGGGACTTCCCACTTAGTACATTCAGTAGGTGGGAAAGAATACAAAGATTCAGTAACATGGAACAGTTTAACTGGGGTACCCCATGCTTCCTCCATAAGTTCAGTGAGCTGCTCAGCCTTAAAAGAACTCCGCTTTTACCACCTTCTGGTGTTTAAACACTGGAGCCTTAGGACTAGGAGCTGGCTCACCATCCTCTATATTTAGGATTGATTTGACCGCCCTCACCAAAGAAGGGACATCCACTGTAGAAGGATGGTCCTCCACTCCTGAGATAGACCCTGGAGAAGAACACAGCGCATCATCGGACTCCTCCGATGATGGGTCTGAATCTACATGCTGAGCAGACTGATAAAAGTTATATCGTCCGCTTAGGCGCTTTAATGGCTACCGGTCTGTTTTACTGCAACATTTGTTGAAACGCAGCAGCTGACTGAGCCGTACTCTGACATGAGTGAGCATAAACATCCATTCAGGAAGGATGTATAGGGGGGACAAACATAGCAGGCTGGAAGTATCCCATTATGGGAGGCAGCGTGGGAGTAGCCAAACTGTCCACTAGCTGCGAGGTGGTTCTTTATAACAAACAGCACACAAACCATCCTGTATAAAGTACTAAGGGGACAAGCCCGCCAAACAGCTTTTACATGAAACCAGCACCGGGGCCTCAGTTTCCTGTTTACCATTATTTTTAGACATAATAAATAAGTGCAAATGTGACTGTCTTCACAAACAAAACAAAAAATATTCTCCACACACCTGTAGCAATGGGTTGAGGAGAAATAGCAGTGATAGTTATACCTGACAGTACATGAAAAATAAAGGCAGTAATCACACAGCAGAGCTAGCAAAAGTCACATACAATGTATATACAATATACTTGCAATGGGCCCTGAATCAACTACTCAAAACACAAGGCTTGGTAGGATTTTGAGAGCTGTATAATCTGGCCTCTGGGGAGAGGTATACAGGGAGACTGGACCCAAAACCTCCTGAGACCAGTAGCTTCAGCCCAACAATGATAGTAGTCGCTGGGCATCTCCTATACAGAGGAGGGTAGGAGGAGCAACCCAGACACAGGAAAACCTCAGCTGTATTGGCGTCTCAGCTGGGGGAGGGGGCTACCTCCCCTATGCTGTATTAAACCCCCGGGTGCACTGGCCTTCTAACATGGTCGCCGCCGCCACTGTCCCCGATGCCAGACTGAATTGCCCCGGTGGTTTAGTGGGGGAGCGGACGCACAACTACAGCAACTTCTGGCAGGTCTCCAACCGCCAGAAGTACGGACTGCCACTTGGTTCCCCGCGAGCGGAGAACCACTTTACCTGCGTCCCCGTGCTTCCGCCTGCAGTCCCGGCATCGCCGCTAGCTAAGCTCCTCTGGTTCCCGCCAAAATCACCAGTCTGGTTACTGGTGTTGTGGCACTGGTGGGGGTAGGTGGAGCAGCAGCACAGGCGTCCTTTAGGACGCGTAGTGCTGCTTGCTCTGAAGTAAAACTAAATAAAACATAAAATAAAAGCTTAGTACTGCCTGAGCAGTCCCCCTGTTGTAAAGGTGCATCTGATCCTGCTGCACCAAACGAAAAACTGAATGCCTGTGGCCAGGGGCGGGTATATGTGGAGGAGGACCTGAGGCATCCTGGGAGCTGAAAGCTTAACTGTTTGGTGTCTGGATCACTCCAACCACATTTCCCCATGGTATACCTGTGGACCCTGAAGAAGGAAGATGGTGTTCTTTTATAATCCAATGTTTCCTTATTGGATTTAAAATGAGGATGTAGAGAACTCCCACTGAATAGAATCGCCCCCATAGAGACTATGGATCTTTATATAGAAACCAACTGACTGTATACATTTAGTTTTTGTTTAAACTCTTTATGGGACATTGACAGGGAAATGCAGCACATCCTACTCTTTCCTGTATTTGTTCTGTCTCCCGTTTTATTTTTGTGCATGATCTCTGGGCACTCGTCTCAGTTCACTTCTCAAAACACATAAGAGGGGAGTTGCAGATAGAAGTGGTTCATAAACACGAAACTAGTTTCATCTCACTTTGGACCTAGATAGCATACACGCATTGTCCTAGAGTTAATAGACTGCCTGATTTTGGCGATGTAGTCCCTAAATTTAAAGTGGCAATTTAGTTTAAAGTGGAACCTAACTGGTTTTGCCTTTAAAACAAAATAGCCGCTGTAAATATAGCAACTACATTGGCAAAATATCGCTAATGCCCGGTTATTGGATTTGCACCAGCTTGTTAGCCGCTTGCAGGTATGTGCAGCTTGTTACCTGCAAGCGGCAAAGTGCAGCTTGTTACCTGCAAGCGGCTAGCTTGTTACCTGCAAGCGGCTAGCTTGTTACCTGCAAGCGGCTAGCTTGTTACCTGCAAGCGGCTAGCTTGTTACCTGCAAGCGGCTAGCTTGTTACCTGCAAGCGGCTAGCTTGTTACCTGCAAGCGGCTAGCTTGTTACCTGCAAGCGGCAAAGTGCAGCTTGTTACCTGCAAGCGGCTAGCTTGTTACCTGCAAGCGGCTAGCTTGTTACCTGCAAGCGGCTAGCTTGTTACCTGCAAGCGGCTAGCTTGTTACCTGCAAGCGGCTAGCTTGTTTACCTGCAAGCGGCAAAGTGCAGCTTGTTACCTGCAAGCGGCTAGCTTGTTACCTGCAAGCGGCTAGCTTGTTACCTGCAAGCGGCTAGCTTGTTACCTGCAAGCGGCTAGCTTGTTACCTGCAAGCGGCTAGCTTGTTACCTGCAAGCGGCTAGCTTGTTACCTGCAAGCGGCAAAGTGCAGCTTGTTACCTGCAAGTGAATGTGTGTACTACTGATGGGCTCCTAGTACTGCATCTTCCAATACTTCAATTGCCTGGGACTAAGCTATAGTTTAAGACACCAGATGATCCCAATATTGACATCTTAGTAAATTAGAAAATCTGGAATACTATACAGGGTGCTCTGGACATTGCCGGTGGATAAATTAAATGTTGGAATTTGGAAAGAACAATAAATCACTTTTTTTATTCTACTGCTGGAATCTATGCAAATATATGTTTTTTGCGGTCACCACTAGAGGGCAGAACTGCAGCTAAACCTCAGGCTATTTCATACACCTCTTTAGATTTATGTAAGTCTGCACAGTGGATAATGTGCCCACACTGGACGATGTGTCGTTCAGTGCAGGCACCCTCCCTCATCCCCGAACATGCACAACCCGACGATCTCGTCAGGTTGGCCTGCATGTTCAGGCGATGACAGCGCCAACAAACAGCGGGAGCGCGCAACGCTGGTGCATGCCGGCGTAATTACTGCCCGATTACGATGTCGTAATCGTTCATTTTAATAGTGTAGTGGATATGCACCATTAGGAGAGTTGACACATTTGGACTTGATGTCTCACAGTACAACCACCCAAATAATTCCATATAATGATATTTTACATTCTTTTCGACCTTTTATGGTAAATGTATAGTGACTAGTAAATGTATTTGTGGATAATGTACAATATCTTGCCCTGTCCCCCGCAGGCAATGGCTGCCCAGAACAAAACTGGTTCCACTGGGGATGAATCGGGAGCTGGATAAAGAAAAGATGCTGGAAGGAAGGAAATCGAACATTCGCAAATCTGTGCAGATAGCCTACGACCGCGCCATGCAGCACCGTAACAAAGTGCAAGGAGCGCAAAGCAGCGAGACCAGCGAAAGCGATTAACTGATTCCGTTTACTTTGCGCGCCATATTCTCGGCTCTCGGAGACCACACGTGTCATGTTGTGCTGCTATTGCAATCAGATAAAAACATGGTAATCAGCGCTACAGACATTACCCTAAACTGAGTAGCCTTTAATTGAGACACAAGATATGAATAAAACTTCTGACCACACCGGAGGGGTCAGTGATGTGATTTAGGCCTCCGCCTACAGAGCCAGTTCTGCACTGTGCCTATGACAGATGAAGATCGTTTTGAGCGGAGGGTGGTCGCTGGTTGACCATCTCAATGGGCTGCAGACTATGCTCTCCCGTCCTTTTGCAGGGCTACGCTGAATCATGGATTGTACAGACTCTATCCTGTGTGTCTATTCAGACGTCTTATGTCCGCTTTTTATGAAACGGTTGGCCGATTATTGTCTCTGTGGATTTATATTCCCCCTCCTTATCATTGTCTTATCACAAAGTGTCTGTTTATACCACAGCAGAAAAGGGACGAGAACTAGAGATTTACATGTTGGGAGGGGGGGGGGGGGGGCAACTGATAGGATTATGGTTTAATATTTTCACCTCTATATAAATAAGCTATCAGATAGAAAGAATCCTATGAGATCACCGCCATCTAAAATATTTAATCATGAAATCATTTCATTGAACGGTTCATAATATGAAATGTACAGTATAGATCATCTGAAATGGTGTGGTAGCTAGTGTGGAACTACTAGTGCCAGCACAGCCATCCTGTTTAATAAAATACAGAGAATCGCTAAATGAACAGCCCGCCAGTTTACACCAAGGAGCCAGGGGAGAGCGATGTAATTACTGAACAGAGATTGTGCACTTACTTAGAGACCTACAACTTTTACTTTGGAATTAGTCTGCTAATCTACAGTCCAGAATAGCAACATGAAGCATCCAAGCAAGTTTTACTGACGTCCGTCTAAGACACTAGCCATCGGGAAGTCGCTTGACTGGCTCATCACCATCTTAGCTTCACCAGACAGAATGAAAACTATTTTGCTGAATTAAAAAAAAAAAAAAAAAAAAAGAAAGCACCTTAATAACTATTGTCTGCCATACATTGCGAAATAGTCTTCCTAGTGCAATCCTTTTACTTCACTAGAGACCATCTCCAGTGCGCTCGTTGGAACGGTTATTGTATTTTCACACCTCTTTGTAGACATGAAGTAGGTGGGCCACTCCACACCACAAAACCCATTCACTGATGGATCTCGAAGGTCCAATCCCTTGTGTAGTTTGTGCAAGTGACCATTGGGTTTATGAACGAAGCCTTGGAGAGAGAAAGTACCAACCAATCAGCTCCTGCCGTTTTTTCAAACACAGCCTGTAAAGTGACAGGAGCTCATTGGTTGGTTGGTTCTCTCTCTCCAAGGGGTACATTTACAAGTGCAGGTTTTTAGAAGTGATGTTGCCCATAGCAACTAATCAGATTCTATTAACATTTATCTAGCACCTTCTAGAAGAGAATAGCTAAAATATGATTGGTTGCTATGGGCAACATCTCCACTTCTAAACACCCGCACTTTAGTAAATATACACCCAAGGCTTAGTACATAGACCCCAATGTGGTTTAATATCACGCATCACTATAAATGACTGGATATACTGGTTTGAAGTGCGCAATAGCTGCTGGTCATTTACAAGTCACGGATTGCCTTGTCAGTCATAGAAGAACTACAAGTCACCAGATAGCCTTATTACAAAGAAATTTCCTATTACTGTATGATGTAGAAATACTTCTATGCTTCCATCTGAACACCAAGCACAGCTATAATTCCACCTTTTACTGAATGATTGTGCACCTTCCCTCTGTCTGTTCACTCGCATTGGGCTGGTCACATCACAAAGGAACGTTTATAGGGTTACAGGATAGAGGATAATGCTTCCAGCCACCCAGAGCAAATTGACGCCTCTTGTTTAAACATCTAAGTGTTGTGCATTACACATTTCGCCGTAGGGCAGGGTGAGGGTACGTTGATGGCGTTGTTATGCATGACATGTTTTGGATGGGCCAATTAGATGCCAGACAGGACGGCACAAGTTGTGCGGTGATCATCTTTGGCAAAAAAAAAATTAATAAGGCCTGAGGTCCTCAGGCAAAAAAAAAAAAAAGCTGCCTTCTCTTAACACGGAAGTGCTGATTTAATAAAAGAACACTCGTGTAATCAGCTTCATCATTCATCCCCCCGCTACACTGATTCCTATATTGAGAGAGGAGACCCATTTAATGCCAGTCCACACGGAAGGAAATGGGTTTATTTCTGAAATCATGTTTGCTGCTCTTATAGAGCACTTGTCTCCTTCCAATGGAGGCAGACATTTTGTTGGTCGTCCAGTCTCCAGCAACCATGACTATTGGCACCACCCACAACAGGGCTGCCACCACTGCATAAGAGTTTCGGGGGGATACAGTTCAAGTTTTTTTGTTTTAGTTCCTGCGGCAAGTCACTGTAAATAATGTATATAAGAGAATTTAAATTATTCTCGTTTGTAAACTATTTCCTTTATTTGTTTATTATGAGGGTTTTTTTTTTTTTTAAAGCGATGGGACATTTTCTTTACTTTTACATTTTAATAGTTTGGAGGTTTCAGCGTAGAACGAGAGCGGTCCGCATTTGTAATACAGACCTTCTCATGTATTCTCTTCTAACCTTTACATTTAGGCAGCACACTGTCCAGTAGACATTCATTTAATTTGTCATTTTATTTTAATGATTGATTTGAGTATTACTGCGTATATTTCTGTTTTTGTATTTATTTCAGAAAGAAAATATATTGTTCTTAGAAAATAAACCTGTATCTGGAATGATGTTTTAGATATTGATATTGAAGTGCAGGCCAATTGTATTTTTTTTTTTACAAGTACTTCGATCAGCCATAACTTTAAAACCACCTGCCTAATATTGTGTAGGGCCCCTGGTCCCGCCAAAACAGCTTTAAGGCATGGACTCCACAAGGCCTCTGAAGGTACCCTGTGGTATCTGGCACCAAGACGTTAGCAGCAGGCCATGTAAGTTGTGAGTTGGAGCCTCCCATGAAATTTGGAGGCCAAGTCAACACCTTAATCTCTTTGTCATGTTCCTCAAACCATTCCTGAACAATTATTTCTGTGTGGCAGGGGCATATTGTCCTGCTGAAAGAGGCAACTGCCATATCGGAATACCATTGCAATGAAGGGGGTGCACTTGGTTTGTAACAATGTTTAAGTAACTTCCACATTAAGTTACTTCCCAGCAGAACATTACCCAGAGCATTAACACTGCCTCCGCCGGCTTGTCTTCTTCCCGCAGTGCATCCTGGTGCCATCTCTTCCCCAGGTAAACGACGCCCACACCTGGCCGTCCACATGATGTAAAAGAAAACGTGATTCATCAGACCAGGCCTCCTCCTTCCATTGCTAAATGGTCCAGTCCTGATGCTCGGGTACCCATTGTAGGTGCTTTCGGTGGTGGACAGAGGTCAGCGTGGGCACTCTGACCGTTCAGCAGCGACACAGTCCCATACACAGCAAGCTGTGATGCTCTGTGTGTTCTGACACCTTTCTATCAGAGTTTGGGGAGGGGCTCTAGATTACACACCCTAATAGTAATGAAAGGTGCCATCATGCTGAGATTTTAAAGTAATATACACAGAAAGCAGAGTTGCAGATGCACTATGCGAACATTACTGTTCACATTTAAATGTATTTTATAATTCAATATAATTTCAGAAGTAGTTAGGATATCTGTGGCCAATGATACGGGCCTGCCCACCATTGCCCCCTCACAGGTTTATTTACTGCTGATTGAATCTGGGCCCACATAAACTGGTTTATCGCCCCAACAACCAGTAGCACTTTACCAGGATTATAATTGCAGACTACATTGTACTGGTGAAAGTGATCACATTATGCTATTAAGCAGCAACTAAGTTGCAAGCACTCTCTTTAAATGTTTAAAACTAACAGTAAATACCCATACAATCGTAATGAAGTGGGTACCCGAAGACGCCATTCATGTGACCAGGAGATTAGTGGGCATCATTGTGACCAATATATACACAGCTCAAGAGAAAGGATAAGAGCAATATATCTACACCTCAGCACCTAACACCAAACCAAGCCCCTCGGAAGTCAACCGGCCTATGTAAGGGGCGTGTAACAAGCAAATATCAGCTCAATATAAATAGACTGACAAAATATACACTAGCCATCATCTCCAAAACATTGGCAACAAAATTTAGCAATTAACAACCAGCCCCTAGGTCCCCCCACTCTGTATGACCATAACCCCAACTTACAGCATGTCTGGATCCCTGAACAACCTAAACATGACCCCCCCCCCCCAACCTAAAAACTATTAGTGTTCCCGCTAGGCTATTTTACCGGGGATCCGTACCCTGCAATATTTTACAGGGCCACAATGTGCCCTGCCAAAACAGCCTGCCCTGTGCCTTCACCACCCACGGTGAACGTTCCCCACCCATGAATAGATGCCATTCGCATCTTTTCTCCATGAGGGGAGAGCTTGGGGAAAACCCGACACCTCCATAACTGCTGGGCAAGCCCTCAAGTGTTCCTGCCCACACCCTCAGCGTCCTGCCCGTGGTCTAGCAGGAACCATAATTATAATACCTAACCCCCCCAGCCCAAGAAAATTAGGGTAACTATACACATGTACCTTAAGGCCATGGTGCGTCCAGCCCAGTAAAATAGGGCTAATGGATAGACCAGGGGTTCTCAAACTCAGTCCTCAGGACCCCACAGAGGTCACCCATTAAGTGTTCAAGTGTAACCTTTACTCAATGACACATTTTAAAAGATCCACAGGTGGAGCTAATTATATCACTTGTGATTCTGTGAAGGACCTGGAAAAATAGGAGATATGGTAAGAACTTACCTTTGTTATCTCTATTTCTACGAAGTCCATAGGGTTCCACAGGATACCTTGGGTATAGGTGATGATGTCAAGCATCAGGCACCATAGAGTTAAGTTTTCAGCCTCCCAGGATGCACTAGGGTTCCCCTATACCCCGCCCCCGAGCCAAGGCATCTCAGTTACGTACCAAGCCATAGGCCGGAGAAGGAAGAGAGAGAAAAAAGATCTGGACACACACAAGAATCACATTCTCACCAGAGGGAGACGGAAAAAACTGGTGACCAGAGTAAAGCCTATCTGCAGCACAGGTGCGACAGGGCGGGAGTCCTGTGGAACCCTATGGACTTCGTAGAAATAGAGATAACAAAGGTAAGTTTTTACCATATCTCCTATTTTCTAAATCAGGGTCCATAGGGTATCCACAGGATACCTTGGGGATGTCCCAAAGCAGTATCCTTTAAGGGTGGGGACGCTCCTGTACTGAAAGGAGAATCCGCCGCCCAAAGGAAGCATCCTAAGAGGCAAAGGTGTCAAACGCGTAATACCTCACAAAGGTATGGACCGAGGACCATGTGGCAGCCTTGCAGATCTGGACTGCAGAGGCACCACGTCGAGCAGCCCATGAGGGACCCACAGACCTAATGGAATGAGCCCTCACAGAGGAAGGAACCTGAAGGCCTTCATGAAGATAAGATTCTGAAATGGCCATACGAATCCAGCCTGCCAAAGTCTGCTTTGAAGCAGGCCAACCCTTTTTACGGAAGCCATAGGAGGACAAACAAGGCGTCCAACTTCCTAAACGAAGAAGTGCGGTCAATATAAATCCTTAAGGCCCGCACAACATCCAAAGTGGCCTCACCCACTGAAAGATCAGGTGAGTTAAAAGCCGGCACAACGATTTCCTCGTTGATGTGAAAACTGGAAACAACTTTAGGAAGGAAGCCAGGACGAGTGCGCAGCACCGCCCTGTTCCTATGAAATATCAGAAAAGGGGGTCTACAGGAGAGAGCCCCTAAGTCAGAAACACATCTGGCCGAAGCAATGGCCAGAAGGAAAATAGTTTTAGCTGTCAGCCATTTGAGGTCCACTGAGCCCATTGTTTCAAACGGCGGTCCCTGGAGAGCCCTCAGGACCACAGCTAAATGCCAAGGCGCCACCGGTGGAACAAAAGGTGGCTGAATTCTGAGAACACCTTGCATAAAGGTGCGCACATCAGGGATTGCAGCAATCCTACGATGGAACCAGACGGACAGGGCCGACACCTGCACCTTCAGAGACGCAAGGCGAAGCCCATGGTCCAGTCCCGCCTGTAGGAAAGCTAATACTCTAGATAGACGGAACTCCCGAGGAGCATAACCTCTCGGTCGACACCACTGGAAGAACGTATGCCACACACGATGGTATATCCTTGCAGAGGATGGTTTCCGAGCCCTTAGCATTGTTTGCACTACAGAGCTGGAAAACCACCTGGACCTTAACATGGCCGTCTCAACAGCCACGCCGTCAAAGACAGCCAAGTCAGGTCCGGGTGATACAAGGACCCTGTGACAGGAGGTCCGGATGTAACGGCAACCGCAGAAGAATGTCCACGGACAGTCCCTGGAGGTCTGAGAACCAGTGCCTCCGGGGCCATGCGGGAGCTATCAACAGAAGCATCCCTCCTGTTTGAATTTCCGGATTACCCGTGGAAGGGAAAACGGAGGAAACAGATAAGCAAACTGGAACATCCACCAGAGACGCCTTTTCGTCTCTTGTACGAGACCCGTACACCGGCAACTTGTTGTTGTGCCGTGACACCATGAGGTCGATCTCTGGAAGACCCCACCTGTCCACCAGAAGTTGAAAGATGTCCTGGTGCAGAGACCATTCCCCAGGATGAACGTCCTGGCGACTGAGAAAGTCCGCCTCCCAGTATAGGACTCCCGGGATGAAGACCGCTGATATGGCCGGGAGATTGCGCTCCGCCCAAACCAGGATTCGGGACACCTCTACGAGAGCCGCCCGACTTCGGGTTCCTCCTTGCCGATTTATGTAGGCCATGGTGGTAGCGTTGTCCGACTGGACCTGCACTGGGTGACCTTGGAGAACCTGATGTGCCTGCTGGAGAGCACTGAATACCGCGCGGAGCTCCAAGATGTTTATTGGAAGCTCTGTTTCCGCCCGAGTCCACCTGCCCTGGAACAAGTGTGGACCCGTGACTGCTCCCCAGCCTCGCAGACTGGCGTCCGTTGTCAACAGGACCCAATTCGCCACCCACAACGGACGACCACTGTTGAGATGGGTTGTCTGCAACCACCAGGCTAGGGCCAGGCAAACCTCCGGAGTGAGCACCATCATCTGGGATTTTAGACTCTGAGGCAGTCCATTCCATTTGGACAGGATCAATTGCTGCAGAGGTCTGGAGTGAAACTGGGCATATTCCACCATGTCGAATACCGACACCATGGAGCCCAGCAACCTCATCGCCGAGTGCAGAGACACACGGCGATTCTGCAGACAACTGCGCACCCTCAACTGCAAGGCAGAGATCTTTTCCCCCGTCACAAAGATCCTTTGCTGTCCGGAGTCCAATAAGGCTCCGAGGTGCAGAATCCTCCGGGATCAGGGTGGACTTCTGCCAGTTTATCAACCAGCCGTGCCGTTGCAGTACAGCAATGGTCAGGTCGAAGTGGCATAGAAGGAGCTCTGGAGATCCTGCCACCAACAGGTCGTCCAAGTACGGTAACATGCGGACTCCCTGCAGCCGCAGGGAAGCCGCCATGACCGCCATCACCTTGGTGAATACACGTGGTGCTGTCGCCAGCCCAAAAGGTAACGCCCGGAACTGAAAGTGGTCGTTGCGGATTGCAAACCTGAGGAACTGTTGATGGCGTAAAAGAATAGGGACATGCAGGTAAGCGTCCTGTATGTCCAACGACACCATGTAATCCCCAGGTTCCAGCGCCAGAATGATGGACCGTAGGGTCTCCATCCGAAACCTCGGCACCCGCAAAGACTTATTGAGTGCTTTGAGGTTGAGGATCGAATGATACGACATTGGGTTTCTGCACCAAAAACAGATTGGAATAGAAACCCTGGCCCCTCTGGGAGAATGGAACAGGCACTATAACTCCAGCCTGGAGCATAGTGTGCAAAACCTTCCGTAGTTCCACGGCTTTGTTTCGGTCTGATGGAAGACCGGTGGTGAAGAATCGAGATGGGGGCCTGTGCCGAAAGGAGAGGGCGTACCCGTGAGAAACCACCTCGAGAACCCAAGTGTCTGTCGTGGTAACCGACCAACACTGGGCAAACTGCAGCAGGCGGCCTCCCACTTAGGGATCCCCCAAAGGGAGGCCCAGACCGTCAGGCCACAGGCTTGTCATCGGGCTTAGGGGCCGGACGTCTGGTACTCCAGGCCTGTTTCCGGGGCTTGGCCGATTTTTTGGGGCCAGCCTGTCTGGGAAAAGACTGCGTCTTAGGCCTACCCTAGGCCCTGTAAGGCCGAAAGGCCGACGTACCTGAACCGGAAGGAACCGCAGCAGACGGAAGACATGCCGATTTGGCTGCCGCCAGCGTGGCTACGATTTTGTCCAGATCCGGACCAAAGAGGACTTCTCCATTGAAAGGCAAAGCTTCCAAGCCCTTCTTGGAATCAGCGTCCGCCTTCCAAGATCGCAACGATAAGGTGCGACGAGCAGCGACAGCCGCCGAAGAAATCCGAGACGCCAGGGTACTGATATCCAAGGCCGCCTCATTGATATAAGTGGCCAAGTCCCGGAGATTGCCTATCAACTCGGTCTGTTCAGCCGAACAGTCGGAACCGAAAGACGCCTCCAAATTATCAGCCCAGCGCTCCATAGCTCTGGCAACCCAACAAATGGCCATAGCCGGCCTAGCTGCCCCCCCCCGCAAGGGAATAAACGGACCAGGCAAATCTCTGCCCATGCCCTCCATGTCTTCCTTGAAGGATGCTACGGACCGTAAGGTAATGTGGCACTGCGGACTAGGCGTGTCACATGGGAATCCACATGTGGAGGGGATTCCCACTTAGAATAATAATTATCCGCAAACGGATAAGCCACCGCCAAGCGCCTCTGAGGCTGATACCGTTTGCCCGGATGTTTCCACGCCTCCTCTAAATGGTCCACTAACTGACCCCAAAGAGGAAACACTGTGGCGTCACCCTTAAAAAAGGCATATTTAGATTTTGACACCAGAGGATTTTCATCCTCAATCACTAAAGCTGTGCGGACTGCCCGAATAAGTCCAGGAATATAAACCTTGGACCTAGCGTCCGACTCTTTAGTGCGGAGAGGTTCCTGGTCCGAAAGATCCAGAATCTCCCCATCATCAGACGTCACGTCGTCATCCTCATAAGGAGTGGACAGAGACGCCACCGGCCGCTTATGCGGCCTCAACACAGACTCCCCTTGTAACACGTCCGACAAGTGCTGTACAGAACTTGTCAGAGAATTAACCCACGCAGACTCCTGAGAGACTTGGGGAGAGGAAATAGGGAGACTGTGTGGTACCATCAATTGTCTCGGGAAACCCTGCATGGGTGACGACACCACCGACTGCTGGGACAAACCCATCTGTGAGAACGCAGGCTGCGGAGCTAACTGGCCCACCAGGGTTGTAAGCGCTTTGGCGAAACAAGCCCAGGGCGGCTCCTGTACCGGGCCGTGACAGTAATTGGCCGCGCCAATAAATAACACTGCCGACATAGCCCCTCCGCGCTACCTTCCCCCTCCGCTATAGGTACCTTGCACGTAGTACACAAATGCTGGAGAGGAAAGTCACTCTCAGACATGATGGTAAGTATGTGACCCCTCTCACTGATACTCGTAGTATAGTGTGACACCACCCTGCAATCACCGCACCGCAAGGGCTTTAGCAGAAAAAGGATCAGGGACAGTGAAAAGGCTGACAGTAGAACATGAAAGTACAGGCAGCAGCGCTAGCAGAAGTCACATACAATGCAAAGAAAATCAATTCCTGCACTAACAGCGCTGATAATCAACTACGCAGACACAGAGCCTGGTAGGACGCAGCGCTGCATACACAGACCTGAACCAAACGGAGAAGAGGTATGACGGGGGACCCAGACCGCAATGCCACTGCTTCCAAGCTTCCAGCAGCGTTCACCATGCGCTTTTAAAGATGGCCACCGAGGAGCATAGAGGAGGCCGGCCTGGGGGCGGAGCGCTGCCACAGGGCCAGTCAGCACAGTGCAGAGAGGACTGTGTGCAGCGGGGGAGGCGCCGGCTGTGCTACAGGGAAGGCTCGCTCCCCTGGCATGCAATTAACCCCTGGGACGCCGCAGCGCTACCGCTCAACCGCGGTCCGCTGTCCCAGGGGGGTGGTGGAAGCGCAGGTTAGGTACCTGGCTCCACGCTGCAGCCAGTCCCCAGGGAGCCCCCTGCCTGGGGACTCTGGACCATGTTTCAGCAGGGTCCCACCACGGGACCCCGCTGCTTACCTGCTGCCCCCTTGGATCCGGCCATGGTCCCAAACATCTGGGGTCACCGCTAGCTGTGACCCCAGATGCTTACCAGCATCCCCGGATCGGTAACGGCGTTCTGGTACCGGCGGGGGTGTAGGGAAGACAGCATGGACGTCAGCACTGACTGTCCATTCTGTACTTCCAGATGTGCAGCCATAGCTGCATTGAAGAAACTTCAGGGGCTATTCTTAGCCCCCCTCTAACAGGTGCATCCGACTCCGGCCGGCACCAAACGAAACTGAGATGCCTTGGCTCGGGGGCGGGGTATAGGAGGGGAACCCTAGTGCATCCTGGGAGGCTGAAAACTTAACTCTATGGTGCCCGATGCCTGACGTCATCACCTATACCCAAGGTATCCTGTGGATACCCTATGGACCCTGATGTAGAAACATGTACTGCTTGGGGTCCTGAGGACAGAGGGCCTGTTTCAGACCCGCTCGCTCCAAGCTTATGGAAATTCAGCTAAGTGACACCAAGGCATCTGCTCGCACAGCAAAACATAAGCACGCCCACTATGTCTTGGCAAGCGATCACTTTGTGTTTATAGACGCCCACCAGCCTGTGTTTTGCCGTCCACTAGCGTACGTCATCTCCAGGAAGTATATACAACCATCGGTACATCAGGAACCATCGGATTAAACCGCAGCACTTGTGGTTGACTGTACCCTACCGCAAGCACTGCGGGCAGTTCTGTGTAAAAAATCAACCAGGTGACGTGTACTATGACGCTGCCTGTTAATTATGCACGCCTCTGAAACGGCGTTGAAACACTCTGGCACTCCTGCGTCCGCAACTACACTCCCCCGTTACTACTGCCCTGCCCCTGTTACCACCCACAAACGGTCTCTCCTGTCAATCGTTCCACTGGGCTGTCTTGGCAGGGCGAGCGAGCACATTGCGATCACTCGTACTAGTTTGCGCACGCGTACTGCGAACTACACGCATGTGAACATCGTCTGCAACGAGCGGGTCTGAATCAGGTCCAGAGTTTGAGAACCTGTGGGATAGACAACGAAAAAAGTATCAAACTAAAACATATTCTAAACAAGTATAACAGTTATACTAGAACAAACAGAAAAACCAGAAGGATGGGATCACGGGTCAAAGAGAAAACCCTGAAGGTAATTAAGTACCGACTGATAGGAAAAAGGTAGAACAGGATATGTTAGTATCAAAATATATAGAAAAGAAACAAATTCGAACAGAATGTAAAAAAACATGCAAATACTAGAGCATTAAAAAAAAGCAGGAAAATATGGTTAAAACAGACTAGGAGAGGCACCCCATCCCGTAGTCCACAGTCCGAACACCCCATCCCGTAGTCCACAGTCCGAACACCCCATCCCGTAGTCCACAGTCCGAATAAGGCCATAATGGAGGATCATCCTGCCCCAGGGCCTGTAAAAGAAGCCATGCAGCAACGTCTTCCGAATACATAACGTTCGCAAAAGATGTTCTCAGAGGATCTTCCAACCAAAGAGGCTGTGTGGAATGATAGTGGGCCCATTCTACAGCAAACGGAGGAGGAAATCTTCCAATGGCAGCAAATTTTTCAGGATACACCACCCCCTGAAACTCTAAGCTGGGTGCACACCATGTGAAGGCGAGATGCCAAGATACATCACGTGAGCCATACACGACGAGGTACGACGGCACAATGTGTTGTTACATGCTGCATGTAACAGCACCGCGCCATTCCTTGCAACGTCCCATCGACTGTGCAGAACAGCTGGTGGGTGTCGGGTCCAATAAACGTGATATATATATATATATATATATATATATACACACACACATACACACACACACAGGATGTAGTGAGTATGCTGGCGGACGTGATGGCGGCTGTTGAAAGCCCGACCCGCGACTAAAGATAGGCGTCAACGCCTATCTAAATCCCAACGCCAGAATCTTGACAGACGCCATCCCGATTGAAGGTACACCGCGGCATCTTGGCTGTTAGCCGAGGGGAGGGTAGGGTAGGTTTAGGCACAACAAAAAGGGGGGGGAGGCGTGTATAGGTTTAGGCAGTAAAGGGGAGGATTAGTATAATTACCCAACCCGTCGGGATACCGATCATCAGGATATCACTGTCTGCATTTTGATAGTAGTCATCCCAACTGCGGGAATTTTATACCCAACCCATATATACATACACATAAATAAGTATTATTGTGGCTACTACCTTCAACCACCATGAGACAGGTGCACACTCATTTGGTATTTTGATACTTGGAAGACCAAGACAATGAACGTTTGGGGTCATATTTAGTGGCTGTATTAACTGCATAAAGTAACTATGAAGCAACTATAGGAATAATTGTGTATTTAAAGGATATAATTTAATGCAAAGTACTATTCAATTCAAGTCTTCTCTAGACCTACATTGTGCCAACATGTACATACATACATACATAGTTACAAAAGCCAATGCAGCCATTAAGATGCATGCTACCTCAGAGCACAAGCCGCCCTCCACTCAGGACACCAAACTGCGCATGCGTACAACGCAGACAGCTAGCGAAGCGCGCATGCTCTCTAATATAGACCCAAGCGGCCACCGTACATGACGCATAAAGCAGGTACAATACCGAGTTCCCCGGATGGACATTTATCCGTACGGTTCCGTACATTAGCTGGTACGCTGCTTTAACAGGGAGGGGGAAATACAGAGTCGCTGCGGCTGCGGCAAGCGGCGCTCCCATTGGTTGGTTATATGGCACCAGACCGTAGTGCGCCATAAGGTTTGTGTTATGCGTTGTGCACACTGCACAGACAAGAATACATCTCCCAGCAATCCCCTGTATGGGGGCGGTGACATAGTTATGAGTTAGCCAATAGCGGCTCTACAATGAGAAGAAATAATGGACTGCAAGTTGTCTGCCCGTTCTAGTTATAAATGTACTGTGTGCCTGCTTTCAGTATGTAGTCTTCGGCAAAATGGCGCCTGTCCTCCATGTTTAATGTGCTAGGACTAATGTGACCCATGATAATAAGTGGTAACTGTTATAAAACCTATCCAGAGTGATAAGTGGCCCTTTTTGACTTGATGTTGCAAATTATGTCCCAAGGTGGCACACAAAAACCAATGAGTGTGATCATAGAGGTGTATAGTCTGCTATAGGCACAGGGAAGAAAGAGAATTTAGAGAATGACGTCCAACATGCGGTGTAGGATCCAGGAAGTCCTTTTTGTTTTTTTACATTTTGTTTTTAGTTTTCTTAGGAACCAGATTGTTGCTGAAGAGCGTGAGGCCGTTTACAGAGAAGGAGTCTGTATGATTTAGGACGGTACGGTGTGGACAAGGCCAGAGGACTATCAGATATTTAGGACTAAACTAAGTATTCAGTGAGTGATAGTCCCTTCCCATTGCACTCTGCAAAGATAAAGGCTACAGAATGTGGTCAGGGCATAACCTTTATGTCTCTGTCATCCGTTTGGGGACACTGGGACCATTTGGTATAAAGGTGACTGTCGGAGAGATATTCTCCCTGAAGTCTTTGCTCCTCCCCCTTTTTGTGCTCGCTGCCTCCATTTTTTCTACCATAGTTACAGGCTGCCTCTCTGCTTTGTGCTGCCTATAGCAGTGTTTTAACTTATTGGTATCTCTTTGCGTTGCAGTGGCTGCCACTGATGAATACCTCACCCCACTCCTCATTTTCCCCATTTCCAAAAACTGTAACTGGCCTGGTCTTTGAACACACGTGACCAAATCTAATTAGATGGCATCTCCTGTGTTCAGCCACCCACTTGATGGGATTTACTAAAGCTTCTAAAAATGAAAAGTAGAGGTGTTGCCCATAGCAAGCAATTAGATTGTAGTTATCATTTCTCTATTGCATCCTACAAAATGATAGATTATATGGTGGCTATGGGCAACACGTCCACTTTTAGAAGCTTTAGGAAATTTACCCCTAGATGTATGTGGGCACAGATGTCTCCACCAGTAACCACCTGTTACTGACTCCTCCCACTGAAGCGTAGGAGGGCAACTTGCTGCCACACCAGGCTTCCACCAGCACCTGAAGCTGCTTACGTCACCGTATGGGTATTCAGGGTCACACTGCAGCAACACCACCTTGTTGGTGTCTGCTAATCTGTCCCAGTTTACTATAGACCAGTGCTGTCCTCTCAACCTCGGGGCAGACGGAGAACGGATAAGCCTTTAGCACCTATCAGGCTGTCACAGGATACAAGCGGATGTACAGCCCGATGCAGGACTTCGTAGGGGTACGTATTAAAACATATGGGTGTAGGCTCCCCCGGACCCAGAGGCCCGTGTGCACCACACACCCATTATAAATATGTCCCTGGATGTAGGCATATTTTGCTAAAATAAAATGCCTTTGAAAATACATTTATATCTAGTTGAAGGTACCAGGAATATCAAAGCATACATATGTTACTGGAAGTTATTATTATTATCCTTTATTTATATGGCGCCACAAGGGTTCAACTGCGCCTTACACAGTACATAAATGAGCACACAAGAAAAGTTATTAACAGTACAAACAATACAGGATAAATGCATGATATATAAACATAGCTGCATAACACTTGAATAAGCAGCATGGTGTCAGCAGACAAGGGTTAGGTGCTGTTGTAAATTAAAGTATAATTAAGTGAAGGAAAAGCACATGAGGGAAGAGGACCCTGCTCGTGAGAGCTTACATTCTAAAGGGGAGGGGGGAAAACAAACAGGGGTGACACAGAAGGGCTGGATACAAGGGTGACAGTAATATAACATCTATGGAAAGGTTAGTCTAAACTTAAGAGGAAAAGACAATGAGTTGAGCAAAACTGCACCAAGCCTCATGATTTGGGGGCCACAACCAAGGTCCATTTGAGGGGTCATCTTGGGAATGTGGTGGTAGATAAAAGCAGTCCTTAATTGCAGAAATTGCTGATTTCTTAATTTCTCTTTCTGTTGTCCTCCTGAATAACTCCAGCTTCAATTTAAATATTCTATTTACGCTTTAAACTAAGCACTTAAAATCTAAGCACTGTTGCTAGAGCAGCCTAATAGTAAAGGTGCATATATTACACACACAACTATTTTTTGAACGATTATCGATAACGATATTGTTAATCGTTGAAAAAATTGTTCACTTTCTGAGTTAAAACGATGAACAATTATCGTTCATGTGCGTTCACGTTTGTAGTTCAGTCAGACTGACCAACTCAACGATTTTCGGTAAGGGAATATGCAAAAATCGTTTGTAGTACAAAAAAATCGTTCAATACATTTAGTAAATAAACGATTTTAGTAAACGATTTTCGTTCATTTTTCCCTTACAAAAATGAACTAAAATCATTAATTTACTAAATCGTTGTGTGTGTGTGTGTGTATGCAGATTAACTAATAAATATGGCTCAAACCAGGTGTCCACACTGATTCCACTCCACCCCTAACACCCTCCTCACACAACAAAGGGTCAGCAATCGACTAAACAAATAGTGAGAGGACAATATACCAACACAGATACAGAGTAATTTCCTGCCTTGATACAGATTTTAAAACAATATGAAATACTGTATAGTCATTTACCTATCAATTTTAAAGGCTGGCTGTGCAATAGAAAAACCAAGCAGCAGTATATGTTGGGTACAGTAGTTAATTACCTGTGGATGATAAGAAATGAAAAATCACATCACAGTTCCTTCCAGGTACTAGTATAGTTAGTAATAACTCCAGAATAACTTCGGCTTCAATTTAAATATTCTATTTACACTTTAAACTTAGCACTTAAAATCTAAGCACTGTTGCTTGAGCAGCCCCAGCTATGGCAACCTAATAGTAACTTTCGTTAGTAATACCCCTTTTCCACCTAAATTCCGGGTCTGACCCGGAGTTGGAACAGAGGGCCTGATTCAGACCTGCTCGCGAGCGGGTCGATGTTGGCCCAGTGCGCATGCGCACGACGGAGCCGGCTCCGTCGTGCGCATGCAGGAGACCCGCATAGCGACGGGCAAGCCATCGCTCCGGGTCTTGCACTAAAGGGGGCGTGCTGTCGATGTTGAGTGACAGCACGTCCCCTTTGGTGGGCGGGCCGGGGGCGTGGCTGGCCAGACAAAGGCGTTCCCATGGGAACGCCTACCGTCTGGGGCCGGCCCCACTGACATCACAAGTGATGTCAGTGGGAGTGCTTTTGGCTCTGGTAAAGCAAAAAGCACTCAAAGGCTTGCGGCAACGAGACCCTACCACAAGGGTCTCGTCGCAAGCCCGATGGTCTTGACCATCGCGAATATCTTCCTTGCCGCTCGCTATAGCTGTGGGTGGTCACCACAGCTAAATCAGAGGGACGGCCCTGATTCAGAGCGAGCGCTCTGTCAGAGCGTCCGGCTCTGAATCAGGCCTGAGTTCCTATCCAGATCAGACCCGGAATTTAGCCGGCGCCGACTTGGGATGTTCCCGAGTCGGCGCCATTCACACTGGAGTCGGGTCTGCTTAGACCCGGCTTTCCCGGCGTGAAAGTGGTCGCTTGGAGATGACGTCATCTTCAAGCGCCACTGAAGCTGGACCAATCGTCCGGCTAGCAGCGCACTCCAGGTCATCGTGACCCGGAGTGCGCTGTTCTCACAGCAGGGTTTCAAGGTCTACGCTCGTGTTAAATCCTGCTACTTACCTGGGTTGGATTGGCGAGTCACTTGCCCCTGCGATCCAACCCTCTCCCCTTTTACACCAGGGAGCTGCCCGGGTTAACCCTGCAATAACCCAGGTTTTAGCTTCGGTGTAAAAGGGGTATTAGGAAGTTTAGATGATACACACTTTTGAGCTGATAGACCTCTTCTTTCCTAAAGTTCTGGTGCAGAATAACACAGGCGGTAATGCAGCCCCTTTCTCTTTAAAGCAGGGACGGGGAACCTCAGGCCCCGGGGCCATATAAGGCCCCCGGAATCATTTGGTCTGGCCCTCTGAGCTTTTTTATGCTAGCCTCATCTGGCTAGCAGGGTGCCTAGAATGTCACCCTGCAGCCAGAATCTATGCAGCAGTGCCACCTGGAGCGTCCTCAGGACGCTTCAGACAGTCACACTGCTGCCCTTACAGCTCCCCGGAGCATCCTGAGGATGCTCCGGGCATTGCTGTAATCATCGGTGATTGTGGCCCCGCCCCTGTGTGACATCACATGGAGGGGGCGTGGCCTGCACCTGGCCCGCCAATAATTTTACATATATCAAAATGGCCCTCGGCAGAAAAAAGGTTCCCCACCCCTGCTTTAAACCAATATAGCTGAATGGTTGCACTGTTCACATGCATTCAGCTTTAGAAGTTTTTCATATTTAGCATTGTTATCAGTGGACAGAGGAGAGGGTGCTCCCCCCTTGCACAAGGCTGCCGGAGAGAGTACAGGTCACCTTCTGGTGCCTGAAGTCTAGACGAGCCACCGTGATGCCACTGGCTCCTAGTTGAACTGATTGGCTGTATGCTCATGAATATTTATTTAGCTGCCAGCATGACTCCTCCCAGCATATGCAGGCATTCATTGCACTTTAAATTTACTTCTTTCTTCACCAACACTTCAATAAGTGTTTCGTATCTGAAATGTGTTTTGTCTTTGATAATTTCCATAAATATTTAGTCTGCTTGAGTAGTTTTTTCATCCATACCCAAGATGGAGAAACGTGTGAATGCGGAATGATGCTCTCTAAAATCATTTTATGCCTTCCCCAATATGCATAATGGAAAAAATGCAATGTCCTAATATGTAGCACAAGGGACAATACAGGACTGCAGCTGAATGGAGATGTACTAAGCTCTGAAAAGTGATTAACTGTCAGTCACTCAGCTCCTAACTGTCATGTTACAGGCTGTGTTTGAAAAATGACAGGAGATGATTGGTTGTTAGTTTATCACTCTCCAATGTATCACTTTCCAGAGCTTAGTACATCTGCCCCTTCAGGTTAGCAAACAAGTCGTTTCCTTTTTTAATTATTATTGCATGTTCTGGGAAACATGAGAGGGTCCTGAAATCCACACATACTATGTGTTGTAATTGGCCGATGCCTCCCGACCAGTGCAGCGGCAGAAACAGAATTGTAAATGACATGCTTGCATGCACAGACGGTATAATGGTTAGCGTTACTGCCTCACAGCACTGAGGTCATGGGTTCGATTCCCACCACGGCCCTACCTGTGCGGAGTTTGTATATTCTCCCCGTGCTTGTGTGGGTTTCCTCCGGGTACTCCGGTTTCCTCCCACACTCCAAAAATATACTGGTAGGTTAATTGGCTCCCAACACAAATTAACCCTAGTGTGTATGTGTGTGCGCATGTGGTAGGGAATATAGGGGCTCATTCAGACCCACTCGCGAGCGGCTGTCCGCTCGCAAGTGGGTCGATGGTCCCCACTGCGCATGCGCACGACGGAGGGAGCTCCGTCGTGCGTATGCGCGAGACCCGACGAGCGAAGGACTTTCCTTCGCTCGGAGTGTCTCATCAAAGGGGGCGTGCTGTCGACGGTGACTGACAGCACGCCCCCTTTGGTGGGCGTGCCGGGGGCGTGCCTGCCAGACGGAGGCGTTCCCAAGGGAACGCCTACCGTCTGAAGCCGGCCCCACTGACATCACTAGTGACATCACTAGACATCACCAAAGTCACTCCTGGCCTTGCGGTTGAAAAACCCAACCGCAGGCTTTTACTCGCAGTTCCGATGGTCAAGACCATCGCGACCATCATTTTGCACGTCCAGGAGGACGCTCCATATTAATGGAGGTGGGCCCTGATTCAGAGCGAGCGCTCTGATCAGAGCGTCCGGCTCTGAATCAGGGCCATAGATTGTAAGCTTCACTGGGGCAGGGACTGATGTGAATGGACAAATATTCTCTGTAAAGCGCTGCGGAATATGTGTGCGCTATATAAATAACTGGTATTTATAATGAACTGACCCTAATGCTGCATACACACATAAAGATTTTCTGTCCAACCATCCAACTAGTTGATTGGTTGGAATGAAAATCTGGTAAGGAATAAAAGCAAATGACAATCAGCAATTTGCTCCCAAATGCCAGAATATGGACAAAAACTGTTTGAACAAATTGTTTAGATCAAACATTTAACAAACTTGTCTGACGACCATTTTCATCTGTTTTCTGGCATTTAGGAGCAAATTGCTGATCATCATTTACTCCCATACATTACCAGATCTTCATTCCAACCAATCAACTAGCTGGATGGTTGGACAGAGCATCGTTACGTGTGTACCCAACTTTAGATTGTACTTGTGGAACATCTGATGTTGATCTTTTCATGTAGTTCCTGTTTCAAGGTCCATTCCTGTAGGAGCAGCACTTATAAAGGCCAATCCTGAAAGCAGTTCATGGACTCCTGCCTCAGACATTACTCCTACTAGTGTTAGAGCATTAAGGATTTATGTCTTCTGCGTGCATTGCATAGTCTGCTGATAACGCATCCTTTGAAGTCAGTCATACACTGGATCTTTTCATTCTGCTGACATTGTTTTCTTTTCTGTGATTTTTTTCTTTTTTTTTCTTTTACTTATTTCTTATTTTAATACAATCCCGGCAGAGTTTTCCTTCCTGTAAACTTGCTGTCACAGCAACAAAACTTTTGTCCGTGATTCTACAGGACATGAAACATCACTATAAACATTTCAGCCACTGATGCGATTTTCCTAGAGCAAAACCTAACCTGTTATTATTATAGCATACATGTTCTTTTGGATTGTTGTTACTTTTATATCCATTTTGTTTTTCTGTCACAGTATGTCACTAAATAATGTTTACTGTATAGAATATTTATCTCGCTGCATTCTCCGACTAGGCTGAGTGTACATAATATGCCCAGGGTCGTTGGGGCGTCCACTTGGCCCAGGTACAGGAGTGGGCGTGGCCAAATCCAGGAAGCGAGGTTACGCCTTCTCCAAAAAAAAATAATAATAATATAAAATACTTTACATCTGTCCCCCTTAACAGTTGGCCTGGGCCCCTGTCTGGCATCTCCAACAGACCTGGGCCTGGGTAATTAATACCCGGCACCCCTGAATATGCCGTGCTAGCAGCGTCACTGTATACCTCAGCAGGCAGGGTTTAATTGGTTTCATCTCCTAATACCAAATAACTAATCAGAGTAAATATTTATTGATGAGAAAATAAATATAGCACAGAAGCTTCACTTCAGCGATTTTCAAGGAGAATATAGATTTAACATATATTTAATATATAAATGTATTTATTATTGTATTTTTATTTAATAATAATAATATTTAGTATATATATATAATATATTCTAACCATTTAGGAGCACAATTGTTTTTACAGTAATATTGAATATATATTATGTGCTTTTATTCTTCTTATAGGTTGACTGTTATATTGATGGAGTTTTTATAAACTAATTTCTGTTCAGGTCGGTATCGCAGGATGCATCACCTTTCGTCGCTGTCGGTCTGCCCTACTCTCTGGCGCTCTATAACGTGTAAACTGGTTGAGCTCCATCTGGATTTTGTCCTGCCGTGCGGCCAGTCTTTTCGGTAGGTTTTTAGACTTGGACAAAAGAAAAATCGTTAAATTTTTTGACTGCTCCAGAGCTAAACTATGATAAATCCTTAACAACCAAAGATATTGTTGATCACTACTGACCACAACATGTTTAAAACTATTATATAAAATATCTTTCTTTAGTCACAAATATGTGTACAATATTTTTAAGAGGCGTGTTGTGCCTCATGCCTCAGTGATGCGTTTAATGCCTTCATTCTCATGAAAGGTGATTTAGCACAATCAAAAATAAGCTCTGCCTTCATGAAGCTCACCAGAAATATCTAATTTCCTAGTGAATCGATGGCACATTCCACTGACGTGCGGTGAGTTCAATGGCTGGGGAGGCGGAATGGGTATGAAATATCGCCGGCCGCACGGCCGGCGGTTCGATTCCCGTCACCGGCAGCCCGACAAAAGCAGAGTTAGAAGCAGCGGAAGCCCGACAGCGCTGGAAACCCGATCGTGGATAGGTGAGTATGTACTAACCTAACCCCCCTAACCCTAACCCTTCTTAGTTGTGCCTAACCCTAACTTCCCCCCCAAGTGCCTAACCCTAATCCCCCCTCTAAGTGCCTAACCCTAACCACACCCCTTCCCCGCTGCCTAAACCTAAGTCCCCCGGGGGGGCTGCCTAACCCTAAGTCTCCCCAGGGGGTGCCTAACCCTCCCTCCCCCTAGCCTAACCCTCCCGGGGGGGGTGCCTAACTCTAAGTCCCCCCCGGGAGCCCTAAACCTAACCCTCCCCCCGCGGCTGTCCGCTCGCGGCGCCCGGCATCACTACGATTGGGATGCCGGTCTCCCGGAGTCGGGGAAATGCGGGCGTCTACATCTAGACGCCCGGCATTTCACCCTTGCCGGGAAATGACAGTCGGGAAGCCGGCTGCCGGTATTTAGGCAGTCGGCTTCCCGATTGCTTCCCGGGGAGGCACACATGGAGATGGGTCTGAGTGCTGAGAGCCTGTCTCACCCCCTACTCACTCTCCCCTCACTACACTAAGCTTCAGTGTCCACTGATTCTCCTACCTGCATCACCGTTTCTCTTGCTTCTGCTGACACCTCCGATGTTTAAACACTGCAGTGCACTTCTTGGTCACATGACACATCCAAGGTGTCCATCAGTGCTCAAGGCATGCCCCCATATTTAGAGGCATGCCTCTATTAGCTCTCTTTCTGTGCTGCCTACTGCCCGTGGTGTGACCCCACCCTCTGCTCTGCAAGCAGTGTCTGACTATGCCAAAGCGAGGCTGAGCTGTTGCTGCCTCATCTCTCGTCTCCCTGCAGTCCCAGGGAACTCCACAAAGCTGGTGAGTGTTAACTATAAAAACGATTACAATAAACAAAGAAGATGTTTATAAGTTAGAAATATCTTATTTGTATTATTCTAATCATTTTTATATCAAATCTCAGGAGTATGACAGGGGAGGCTCTGCCTGCACGTCCCTAGCACATTCTCATACATTGTTCTTCAGTTGACAAAATGGCCGCCTCAAGTGCACATGAGGAAACTAGAGCAGTTATGTGGGGAAATTGTGAATTATGTCTCAGATTTATGTTTCTCATGAAATGTTTAGGTGGAGAGAGCACAGTCCTGGGTACTGGACCGGAGTATTACACGGGCAGGTGTGGACTCTGACGCAGAAAGATGACCACATATGGTACACGGTATATTCCAGTACAGGTGAAGAGGTTAGCCAATCACAGGAGAAAGCACAGAAGAGGGCCACAAAAAGAAAGTTTCCTCATACTACCCCAGATATAATCAAAACAGAGATAATAAAAGAAGAGGTTGTGGAAGACTTCGATCTAAATGTTGATCAGAAGAAAGACCACGAGACCTTGCAGGATTACTTCCAGCTGCACGTCTGCCTCAGTCAACTCTACCATCAGTGGGGCGAGTCTGACAAGAACTTTCAGAAAGTAGCCAAGGACTTTCCAGGTAATATTCTGTATATGAATGTGAAGTCTGTATTTCTTTCCCCTCACCGTATTCTATGGATTACACAGCAGTAGTTTGTTTTCAGAAGAACTCCCAAGCACAACCAATGGCAGGAGGTTACGGCTCAGCATGGTGTAAAGGATAGTTCCACCCAGAAGTGCAAATGCAATTTGGGATTAAGTAGCTGATTCAGACCCGGGTGCTAAGCTGCGAACGCACGCTATGGCCGATAATCGCACATTTGCGTATCCATCAATATGCGCAAGCGTGAATCACTCACTGCGCTTGGGAATTGCGCGCTCGTAGTACACAGACTGGACGCTAATTTGAGTGACAGTGCCGTTTGTGGGTGGTGACAGGGGAAGGTGCTTGTGAACGGGGGAGGGGTGCTGCAAACGCAGGCGTGTCTGGGCGTCTAAACGGCGTTTTATGGGTGTGCATAATTAGCAAAGAAGCGTCATTGTACACGTCACTTGGTTGTAATTTTAGACAGCAGTGATCACAGTGCTTGCGGTGGGGTAGGGTCTACCTCAAGCGCTGCGTGCAGCTCAGATGGCTCCGATTAATCACACACTTCCTGGAGATGACGTGTGCTAAGAAAGAAAGGTGGGCGTCTTTATACTGGCGTGCGTTCGCTCTGCCGTCGCTCTCTAAGGCTTAAAGGGCGTCCTTCCACCAGTCAGTGCGATCGCGGCATTTGCATACCCGGCCCCTTTTAGCTGCGTGAGAGCGCAGCTTAGCGTCCAGGTCTGAATCGGCTCCTAAATTCTCTAATTGAAGACCTGAACCCAAAAGATCACTTTCTCTGATGTCTGGCATTGAGTAGATCTGGCGATACCGGTGATGTCTTGCGCGCACCCGCCATAGCTTGGCTCGCTACTGCTGGCAGTGTGTTGTGGATAGTCAACACGCTGCTTGCTTGAATGAATGGAAGCCAGCTTGGCTGGAATGGAGAGAGTGCGGCAGTCAGCACACGGTTGGCCTTGCCCCTGCTGAGCTGGCTCAGAGCAGCTCCAGGTGTGAATGCTGGAGCCCAGGTATGTAATCTTTCAGGATCAGTCCCTTCTTATAATGTTCTACCCAACTGCACTTTTAGTTTTGGGCAGAGTTCTCCATGAAAGAGAAATGTGTAAAATTAGACTTTATTTACCCTTTTTAAAAGTTTGGTCATTTTCCCCCAGTTTTCAGCGATGTGCAGGGAACTGCCATCCTGCTAAAATAAAGCATACTAAGATTGCCATAGTAACGATGTTCCCATATCAAAGACCCCTCAGTTTCCGATTTTCTCACCTCTGTTACTGATCAGTTATCCAACGGTCAACATCATGCAGAACTTTTAATAAATTGACCGTTGTGTGCAGTTGTATTCATAATGCTGATTAGTCGTCTGTCTGGGGGGGAACGGATTCAAGTTCTTTTTCTAGGACTGACCTCACTTGAGCTTATAGTTTGCATAGCAATGAAATAGGATAGAGGAACTGCATGGGTTGTGAAAGGTGCTGGGTGCTAGAATGAAGAGTACCCGTGGTCGCAGGAGGGAAAATGTCAGCTGTGCGCTATCCGCAGGGTTGCATAAACTCGGATTAAAAAAAAAAAAAAAAACGGATTAGTTTTATTTAAATAAATAAAAAAAAATTATAAAAAAAAAAATCCTAAATTAACATTTTAAATTTTAAAACGTTTAGTTACAATTAAATCCGTTTTTTTTTTTTGTTTTGTTTTTTTAATCCAATTTTTATGCAACCCTGCCTTTGGGCAGATTCCAGATTCGGCAGCAGAAATCTCCATCCTCTTCTGAAATTTCCAACTTTGCAATCAATTTATCCTGTAAATCCCAGCACTCAATCTGTAGAAAGAAAATTAATTTGGAGCATTCTTCAGGCCTGATTCAGAGCCGCTCGTGAGCGGCCTCTCGTTCGCTCCGAGCGATGTTTACCCAACTGCAAATGCATACGGATCGTTATACGCATGCGCGAACCAGTCAGTGCGGTCGAAATTCATGTGCTCGCAAAATAGCGAATGCCTGATAATTTGAGTGACAGAATGAGGCGTATGTGGGTGGTAACAGGGGAAGGTGCTTGAAAACGGGGAGTGGAGATCAGAACGCAGGCGTGCTTAAAGGTCAAAATGGGCGTTTTATGGGTGTGCATAATTAAAACAGCAGCGTCATTGACCACGTCACTGGGTTATTTTATAGTCAGAACAGCTCGCAAGATTGTGGTAGCAAAAACCAACCACAAGAATAGCGAGCAGTTCATACGCTGGTCGATGTACTCAATTAATCTAATAAATAGCGGACATGACGTAGGATGTGAGCGGCCAGGGGGCGTATTTTTAAAAAAAACGACCGCAAGTTTTGTTCGCTCGTTCAGACCTAGAGGCGTGAACAGACCGCAAAGAGCGAACGGTTCATTTGAATAGCCACCCCTATTTTCTGGACGAGCGAGCGCTAATTGCGTCCGGCTCTGAATCAGGCCCTTTGTTAGCTCAATCTGGAACATCTATACAGCGTAGTTCCAAAATATACACTATGGCCAGCAAGGCCCAAAATATACACTATGGCCAGCAAGGCCCAAAATATACACTATGGCCAGCAAGGTCACTATGGCCAGCAAGGCCCAAAATATACACTATGGCCAGCAAGGCTACTGACTGTGTTTTTTTTTTTTTATTCCTCCTAATGGTAAAACATTTGAAAGTGTACCTGCTGTCCTCATACAGGTCAAATGAAATTCAATTAAAACTAGTGGCTTCGCTGAGGCACGAGGCATCGCATGTGTCTCGCTCATCAGTGGTCCTGTGAATTGCTTTCTAATGAATATTGGTTCCACATAACTAAATGGCAGCCTCGACTGACGATTTATCAGGCGACAAATACACTTATAATGAAACCGGGTTTACAGCCGCATGTACACGTTGTATATCCCAGTGACGGCCATTCATAGCATGACGCAGCACTATCTCGCCCCCAGGCATCCGGATATTGCGGCAGGATCCCACAGAATGTCTCTTCTCATTCATCTGTACCTCCAACAACCACATCTCCCGCATCACAGGGATGATCGAGCGACTCTGCCGCACTCTGGGAAGACGCTTGTGCCAGCTGGACTCTGTGGAGTATTATTCATTTCCCACCCTCCAGGCGCTGGCAGGCAGGTAACATGGCCGGTCTTAGGGCCTGATTCACTACAGGTCGCTATTGCTAAAGCGTGCGCAGACGGCCGATTGTTACATACTGCACATGCGTATTCTTTGCAGTGCACAAAGGCAACACTGCGATCACAGAGACCATGCAGAGCTATCGCAGAGTGATTAGTGAGCGTTTGGGGTGGTGACGGTTGGTCAGAGAAATGCAGGCGTGCCTGTCCGTTTGAACGCTGTTGCATGGGCGTGCATAAATTAGCCATAGCGGTTGCATACGCAGCTTGTGTACTTACTGCATACAACGAGGTTAGCAATTTCTCAGTAAGGTCAGGCTGCTGTAATTGTGCTTGAGGGGCTGATGGTACTCGATGTTGCCGATGTTTATGGAGGTTTGCAAGGTATTATGGATGTGAGATAGCGGTAGTGGGTGGCAGTTGGGCGTCTCTATGCTGGCAGTGCGACGGCATTGCCATAGCAATAATTAACATATTTTTGCAGCAGACATGCGTGCGATTACGGAGCTGCGATCGCACTAGCCATCCTTCATGAATCAGGCCCTTAGTACAGCTGGCTACAGGAGTCTCTGTTACAGACACCTCCAACCACATGGAAACTGACACCATTTCCTAGCATGAAGTTGCACCCAGCTGGCAGTGTGAGCTGACACATGACTGCTTAGTGTTCATGCTAGCACCCTGCACCTATCACCCGTGCAGTTCCTCTTTCCTGCTGGAGTGTTTCTCTCTGCTCTGCTGCTTCTAGCACACTCTGGTCTGTATATCATCAGTTTGTTGCATCAGCTGAGTGTGCTAGAAGCACCAGAGCAGAGAGCAACACCCCCAGGCAGGAAAGAGGAACTGCACAGATTGTGACAGATGCAGGGTGCTAGAATGAACACTATTTGCTGATATAAATCAAGAAGAGGCATTTATGGCAACTGATACACTGTAACTGTTCCTGTTTCGGTCTCTTTTATAGTGCAGTTCAGAAAACGTAAGCAAATGTCTGGTTGCTATGGGTTACAGCTCCTTTTATGCACAACTGCCTGTGCTCCAGGTGACCTAAGAGTTAAGGTGCGCACACACGGTACGATATCTATGAACGATAACTCGTGCATATTGTTCATTTCTCCTTCATCCACTAGGGGACACTGGAGTTCAAGACAGTGGGGTATAGACGGTGGTAGAGCAGAGCCTGGCGCTTTAAATAATTTAGAAGTGTGACTGGCTCCTCCCCCTCTATGCCCCATCAGCCCCAGTTTTTAGAATGTGCCCGAGAGAGCCGGTAGCACATCAGGCTGTCTCCAGCCTTTCTTATATAATTTTTATTTTTAGATATTAAACAAGCACTGAGGACAGACAGGCTGCTTACTGTGGCAGTCTGCCTGCTACGTGGGAGCCGCTGGGAAGGGCACCACACGGCTACTGCAGCCTGTGTCCGGTGACCCTGAGGAGGGGGCACACAACTTGGAGTCATCGGACCCAGCGAGGACCCGCCACTGCTGACACCGGCATGTGTCCGGGTTCCTCGCCGCCCCCTCAGCCCAGCATCCCGGCCGCAGCAGTTGTAAGTATAACCACTGCTCCTGATTAGCAGGAGCAGTGGACGTTAGAGCTGGGCTCAGTGACATGCCGCTAGCTGTCACTGTTAGCGGCGCTGCTAAAACACCGGAGCTAGCGGGGGTGGAGCTAATAATGGCGCGTTCTGACAGCGGCGCCATTGGTACGGGCTCTCCCTCTCGGTGCTCTGCACTGCAGCAGCATCCCTGAGCCCTAAGTAAGTGGCTAACTGTTGCGTGCCCAGTACATACAGCCGCTAAGCGCATTCAAGGCAGCCCGCCATTTATAAAAACTGGAACATCCTGCCGGAGCATAGTCGGCAGTCAGTTCCAATATAGGTGGTCTCTGCTCCCTCTTTTATTAAGAGGGGTCGCGCTGCAAGCGCTGACTCACCCCCGCTCGGGAGAGAACTGAAGGACTGGGCCCGCCGCAGCTGAGACGGCTGAGTCCGGGTCTCCCGCCCCTCCCCCCACAGTGGGGAGATGTGTGTTCTGCAGCCCACGAATAGGACAAAGTGACAGACGGCTTGCTGCGCTGTCACTTATAGGAAGCACTGGCACTGTCTCCGTATGTACAGCGCCAGTAGGACTAAGACGGCCTGCTTATATATTAGCCGTTAAACAGCGTGGCTGAAAGGTGCTTTGATAACTGGCGCCAGTACCTCGTGAAACTTGTTTAAATGCGTCGGCGCCCTCCACAGCAGGACATCAGCCAATGCTCTCCTCCTGCCTAGAAGGAGGTGTACTCGGGTGGTGTGAGGATCCGAGTTTTCACTCGTGATCGCTCCCCCCCCCCCCTCTGTTCCCGATAGATGTATGCAGCGCGTACCAGCCACCTGCAAGAGAGCCCCGCTTCCCTATTAAGGGCAGTGTCTACTACCTGCTTCAGTGCCCTAACACCGGCTGCACCGATGGTGAGTCTAGCCTATTGCTGCTCCTCCCCCACCCTCGCGCTGAGCGGGTGCACTATAACTCCGCTTTATGCAGTTCTGTTGAGGGGGCAGCTGCTTTAGCCGGGACTCTTCCTGGCTAGCGTGGACATTAAGCGCAGTATTTTCCTCTACCCCAGCGCAGTGTAAGCTATGTTTATAGTCATATATATATATATTATACCTTTTTTCGAAGGTAGTCTACGGACAATATAGAACCAAGCCTTAATCCAAATGCCGCGAGAATAACAGTGTATCGTGGGTGAGGAGAACTCCCTACTGGGTTGGTTTTAAAACCAGTGTTGGCTGAAGGGATGGGGCCTTGGGTCGATGCTCCCATATCATCCCTACTCAGGAACGGGAGTCCCATATCGTGCTGACCATCCCTGTGGTCCAGCGTTAGAGGCTGGGACGCCCACTTCTCTAGCACTATGTTAATAGCGGCTGCTGGCCTTATCTCCTGCTTAGATTGAGGGTGAGGGTCTTGCGCTGTGGATTCCCCAAGGGACAGGTCTCCCTTTGAATATGTTGGGAGGGCTCTGTCAGTTTAGAGAAGCACGCAATTTTGTGAAATGTTACATGTAATCAGCGTGTGGTGCAGTGCGCTCCACATGCACATCATTTTCACTGAAGCATAGCACAGCTCACTTTTCTGGGGCAGTACTCCCATAAGTATGTGGATTGTTACTCTTCTGCAATAGCTCACCTGATAAGGCGAGTACACCAGTAACATAAGTGTCCCAGAATCGATACCAGTCTGGGACAGCTGGGACAGCACGCTGCTAACATATCCTGCCCCTTATGCCGTAGCAGACTGACGGCCACACGTGGCACATGAGCAGTCTCTCTGCATGGAGGTAAGCCACATGTATGTGTATATTTGTATTTATACTAAGTCCTGCTTTAGAACATATGTCTGGAGTGAAGTTTGTCCTGGGTCTCAGTTCCTTCCAGGGCTCTAACTATTGCTCATGATCTCATTTTACAATATCATCACCTGCTAATCGTGTATGTAGGTATGCGTATGCATAGGTGGATATATATATATATCGCTTCTTATATCGCTTCTTATCCTTACCATAAAAGCAGGGGTAGGATCTGCTCTTATCCGTTTTATGTCTGATACCTAGCACATTTTAAAAGAAAGATGATGCAATTGGAGGCTGGGCTCTCCTAATGTAGTTGGTGCAATAACTCCGCTTTACACTACTCTCCCTAAGGATTTATGTGTGTGTGTATATCTGTATCAGTATGTGTGATTGCATATATATATATCTATATGTGTGTATATATATATATATATATATATATATATATGTGTATATATATGGAATGCCTATATTTCCACGGATGGGAAGCCGCCTGGGATTACCAGATGCTGGGGGCCGCTGGGGCTCGGGCTCGGTCCTCGGGACCCCGGGCAGTGCATGGTTCCGGGGCTCCTCGCGGAATCGCAGGTGAAAATTAATTAGCTCCATTTTAAAAATGTGTCAGTGAGTAATGGATACACCTGTGGTCCTGCTGGGTGACCTGGGTGATGTGACGTGTGTGGGGTCCTGGGGACCGAGTTTGGGAGCCACTGCTGTAAGCTATATCCATATATATATTATATGGTGGCTATGGACTGAAGTCATGTTCTGTGGTTTGCATAGTGATAGTTACAATTCCCTATGGCATTGCTTCCAGTATGGACCCTATACATCTTGTATGTCCATACATGTATATACAGATATGTACTTGCATCCTCCTGAGGCTATAGTTCTGTTCCCGTCAGTCTATATCTATGGCGCTCCTTTTCGGGGGACCTATGATCTACAACTACACTCCAGTGGCGCACTTGGTAGCAAACTGATATGACTCTAAGAGTGCAGGATATATATATTTTTATTTATTTATTTATTTTATATTTATAGCATGCTGATCTGGTGCAGGAGTCTGACAAGTAAACTTACTATGTTGGCATTAACTCTTCCTTTCAAAGAGATTGCCTTCGCATGCAACTGTTATGTCTGTGGGTACGTGTGTATAAATACTGATATATTTCCTAATAATTGGGAAATACTGTTTTTTAGCCCTAACTGGGGTTATCACTACAGATATATTCCTTCTTTACTTGGGATAACTAATGCATTCTATGTACAGGTACCCTTCTCTGTATCGATTCTGGTACTCCATGTTATTGTCTTGTCGCATATCTCAATAAAATGGGTCTCTAGAGGGACCCTAGGTACATTTCCTATCAGTACATAAGGAATCCAGGTTCTCTACCATCCTTAGGGCTTAATTAGTTAAATTGCTTGAAGGCCTAGGGCCACCCGCTGATATAGGCAGGGTCAGGCCTGGATTGTATTAGATTGGTGGCCGTAATACGCACTTCACCATTATAAGGGTTAATGTAAGGCTGCTTACACTAGCAGACCGTATTTGGGGTAGATGTATAATCTTTATATGGATAAACATCCCTAATGGAACAAGCTCAGGTATAGAGTCCTGTTGTATAACCTTCTTGTCTCCACTAACGTTTTGCTTGTTTTCTACAGTATTTTCTACTGCAACATCTCCAGATTGAAGTCCGTGCTGTAGAGCATTTGTCTTAGACCGCTGAAGCTACTCTCTATCTCTGACGGGGCAGGTTGCTGTGAGTTGGAAAAGGTCAGTGACATTCTACATAGCGTCCAGAGGGTTTCTGGTCGCCCACAGGTAAGCGGGCTTACCTCACTAATGTCTCGGAAGAGACTCCTATTTCAGGCAACCTGACATTACATAGTGTTATTCTCTATTCCGCACCCTAGCTGCTGTCCTAGCAGCCATCCGCTCTTTTAATCAGTTGGCTCTAGTTTTTAGAGCGTTCCTGGTGTGTGGGTGCATAGTTCCAATATTGAGATTAGTGACACTATTCTACTAGAATCTGTTGGGTTCTGGACTGAAGAGCATCTATAGGCTAGTGCACATCTTTACATTAATTAAAGGGTGACAGGGGGCCTGGTGGGTTTTTCCGGTTCAGTATCTGTTGCTATTTCATCACATTGACGGGTGCCTTCATGGCTGTCCTAGTGCTCTAGCCTTACTGTATGGGATGCTTCCCTATATTGGTAGCTCTCCCTGGGTGGCTGTTGCATCTGTGCTGTTTAACTGCCAGGGTATCCTGGTTGTTTTCATACTATGTTCGGACCAGCAGTTGGTACTGACTACGCACTACCATCATGTTGGAAGTTGTCTGTCTGGGGTTTTGTTGCTGTGGTTTCTTTTCAGCTGCAGGGTTTCAGTCGCTGTTTTATCACTCTGTTTGAAGAATGGGTTGTTCTCCTGTCTGACCCTCTGAAAGGGATTGTAGTCTCAATCCTCTCGAAGCCGCCTCTGCCTCTTGCCCAGTGGGATCTCCAATTGTCGGAGATCTCTATGGTCTAACCCTTCCGCTGGTTAACAACCTTGTAGTAGTTGGACCTCCAGACTGGTTTAGGGCTGCTTCGGTCTTGACTTTTGCCTCCCAGTATACTCTTTATTAGGAGTCTGTGGACAGGATCAGTTCTGTATTTGTAGAATGGTATCGTTATACTTCTATCTATATGAGTTATGTTCACCGTGCTGGGATTCTGCTGTCTGCGACTGTGGCAGCTTCCTGTTTCTGGAGCTGGTACGGTTTTCTCGAGTTTTGTTCTTTGGTTACTGCCCTTCTCCTATGGCTTCGGGCTGGGGTTCTCTGCTCCCAACAGTCCGGCTTGGTCTGTTTTCAGCTGAGCTTACAGTGTTCTGATGCTTCTCACCTGAGGGTGTTTTCTCGCTAGCCGCTTTATTCCATTTGATTTATGCTGTACGTTGTGCAATTTCTGTGACTGTTCAGCAAGGAGTTCTGATTGTCTCCTGGCTCTACAACACTTGATCATCAGCTCTTGCCTTTCCGTTGGGCCTCCAGTTCTGTGCGGTCCCTGTTTCGGTTTGGCTGAAGGGTCGGCAAGTTCTCCGCGCTTCCCACCCGGGAGGTTGGCTTTGGGACGTCCCCACTGTCTTGAACTCCAGTGTCCCCTAGTGGATGAAGGAGAAAACAGGATTTTGGTACTTACCGATAAATCCCTTTCTCCGATTCCACAGGGGACACTGGACGCCCGCCCTGCGCTGCGTACCTGCCGTTTTGTTTGGTACCTTCTATAGTTGTGTGACTGCATGTTTTCCCTGCAGTGGGTTCCTTTGTTCTCCTTCAGTCGGTCTTGTTCCGTTCTGTGGTCTTCTCCTTCTCCTCGTTTTCCTGTTGTCCTCCGTCTCCTCTCGGGCTCAGTTCTTAAACTGGGGCTGATGGGGCATAGAGGGGGAGGAGCCAGTCACACTTCTAAATTATTTAAAGTGCCAGGCTCTGCTCTACCACCGTCTATACCCCACTGTCTTGAACTCCAGTGTCCCCTGTGGAATCGGAGAAAGGGATTTATTGGTAAGTACCAAAATCCTGTTTTTTATGCAGCGAACGACCAACGATGCGCGTTCCCGCATGGACGATAACGATATCTATGGTCGTCCATACATGCAGGCCAACTTGGACGATTTCATCACTATTTGCCTGTTCAGAGATGTGTACACCCAATATCGTTTGTACTGCAGAAAGTACAAGGGAAATTGTTCTGCGATATCGTTGGTTGTGCAGATCATACCGTGTGCTTTGGATGGGAGGTGTGTGTATGTGGAAATCAGTGTGAAGGACAGGAGTCAGTGATTTCATTGCCAGAAAGGAACCACCATGAGTAATTGTCCTGTAGTGCAGGCAGTAGACAAACAAGGCAAAGTCTGAAGCATTAAATTTGACCTGGGGCGCCCCAACCTGTGTTTATAAATGTGTATTTTACGGGGGAGTGCAGTACCTTCTTATAGCCTGCAGATGGTGCTATAGGCAATTGCTGATGTCTGTATGTCACTTCTTGTTGATGCTGCAGCTGATGACACAGAGGCCAAATTACGAGAGCTAGGATTCGGGTACAGAGCAAAGTTCGTCAGTGAGAGCGCACGGGCTATCCTACACAAGCACGGCCCTGATTGGTTGGAGAGCCTACGCCTGGTGCCCTATAGAGAGGCAAGGTCCGCACTGTGTGCCTTACCAGGGGTTGGAGCCAAAGTGAGTATACTGTTTTTGGTCACTGTACTCCAGGTAGCACTTTGGTAAAGGGGTTCTCTGCGCGTTGTCAGCATAGCTGGAGCTGAATATAGAGAATGTGGATCCCTAAGGCAGGGCCCCCTTACCAAAGCACTGCATGGAGGTGACTTCCTAAATGGCTGATTGTTTTTAATTCACTGCAGCCTCTTGGGAACACAGTCATACTCAGTGTTTTCTTCTAGGTTGCGGATTGCGTTTGCCTGATGGCCCTAGATAAATCTGAGGCTGTACCTGTGGACACCCACGTCTGGCAAATCGCTAAGAGAGACTATTTGCCTCAGCTCGGCCAGGGTAACAAGAGCCTCACTGACCGGGTGTATCGGGAGATTGGTAAGGGCGTGGAGATAATAAATCTTTGATGTTCCAAGTACTTTGTATTAGTTGAATGCTGTATATGTTCCATGAAATCCTATCTTTAGAGCTCGGTGCTTTGTAGAGAACGTTAAGGCATATGAAAGTGAACTATGTCCGTGAAACATGCTCTGAGAACTCGAAACGTACTGGTCATCCAGGCAGCCTTTTTGTGAGCTGACCCCAACCTTTCAATTAACTACGGACCCCACTAAGGCATGTGATGTCATTTGGCAGTAGTGCCACTGTGTTGTCATGAATACACGTTGAGCCGCCACTGGGTATCTTTCACAGATAATAATACTTTTTGGTGCGTGTTTTTTGCTCCTCTTATTTCATTTATATTAGATTTGGGGGTATATTTACTATTGGGCGGTTTGTCATTGTCAACATTAAGCGGTAGTTTTAAAGCTGCAACAGAAATAAATGCTGAGCCAGACAGGTTTAACATTTATCTCTGTTGCCGCTTTAAATGCATCGGTCAAAGCCGGTGATGATTTGCATGTTTGACAAACCGCCTGTTAGTAAATATACCTCCTGGAGAGCAAATAGTGAGACTAATTCTGAGAGCGGAGAGCTCATATTTGGGCTCTAATCTTCCTTTCTATCTTGTCTTCCTGCAGGAGATTATTTTCACAGCCTGTGGGGTCCCTACGCTGGTTGGGTCCAGGGAGTAAGTTCACTTTTCTTATTACAGTAATATTCTGTCTCATTGTTTGTTTGTTTTATTTTAATCCAGTAGCCATTATTGCAGTATACGTACATATAATATGTTATTGCGGGCTACAAACTTAAACGTAACATATTTCTGCATAATTAAATTATGCTCCTGAGGAAGCTGGAGGTACTTTGAGCCAGCGAAACGCGTTGAGTTTATAGACCCTGGGACACCCCTATTCTTTGCTGGTACCACGTATGCTGTGGAATCTTCATCCCTGTTTACTTTGGCACTATTAACATTTTCCGGTGGACTACCACAGCCCTGCAAAATTATCATTATGGCTGCTGCATGCTGCCAAGGACTGTGACAACTTGCGAACTTAACCGGTAATTACATTGCCTAAGGGATACAAATAATTTCATCATATCATATGCAGCATTTGATTTGTCATAATCTGGAGGGAGTACCCATTAAGGACTAATTCATTGGTTCTAATACTTTTTCATTTTTTAATATTTTTTATATTTTGTGGCTACATCAATCATGCACATGTTTTTATACATATAGATGATGTTTTTTTAGGATTATTGTCTAATAAATTGTTTTTTATCAGGATATCAACTGTCCATTGATATATTTTTCATATATACATCAGCGCTGGTATTTCTTTATTTATTTGTATTACTCTTTTTTAGGGGCTTACATCCCCTCTATACCAGCAGCTCTCTGACAGCGCTCGGTATTTGTGTGTTTTTATTTATATATTTCTGCATAATTACTTTATATTTGCAGGACTTTAAAAAGTAAATAAACGGTGGCTGGTAGGCGAAAAGATCTTTCTATTGTTGCTTTAGGACTTGTCCCCACTCATACGTAGACATCTTCTGGCTCAGAAATGCTCTAAGGTCTTTTTTTGCATTCCCCATATTTCTGAGATCTCCCCACAGTTCTGTCAGTATAAGGGGAATCTGGGGAGTGTGAAGGCCGTTTTGTGATGTAGAGGTTTTGACTCCTTGTCTTGCAGTAATAACCAATCACTTTTCAGTTTTATCACTGATTCCAGGGCAGGGGTGGGGAACCTTTTTTCTGGCAAGGGCCATTTTGATATATATAACATGGTACGCAATCGGGAAGCCGACTGCCTAAATACCGGCAGCCGGCTTCCCGACTGTCATATCCCGGCAAGGATGAAATGCCGGGCGTCTAGATGTAGACGCCCGGCATTTCCCCGACGCCGGGAGACCGGCGCCCGGCATCCCGATTGTATTGATGCCGGGCACCGCGAGCGGACAGCCGCGGGGGGGGGGGGGGGTAGGTTTAGGGCTCCCGGGGGGGACTTAGGGTTAGGCACCCCCCCCCGGGAGGGTTAGGGTTAGGCTAGGGGGAGGGAGGGTTAGGGTTAGGCACCCTGGGGGGGACTTAGGGTTAGGCACCCCCCCGGGGGACTTAGGTTTAGGCAGCGGGGAAGGGGGTGGTTAGGCACTTAGAGGGGGGATTAGGTTAGGCACTTGGGAGGGAGGTTAGGGTTAGGCACCCCTAAGGAGGGTTAGGGGGGTTAGGTTAGGTTAGACAATACTTACCTATCCACGATCAGGATTTCCAGCGCTCTCGGGCTTCCGCTGCCGGGAACTCTGCTGATGTCGGGCTGCCGCTGCCAGTAATCGAACCGCCGGCCATGCGGCCGGTGGTATTTCATACCAATTCCTATAACATTATTCGCGGGCCCGGTGCAGGCCACGCCCCCTCCGTGTGATGTCACATGGGTGCGAGGCCACAATCGCCAGTGATTACAGCAATGCATGGAGCATCCCGAGGATGCTCCGGGGAGCTGTAAGGGCAGCGGTGTGACCGTCTGAAGTGTCCTAAGGACGCTCCAGGCAGCACTGCTGCATAGATACTGGCTGTAGGGTAACCAGATGAGACTAGCAGAAAAAAAGCTCAGAGGGCTAAACCAAATGATTCCGAGGGCCTTATACGACCCATGGGCCTGAGGTTCCCCATCCCTGTTCTAGGGTAACTGCTTGTAGGATTTGCAATGCCCCCTGTGCCGCTACCTTCCACGGGAGCTAAAGCTTATCAGATCCACCTCCATGCTCCATGCTCAATGGCTGGCGATGTGTCCTGTTCTCCATAGTATCTTTTTTGGCTGTGGCTAGAAAGTTGCATTCTGCATTCATTGTTCCGGAGAACTTTGTCCCAGATAAGTTTTTCCAGCTTTGGACCTTATTCAGCGATGGCTGGTACTGTAGCAGCCGCTCTCTCACAATAGCGGTTACAGGAATATGCAAATACTAATCTCTGCATCCTTTTGTGCTCTTAGGCGTGATGGAGCGTATGAGCACTGAGACGTCTGCTTTTAGGCTGCGTAGTCTGTGCATTTGTGATGGAGATTGCGACACTTCCATAACACGCCCATGAAACGGCCCCTTATTACGTTCACTTTAGGTCACCTCCCAGTCTCCACCCTGAGATCGCAAACCCTCATCTCAAGTGTTAGTGATACCATACACAATTGCGAACGATATTGCACACATTGGCCCGCACGTGCGCAGTAAGGGTCGTCTAGACTTTTCACGCATGTGCAGGAGCAAAACGTCGCTCTACTGTGTAAATATCGGCCCTGCGCCCAGCTCTGAATCAGTGCTAAGTGCTGTGTTGTAATGAATTATTGGGCAATTCCCCAATGCAGTAGTGCTGTAGGTTCGACCTGTGGACAGTGGGCCGTTGTCCCCTAAACCTGTACTTGAGATCCTTTGCCGTGATTAGAAGGATCCCAGTCTCTTATGTACCAGTTTGCCAGCAGTTCTATCAGAGATTTTCCTTGATCTATCAGATCTTCCTTTCAGTGTAGCAGTTCCCTATCATTCCTGTTTGCTAATGAAGTTTCTGAGGTTTTAAAATTCCACTTTGCTAATAGCTTCTCGGCTTTGCACAGTAACTGACAATTATCTTTATTCTGGCGTCCCCAGTCAGCCGCTCAGATGGGCCCATTGTTGAGCAGAGACACAACAGCTCCGGGATCCTCTTAGTGTGGGATTCATTTACAGCCTAACAAGTCTGTTGTGTTCTGAGGCCATGGTTTTGGCACGCAGCACATTCACTGCCACATTTTGATATGTTAAGTTCATTGACCAGTAATTAGGTGTAAAGGGGCCTGGTCCTCAGTTGGGAGTAAAGCAAAAAAAAAAAAAGAAAAGTAACTGAGCTCTTGGGCATCAGATTGCAATGTAAGGGGGGCAAATACATTTATTATCTTTGAATGCAGGGTAAATACTGGCTGCTTTTGCATGTAGCCCACAAATGCTGAACAGGATTGTTATATTTTGTTGACAGTAATCATGTCGATGGTCATAATGTTGTAATGGTCATACTGTCAACATTGATCATGTCGACAACTTCATTTACATGTTGATAAAACAGTGTGTCCCAGTGCAGCACTCACTTACCTGGTATGGGATCTCCAAGCGCTCCAGCAGTGTCTTCTGAGTCCTGTGGTCAGCTAATAGTGACTTCTGGCGGTGAGCAGCGGTAACCCCTAACCCTCCCCTCCCGCAGCCTAACCCTAACCCTCCGCCTAGTGCTTAAACCTATTCTTCCCATAGCTTAGCCCTCCACCTAGTACTTAGCCTTATCCTTCCCGTAGCCTAGCCCTCCATCTAGTGCTTAACCCTGTCCATCCCATAACCCTCCCCTCCGCAGCCTGATCCTAACCCTCCCCTCCCGCAGCCTGATCCTAACCCTCCACCTAGTGCCTAACTCTCCCCTCCTGCAACCTAATCCTAACCCTCCCCTCCCACAGCCTAACCCTATCCTTCTATCTAGTTCCTGACCCTAGCCTTCCTGTTCTGTAGCCTAACCCTCCCCTTCCGCAGCCTAACCCTAACCATTCACTACCACAGTCTAACCCTAACTCTCTACCTAGTTCCTATTCCCTTCCTGCCCTGTAGCCTAACCCTCTCTTCCCACACCCTTACCCTCTATCTAGTTCCTGAACCTAGCCCTCCACCTAGTGCCTAACTCTAACCCTCTATCTAGTTCCCGACCCTAGCCTTCCTGTCTCCTAACCATCCCCTACCGCAGCCTAACCCTCTACCTAGTTCCTATCCCTATACTTCCTGCCCTGTAGCCTAACCCTCTCCTCCCACAGCCTTACCCTAATCCACCACACAGTGCCTAACCAGATCCTTCCCATCCCGTAGCCTAACCCTCCCGCAGCCTAACCCTAGCCCTCCACCTATTGCCTAACCCTCCATCTATTGCCTAACCCTAACCGTCTCTTCCCGAAGCCTAACCCTCCATCTATTGCCTAACCTTCTCGTCCCGTAGTCTAATCCTAACCTTCCACCTATTGCCTAACCATAACCTTCCCATCGTGTAGCCTAACCCTAGCCCTCCACCTATTGCTTATCCCTCTCGTCCCGTAGCCTAACCCTTCTGTCCTGCAGCCTAACCCTAACCTCCCCGTCCTGCAGCCTAACCTTGACCTTCCAGTCCCGCAACCTAACCCTGACCTTCTACTCTATACAGAATGTCAACACTTCACATGTTCACATTCTGCAGATGTTGAAATGTCCTATATTGACATTTTAACAATGTCAACATAACTGTTGATATTGTGGTGTCGACATAATGGCTGTGGACATAGTGACTGCATCCCATACTGGACACCTTTTTTTTTTGTTTACACTGCCATTTACATTTGCACACGCCCCTTACCGACCCTAAATCTCTTTGTACATCTGCCCACCCTGCAGTGCAGCCTGGTCTTACTAAGTTGCACAGTTATGTTCATTATTGGGCCCAAGCCGAGTAGAAACAAGTCGGTTGCAGATGGCCTTACACTATGTAACTAAATGCGGATTAGGGCCTCATTCAGACGCAATAGCGATGTTTTTCACAAATAAAGCTTTTTTTTTTTTGCCACCGCGCAAGGTATATTACCGCAGTCGCACGCTGTGAGTCTTTATCCGCAGTGCGATTTACAAACAGGGAGTGCATGGCGCCGCAGATCGACCGTTTCTGCGGGGGGTGTCACTTCCTGCATCTGTGATCCTGAACGCAGGTAACAGAGCTCCAGCGTCTCAGTTATGGCGGCCATTCTGAGTGGCCATAGACTTACTCATGGAAGTGATGTTTGCATGATCTGCATCTGATGCCGCAAACGTGTACGTGGTAGCGGACAGCTATGATGGCTGCGGTGGGCGTCTCCGTACAAGTCCCGGGGGCTGTTTTAGTGGTTTATTTTCGCAGATTCTCAGCTGCGGCAGTAATAGCGTAAGGTCAGACTCAGGCCCATAGATCAGTGTGCGTCTATGTAACTGTACTACCCCTATCCATACACTTATTGGTCCACAGCAATCCTCATTATCAGCGCACACCTTCACCAATCTTATACTTAGCGCAAGAGCTCTGTATGAAAACAGAAAGCTCTCTGCATAAGCACAATTCTACCTACCCTGCAGTTCTCTCAACATGCTGTTTCTAAACTGAGCGTCCGGTTGCCATCTAGTTATTGCCCTTTCAACGTGCAAGTCCAGATGTGACTAAGTTATGGACGACTCAGCTCGTATGTCTTGCTTTAAATTTGTAGACTGCAGTAATGCTGGCAATCGATGGTTTGATGGTGATGCTAGATGGCTTTTGCCATCAGTGGCTGGGTTCCGATGGTTCCACGGTTCATCAGTGGACGACACGGCAGAGTTTTAGACAAAGGTTTTCAAACATTCTGCTCTCGTCCTATAGTGAGCTCAGTACAGAACCAGTTTAACGGGCAGATGGACGTCTGTTTTATTTCATTGTAAATTAACGCTCCATAGTCTCCGAGCAGCGAATGGATCAGTTGTGATGATTATTAGTAAAAAGAAGATAAAGGGCCTGATTCAGAGCCGTTCGCTATTTGCGGTCGTTCGTTCAAAAACAAGGGGTGGCTATTCAAATGATCCGTTCGCAAATTGCAGTCTGTTCACACCTCTAAGTCTGAACGAGCGAGCAAAACATACGCTCGTTTATTTCTTAAAAACGCCCCCTGGCCGCTCGCACCATACGTCATGTCCGCTATTTATTAGATTAATCGAGTACATCGAACAGAATATGAACTGCTCGCTATTCTTGTGGTTGGTTTTTTCAACCGCTATTTTGCGAGCAGTTCTGAGTTAAAAAAAACCAAGGGACGTGGTCATTGACGCTGCTGTATTAATTATGCACACCCATAAAACGCCCGTTTTGACCTTTAAGCACTCCTGCGTTCGGATCTCCACTCCCCATTTTCAAGCACCTTCCCCTGTTACCACCCACATACGCCTCATTCTGTCACTCAAAATAGCAGGCACTCGCTATATTGCGTACAAATGGTTTTCGGCCGCACTGACTGGTTCGCGCATGCGTACTAAAAACCGTACGCATGCGCAGATGTGCGAACATCGCTCGGAACGAGCGTACTGCCGATAGCGAGTGGCTCTGAATGAGGGCCAGAGTCGAGTATTAATTAACATAGAACATACATATTTATAACCAGTAGGTGTCGCTGTTACTACTGCTGGAATCATCTAAAACTTCCAGAACATCAAATCAATAACACAGAATACACAGGATCTATATAAATAATTGTTAATAAAGATAAATGAAATAGTAACATTTTAAATAACAACCTTGCTGAATAAAATGTAACTTTATAGTTTTAAAACCTCTTTTCATGCTTATTTTGAGTAATAATAATAAATGTGTAGAGTTTTCGCAGTAAACTTACTTTGTGTAATTCTCTTACTTCCCAGGTCTTATTCTGCGCTGACCTGAAGAGATTCCAGAGACCAGGAGAACCCCCTAAACCTAAGACCAAATCTAAGAAGAAACTGAAAGCGGAAAGCTGAGCCAGAGGGTCTATATATTTTTTTATAAATGCGAACCAGATGATCAATTATATTGTCTTTTTGTAAGTTTTATCAGCTTATTGTATTCCTGGGTGTCAGATGGATGTCATTAGAACCATGATATTGTACAGCTCTAAAGAACAATATTTGTTTCTTTTTTACGCTCAAAGCACATTTACCTACTCTCCCAGAATTTGCGGGAGGCTCCTAAATTTGCTGTTAGCCCCCCTCCCCGCCCCTGGGAGAGTGGCCGGATCCCCCGCATACCACCCACAGTGGGCAGGATGGGGAGATAATTGCCGGGAATCGCGGCTCCGTATGGAGAGGGTAGGTTTACATGATGCATAATTTAGCCCCACCCCCTTCCTGCAGATTTGCCGCAGTTTGCCGTGATGTTCCTAGGTCATTAGGCTCCGTCCCCGAAGTGGCGAGCTGTGTCTCCTTTCAGGGCTTGTCCCAGAGAGATTTAAAAAGTTACTGTGCTGGTGTGTCCCTGTCACAAACACTGATCAATTGTAACGATAGTAGATATCCCATGTATTTAATAAAAATTAGCATCAATACAAATACATACATGAACACAAGACAATATCAATAGGACTAAACCACAAATACATAATTATATATAAAGTGGCTACTAATATGACACAATGTTAGCTCATAAATAAATAGATACATGAACGGGGCTCTATCCACTATTCCTAAATGGGCTCCATCTGAGCAGGTGTCATCAGGACTCCTCCAATTGCTCCAAGTACACTTGCAGGCCATGACTGTTTAAATAATATATGTTTATAAACATTTTTTACTTACATCAAGTGTTGGATTTCTTTCATACCATGGTTGCCAATCCGTGAATGACATTTATTTATATATGGGACACTGTTGTCACACAATCCCCATTGGATACCACTGTGGTTCATTTATCTATTTATTTATGTGTCATATTAGTACAGGTTGAGTCTCCCATATCCAAATATTCCGAAATACGGAATTATTTTGGCATGACACAGATAATGAAACCTTGGATTTTTGATGGTTCAATGTACACAAACTTGTCTAAGGCACAAATTATTACAAATATTGTACAAAATTACCTTCAGGCTGTGTGTATAAGGTGTATATGAAACATAAATGAATTTCATGTATGTACACAAACTTTGTTCGAGCCACAAAATTATTGAAAATATTGTATAAAATGACCTGCAGGCTGTGTATAAGGTGTATATAACACATAAATGCATTCTGTGTGTATATTTGGGTCCCATTCCCAATATATTTCATTATGATATGCAAATATTCCAAAATACGGAATATTCCGCTATCCAAAATATCCCTGGTCCCAAACATTTTGGATATCGGAGACTCAACCTGTAGCCACTTTATATACAATTAGGCATTTGTGGTTTAGTCCTATTGTTATTGTCTTGTGTTCATGTATGTATTTGTATTGATGCTAATTTTTATTAAATACATGTGATATCTACTATCGTTACAATTGATCAGTGTTTCTGACGGGGACACACCAGCGCAGTATTTATTTATTATTATTTTGTACACTTTTGAGGCTGGCATACCTCTTTTGTACTGCTGCAGGGTGCCTCCAATTCAACAGTTTCACACAGGTCCATTACCTTCCGTGTTTCTTTGCTGAGATTTAAAAAGTTGTCAAGTATGGTTTAAATACGTTAATTTAATTAATTAAAAAAAAAAAAGTCAACAAATGTGAGCAGGTCCTTTAGTCCCATTCCTGCGCCAGTCATTTATATCACGAGTCAGTTTTGGCAGCAGCATTGTTTGTGGCAGGAAGAGCAGAAGATAAATTCTGTATTGGGGAGTGTTGTGTATTGGCTTAGGAGAATAATGTCTGATCAGGCGATATAAATCCACTTCTGCAAGTCCGGGCTTGTTCAGGATCAAACCTCATTATAAATAGAGAAGATGACTGACCTAGTTTACAGATTAACTCACTTGGATGCGAAATCTACTTTCTCCAAACCTATTTCAATCCTTAAAACCAATCCATCCTAAAAAATAAATGTATGGGCTAAATCAGGCTTGCCCATAGGCAAACGCAGGGGGGGTTTCCATCTGCCTGGAAACCCCCCTCCCCAGCCCACACAATGACCACAGTAGAAATAGTAATATAATAGATTGTTACTAGTGCTGCATGTTCTTCTCAGTATCACAAATGAAATAATTAGCACCACTCGTGGATCTTTTAACATGTATTAGACAGTAATAAATAACCTGTGCACCAACTAGGAGATCTGGAAAACATGCACTGTTAGGGATGTGCTACTATAGAGCCCAATCTGTACATATATGTCCAGGGAAGTGCTAAGTTATTCTGCCGCTCCCCCAGACTCCCGATTTTGCTCTGATACTCTGGAATGGTGCCCACATCTAAAATAAATACAATCAGCTCAGGCAGGATGCCCTACTGCCGCATCTGGCTTATTGTGATCGCTGGTCCTGTATATTCTGGAATTATGATACACAATACACATTGTATGATGCCTTTTAAAATTGGTTGAGTACTAATTCCACCCTCTTCATGGACTGGCCACACTTGCTCTAAAATCAAGCATTTGGAAACCCCCCTCTAGAAATCCTGCGTTTGCCACTGTTGCCTACCCTCCCGATTTGGTCGGGAGCCTTCCCCCCCCCCCCCTGTAAAGGCAGGCAAGCCTCCCGGCCGCCACCTGCCCCCCCAGACTACTACATGAAACCCCTGCAACAGGGGGGGGGCCCCGATGATGCGATTCAGTATTTTTGGCATTCTGAAGAGGGGGCGGGGCCACAATGATGCGGTCACACCCTGGCTCTGCACCCATACGGAGTCAGTGCCCAGCCACGCCCCCCACTGTATGCAGGCATTCAGCTCCCTCCCGGAAGGAGAGAGCTGAATATCGGCAAGTATGGGTTAAATGCATACAGCCTACTTTGTTGATCCAAGTGCAGATGGATTGTAGCTTTATCATGGCTTTACCCGCTACCGTAAAATGCCTTCTCGGCAGCTGGGCCATAGCGTGATGCATTATGGGAGAGTAGGCAAGTATGGTTATGTGTATACTATACCTATATCTCTCTGTACAAGTGTATGTATATATATCGGGATTGTTGCCTATCTGCCTTTGCGCTAGTGACTTCGGACCTGCACCCGTCAGTAGCTGCCGTATTCTGGATTATGGAGGATTATCGCACAGGAACAAGACTGACATAGGGCTCTGAGAGGATCATGACTGGAGTATGTGTCTATGCTTGCCGAGTTAGGGTGTCTAGAATTTGTTAACATGCTAAAATATAGCGATTAAACAGTATACACTACATTAGACACATGGAAAAAGAATATAAAGGAATACCAATATAAGTATATGTCATACAGATTTGTGTTGATCTGTGATTCTCAAACTGTGTCTCGGTGATATAACTGGTTCCTGATGAATTGATGGACCACAGTCTGCTGCTATTGGTTTAGCGCACAATATGGCTGCCTCCGCTGGGCAGGAGAAGGGTGTCCTGTAATTAGTGCCATTTTTCCCTGACATTTTATTTTTTTTTCATTATTTAGCTGCAATTATTTAGGGCTGGAGGGCTATAAAAATGACCATATTATGTGCCCTTTTAGGGAGAATTCAATTACCCATAGTAAATTACAACGAGCAATAACAGGAGGTAGCCTCGGGCTTTAGCACCCAAGGCTATTCAATTAGCCTCCCGAATTTGCCCGATAGCTGTGTTAATGCCCATTAAATGAACGTGTTAACGGGCTTTAACACTGGTTATCGGGCGTTAACACACAGAATTCGTGTAAAGTACGCCGATTTGTGCGTTAACTGGCTGTTATCACCTGATAACTGCAGGGTTAACGCAGATTTCTTTTGGGTCTCGGGAGACCTAAAAAGAAATCCCAGATAAGCAGGGATAATTGCTCGAATTAATCAGCGCAGTCTCCTGGTGCATCCTGATCGCATCGCATTGTAACTTAGATGCTTTTTCGGCAAAAAAAAAAAAACCCGCCCGGCCCTAGCAGAGTCTCGTGGGACCTGGTGGCTTACTCACCATCCAAAATGAACCACTCTTAAGGTGGGTGCACACCTGACAGATATATCTCCAGATGATGGTCGTTCATACCCACTGAACGACCATCATCTGCAAGCTGCAGTGGGGCCCGGGGGGCGAGTAGGGGGCATGGCCTAATCGCGGATGGCGTGGCCACGCCCCTTTTTTTATTTTTAAAAATACATTTGCAGCACTGGGGAGGGAGACGCTGTGTGCCCCTCAGCCCGGCGCACAGCCAATCGGGGGTACGATCAGCGTGATCGCTTCCCCCTTTGGCATAGGAGACTGCTCGGGCTGCTGCTTTAGCAGCCTCGGACCGTCTCCCAGTGCAGCCCAGCACACAGCAGCGTGTGCTGGGCTGCTGTGGATGGGGAGCTGTGCCGGACCCGGGTAAGTAGTACCCGCTAGGGGCTCCCCCACCCCTCTCTGCACCCCTATGTACGGGCGATCGGCTGATCACACGCACACTTGCCGATGGACAGATATGTCTGCATTGTTTGTTCTGTCTGATATGTCTGTACACACTGGCCGACGGGGGGACGATATATTAGCCGATCAAAAGTAATTGTATTACACCAACGTTTCAGAGCCCAACGGGTTAATAAAAGAGCGTGATTGACGCTTGTTTGTCTATATATATATATATATACATATATATACACACTGTCTACTTCTCAGCTATAATTACTATATACACTTATTTGACTGTCACGACACCAGTATAATCATTATGTTTGCTCGATGTGTCTGTCACTGTGACATTGACAATCTGTCACGTTATCATACTTGTTTGTTATTTTATGCTGTTACCTAAGGACTGTTACATAATCAGACCTAACCTATGTTTATATAATAGACAGGTTACACTAGAACCAGACCCACGCAGACTGGACATCAAATCAGACCATGCAGGACAGTCCTGCGGTTACCAAAGGCAACCTTCAGTGCACGGTACATTTTCCTAGAACGTTGGACAATGCATAGGATGGATTTAATGGACTGGGGAACCATACATAAAAGGAGCATCGGTGCTTTATGCTAAAAACATGTAGGGGCAGGGCAGGGGTGTATCTAGGAATCCGAGCGCCCCAGGCAAACTAATGGACTGGCGCCCCCCTCCCCGCATAATTTCTGAATAATTACACTATACATTAAATAAGTGCTTAAAATGATTCCCCAGCTACCCCCCTATGCAGTGCCCCCAGTAGCGGCCACCCCCTATACAGTGCCCCTAGTAGTTACCCCCCCTCCCATACAGTGCCCCCAGTAGTAATCCCCCCTATGCTGCATTGCTCCCAGTAGTAGTCCCCCCTATACAGTGCCCCCAGTAGTAATCCCCCCTATGCTGCATTACTCCCAGTAGTAGTCCTCCCTATACAGTGCCCCCAGTAGTAATCCCCCCTATGCTGCATTACTCCCAGTAGTAGTCCCCCCTATACAGTGCCCCCAGTAGTAATCCCCCCTATGCTGCATTACTCCCAGTAGTAGTCCCCCCTATACAGTGCCCCCAGTAGTAATCCCCCCTATGCTGCATTGCCCCAGTAGTCGTCCCCCCTATACAGTGCCCCCAGTAGTAATCCCCCCTATGCTGCATTACTCCCAGTAGTAGTCCCCCCTATACAGTGCCCCCAGTAGTAATTCCCCCTATGCTGCATTGCCCCCAGTAGAAGTCCCCCCTATGCTGCATTGCCCCCAGTAGTAGTCGTTCCCCCTATTTAGTGCCACCAGTAGCACCCCGCCCCCCATAAAGTGCCCCCAGTAGCGGCCACAACCCCCCATAAAGTGCCCCCGGTAGCAGCCACCAATTATACAGTGCCCCCTAGTGAAAAAATAGGCAGGGCCCCCCTGGGATGATGGCATAAACCAAGGAAGGCTGAACCTTAATGGAGGGGCACAGGGCAGGGAAGGCTGGACCTGGGGGGCAGAGGACAGAGAGGGCTGAATCTGGGGGGCACAGGACAGGGAGGGCTGAACCTATTGGGGTAACAGGGATGGCTAGACATGGTGGGGGGTGGCACAGGGCAGGAGAACTGGACCTTAATGGGCGGGCACAGGACAGGGTCAGGAGCTTTGTACCTGGTTGCAGCTGGCACACGACACCGGCAGACAGGTATGGAGGAGAAATGGCACTGGCGGTATTTTGAATATGGCGCCGGGCACAAGCCAATCAGAGCTCGCAGAACGGCATGCCTGACTGTCTGTGCCAGCGGTAATCAGCTTGCGGCCCAGCATAGATCTGCACCACTGCCACCCGGTTCCCCCTCTGTTACCGGGCCCCGGATTTCAGTAAAAATCTCATCTACAGACCTGATCTGAATTGCTAGAAAATCAGACCATATAGATGGCAATAGATTACACTGAATCAGAGGTAAATGCCCAAATTGATCAATAATAATAATAACAACAAGAATGGTAGAAAATCTGTATATGAATTGGTGAAACTGAAGTTGTCAGTGTTTTCTGATCACGAGTCTGATTCAGAGAGGAGAAGCTACTGCAGCCGCAAATGCGTCTTTTTAAGCAATGTGACTATCTTTGTGCCAATGCCGCAGCCACACCCCCACGATGGTTGTACCACGTGCCCTTCATTGGGCACACTGCAAGTAACTATAGCCCCATTATATACAGCAGGGCGTGATCAAGCCCTCACACACCTGACCACACACCCCGAGTTCCAGGGCATGATAAACACACTCCCTAGTGCCACGTCTATAGCTCCGCATGCTGGATATAGTTATCAGCATCTGTAGTTATCCTGTATTTATAGACCAGTTTTACATGTAGTTTCCATCTGCTGAGATATTACAGTGTGTGTAAGCAGCATTACGGTCTATGCTGCACTGGGAAGCCCTGCTGTGATATTACAGTGTGTGTGTAAGCGGCATTACGGTCTATGCTGCACTGGGAAGCCCTGATGTGCTATTACAGTGTGTGTAAGCAGCATTACGGTCTATGCTGCACTGGGAAGCCCTGCTGTGATATTACAGTGTGTGTAAGCAGCATTACGGTCTAAGCTGCACTGGGAAGCCCTGCTGAGATATTACAGTGTGTGTAAGCAGCATTACGGTCTAAGCTGCACTGGGAAGCCCTGCTGTGATATTACAGTGTGTGTAAGCAGCATTACGGTCTATGCTGCACTGGGAAGCCCTGCTGTGATATTACAGTGTGTGTAAGCAGCATTACGGTCTATGCTGCACTGGGAAGCCCTGCTGTGATATTACAGTGTGTGTAAGCAGCATTACGGTCTATGCTGCACTGGGAAGCCCTGCTGTGATATTACAGTGTGTGTAAGCAGCATTACGGTCTATGCTGCACTGGGAAGCCCTGATGGGGGAATCACGGTTATGGGACCAATTAGGTGAGAAATGATTGATCTGCTGCTATATAGCTGGGAGTATTGCAATTGTTTTACAGCACACCCTGAGAAGTAGTGCGGCAGTAAAGAGATTAGGATCGCAAACGATAACGGGAAATCAGCAGCCATTCTTTATGCAAACAAAACCTAATTTAAAAGATGATTTTACTTTAGCAAACATGGCGTATAACAAAGCAGTCGCTTGTGCTGTGGTAATTACTGTATGTTGCATAGATATTATTTTGCTAATGGAGGTTCTTTAACTAGTGTTCTCCACTTATTGTTTTATTTTTATCTATTCCACCTCCACCTAGGATGGTGATAGGCAACAGCCAGTCCTGGGGCCATATGTGGCCCTTCTGGTCATCCCTTGCAGCCTCTTCCAGCTTCCTTGTCATATGATACCCCATTTACACTGGAGCTAAAACCCAGGTTATTGCAGGGTTAACCCGGGCAGCTCCCTGGTGTAAAAGGGGAGAGGGTTGGATCGCCGGTCAGTCCAACCCAGGTAAATAGCAGGGATTAACACGGGAGTAACCCGTGAAACCCTGCTGTTTGTACGGCGCACTCCGGGTCTTGATGACCTGCAGTGCGCCGCAAGCCGGCCGATTGGTCCGGTTTCAGTTGCGCTTGGAGATGATGTCATCTCCAAGTGTCCACTTTCACGCCGGAAAAGCCGGATCCGGATAGGAACCCTGGGCCTTATTCAGACCCGGTCGCAAGCGATGAACGCTCGCAACCGGGTCGACGTTTGCCCACTGGGCATGCGCACAACAGAGCCGGCTCTGTTGTGCGCATGCACGAGACCCGGCTAGCGACGGGCGCTCTGTCGCTCCGGGTCTCGCACCAAAGGGGGCGAGCTGTTTATGGTGATTGACAGCTCGCCCCGTTTGGTAGGCGTGGCCGGGGTGTGGCTTCACAAACGGAGGCGTTCCCAAGCGAACGCCTGTCGTTTGTGGGCGGCCCCACTGACATCACCAGTGATGCTCTTCCTTCTTTATTATGTGGTGCCACCAGTCACGAGTGATGTCAGTGGGAGAGATTTCAGCTCTATTAGAGCCAGAAGCTCTCTGGGGCTTGCGGCCACTAGACCCTACCACAAGGGTCTCGTCACAAGCCCGATGGTCGCGATGGTCTTGACCATCGCAACCATCATCCTGGCCGCTCGCTATAGCTGTGCGGGTCAGACTCTGAATTTTGGTGGAAAAGGGGTATTAGTTTGTTATTGCTTGTAATCCTTGTTTAAAATGGCTGCTGATATGTTATTACATTCTATGCCCCGCCCCGTTATACTTACAGGCTCCTCTCTCCCGTCTGTCCTGTTGTGACAGTGCGAGCCGTTGGCGCACGCTCGCGCTACACACATCCGACTTTTATTGTTAAATGTATAAATTTATCTTACTACTGAGATTCAGAGTAACGTGTGGCCCTTTTGAAGTTCTGTGGCCCCTGAAGTGCATTGCGTTGCCTATGACTGATTTAGAGTAATTTAGCACAAGTGCTATGTAACTTATATACAGTCCTGATTCATCATTGTCCTCTACATCTTTTGGGTTCTGGCTGTGACATATTATACTTTAGATAGAACATTTGGTTCAGGTGCGCCCGAGCTCTCAGGACTGCTATAGCTGTCTATAATATGCCATACCATGATGTAAATATAATTCCTTACAGCCAAGCCTCAGGCGTTATACAAAGTGATTAGTGTTAGCAGACAGTATATATAAGGTAAGCACAGATACTCTTGGAAGAAGGGGGACATAAAAAAAAAAAGTGAGGAACCCAATAAAAGACACCTGCTGTGGGGGTGTATCTTGCATGTTTTCACACTGCACATGCTCTGTAACTGACTTACGCAAATTTGGTCAATGCAGAGTCACACTGTCAGACTTGTATTTGTTTGTGAATCCGGTGTCTGAGAAAAGTGTATATGGGTGGCTGGAGGTGTGTAGAGAAAGCTGGCAGGCCTGAGGAGACCTCCTGGCATGAGGTAGAGAACACTTCCCTGACCGGGATTCAAACTCGGGTCTCGGCGGAGAGATGCCGGATCAATGGAGCAGGAACCAGCAGAATCTCACTGTGCAGCATGGATGGTATATACACACAGGTGTGGTGCTGGTTCAGGTAACTGGAATAGGCTGGAATTACCTGTGCAGCCAGTGGAATAGCTGCCGCAGGTGTAGCACACTTGCAGTAATCTGTGCAGCAAACAGGAACAAAACTGTACAAATGGAAATCCAGGCATGCAATAGGAGCACAGCATAGCTTACTCAGTAGAGACTGAGATTAGACATTGTACTGGCAATTAGGTAGAGTCAGCAGCTGGGATTTATACCCCTGGGGTCCCCAGGATAGGCTGAACCGAGTCAGGTGGCACAGGGAGGCTCAGGCTGTCACTCAATTGGATGCTGCAGTCAACTGATCGAGACTTGTCATCACAGAACTTTAGCACAGGCTTTGATGTTGTCTGAGGCCTAGCAGGCCTGGAAATACTGCAGCGGCGCAGCCTGTATGACCAGGATGTGACAAAGCACTTGCAGAATAGGTAAGTGACTTGGCGGCAAGGAAAACAGACCCGGGTTGTGACACACATGCATTTCAAGCACATCTACCCTTAGGGGGTATATTTACCAAAGTGCAGGTTTTTAGAAGTGGAGATGTTGCCCATAGCAACCAATCAGATTCTACTTATCATTTATCTAGAACCTTGTAGGAGATAATAGCTAGAACCTGATTGGTTGCTATGGGCAACATCTCCACTTCTAAAAACCTGCACTTTAGTAAACATACCCCAAGAACTGGAGAGGCATAACTAGGTTGTAAGTGGGCACTTTCACACAGGCAGAAATTAGTGCGGGCTTGCCGACACAACTGCGGGCTTCGTAGAATTGATTGGAAGTGTAAATACGTCTGACACAAGGGCGCACCGAAGATGACATGCGTATGCATAGGGGGCGTGTGCTCTGTTAGAATCGTACAGCTCCGCATAGTGGAGAATATATAACTTTATTTCCGCCTAACTCTGCACCAGGCCCAGGAGGCCCATTGTACCTAGAAACAAGAACGTTCTCCAGGTTCACAGTGTTATCTCAAATTCAGTACGTCCTGTACTGATAAACGCCTTACACTTTGAAATGCATATCTGTCAATGTCACTAGTGGCTCTTTCATATAAGAATATTTATATTTTACCTTTCGAAAGGTGACCAGATATAATGTATCAGGTCTTATTTACAGGCTAGTACAGGAAAATCACAGCGAGGCAGTTGGGTAAATACAGTAATCTCCCTGTACATGATGTAAACAACGCGTGACGGATAAACAATCACTACACACTAAAGGTATACGTTTGTGCTCCTAGCCTGAATTTTCTACCCTCAGGCCAAGCAGATAAGATGTATTGTAGCACATAAAAGGGACGCTGTGTACTGCATTGTTTTCACGTATGAACTGTGGGTTATTTTTAGCAAGACAAATTTGTCTGTTTGACAAGCGCTGATTATTTCTTTGTGCCAGTAACAATTACCTACCCTCGAAAGATTACTACGAAACAAGACGTTGCAGCAAGTATATAAAGGCAGGGCGACTGCAGAAGACAGACCGAGTCCTGCTCTTGTACAGCACGAGAAGAGCTGCGTCTGGTGCTACAAGCCAAGAAACTAGTGTGGGAATGGGTAACGAGAGACGGATTGAAAGATCTACTTCCCTGTTATCCAGTACTGAGAGTAAGGAGCTCATTTTTGTGCCCAGGCATCAGGGCCGCCTTGTTGACCATTTGGAGAGTGGGATAACATCTGCACAACCAAACAAGATGTCAAGTAGGAAATCTCAACCAGAAGGGAAGGTGGCCACCAAAACTGAACCATCGGTGGTAAAGAAGTCTGGAAAAGCTTCATCTGTAAAGAGTGAAGATCCTAAGAAAAATAATTACATCAGATTTCCGCCTCTGCCAACCAAGGTCTCCTCGACTCCAAGAAAGGCAAAGTTTTTGCCCTTTCCATCCAAACAGCCGGTGGTGCAAAGAAGGCGTCTGTCTGTCCCCGAGGAGTCTTTAAACAGACCGGCTAAGTCCATCTTGAAGAAAAGGCATTCTGTCTCTACAGAATACAATACGCTAGCTCCAATGAGTGGTCAACTGGACGTGCCAGATCTCTGGAGGCTTCCATGGGAGAGGGAATTCTACTTCCCACCGATCACCCACAACGGTATTCTGGTCTTCCTTGACAATGATGGGTCGCTTCCACCAATGCTTCGCCGACTCAGCAACAGCGATACCTACAATTACAGCCAAGAGTTTATGCAGGCACTCGATGATATGAAGAGCAGGCCGGCATCGTGATGCAGAAACTGAAATGGACTTGTTTTACACCAAGGAAAGGAAAGTCATCGGTCCATGTAAAATGATGCAGTAGTGGTAAATGATATGGACACTACATTTACCACTTATTTTGGAAGAATCTAGGAAACGGCGCCATTAGTGTTGTCAGCGGTGGGGACAATTTTTACTTAGACCTTACATGAAGTAAAAAACAACAACATATCAAACCTCCACATCCAGCGAGATAATGTCCTCTATAATCTGCAAAACTGTAATAGTCTCACGTATTGTATAAGTATACAGATCACCTCCACGCATCAATTATAGCCTTTATGCCGACTGAACCAAACCGCAGCCTATCAATTCAGCATGAACTAGTGACATCACCCAGAGATGGGTGCCTCGTGCCTCAGTGATGTTAGTGAGTCAGTGGCTTTCTCATAAACAGAAGATAAAATAAATAGAGAAGAAAAAATATTGGAGGTACTTCGAAATGCTGACTAATATTGTAATTAAAAATGTAATCTTTATTACTTATCCTTCTACATTAAAATTTTGCTTTACAGGATATTTTTTTATATAATATATATAACATCTTTATTATAGTGAGTTTATGGTAGCGTTGTCCGGTTATGGGTCAACGTTCTCCCAGCAGACGCCAGTCTATGTTCTATGAAAGTCACTAGAGTGTTTATATGATAATCCTTGTCCTCTCATATATGTAATTATGTTTCTCTACCTCACAAAACAAATCGATAAATGAGAATTATCTCTCAGTGATTCCTTTTATTTTTACATTTTCACTCGTGATGTCATGTATGAAACAGACCTTAGTTGTGTTCATGTTCTTTTGTTTAATAAAGTTTCTGATAAGTCACTCGTGCTCCCGTTGTGTATTACCACAGCGTATATACCGTCATACAGCAACCCAGGCTCTGTCACACATACGTAGTATAGTAGATCATGGGGCTTATTCAGTGATGGGAGCAAGGAGGGGGGAAGCAACTAACTTAGTACCTGGAGCAAACCATGTTGCACTGTAAGGGGTGAAAACTGAATATTCATTTATTATGTTTGCATTCAGGGTAAATGTTGGCTGCTGTTGCTTGTTTATTTTTGCACTGCAATTTAGGTTTTAGTTCAAACACGACCCTCCAAAAATATAAATCGCTCTGTACATTGTACATCTGCCCCCACCTGAGGCGCAGCAGCATGGTTTTATCAAGTTTTTCTGCTTTGCTAGAACGCAGGGGTGTGTATTTACTAAAGTGCAGGTTCTTAGAAGTGGAGATGTTACATATATCAGCCAATCATATTCTTCCTATTTATCTAGCACCTTCTAGAAGATAATAGCTAGAATTTGATAGGTTGCTATGGGCAACATACCCCTCAGAATCAGGCCTCGTATGTGGTTGTATTTGTTTCCATTCACAGGGAGGTGCCTGGCTTATTTATTACAGAGAGTAAAGCTGGGTACACACTTTTTTCGATTGCAGGCTGATCAAGTAAAACTCTCCCAATCAGCCTTGCAGTCTGTCCCCAGTGTGACCCCCTGACAGCTGCCTGGGAGCCGCGTACACACTGGGCCTGATTCAGAGCCGGACGCTATTTGCGCTCGCTCGTTCAGAAAAAGGGGCTGGCTATTTAAATTGAGCTCTCGCTCTTTGCGGTCTGTTGACGCCTCTATGTCTGAGCGAGCGAACGAAATATGCGCTCGCTATTTTGTAAAGACGCCTCCTGGCCGCTCGCATCATACATCATCTCCGCTATTTATTAGATTAATCGGGTACATCGAAAGGCATCTGAACTGCTCGCAGTGCTTGTGGTTGTATTTTCCTACCGCAATCATGCGAGCAGTTCAGGCTAAGGAACAACCAAGTGACGTGGTCGTTGACGCTGCTTTGTTAATTATGCACACCCTTAAAACGCCCGTTTTGACCTTTTGGCACGCCTGCGTTCAGATCACCACTCCCTGTTTTCAAGCACCTTCCCCTGTTACCACCCACAAACGCCTCATCCTGTCACTCAAATTAGCAGGCATTCGCTATTTTGCGGGCACACAATTTCCGACCGCAATGAATGGTTTGCGCATGCGTATTACAACCCATACGCATGTGCAGTTGTGCGAACATCGCTCGGAGCGAACGAGCGGCCGCTTACGAGCGGCTCTGAATCAGGCCCACTGTGCAGACGGGATACAGTCAGGAAGCCGACAGTCGAAATGTCAACCGTCGGCTTCCCGACTGTCTAATCCCGGCAGGGGTCTAATGATGCCTGTCATTTTACCTACGCCGGGAGCCCAACGCCCGGCATACCGATCGAAGGTAAGTCAGGCGACAGGCACGAACAGCCGCGGGGGGAGGGTTAGGTTAGGGGCTCCCAGGGGGGACTTAGGGTTAGGCAACCCCCTGGGAGGGTTAGGCTAGGAGAAGGGGGGTGAGGGTTAGGCACCCCTTCCCCTAGGAGACTTAGGTTTAGACTGCGGGGAAGGGAGGGTTAGGTTTAGGCACTTACAGGGGGGGTTAGGGTTGGGGTGGGGGGTTAGGTTAGTGAATATAGAAAATACTTACCTGTCGGGATCTTCACTGCTGGTGTTCCAGCATCGGGATTCTAACCGATCCCGTGCAGACGTAGCACAGTGTCTAAGGGGCTTCTATGGGATCGGGATATCGAACCGATAAATATTAAACAGTACATAAGATGCGACCTCCCAATCCCGACCATTGCAAGAGCATTAAAAGCTGTTTATAGGCTGACGCTCCTGCATCGGGACAGCGTACACAACCATACAATCCAATGGCCGTTCTCTCGATATTGGATGAACGGGCCGAGGATTGTATAGGTGTGTACCCAGCTTAAATGCTGCATCCCAGAGGTGCCAATCAGATGGCAGCAGTCATTTCTCTAACACTTTAGAAAATAAAAACTACCATCTGATTGGTTGTTATGTGACACAGAATATTCCTGCGCGCTGTTATAATCGGCCTAATATTAACACTGCAATTAAAAACTACTCTGACTGAAAGTACAGATAATATAAGTAGATTTATAGATTACGCAGAGGTAAACAAAACCAGGAAGACCTATGTGCTAACCTGACATCTATCTATGGTTTATTGTTTTCTATTTGCAGTAGGAGAGGTCACCAGGTGCACCTGTAATAATCTGGCTCCGTGTGGGTTCAAGAACTGTGACATGTCCGTTATCTCTCCTGATCTGTCTATGCACAACTAATAATTAGCTTTAGACAAACAGCTCTGAACGGCGACTGGTATGAGCAAAGATATGATTGCCTGCCGTCAGTTTCGATGTGTAACCTTCTTGTATTTAAACACTGATATGAAAACAAGTGATTTTTGTTTTCTGCCACCGTTAGCTTACCGAGAAATAGCTGCAGTGTTATAAAAATTAAGATATAAATAAGCCTGCATGGAATACATGGTCAGGTGAGGTATTATTTGATAAATAGTGCTTAAAGGGGCCTATCCATTAGCAGATAAATTTGAACGATGAACGATTTATCGTTCAGTCGTTCAATTTGTCTGCTAATAGATAGGCTCTGAACGATAAAAATGCGCACTCCCGCGGCCGACAAATTTGGTCTTTTGTCTCTCCAACATGTTGGTCAATTATCGTTTATCGCGATAAACGACGAACGATTTTTTTTTTTATGAATATGTATAGAAACATAAAAAAAAATCCACTCTCAGAATGATGTCATGCAATATCGTTCGTCGTTTGCAAAAATCTGTCATGTACATGACAGATATCTGTCACAGCAGCCCCAGGAATTTTCAAAAGATAAATATTTTGTCTTTCATCTTTTGAAAAGATTTGCTAATGGATAGGCCCCTTAAGCCTTCAATGTGTATAGATTGAGTCTCCCATATCCAAATATTCCGAAATACGGATTTTTTTTGGCATGACTCAGATAATGAAACCTTTGATTTTTTGATGGTTAAAAATGTCCACAAACTTTGTCTATGGCACAAATTATTAAAAATATTGTATAAAATTACCTTCATGCTGTGTGTATAAGGTGTATATGAAACATAAATGAATTTCATTTCTGTACACAAAACTTTGTTTGAGCCACAAAATTATTGAAAAATATTGTATAAAATGACCTGCAGGCTGTGTGTATAAGGTGTATATCTATCTATACTATATAAAAGCAAAGATTTGTCTTTCTATACAAATCCACAGTTTACAAGCCACAATCGTGAAATTTTACATATGAGTAGGGCCGGATTAAGGCCCTGATTCAAAGCCGTTCGTTAGAGGCATTACGCTCGTTGCGTTCCGATGTTGACTAACCGCGCATGCGCCGGTGTTACACTGCGCATGTGCGTACGGCTGATTGCGAGTTTTTTTTGTCTCGTTCGTCAAATAGCGTACAGGAAGTGACATGTCAAATGTGATTGACAGAACCGGACGTTTTTGGGCATTGACGGGGGTGGAGATGGAAAAACGCAGGCGTGGCGAGGCGTTTTTGGGGCGTACATACCTTAACAAATGCGAACGTCAAATGTGTTCGTACAGACTCATACGTCACTGGATGATCCTCTTTCCCTTCAAAATGCTCGCACAGCTTAGGGGCTGGATAACTCGACCACAGTGGCGATGGCCTTCTCCTCCGTCCCGGCACTCCACGATGTTGCATCGATTAATCACGGCTTGTCAGAAACTCAATTAGTGTTGGATTGAAAACCGGCTTGGTATGTGTTTGGAAAGCTGTTTTTTTGGATAGCACAAAACCGAACGCAGGTGGAAATCCTAGCTGCTAATGTCAGGATTACACAATCAATTAGTGTACATTTGTGGGGGTGTATTTTGGCCGCAATGTGTTCGTTTTTGGACTATTGTAACAATAATGTCATCATGTTTAGGTTTGGTCCTTCATTTTGTGTTTTCAAGGTGTTTTTTACTCCTTAGGTAATGTTTAAAACGTTCCTTAACGAGCCCTTTTTTTACAATGGGTAATTTGTGTTTTACAACGTTGTTGGCTTGTGGGCCCGGATTAAAAGTAACCCATTTGTAAAGAATGTCAGAATACAAAGTCGTACATTTCTGCAAAATTTATTTGTATCCACCCATTAAAAAAAAACATATTGAACTACAACATTTTGGGCAGTGTTCCACAAGATTTATTAATTGTGCAAACAATAATTTTTGAATAAACGTAAATGTAAAAATTAAAAACAATTCACAAGAAAGGAGAGGGAAGTTTTGGCCAGAAAGGAATATGAAGCAAGCACAGAAGGAGTGTGGGAAAAGTAGCCAATGGTGTCACCGTTTTTTCGCCCGTTTGGCTGGGGGAGGGAGGGCGCCAGACCGGGTCCGGGATGTCATCGGGCTGGCCTGTCCAGAGGCAGATGTTGTGGCCTCTGGACTAGGCACAGGGCTAGGCACATTTGGAGGATTGGCTGATGTTGTGCCAGAGGTGGAGGATCCTGATGTTCCGGCAGGAAGGGAGGTCGGCTCCACCATGTGCTGGCGAACGAGCTGCTCCAGGGCAGTGGCGATGCGGATGTTGGCCCTGGTATTTTCCGCCAGGGCCTGACCAATGGTCACGTTGGCCGCAGCATTTTGCTCCAGGGCCTCAGCCACCCGTACCAGACTGGCGTCCATCCTCTGCAGAATCTCCGTATGGAAATCCGATTTTAAATTGAGTTCTGTCAGGAGGGACACTGCCTGCGAGGGGGATTGCCCTGGACTGGCTTCTGCAGGGTCCTCAGCCGGATGTACTGGTTCCTCCCCTGCAGAGCCAGCAGAAATTCTGCGGCCAAGGCTCCACTCGGGAGCAGACTCATCCGCCTGTGTCTCTGTTGGAAAAATGAGAAAAGAGTCACATTAGAATCTACATATTGGCACAATAACATTTCACAGTTGGTGACATCACAACATTTACCTGGGACAACATGAGGAGCCGCAAAGTCTGGCATGTCCGTATCCATTTTGGACACGCCAAACACCTCCACAGGCTGCACACACCCCTGTGCCAGCTCTTCTAAATCTGTAAACTCCAATGACACAGGGGTGGGACCTCCACCTGTACCCCTTGCATGCCTAGCCCTGTGTGCCATTTTTTGTTTCAGCCGATATTTGAAGTCTTGCCATCTGTGGGTTAAATTGTAACCATTAATTTTTATTTGATTGGGTAGTTGGTTTTAGGGTGGTCAAGTGTTTACTTACCGCCGTTTGACATCCTGGGTTAGACGGACATAATCCCCCACCCTATTGACCTCCACGGCTACCTCTTCCCACATTCTCCACTTCTGGCTTGCACTCATATTCCTGTCTGCCTGTGGCAGGATGTCCACACACTTCTGAATCAAAACCTCCATCTCCTTTCTTGTGAATTGTGGCTGCCTTTTCTTTTTGGCAGCTTTGCCCGGATTACTGGGCCCAGCAGCCTCTTCCATGTCATCCTCCTCACCTATTTGGGGTAATTTGAAGAAATGTCAACTTCCCAACTTGCACAATAATATGTTTAGAATTCATCATTGAGTCAAAATGCATGAAATATTTACCGCGGGACTGTTGTCCATTGTTTTCCTGGTCTGTATCCATGTGTGTTGTTCCAACTCGAAATACACCAGAATTGTGTTTTTGTCTTGTGACGTATTTATACATGCGTCCTTATTTTGCGGCCGCATAATTGATTGTGCGTTCCTCTGATCCTTCCTTAATTTGGGCGGGAAACTAAACACTATTTATGGGTTGTGGCATTTCGACTCGAGGTGGCGTTTATTGAATGTTGGAGGTTACGTTGGTTGGAGTTGATTGTTGGCTGGTTTTATAGATTGCGTTTATTTTTATTTTTTTTGTGTTAGCGGTTTTTCTTGGTTTTCAGTTCCTTTTTTTTCACTTTTGTTTTTTTGGATATTTTCCAGTTTTAGTAAGTTTGGGGAAGTATAACTTCGGGGCAATTTGTCTCTCATTGTGGTGTCTATTTTTCAAATTTTTTATTTTCCCTCATTTCATCTCTCTTAGGTTTTTTTTTGGCTCTGCCCCAAAGACATTTTTGTCCCGTTTCTTACATATTAGCTCTTGGTAAGTTCATGTGTTAAATTGTTTAGGGAATGTTCTTGTTTGTGTGTACGCAACTTTGGTTGGCCTTCCACATGTGACGTTGTTTTTTGCCAAATAGAACTCTGTGTTTTTTGTTAAAATTTTTGACCGCCGTTATTGTGCCCTGTATTTGCGATCTAATTAGCGTATTTTTACTACTTGCTATTGTGCCCTGTATTTGCGATCTACTTAGCGCATTTTTACTACTTGCTATTGTGCCCTGTATTTGCGATCTAATTAGCGCATTTTTACTACTTGCTATTGTGCCCTGTATTTGCGATCTAATGAGCGCATTTTTACTACTTGCTATTGTGCCCTGTATTTGCGAAGTAATTTGCGCATTTTGAAATGTGTATTCATCCCTTAATAAAGTTTTTTGTCGCCTGGAGCATTGGTTGATTACATTTGGCCTCTATTTGGCGTAGTGTGTCTAACGTCATTTTGCTTTTGGCCCAAATGTGTGTGTGTCCCCTTTTATGTTTTGTGTTACTTAAATTTGTGATAATGACATGGCCAGCATAAAATGATGTATATTTTTGATGTTATTATTTGCAGTTACAACATATCATGACAATACCCCGGCATGTAAGCATCACTGGATGGTCTTTGAAAGCAAAGTTACATGTATTTTTATTGGGTCTTGTAAAAAGGCTGACCTTCCAATGTTGTCATTTCAGGTTGATTTGGGTCGGATTGTTCTGGCCCTGCTCCCGGAAGCCGACCAACCTCAATCTCGTCCCAGGCGTAGGCATCGTAGGCGTGCAAGGCCCCAGATATTTCGAACACGTGTCACCCTTTTTGGAATGCCAGATGATGAGGTTTTAAGACGATACCGACTTCCTCCAAAAATCATCATAGACACTCTCTCATTAATAGAGAGTGATCTTGAGGGGCAAATTGACAGTCCAACAGCAATTCCACCACTTACGCAATTAATGGCGGTTACATTTCTGTGCCTCAGGATCGTTCCAAACAACGGTGGGAATAGTGGCGGGCATCTCACAATCCTCCTTTTCCCGGATCCTGAGGGCAGTGATGGAGGCACTTTTCAAGCACCTCCATCATTTTATTCAAATGCCTTTGGATATGGGTGCCCTTAGTGTGGCCAAGGCCAATTTTTACCAAATAGCTGGCTTCCCACACATCATAGGGGTTGTGGATGGTACTCACATACCACTTCAGCCTCCAGCACGGCTGGAGGCAATATTTAGAAACCGTAAACACTATCACTCCCTGAATGTGATGGTGGTATGTGATGCCTCCCTCCAGATCCTGTCCCTGAATGCAAAATTACAAGGAAGTGCACATGACTCCTTCGTCATCCGGCAATTAGGGATATGGCACAAATTAACCAACCTACAAGCTGGTGATGCGTGGCTTCTGGGTAAGTGGAGACCTTTAGTACATAACAATGTTAAGCTTCATACAGAGTGAGCCTGATGTTGTCTTTTCGTTTTCACAGGAGACAGTGGCTACCCTTGCACGCCCTGGCTGCTCACTCCTTATTTGGCTCCCACACCAGGGCCACAAAGTGAGTATAATTCCGCACTTACTGCCACCAGGCAAGTCGTGGAGCGCTGTATCGGCCTTTTAAAAGGCCGATTCAGATGCCTCCACCGCTCTGGTGGCGAACTCATGTATTTGCCGGATATGGTTTCGAAAATTGTGGTCCTGTGTGGGATCTTTCACAACATCGCCATAAGGAGTGGTGTTCCAATGCAGCCAGAGGATGCCTTACCTGAGGATGGCCCCCCCGAGGTTGATCGGAGGTCAGTATGTGGGGGGGCCATACGCGATGATGTGGTGGCCAGATTTTTTAGGTAATTGTTTGCAAAAAACCAGTGTTGATACCTAATGTGGTTGGTTTTGTTTGAGAGCATCTAATTTTTTGCTAATTTGTTTCTCCCTCTTCTGTTTTTTGACATAATCTTTGGCACTCCAACGATGACTACTTCCTGCTACCCTTACAAAACCTGTATGTGGATATTTTGTGGCTATATTCGGGAACACTTCTTGCCACGCCATATATGTGGAATCATGTTGGCATGGTCCTTCATCAACCAGTTCTTGATTGTTTTTTTTGGGTGTTTGTTTTTTGGTATGTGTTGTATTTGAGATTATCACTGTGTGTTTTGTTTGTGAGTGACCACTTTGCATTTTCTGTTATGTTGGTAATAAATTTTTTTAGAGTGAAATGTTGACCCTTTTTGGTAACGTTACCACCAAGTGTAACTAGGTTCACACATGTAACATTTGACTAAGGGGTAATCCAGTACTGACCCCATTTGTGCAAAAATGATTCCTTTATTCTGGCTCCAAACCAACACCAAAAGGAAGCCTGTACAATCCTTTTGGTTTGTAATATTGCCCTAAACTGCTTAAACACCAACTAGGAACCTGGAAAATGTTTAAATATCTAATTGTGACTACACCAAAAAAGGGAAATCAGATTTGTACTGTTAGGTGTTTCTTGTGGCTGTTTGACCCAAAAATACAACACACACTCTTACTGGCCCAAATGTGAAATCCTTGCAGGAACACTATACTTATGTCAGGGTAAACAATATGTGGTTGGGACCAAACGAATGAGCCAGAACGTAACTTCAAACAAAACAATTTATTTACAGAATATAGAACAAAAAAAAAACTACTCCCTAAGGAGGACCGACATACGGTCAAGGACCACCAGCACCCCGATGATTTGGCTGTGCATCTGGGCCACACATCCGGCTAAATTTGCCCGAAGCCTCTGTTCCTCTGTGGGTGAGAAAAAATTGGGGATTAATACAACAATAGTGAAACCACATAAAAAAACAATTTAAAACAAAAAACTAAAAAAAAAAATAGGCAATAAAATTCATCGGGCAAAAATACAAGGCCTATGTCCAAATTCAGACAGGTGTGCTATGTGTATGTTGAAAACAGCAGTAACAGATTACGGCAAATGACCAAAACCACTTATTTTTGTGTTAAACAAACAAAACACCTAAAATTAAAAAAAAAAAAAAAACAGTTTGTTTAGAAATAAAACAGCACAAAAAAACATACCGGAAGACCCAACGCCAGCTACAGAAGGCCCTCCATCATCCTCCTCGGAGGTGGGTCCATTCCCCAAAGATCGGGGCGGTGTAATGACCGACTCCGGGGAGGGGGTCATTCGAAGAGGGGTGGTTGGAGGAGAATTGGGACGGAGGGGAAGGAGACCAGAAAAATCTGGCTGAGGGTGTAGGAAGGCTGGGGAGGAGGGGGGAATAGGGGAAGGAGTGGAGTTGGAGTGTTGGCTGGGGGTGGGGGAGAGTGGCCGTGCTCGCCGTCTGGCGGGACGCTGATGGCGTAGTCTTCGCTGGGCCCCTAAAAGATGGTAAACAAATTGTGGTTAGATCCAACACAAATCCGCAAACAAAATCAATTTCAAATGCACCCCCAAACCAAAAAAAAAAGGAATAAAGATGAAAGACAGGGAAAACATGGCCATGCAGATATGAGGAGAATGAATAAAGATGAAAGACAGGGAAAACATGGCCATGCAGATATGAGGAGAATGAATAAAGATGAAAGACAGGGAAAACATGGCCATGCAGATATGAGGAGAATGAATAAAGATGAAAGACAGGGAAAACATGGCCATGCAGATATGAGGAGAATGAATAAAGATGAAAGACAGGGAAAACATGGCCATGCAGATATGAGGAGAATGAATAAAGATGAAAGACACGGAAAACATGGCCATGCAGTTAGGGCCACAAAGACAAACATGAAAACCACAATCCATTAAACTTACTCGCAGCGATCTGCATGCGAAAGCATGCCAGCAAGCGGGGCGTCCGCCGTTGCAGGTCCGACCACCTGCGCTCCAGCTGCCCGATATGGCGGCGTGAGCCGAAGGAGCGCAGGCGGGCCCGAACCTCCGCATATGCGGATCGCTTCTCCCGGTTGGTGATGGGTGGAGGCTGGCTGGTTATCCGCCGATCCATCACCTCCGTAAGCACCAGCAGCTCGCGCCTGGTGAATGCGGAGGCTCTCATGATGGCAATGGAGTTTTGGCAAAAAATCATTTTTGATAAAGTGCTCAAAAATTTTCTGATTGGCTAATGTATTTAGGATATTAACAGGAGCAATTCTATTGGTTAGTGTATGAGTCATGTGTTCGACAGGGCCAGAAATCTGAGGAGACTGATGATAGGCTTAATGCAGTGACATGCGTAAGCTAATTTACATAAAAAAATGAACTCCATGAAATATGCGGGGCTAAAAACAAATATACCAATTATTTAATAGGGGTTAACATGTATTTTGACAAATAAAAGCGAATGTTTAAGCCGTACGTATTCTGCGGGTAAACACAAACACAGACATAAATAAAGTATTGCATTGTGTAAAAAAATAAAAAAAAACAATTAAGCTAATTGATATATTGATTGGCATGTTACGATTGAGGGAGGTAGGCAGAATAAACGAGCAGTTAATCGAAATGTCTCAGGCCAACTTCCGGGTAGTACTAGTGCGTGCGTTCCCTTCAAGCCACTTCGGGGATGTATGCTCGCTATTTGGCACGCTCGTTAGTTAGAGGAGGGGTCGCCTGAGTTTGGGGAGGATGTTTTGATGCGAACGAAAATACGAGCGTGTGCCTGAATTTAAATATTTCTTTACGTTCGCCTAACGTACGAACGGCCACTTGCGTCCGTGTCTGAATCAGGCCCTAAGGCTTGTGGGGGCCCCAGGGCAACTAAGTTGCGGGGGGCCCCTTCAAGCCATACAGAGTCGAGCCCAGCCCAGCCGTGCCCCCCAGTAGCAGTCTGCCCCAGCAGTGCCCCCAGTAGCAATCTCCCCTCAACAGTAGTCCCCCCAGGAGTACTCCTAGTTGTAATCCCCCTCTATGCTGTGTCCCCTCTATGCTGTGTCCCCTAGTAGTGGTCCCACCAGTGTGCAGTGCCCCCAGTAGTAGTCCTCCCAGTAGTGTCCCTAGTAGTTCCCTCAGCAGTGCCCCTAGTAGTACCCCCAGTAGTGCCCCTAGTAGACCCCCCAGTAATCCCCCCCAGCAGTGCCCCTTGTAGTACCCCCTGCAGTGCCCCCAGTAGAAGTAGTGCCCCTTGTAGTACCCCCTGCAGTGCCCCTAGTAGTGGTACCCCCCAGCAGTGACCCTTGTAGTACCCCCTGAAGTGCCCCTAGTAGAAGTAGTGCCCTTGTAGTAACCCCTGCAGTGCCCCTAGTAGAAGTAGTGCCCTTGTAGTAACCCCTGCAGTGCCCCTAGTAGTGGTACCCCCCCAGCAGTGACCCTTGTACTACCCCCCCCCAGACACACAAAAAAACAACAACTTCCACTTACCTTAATTCCCGCTCTGTCGTCTGCTCCTCCGTCCGGCATCCTCCCGGCCGGCCCGCAGTGCATGATGGGAGAGACGACAAGCCACTGCGGGAGCCGGAAGACGGAGGCTCCGGCAGTGGGAGCAGCAGCCGATGAGAGTCTGTCTGACTCTCATCGGCTGCTAAAACAAACACACAGCTGCCGGCGCCGGCGGCTGTGTGTTTGTGCTGTGTAGTGCGGACGGCACTTATGTGCCATCCACACTACCACCCTGCCCCAAGCTGATGCAGCAGCACTGACTGTGCTGCTGCATGCAGTAGAATGGCCGCAGCTGCAGAGCGCCCTCCTCACGGCACCTGTTCTCGGCAGGGTCACACCGTCCCTGTCGCCCCCCCCTTAATCCGGCCCTGCATACGAGCGTATTAAAACACGGCAGAGGAAACTAAAAATGTTTTAAATCAAAATTAATTACTGGTCATTTTTAATTAATTAAAAAACACAATTTTTGCATAGCATTCGCCCTCTACAGGTCCGGTACGGAATTAGAAAAGGATTTAGCTTATCTGCTATTTTTCTTTTCTATCTCTACTATCTATTATATGAAAGCTAAATTCTTTCCTTCTGTCTTTCTATACAAATCCACAGTTTACAAGCCACAATCTCTCATGGTTCTACACCTAAAATACCAAAGAAGAATAAAACTATTGTCCTGTTTGGTTTATTGTTAGATGCAGATTTGGACACCATTCTTCTTGGGCCATCTGCAAGGTGAATAATAAAAATATTAAAATGTTATTTTTGTTTAATTTCATAATTTGATTTTATAACATGCATACTAAGGAATTGATTTTATAACATGCATACTAAGGAATTATGGAATTTTGGGCCTGATTCAGAGCCGGACGCAAGTGGCTGCTCGTTCGCTCCGAGCGATGTTTGCCCAACTGCGCATGCGTACGGATCATAATACGCATGCGCGAACCAGTCAGTGCGGCCGAAAATCGTGTGCTCGCAAAATAGCGAATGCCTGCTATTTTGAGTGACAGAAAGAGGCGTATGTGGGTGGTAACAGGGGAAGGTGCTTGAAAACGGCGAGTGGAGATCCGAACGCAGGCGTGCTTAAAGGTCAAAACGGGCGTTTTAAGGGTGTGCATAATTAATACAGCAGCGTCATTGACCACGTCACTGGGTTATTTTATAGCCAGAACTGCTCGCAAAATTGTGGTAGCAAAAACCAACCACAAGAATAGCGAGCAGTTCATACCCTGGTCGATATACTCGATTAATTTAATAAATAGCGGACATGACGTAGGATGCGAGCGGCCAGGGGGCGTATTTTTCAAAAAAACGACCGCAAGTTTTGTTCGCTCGTACAGACCTAGAGGCGTGAACAGACCGCAAACAGCGAACGGTTCATTTGAATAGCCACCCCTATTTTCTGGACGAGCGAGCGCTAATTGCGTCCGGCTCTGAATCAGGCCCTTTATTCTGAAGCATATAATCTAAGTCTCTGAACATCATTTACTATGGCTCTCACGTGGAGTTTACAGTACCTTTTAAATGCTGTATGAATTTATAACCACTATTGATATTAAGCCAGGCTTATTATGAGTCTGAATATGGTAAAAATTGCTATTTGCATCCAGTGGCGTAACTAGGGTATTTGGAGCCCAGGGCAAATTTAAAAATGGAGCCCACCTCCCTTTTTGTGTGTGCGCCGAAGGCGCGTGCGGCCAAAAAAATGGGCGTGGTCACCTAAAAATGGGGCGTGTCAACATGACACATACCCGTTTATCATCACTCTGAACATTCCTTTCCATATGCACCTTAACCCCAGTAGTGCTCCTTATACAGTACCCCCAGTAGTGTTCCCCCTTATGCAGCCCCTCATTAGTTCCCCTTATTCAGTGTCCCCAGTAGTGGTCCCCCTTATGCAGTGCCCCATGTAGTGGTACCGTGGCCGGCAGCGCCCCCCCTGCACCACCGGTCCCACGGCACCCAAGGCACGTGCCCGTTCGCCCTGCCCTAGTTACACCAGTTTGCATCCATGAGGAGAGATCCTTCTGATTTACAATTGGGCCCAGAAAGATGGCAACTATACTGGGATGCAAAAACGCAGCTCTGCAGCACTAATTTTTATTTATACTTGCTCATTCATCAGCTTACACAACTAGATGGTGTTAACAGTGGCGACCAAACTTTTTTGTCTACCGCCTTGGTTACGGGACCGCACTATGGACGCACAGAGGCTACTTCCGGTTCATTTGTCAGCCTCTGAAGGGTAAAACCGATTGGATGAATCTTATACACCGTGGAGACCCTGAATGCTGGAAACAGCTGCACAAGGAACTGGAAGTAGTTGCTGTGCATTTCATAGTGCGATCCAGCAACCAGGAAGTACACAGTCATCCTGGTATCAGAGCAACAGAAGCTCTTGGCCTTGTTCACACTGTACATCCAACAAATTTGGAATGCGTTTGCTTTACACCGTAACAGGTCCTATTTACGTCGAAGACCTTAGGACTGTGGATGGGGAAGTTTGTCACACTTTCGTGAAGCCTGCCTAAGTAGAAGTCTGTTGGAGGATGATATGTAAACAAACATTCTTAAAATCCCGGACAACGCCGGGTACTCCAGGTAGTAACACATAAATGCATTCTGTGTGTATATTTGGGTCCTATTCCCAAGATATTTCATTATGGTATGCAATTATGCCAAAATACGGAATTATATTCCATTATCCAAAATACCCCTGGTCCCAAGCATTTTGGATATGGGAGACTCAACCTGTACCTAAATAATTTACACACCCCCATGATGCAGTTCGGCAATATGCTCAATTGTTTAATAGGCACTTATCTGCTGAGCACAGTGGAGGTGGCTATCTTGTGATGTGAAGTGTAAACCAGTATTCATGAGAATGCGGCCTATCCACTAGGAAACAGTGACGTCACTGAGAATGCGGCCTATCCACTAGGAAACAGTGACATCACTGAGAATGCGGCCTATCCACTAGGAAACAGTGACGTCACTGAGAATGCGGCCTATCCACTAGGAAACAGTGACATCACTGAGAATGCGGCCTATCCACTAGGAAACAGTGACGTCACTGAGAATGCAGCCTATCCACTAGGAAACAGTGACATCACTGAGCATGCGGCCTATCCACTAGGAAACAGTGACATCACTGAGAATGCAGCCTATCCACTAGGAACCAGTGACATCACTGAGAATGCGGCCTATCCACTAGGAAACAGTGATATCACTAAGCATGCAGCCTATCCACTAGATAACGGTAAGATCACTGAGAATGCAACCCATTAATTTACTAGGACACAGTGGCATCACTGAGAATGCAGCATATACATTACCTAGGGAATAGTGGACATCACTGAGAATTCAGCCTATCCATTCACTAGGAAATAGTGACATCACTGAGAAGTCAGCCTATCCATTACCTAAGTGCCAGTGACATCACTGAAAATGCAGCCCATCAATTCAGTAGGACACAGTGAGATCACTGTGAATGCAGCCTATCCATTCACTAGGGAATTGTGACATCACTGTGAATGCAGCCCATCCATTTAAAAGGGACAGTGACATCACTGTGACTACATAAAATACACTAGGAAACAGTGACGTCACTGAGAATGCGGCCTATCCACTAGGAAACAGTGACATCACTGAGAATGCGGCCTATCCACTAGGAAACAGTGACGTCACTGAGAATGCGGCCTATCCACTAGGAAACAGTGACATCACTGAGAATGCGGCCTATCCACTAGGAAACAGTGACGTCACTGAGAAGGCGGCCTATCCACTAGGAAACAGTGACATCACTGAGCATGCGGCCTATCCACTAGGAAACAGTGACATCACTGAGAATGCAGCCTATCCACTAGGAACCAGTGACATCACTGAGAATGCGGCCTATCCACTAGGAAACAGTGATATCACTAAGCATGCAGCCTATCCACTAGATAACGGTAAGATCACTGAGAATGCAACCCATTAATTTACTAGGACACAGTGGCATCACTGAGAATGCAGCATATACATTACCTAGGGAATAGTGGACATCACTGAGAATTCAGCCTATCCATTCACTAGGAAATAGTGACATCACTGAGAAGTCAGCCTATCCATTACCTAAGTGCCAGTGACATCACTGAAAATGCAGCCCATCAATTCAGTAGGACACAGTGAGATCACTGTGAATGCAGCCTATCCATTCACTAGGGAATTGTGACATCACTGTGAATGCAGCCCATCCATTTAAAAGGGACAGTGACATCACTGTGACTACATAAAATACACTAGCAACCAGTGACATCACTGAAAATACAGCCTATCCAGTAGGAAACTGTGACATCACTGAGAATGCAGCCTATCCATTCACTAGGAACCAATGCAGCCTATCCATTCACTAGGAACCAGTGACTTAACTGAGACTGCAGACTATCCATTAATTAGAGAATAGTGACATCACTGAGTGCACCTATGTCTTTGGTTCCCAGTCAGGAAACATTCATATAAATATTGGTTCAGCCTACCAAATGCCTGCCTGCACTGAGATAAACAATTTAAATATTGTTGTAACACTCTGAATAAACAGGAAAGTAGTGAATTTATCTTTCTGTTTATATATATATATATATATATATCTCACAGCAATAGGCGGCACTCGTCAGACTTGTACGAATATATAAAAAACTTTTTTTTTTATATTCGTACAAGTTTGACGAGTGCCGCCTATTGCTGTGAGATATATGGTTTCCGTTTTTTTTGGATTCAAGGAGGGCACCGCAGCGCTATGGAACATATTGATTTAAGTTTTACAACTCACGGAGTGCCGGACTGAGGATTGCAACTATATATATATATATATATATATATATATTATTTTTTTTCTCTCATAAATTCACCTCTGTAAGAAAATCCCTCACCTAAACTATATTGTGTCCTGATCTGTGGTATAAGTTGTATTGATGCTGACCTGTCAATGGAGGTAAATCTTTTACCCTGTAAAGAAGTGCCTATTGCCACCCCTGCTCAGACTCTTTTCTGCCGACAGGGAATTTCATGGGGAGAAGTACCATACATATGTAATCAACCCCATCTAGTGGAGAAATATCATAATTACAAGTCCTATTGCATTTATGAAATTCCACATTGCATTCTAACGCATTGCCCTCAGGTGAGAGGATTTTACTTTTGCCACTGCAAGTCCAGAACACTTTCTTTGCATTACTAAGCAGGCAGAAGATTAGCAATAGGAACTCCAGGTCTCAGCCATGGTATTCGACAACAAATGTTCAGGCTACGTAGATGAAGAAGGACATTGATGCCACACTAGAAAGGTGATGAAAAAGAAGTTGTGATAGATCCAGGGGAATCGTCACTATTAAGAAACTACAGTACAATGTCTTGGGTTCTTTTTTGCAAATCTATCCTGGAGTCTCTGCAAATGATTATAGGAGGGAATCACTTCTCAAAGTAAGTTGTGGGACTATTCAGCTTTGCCGAACAACTAACATTTTTTGCATTTTCATGTTTGAATTGTGCAGCCTTACCCTGATTATGCTAAAAAGTAAAATAATAATTCTGTATTCTTCCTGTCACAAAAAGACAAAGTCACATTGGAGACATAATTTTACCTCAGTCAATATTTTAATGCTGTCTATATTTTAACAATGTCCACGTAAACTTAACATGCCAACAACATAACTTAGTATTAATGTATCCTTAATCAGAGTTATTTGTCTGTATGTTTACTCATGTTGCTTTCTGTTTGAAACAGGACATGAATATGTGAAGATATGCTGAGGTAGTACTGGTATAGGACAAAAAGCTCAAATCACAAAGCATAGCATGTCACTTTATGATTTCTGTATTGGCACCTTCCTTTCTCCCGACTGCTCCCTTGAACCTCTGCAGTTTGCACAATGTAGCTGCCCAAACTCACTTGTTTGGGAACTTGCATAGGAGATGCTGTAATAAAGACACATGATAAACAGAATCCACCACCACCCAGTCTGGCAGGAATTGGTATGAAATACCGCCGGCCGCATGGGGGGGGTGTCTAACCCTAAGTTCCCCCCCGGGGTGCCTAACCCTAACCCTCCCTCCCCCTAGCCTAACCCTAACCCTCCCGGGGGGTTCCTAACCCTAAGTCCCCCCCGGGAGCCCTAAACCTAACCTTCCCCCCCCACGGCTGTCCGCTAGCGGCACCCGGCATCACTACGATCGGGATGCCGGGCGCCGGTCTCCCGGCGTCGGGGAAATGCCGGGCGTCTACATCTAGACGCCCGGCATTTCACCCTTGCCGGGATATGACAGTCGGGAAGCCGGCTGCCGGTATTTAGGCAGTCTGCTTCCCGATTGCATACTGTCCGGCATCTCCTATTATTTAAACTAGTCCATTGAATCTCATGGTTTTCTGACAAACTCTCTGTCAATGATCCCTACACATATAGGTCCTGATTCAGAGCCGGACGCTCTTTGAGAGTGCTCGCTCCGAATCAGGGCGTCCCTGTTTTTTTTTTAAAGACGGCCTCCTGGCCGCTCGCATAGCTGTGGGTGACCACCCACAGCTTTAGCGAGCGGCCAGGTGATGGTCGTGATGGTCACGACCATCACGACCATCGGGGCTTGCGGCGAGACCCTTGTGGTAGGGTCTCGTTCCCGCAAACCCCAGTGAGCTTTCGGCTCTAATAGAACCAGAAGCTCACCCACTGACATCACTCGGCTCCGGCGTGCGCATGTGCAGTGGGGAACCATCGACCTGCTTCCGAGCGCTGTGCACTCGCAAACGGGTCTGAATCAGGCCCATAGTTCATAGAAGCAGCAGCACTTGTGTGTAAATAATAGAGGTCCTAATCAAGGGACTAGGGGGCCTATGTATTTATAATCATGGCACTGCCATGTCGGAGGTTCGCATGCTGAGATCACCATCGCGACCATCGATGGTCGAGATGGTAGGTGGTGCTGGGCCGCCGACCAGCTGAGCAAGCCTCAACTAACTCAAGCTGTCCGGCTTTGCGAGGCCGGGACACTGCGTTGGTCGACGCAGTCTCTGGGTTTGCCACTCCCAGAAAACGGGGTGGACACAACCCTGTTTCCGGGAGCGACGGCTGCCCACGCACCGCCCCTTAAATGCCTCTGCCTATCAATCAGGAGGGGCACAGAAGGGTCTGCGTGCGACTACGCAGTACCCATTCTGCACACTCGCAGAATCGTGAATCTGCGATCAGCAGTGCACTGCTAAATCAGGCCCATAGAGCAGAGATCTTAGGGCCTGATTCAGAGCCTCTCGCTATCGCACGATGTGTATGCAAATTGCGTAGGCAGTGCAACCGCACAGCAATGCATTAGCACGACCAGGATTTCTAAGAGAGAGATCACATAGTGTATGCGGACACCCACCAGCCTGTTTTAAGATGCCCACTTGCGCACGTCATGTCCAGGAAGTGTATGTAACCATCGATACATCGGGTAACATCGGATACAATTGCAGCGCTTGAGGTTGACCTTACCCTGACGCAAGCACTGCGAGCACCTCAGTGTAAAAACCAGCCAGGTGACGGGTACTATGATGCTGTCTTATAATTATGTACACCTCTAACACGCTGCTGAGATGCTCAGGCACGCCTGCGTTTGCACCTCCACTCCCCCGTGTTTAATGGCCAGCCCCTGTTACCACCTACAAACGGCTTCCCCTGTCACTCACTCTGCTGGGCTGTCTATGCGCAGCGACCAAATGCATTGAGAACTTTCGCTAAGGTATGCGCACGTGCACTGAAATGTATTCAGAATTCATACACAATGAAAACCATCGGCAGCAGCGAGCGTATGCATCTTAGCGAGCGGGTCTGTAAGAGCTCCTTAGTTCTCATTGACACTCATAGGTAAGTATGCCAGCACTAACCCCTCTCCGATGCCTAAACCTAACCTCCCCCCTAGTGCCTAAACCTAACCTCCACCTCCCAGCACCCTAAATCTAACGCGCCGGCCGCGGTTCAAATCCCGGCAGCGCCAGCCCGACCTGGAAGGAAATCCCGATCGTCTACAAGGTAAGTAAATACTAACCTAACTGAACCCCCTAACCCTCCTTTAGGGTGCCTAACCCTAATCCCCCCTCTAAGTGCCTAAACCTAACCCCCCCTTCCCCGCCACCTAAACCTAAGTCCTCCGGGGGGTGCCTAACCCTCCCTCCCCCTAGCCTAACCCTAACCTCCCAGGGGGGGTGCCTAACCCTAACCCTCCCTCCCCCGTGCCTAACCCTAAGTCCCCCCCCGGAACCCTAAATCTATTCCCCCCCCCTCCCCCGCGGCTGTCTGCGCTCGGCGCCCGGCATCCCTTCGATCGGGATGCCGGGCGCCGGTCTCCCGGCGTAGGTTAATTAACCCTCGCCGGGATTCTGTAGTGGAGAGGCCGGCAGTCGGCATAGCGGCTCCCGGCGTCATAAACGCATACCAATCTAACCCTCCCTCCCCGGTGCCTAACCCTCCACCTAGTGCCTAACCCTAACCCTCCCCTAACTGCCGATACTTACCTTCGGGATGCTGGCAGTCGGGATACTGGTGCCGGGATCCCGACGCTGTGTGTAAGCCCTTTTATGTTTCACTTATTTTAGGCATATTATTTAGATTAGTAATACATAGTATTTGATATAGATATTTGATATTGATAGAAACTTAACTCAATCTTGATGCAATTAAATATAGGTGAAAGTGCAGCAGTGCCTGCAAACCACTAAAAGTTCTCTAAGCCAAGAGGCAGAATGAGGAGGACTAAGCTGAACAAATGCAGGACGAGGTGTGCAGAGCCATAACACAAGTGTGGAAGACCGCGGGGGTGGGACTGTATTTGGCTGGCAGGGTGCCTTGAATGGCTTCTGGTCCAGTCCCCTTTTCGTGATGTCATGATGTCACATGCGCGGGAGGAGGGCCTGGGGAGTGGTGGAGCCTGCACAGGGTGCATTAGTGCACTGCTGGAGTACAGCAAAAAGTGCGTTCACGCAAATGTGACTCATGCAGACCTGCAAAAATAAAATGACAAATACACCTGTTAGGAGCTGTATCCTTTACAATTGCCACATGGCAAATGCACATACACATTGGTGATGATAATTTGAGGCAAAGGGGGGTATTCAATTTGGAGCGAAAAGTCCGTGCTGGACTTTTCGCTCCATATCGCAGATTTTCCGGGGATAAAGTATCAGACGCGTGCCCGCTTTATCCCCGTATTCAATTCAAGAACAACAAAAACGGGAGCCGGCGGAAAGGTAAGTATCGCCAAAAAATGGGAATTTTCGGGAAATATTCAAGGGATCCCCCTTAAAGATGTCTAGACATGGGCGATCACTACGGGTATCCCCAATTTATCTGCTGAAGGAAGTCGGGGTTTCTAATAGCCGCGGCAGGTGCATATTTGCGGCTATGCATAAGGGGTGAAGAATAGCACTTCGATATAAAAAAAAACTTCCTATCAAAATTAGGGTACATGAAAATGGGGGTCAGCATTTTTTTAAGTCCCTAAAATGATTTTTAAAAATTCTGCAAGAATGCACCTACCACTACTCCCGCAATGAAGAAAACACCTGCCGCATACTTGGAGACCCCTCTGAATTTAATTCGGCTATTTTAGAAGTGTGTTCCCTAATTTTATTTTTTTACCCCCAAAATGAAAGTACATTTTTTGGGGTGTCCCGATTTTTTTTTATTACTTTTTTTGACACAGTTTATTTTTCAATGACATTCCCAGGGGTGCCGGCTATTTTGTTTAAGCCTGCACCCCTAAACCCCAATTCTGCACTTCTTTTCGGCATGCAAAACATGGTGAAAAGTTATCCCCGTTTTATTACAAAGACTTTTACGCATCGGTGAAAGGTCTTTATAATTGAATACGGGAATGATTAAAACATGCGAAAATGACATCATGACTTTTCGATGCCTAATTGAATACTGCCCATAGTCTACCAACAAGGAGCCAGATGGCTCATGAGATTGGCGTAAAAAATTAAATATGATTTTTTTTTTCTTTGTGCATTTTTATTTTTAAATAATTCTGTATCAGCCCCAAAGTGTGTTCTACTTTGGTTTGCGTTTTACATAGCAGTGTAGCACCTTTCCATATGTTTGATGAATTAAGCAGTGTAGACCAAACATTCCTATTTCATAGGCAAATGCAGAGGGGGTTCCATCTGCCTGGAAACCCCCCTCCCCAGCCCACACCATGACTACAATAGAAATAGTAATATAATAGAATTTTAGTAGTGCTGCATTTTATTCTCAGTATCACAAATGAAATAATTAGCACCACCTGTGGATCTTTTAACATGTATCAGCCAGTGATAAATAAGCTGTGCACCAACTAGGAGATATGGAAAACATGCCCTGTTAGGGATGCACTGCCATAGAGCCCAATATGTACATATATGTCCAGGGCAGTGCTAGGTTCTTCTGCTGCTCCCGCAGACTCCTGGACTTGCTCCAATAGTCTGGAATGGTGCCCACATCTAAAATAAATACATCAGGCTTGCCTACCCTCCCGATTTGGTCGGGAGCCTCCTGAATATCGGGTGCCGCTCCCGACCCCCCGGAAAGGCAGGCAAGCCTCCCGGCTGCCGCCTACCCCCCCAGACTACTAGCAAAAACCCCCGCTGCCGGGGGGCCCGATGACGCTGAATCGCGTCATCGTGGCTCCACCCCCTGCTCACAATGCCTTTTTTCCGGCATTGTGAAGAGGGGACGGGGCCACGATGACGCAATTGTGCGGTCACGCCCCGGCCCCGCCCCCAAAACGGCATCATAGCCCGGCCACGCCCCCCACACAATGCAGGCATTCAGCTCCCTCCCGGAAGGAGGGAGCTGAATGTCGGCAAGTATGAAATACATTCAGCTAGGGCAGGATGGCCCTTGCCGCATCTAATGGCTTACTGTGATCACTGGTCCTGTATATGCCGGAATTATGACGCATAATACACTTTGTATGACACATATTAAAGCTGGTTAAGTACTAATTCTGCCCTCTTCATGGACTGGCCAAACTCGCTCTAAAATGAAGACTTTGGATACCCCCCCCTGTTATCAGTGATTAGTAATTGGCATTTATTTCCTGGAAGCTGGAAACAGAAAGCAGGAAGGGACTGGGCTAACTCGACTGTGTGGGTAGTGGTTGCCAGTAAGTAATTGGGGTGGGGGTATTGTTGCAGTAGATGTATGGACTGCCTACGGTGCACTGTTATACATTGTATCACTCCCTGCCTGAGCCTGAGTGGTTGGTTCTAAATTCTTTTTATTTGTGTTCAAGAAGAATTCTGCATCTCTGCCTTGTGACATTGCAGCACCAGTACTAATGTGGACAGATGTATCCGAGACAGACACAGGGCTTCAGTAGTCAGTAGTCCATATAACATACATCTTCTGCCTACACAAGGCCTAATTCAGCAGTGCACTGTGCTGAACGCAGACTCCTGATGTTCGGGAATCTCCGCAGGCGCTTGACCCGTTCTGCGCATGTGCAGTACGGCTCTGCGAGGCTGCACGTAAACTGGCAGCAGACTGTCAGTGATTGACAGTCTGCTGCCGTTTGGGTGCGGGGAGGGGGCGGCGACAGCCTCCGTTACCTGAAACTGAGGCGTGTCGCCGCTGTTGGGAGGGAGGGAAGAGGCCATGGGTCACCTTAGCCGGCCGATGTTACTCAGTTTATCCGATGCTGCATTGGACAACGCAGCTCGGATACGTAATGCACAGGGGGCGTGATGCCTTACCATATCTGCAAGGATCACAATTGCAAAACTGCCTGCGTGCATACATCATATATCTATAGCCTGTGTGCATACATCATATATCTATAGCCTGCGTGTATACATTGTATATCTATAGCCTGCTTGCATACATCATATATCTATAGCCTGCGTGCATACATCTATAGCCTGCGTGTATACATCATATATCTATAGGGTGCGTGTATACATCATATATCTATAGCCTGCTTGCATACATCATATATCTATAGCCTGCGTGTATACATCATATATCTATAGCCTGCTTGCATACATCATATATCTATAGCCTGCGTGTATACATCATATATCTATAGGGTGCGTGTATACATCATATATCTATAGCCTGCTTGCATACATCATATATCTATAGCCTGCGTGTATACATCATATATCTAATCTATAGCCTGCTTGCATACATCATATATCTATAGCCTGCGTGCATACATCATATATCTATAGCCTGCATGAATGTACATAAACATAAAGAACATTCAGACATAATCCAAGTCATTGTTTTGCAGCGATCTCTCTGGGTGGTGATAGGGGCGAGTAATGAGGCATTCTGGTTACAGGTGACAGAAGCCATATGTGCAAGGACTCTATAATCACGACGTATATTTAAGTTGGCTGTCTAGGGAAACATTTTAAAAAGGAGGCACGCGACTATGGACTGTGTGTGTGTGTGTGTGTGTACCTTGGTCTCTATAGAGAAGTTGTTTTGTATTTATCATCTCAGCTGTCTTGTTTAATTGTTTGTTGCCCTTGAATATGACATGTAACTGCTGCGAGGCTGCATAAAACAACAACATACTAAGCATAAGGATGGCAAAAGCCACGACATTCCAGGAATAAAACAATGTCAAGCATACCACTCTATGTAGTAAATACCTAAGTGAAACAAAGAATTGCCCTATACTACCCGAGGCTATTTAAACATAAATTAGATTATGACGGCAATATTGCCTTTCTGAACCATCTGCTGCAATAGGGGAATTTAAGCTTTACTTGCAATAAAAGAGCTTGAAAGCAATGGAAACAAGCTGTGCTGTTTTGCCCATATTCCTACCTTTGCCGTGCCAAGGAAACAAAGATTTCCTATTACTTCCCCCCTTTGCAGAGTTATGGTTTATATTGAGACGTTCCATGTACATTTGCTTCTCACATAGTAAAACTGCTTAGTCTAAAGTCCTGAGGCAGCCTCTCAAGGCCTGTACGAAACTATTTTTTCTACCTTTTAATCAGAAAAATATGCATGTATTATAGACAAAAGGAGGAGGGTTGATCCAGGGCTCTGATTTCACTTAGATCCTAAATAGATTTGTAGCATGTTCAAGTAAACTTTTTAAGCAATCAACGGCCGCAGACGGATTTGTGTTTCCAATCTTTAATGAAGTTTTGATTTTTCTTTTTTCTTTTTTTCTTCCTCCTTTCCAACAGAATCTTGGAACAAAGCAACGACAAGGACGGATGTTAATAAATTCTCAAGTTTTTTTTTAATTTTTTTATTCTTTAATTGTAGTTTTGCTAACAAAGGAGGGAAAAAAAGTTGGATTTTTTTTTTTTTTTTTTGCAAACTTACTCTCTGGGGCTGCGAGACGCACAGACAGATGCTGAAAACTGATCTGCACTGTTGGGTCAGGAATTTGCAGTTGATTGAATGGGCTCTAATGAGCCACAGCCTTTTTGCCCATAGAGTCTCAACACTGCACAGAGCATACAGCGTGTTCCAGACCACAAGCATCTCATCTCATGCTGCCTGCGTTCTCTCCAGTCCTTGTGTTCAGAGGGATGAAGAGGAAAACCAGGAGGGGAAACCAGAGTGAATGAACCTAGAGCACATACGCAGATCTTGGCACAGTTATTTCTTTATGGGGGGGTTAGCCCGTTATTAATACATAATTTAACTTCTTCTGGATGTTGTATGTTTGGAAGTTTGACAAAGTCGCTTTCTCACAGAACCGAAGAGAACTTCTTTTTATCTCTGTACCGTCCATCAGTGGAAGATGTGGACTGATCCCAAGAGTTCCTCTTGACTTGTGTTTTATATTTTTTGGCAACTCGCTTGACATCTGGAGTCATTCCTTTAAATATCTGGAGCTTGGCGAGTCCTTGGCTTCTTTCGGCCGCCCTTGGATGTGTTAGCGCAGGAGTCAAAGATCCGCCAGCATTTAATCCAGAAGAGATCCAGCAAGGAACACACCAGTGAGGTTGGCATTGGTCTGTATAGACGTGATACAATGCTGGTCTTCGGTCTCGTTTTGCTATCCATGGTTGGAGAACTTAGGGGGTGCCAAATGCCAAACGATTGGAGACCACAGACGGAAGCCTGCCGAGCTGAATTGGTGGAGACGGTGGTCTTCGCCAAGGTGCTGGCCCTTCATAAGGATAGCTATAGCGTCTACAACTACCTGCCTTGGCAGTACAACTCGGACCTGTTTTACTCTGCGGAGATCGAGTTGCTGTGTGACCAGGGCTGGGGCAGCATGTTGGAGGTGCCGACGGGTTCCCGGCTCAATGTCACCGGATTGGGCTACTTCAACTGTCACTCCTACACCGTGATGGAGAACAATTCCTATTATTTCTTCTTACGGTAATTATCATTTGCTAATTGTCATAATTATGTGCTCCTTGGCCTATTCCGGACAGGATGGGGGTAAAAAAAAAATGAAGTGATCTTAACTTTTGTTTTATTTCCAGTGATCTGTAATGTTCTAATAGGCATTCGGTGCTTAGAGGTGATGTTGGTTGCATAGGGAAAGGAATCAGTAGCAGAAAGAAAGAAGTGATAATACCACTGTATAGGTCATTGGTACGTCCTCATCTCGCATACTGTGTTCAGTTCTGGAGGAAATATCTCCAGAAGAATATTAATACATTTGAGACTGTACAAAGAAGGGCAACTAAAATGGTGCAAGGTCTACACCACAAAACGTACCAGGAAAGACTAAAAGATCTTAATATGTATAGTTTGGAGCAGAGAAGGGAAAGGGGGGACATGATAGAAACGTTCAAATATATAAAGGGTTTTAACAAGGTAAAGGAAGGAGACATTCTTCAAAGAAAGAGAAGTATTAGAACAAGAGGACATGTTCTGACACTGGACGGTGGTAGGTTCAGGGGAAATTCGAGGAAAAATTACTTCACAGAAAGGGTAGTGGACAAGTGGAATAGCCTCCCATCAGAGGTGGTAGAGGCTAAGACAGTAGAGCAATTTAAACATGCATGGGATAGACATAAGGATATCCTTCAGAAGAAGTAATGATCAATAAGGGTTGAGGTAACAATATGTTTAAAAATGGGGCAGACTAGATGGGAGAAGTGGTTCTTATCTGCCGTCGTCAAATTCTATGTTTCTATGATATAACATATAATGATATAATGGTAATTGTTAGCGAGCGTGCCATGCAGACTAAGGCGAGGGGTTTTAGAACACAATGATAAGCTGTCTATGGTCATTGCTTTCCAAGGTTGATAAGTACATGAAGTACTTAAAACTTTTTTTTTTTTTTAAATGATCAGTCACTTTGACAGCGGCGTTTTGAGAAGTGTTTTGCAGTGTCATCGGGTATCCTCCCTATGTGCCTTTGGTTCTCTGTTCTCTGTTATGTTTTCTACCTCTGCTGTGGGGACACTATTCACGGGGGGGGGGGCACAATGAGACGATCTGAAGCAGCCGTCTCACGCAGCAAATTGTGGGGGGCCAGCAATGTGTATATATAAAAACAAATGTCCTGACTCACTGACTCATCAATGCCCAGCCCAAGCCCCTGGACCTAGAAGCATATAGTTTGCGGATTATATGTCAGACGTAATCACCAACTAAGCAGGGATATTTCAAAATTCGACCCCTTAAGGGGCTGATAAGTGGTAAGTGGTAAAATGTTTCCTCTCGACCGAGGTGATTGGGTTACAAAGCAACATGTACCAAGTGCTACGGGACTGTAAGCTCATTGTCTGGGTCGAGTGGCAGCTAAAGAGGTGGCGCAGCAGTACAGTCCAATATTCAAATAGGGGAGCCACACCAACTGCCAGTGATGTTTGGCAGCAGTTGGAGTGGCAGTTGGTGTGGCTCCCCTATCTGAAACTTGTACTGCGCTGCAGCCCGCACCTCTGGAGACGCCACTGCTGAGGGCTTAACACTGTGACTAGGTTTCTTCCATTTGGATACGGCACTTGCTTTGTATTTTGATTTTTAATTTTCTCAAACATGGCAATTGAGTTTTTGAATGTTAAAGGGGAGATGGTGGCTCACACCATTGTCCCCATCACAGGAGACGGAGCCTGTCCCGGTCCTGCTCCCATCTCATGTATGACACTCACCTAATGGCTAGGGAATTGGGAATTGCGTGAACCAATTGTGAGGCGCGTGGGAGACAACTGGCAGGAGCTCTCCATCATGTCCCACGACAGAAAGTAGACAACTACACCAGCTCTGTACCTCCTTGACATGTTCCAACCCTTTACTTATGGTGGTTTATGCAAACTGGTGGCGGCTGGGCAACTGCTAGAGTTGGTCTTCGAGGTTTACAGCAACGGTGGGCTCTATGAGAGCTTCGGTGCTGAACATCACCCCGAGAGGAGGCTACGTTTTACGCAGAACCTCTCTAGGGGCCATTGCGATGTGTACCTGCCATGTGAACCTCAAAAAGTGTGCCCCACACCACCCCTCCTCCAGGCCAACTCTGCCTCACACCTCTCACAGGCATCACCTCTTCCTCACTCCGAGAAGGCTCCTGCTAAACGTTGTGCCAGACACACCCACGCTAAAAGGAGGAAGCGACTCCAGGATGCGGCAAGGAAGTGTGCGCAGATTAATCCTACGGTGCACCGTGCTGCGGTGGCTAAGAAAACTAAGCATATAAGATAAGTTAAGATAGTATGAAGGAAATAAAAATATCTAAGGTCTACCTGGGTTAATCTAGGTAGATCAGCCAGTATATATATATATATATATATCAACAATTTAATTGCAACATTGGTTGGTTTCTGTAGTATATCTGCTCCCAACTCTGAATTAGGTGCAAAGTGACCCAGTTTATAATGCACTGAAAAGTTTCTCCAAAGTCTGTCATTGTCATTGTCATCATTGTCATACAGTTGATGCTCTACTGAGCCAAAATTGCTTGATCATATTGGAACAATTAGTACATTATTGTTTGACTTTTATATTTAATGCAAACTATTATTATTCTTTCTCTTGTGCTCTGCACAATGACAAACTAGGGCCCCGAAGGTAAATATCAGTAGAGTGCTGAAATATGATGAACACTAAACAGAGAGTGGGGAACCTTTGCAGACTAACATCTGATAGACCTCTGAGACCTTCATCCGCCAGCACCTTTGGTTTCTAGGTTGCAGACTGATGGGCTCTGGACAGCTCAGCCTAAAACAGCGCAACATTTACCTGCTAGATGGTGATGATCTAATATAGCATCGCTATTGCGACTGCTATGCCGCCGCAGCATAACATAAGGACGCCAACTTTACTTTACACACATCGAGACTGCGAGAACATCGGTGCAATCCAGTACCATCGCAGCCTCACGCACACTTGCACAAGCTCTGACCATACTCAGAAATTGCTAACTTCAGCGCAAGCTATGGGGCCTCTGGCTGCGTAAGGTGGGCAATAAGCAGCCCCCAGATGTTGTAAAACTACACATCCCAGCATGCCCTGCCACAGTTTTGCTGTTTCGCCATGCTAAAAATGATCCAATGCATGCTAGGATCTGTAGTTCAACAACAGCTGGAGGGATGCTTGTTGCCCACCCCTGGCGTAGGGCATCGCAGTGGATAATTTATGCGGCCCATGCAACGGCGTTCAAATGCATTGGCACGCCTGCGTTTCCCCGACCCCCCCTCCCACCCCCCGTCACCACCCACACTCTGCAATGGGTCTGCTTAGCCTCTGCGATCGCAGTGGCCGGTTCACACACGCACACTGTGATGCATGCGCTGACTGTAACTATCGGACGATGGCGTGCGCATTAGCAACTGCGATCCAAGCTGAATCAGGGCCAAAGCCTGAAGGGGTATATTTACTAAAGTGCTAGTAGAAGTGGAGATGTTGCCCATAGCAACCAATCAGATTCTAGCTATTATCAGGATAGGGTGCTAGATAAATGATAAGCAGAATCTGATTGGTTGCTATGGGCAGCATCTCCACTTCTAAAAACCAGCATTTTAGTAAATATACCCCTAACAGTATGAATTCAATGAAGTGTGGCCAACTCAGGCTGCTGCTGAGAGACGCGGCCCCATCAGGCAGTGCTGATACTTGTAGTTCCATAAATCCGACTGAATTTCCCTGAATGTGATGTGTGGTTTTCCAGCTATCAGTGATCTGTGTACTTGTATCAGTTTTAGGTTTATTGGTGAAATTAGTTTGCAGGGCGCATACAGGAGCCTTTGGCCAGTACACATTGGGCCGTATTCAGTTTGGAGCGAAAAGCCTTTTTCGGCAAAACTTTTTCGCCGATTTCATTTATACCCCTCTACAGTTTCTCCGACTTTTCACCGGTGCGAAAAGTTTGCGCCTTGTAACCAGCGGAAAAGTTTCGCCTATGAATACCCGGCGAAAAAAAGTGCAGAATCAGGGTTTTGGGGTGCAGAGTTGCGACAAACCTCTTAAACCCTTTTTACACCCCCTTGATGCTAATTGCGCAAAAAAAAACTAAAATATATATATATATATATATATATATATATATATATATATATATAGTATATGTACACTGCCCGGTATACAGTACACAGTATAACCACATTATCAGTGTACACTGTATAACCATGGACATCATAGAGTATATGTACACTGCCCTGTATACAGTACACAGTATAGCCACATTATCACTTTACACTGTATAACCATGGACATCATAGAGTGTATGTACACTGCCCTGTATATAGTACATAGTAAAGCCACATTATCAGTGTACACTGTATAACCATGGACATTATAGAATATATGTACACTGCCCTGTATACAGTACACAGTATAGCCATATTATCAGTGTACACTGTATAACCATGGACATTATAGAATATATGTACACTGTCCTGTATACAGTGTATAGTATAGCCATATTATCAGTGTACACTGTATAACCATGGACATTATAGAGTATATGTACACTGCCCTGTATACAGTACACAGTATAGCCATATTATCAGTGTACACTGTATAACCATGGACATTATAGAATATATGTACACTACCCTGTATACAGTACATAGTATAGCCACATTATCAGTGTACACTGTATAACCATGGACATTATAGAATATATGTACACTGCCCTGTATACAGTACATAGTATAGCCACATTATCAGTGTACACTGTATAACCATGGACATTATAGAATAAATGTACACTGCCCTGTACACAGTACATAGTATCGCCACATTATCACTATACACTGTATAACCATGGACATCATAGAGTGTATGTACACTGCCCGGTATACAGTACACAGTATAGCCACATTATCAGTGTACACTGTATAACCATGGACATTATAGAGTATATTTACACTGCCCTGTATACAGTACACAGGATAGCCATATTATCATTATACACTGTATAACCATGGACATCATAGAGTGTATGTACACTGCCCGGTATACAGTACACAGTATAGCCACATTATCAGTGTACACTGTATAACCATGGACATTATAGAATATATGTACACTGCCCGGTATACAGTACATAGTATAGCCACATTATCAGTGTACACTGTATAACCATGGACATTATAGAATATATGTACACTGCCCTGTATACAGTACACAGTATAGCCACATTATCACTATACACTGTATAACCATGGACATCATAGAGTATATGTACACTGCCCTGTATACAGTACACAGTATGGCCACATTATCACTATACACTGTATAACCATGGACATCATAGAGTATATGTACACTGTCTGGTATAAATAATATTGCCATTTCCAGCTTACAAAATAACCCCATTGCCTAGTGTACATTATAGCCAAATTGGCCAATATACAATGTAAACCCATTAATAAGTGGGTATGTGACGAGTGCACTGTATATCTGCAGGTATTAGAGGAACTCTCCTCATTAAATGAATTTATTACAGGAGCTAGGTCCCCTATAACTGCACCACTATTCTTGGCTCCCATATACGTCTCTGAGGCAAACTCATCTTTTCTCACCTGGAATAGATATTAATTATACATCTTCTTCGTGCTGTTGATTAGAGGGTTTGATTGCTCGGGAAATCAGAGCACAGGCAATGAACGTTTCCAGGGGATTTGCTGGTACCTGTATAAATACTTCCAGGTGTTTGTATTCTCTGTCTAAGACTAGCCGTATGCATTCAATCCAGGTATGACGCGTTTCACCCTAAACAAACCCTGTATCTTCTGCAATAACTTAACCCCCTCCATTCCCAATCCACAGCTCGCCTCAAACTGGAAGATAATGGGCTAAAAATGTTGTGTTTAAGCTGAATTTTGTTTAAGAAATCCATTCTATGACGCTCTATTTTTAAATATTGTATAAGAATAATGGGCCTGATTCTGAATGCGTACGGATCTCACCAATATCTGCAATAACAGCGTGCACCATAGAAGGGAATGGTATAGTGCACATGCTCCATGCCATGCATACGCCTATGGACGGAGACTGTAAGTGCAGAGACCTGTCTGTGGTCAGATCTATCTTTCCATGAAATTAGAATTTTTGTGCGGCAACTGGGCGGTTACCGTACAGACTGAACAGATCTGTGTTGTGGGCCCATAGGCCGACTTCCGTGCTCTTTTGGTTCTTGCGAACGGAAATGTTTCTGACGGATCTTTTACACCCAGCATAGTAATTATGATGGCGGAATATAATTTCTTATTGCCACAAATAGCAGGGATAAGAAGTTACAGTTATTGGGTCTAAAACCCGATGATTGATAAATTTGCGCCTTAGTCAGATGTAATTATAAAGCCACAGCCCCTACCAATGCCTGCATGCAGGTCCCCCAGCATAACTCAGTTTGGTCATTTCCATGTAACAGTGAGTGTGTCCCAGAGCCGTGTGACAGAGCTCAGCAATGACTAACAGCACAAATCACATCATTACCTCTAGGTTATAATAACACATTTTATTCTTCCACATTCAGCAAGTTGTACTATATTACTGTATAATATAATATAATATATAATGTATTATCCCATTGTGGCTACAGCCGGCAGGTGGCATTGTTGTAGCACATGGTAAGGCATGGCATATATTGCTTGTAGCGTGTAGTATTCTTCACCATGTACAATGATGCCTGATGCCGGTGCTGATGCTCTTCCCGATGCCGGTCCTGATAATGTTCCGTTGATGCATCATCCATCATAGAGTCTGACCGTCCCAACCGTCCTGCTGGAATAGGTCTGGCGTGAAGGTCCCATGGATGCAGGAGGCAGATAATGTGTTAGGAGGTGATCATGATGCCTAATGCCTGTCCTGCTGTTCTTCCCGATGCCGGTCCTGATAATGTTCCGTGGATGCATCATCCATCATAGAGTGTCAGAGGCGCATTTACACTTCATGGGGCCCCAGGCAAGTTACTGGTCTGGGGGCCCCCACCTGTCCCTACAAGAAGAAAATAAATAAATGAAAATTCTACATAAACTAAAAATATATTGCAGGAATAAAACATTTTTTAAAGAATCTGCTGATAGAACAGGTAATGTGGAGATAAAAGTACCGCCATAATGTCTGTGCTGCTCATATTACTGGTGTATGTTACTGCCGTCAGGGTTTTCACCAGTGACAGCAGCGTTATAGAGAAGACAGAAGATGGTGCTGACCTGGCATGCTCAGGTTTCTCCTCCCCACCTCTGATCGTCACCCAGCAGGACTCCATCACCTTCAGGAGAAAAGGAAGAGGACGGTGAGGGGAGAAGGAGGATAAGTGACAATAGAAAGGGAGTGATGGGATGAGGAGCAGGGTAAGAGGAACAGTGGTAGGGGCACCATTGATAGGTGGGTGGTGGGGGTACAGGAAAACATGGGTGATGGGGGATAATGGGGCTAGGGGGACATGGAGACATACACACTGTTTATGGGGGGAAGGGGACATGGAGACATACACATGTGGGGGAGGGGACAATGGAGTCATACCCACTGTTGGTGGGGGGAGGGGACATGGAGACATACACACAGACTGGGGGAGACAGACAGACATATAATGGAAGTACAGAGAGCAGGACAAGGACAGAGGAGCTGAGACAGGAAGCACAGGGGGGAGGGGGAGGAGCACAGGTTACTTACTGTATGTGCGGCCATAGATGTGATTCTGGAATGGAGGAGCCGTCATCTTCATACTGTCACTCCGTGCTGGGGGCGGTTCTAAAGGTGATTGGCACAATGCATCACTGCACCCGCCCCCAACTCCCCATCAGTGCTGGTGGCTCCTCCCACACCACGCCCCCTGCCTGAAGGCAGCAGTTAGCTTGTCTCAGCGGGGGATTCACTTCCACAGAGCAGCAAGCTGGAGCTAGCACCCGGCAGCTGTCCTTATCAATGCACTGAGCCTGCCTCCATTATACGGCCCGCCGGGCCCTAGGCAACTGCTTGTGTTGCCTAGCGGTAAATCCACTACTGTATAGAGTGTGACTGTCCCAACCATCCTGCTGGAAAAGGTCTGGTGTATAGGTCACATGGATGCAGGAGGCAGATAATCAATGTGGTAGGAGGAGACCATGTTGCCTGGTGGAAACTTGCAGATGGTATTACCGCAGGTGGAGCTGGCAGGTGGTATTGGCGCAGGCGGAGCTGGCAGATGTAATTTCCGTTTTCCTTACAGTGCTGCTAATTGCTCGATCGGGATACTATCCCCGTACCTATGCAGGCAGTAATAGGAGCAATATAAGCAGCAAGAAGTAAACACTGCACAGACGACAACCGCTATTAGCAGCCACTTGATCGTGCCTGATACTGATTCCTGCACTAACCCGCGTGCCTCATGCTGCCCCTGGTGGTGAAGATGATGGTGCTCCTGATGATGTTCCCCGGTAGCGGTAGCACCATCTATGGCGGCGTCAGTCTGCGCTGGTGGAATAGGCCTACCGCAGATCTCCGTAGGTGTCATCAGACACAGAAATAAAATAATAAAGGAGGAAATCATATTCCAAAGTCTTGCTGCGTGAGCAATAAGAGAAAATATACTACACTGGCTGAGAGTCAGTGCAGCACTGAGAGGTTACAGTACAAACCTCACTAACCCAATGTCTGTGATGTCACCGGCTATTATGACGCATCACAATCACCTTATAGACATTTAACTCTAGCTGTGCCAGGGAGAAATCCCTAATCCTTTTATACTTTTCTAAACAAAATTGTATGTATCATATTTTTATCTATTTAATATTCCATTCTATCTGCACCAGGAAACCTAAGTCTGGGTCACACCTGCACCAAAGAGTCCACGAATATTTGGCAAAGGTGTTATATAAAAGTTCAACATTGTCTAGAAAGACCCTCAACACAGTACGTCGACACCTTTTACATTGTCGACATTTTGACCAGGTCGACTTATTGCCTGTAGACCATCTGGTGTCGACCTATTGATTGTCGATATTTACATTGTCGATCTGCTATCCGGATACCGTCCGGCACTGCAGTAAGTTGCTGGTTACTGCTCTAAGCCAGTGTCACCGAGGAACTGACCATGGCTCAGCAGTCCTGGTGTTTTTTCTTAAATAAGCTTGGAAAAGATTTTGGTGATAGAAATGACAGAACCTTGATAATACTATAATCCCCTGTAAATGACGTCTGTATGCAGTTAGGATGGCGGCTGTAGGGGGAGCTTCATTTATTTATACATTTTCCTTTCCCAGCCGCACACAGGAGATATCAGAGATCTCTCCTACAAAAGGTGAATGAGAGCTGCAGAGCCCGGTCCCCATCATCCCGAGGAGCCTAGGACATCTTCAGATGGCGATACCTGCTTTGTGCCTATAGTTCCTCTCCAGCAACCTCTGTCCTACTCAGTGGCAATTTAAAGTCTGTGCAGTGGTAGAGACAGCGATACCAAGCTCTCCCCCAGGGCAGTAATCTATGGGAGCTGCTATCCCTGCAAGAGATTCTTGATAAACAGTTACAAAAAATCATTCCTTATTGTGGCTACATGCAATAAATAGGCCCCCATAGACCTTTACCTCCAGTGGGACAAGGACTAATATGAAAGATTAAATATCCTCTGTACATAGTGGCGGGCTGGAGCATGAGGGGCCCACAGGGGATCACAACAATAGAGGCCCATATAGGGGTGTGGCCAGTCACTAGAGGGGGTGTGGCCAACTATAATGGGATAAAGTTTTGGTATAATTTATGAACCTTTTATATACTATAAATAGAATACCATAAACTAACTCTCTCTCTCCCTCTATTAGGCCAGTGATCTACTCCTGTGCATGGAAGTCAGTTATGTGGACAAGGGAGCTTGTTGTGGGCTTGGGGAAAGGGTAATGTAAGCAATACAGTGTTCAGTGTGGAGGGGCCAGGGGGATAGTACAAACAGCAGAGAGATAGTGTGTGGTGAGTATGGAGGGGTCAAGAGAATAGTTCAGATAGGTAGTGGTGAGTATGGAGGAGTCAGGGTCCAGGAGGTAGTGCAGAGAGGTAGTGGTGAGTATGGAGGGGTCAGGGTCCAGGAGGTAATGCAGAGAGGTAGTGGTGAGTATGGAGGGGTCAAGAGAATAGTTCAGATAGGTAGTGGTGAGTATGGAGGAGTCAGGGTCCAGGAGGTAGTGCAGAGAGGTAGTGGTGAGTGTGGAGGGGTGAAGGAGGTAGTGGTGAGTATGGAGGAGTCAGGGTCGAGGAGGTAGTGCAGAGAGGTAGTGGTGAGTATGGAGGGGTCAGGATCCAGGAGGTAAGTGCAGAGAGGTAGTGGTGAGTATGGAGGGGTGAAGGAGGTAGTGGTGAGTATGGAGTGGTGAAGGAGGTAGTGGTGAGTATGGAGGGGTCAGGGGGTAGTGCAGAGGTAGTGGTGAGTATGGAGGGGTGAAGGAGGTAGTGGTGAGTATGGAGGGGTCAGGGGGTAGTGCAGAGAGGTAGTGGTGAGTATGGAGGGGTCAGGGGGTAGTGCAGAGAGGTAGTGGTGAGTATGGAGGGGTCAGGGGGTAGTGCAGAGAGGTAGTGAGTATGGAGGGGTCAGGGGGTAGTGCAGAGAGGTAGTGGTGAGTATGGAGGGGTCAGGGGGTAGTGCAGAGAGGTAGTGGTGAGTATGGAGGGGTGAAGGAGGTAGTGCAGAGAGGTAGTGGTGAGTATGGAGGGGTGAAGGAGGTAGTGGTGAGTATGGAGGGGTGAAGGAGGTAGTGGTGAGTATGGAGGGGTGAAGGAGGTAGTGCAGAGAGGTAGTGGTGAGTATGGAGGGATGAAGGAGGTAGTGCAGAGAGGTAGTGGTGAGTTTGGAGGGGTGAAGGAGGTAAGTGCAGAGAGGTAGTGGTGAGTTTGGAGGGGTGAAGGAGGTAAGTGCAGAGAGGTAGTGGTGAGTATGGAGGGGTGAAAGAGGTAAGGGCAGAGAGGTAGTGGTGAGTATGGAGGGGTGAAGGAGGTAGTGGTGAGCATGGAATAGTCAGAGAGGTAGTGGTGAGCCACCCAGTAACCCTTGCAGTGGTGGTCAAATGAGTAAATGAGACCACTACACATGTACTAACATTATGCCACACTGTACTGCCCCCCATATTATACCACAGTGTATTGCAGTTACTCTATACCACACTGTAGTGCCCATACATTATGCCACACTGTAGTGCCCACACATTAGGCTACACTATAGTGCCAACACATTAAGCCACCTGTAGTGCCCACACATGCTACACTGTAGTGCCCACACATGCTACACTGTAGTGCCAACATCTTATGCCACCTGTAGTGCCCACACATTATGCCACCTGTAGTGCCCCCCACATTATGCCATACTTTAGTGCCCACACAATGTACTCACCAGAAACCACAGCAGTCTCAGGCAGCCGGCAGAGCAGCAGTCATAGCCTCACAATTACTCATACCCATGAGGCTACGCTGCTGTTGATCTCCATGGGTCAGAGGAGCATGTGATGGGCTCCTCCAATCAGAGGTGAGTACATGCTCCTCTGACCCCTCTGCAGAGACCAGTGGTGTAACTAGGGTATTTGGAGCCCAGGGCAAGATGAAAAATGGAGCCCCCCCCCCCCCTCACACCTATGTGCATGTGCCAAAAAGTGGGTGTGGCCACATGCCACAAGGGGTGTGGTCACTGAAAAATGGGGCCGTGCCCAGTGCCATCTCCAGGGGTAGCTGCGCCCTGTGCCTACCTTTGTATCTCGCGCCAAAAATGAAGTGCGACCTAATTACAATAGGCCACACCCCTAAGTGACAGTACTTGGGGACGTGCCCGCGTGGCATGAGCCCTCTCCCAGCACTGAATGTATGCAGCGCGTATGCACGCATCATCTGTTCAGCTACTCCGGGGTCCGGCACCTGCGGGAACCCCCACCAGCTGCACCTCCCGATTTGACCACCCGCGCGACACTTCGGCCCACGGGTGGAACAGCAGGACAGTGCTGTAGCGCTGAAATCAGGATGTTGGGAGGGGTGCGCCCTCTATGGGGCGGAGCCCTTGTTCGACCGCACTCATAGCATCCTAACACTTATGTATGTAATTATCCTGAGTCTTTTTATAACATTTTACGAATCAAATTTAATCAGAATAAAAAAATATCTTTTTAACTATTTTTCACATTGTTTAATTGAATTTTTCATAAATATTAAAGACATGCATATCTCAAAAACTAGAGCCAATTGAAAAATAAGCATGGCGTATTAATTATAAGGAGCACAAAATTAAGCGAAATCAACTCTTAAATCCCTGGCAACAGAGTGACTGTTCCCCAGTGTACTTATTGGGCCAATTAAACTAATTAAAAACTTCCAAATGCCTAATTAGTCATTAGTGGGCTATCCAAGGGGTTCTTCACTGTCCCAACATTTTTACCTTAAAATAAAGATTGTCCCTACCATCTCACACCCTCAGGGGGGTGTACCCAAAAAAATACTCTCCCCTTATTGTAGTTACCAGCTGAGGCTATAGGGTAAATTAATTTAGCTAAGAGTGTGACCCCATATATATGGACACCACAGGAGAAAGACACGTCGAGTAGCTGCGCATGTGCAGAAGGAGCATGATGGAGGTCAGACCTCCAAGGAGAACAACTGGGTCCTAGTGCCCGTTGTCTGCAGGGCTGATAACAAAGGCAGTGCAATGCACTCCACTAACAATGCACATCAGTCCCTGCCCAGTGAAGCTTACAATCTATATTCCCTACCACATGTACACACATACACACAAGGGTTAATTTTTTGTCAGAAGTAAGATAACCTACTAGTATGTTTTTGGAGTGTGCGAGGAAACATGAGAGAACACGCAAACTCCACATATATGTTCCATGAGTGGGAATTTAACTAATTATCTCAGTGCTGTGAGACAGTAATGCTAGCCACTGTGCCATCCATTCTACCTCTCATCACCATGACCCAGGTCGTGCACATTTTTGGGGCACGCATAGTGCAAAAATATAATACCGGAAACGCTTATCTCTGCATTAAGCCCAATTAGCACAATATCAGTCCACTGATGTGTAGTCAGTATGTCGGCATTCAGAATGTCACCAAAATATACCATGCATTCACATAGGCATTCTTGTTAATAAATGTAATAATTTTTGAGAGACCAAGTGTGTGTGAGGTGCTAGCGAGAGGGTATTGGCCAGTGGTGGATTTTACCCCCAGTAAAAATCCTCCCCCCCAGTGAGCCAGTCATGTTTATGCACTGGATCACTGTCAGTGGCTTCCCATTGGGGGAACTATCTGGGTGATCACACATAGGACAGGTAGTCACAGGGAAAGGTCAGTCCTGACCGCCATTAGCAGAGAGAGCTTCCTAGCACTAGCCGTCAGGACTCTGGGACAGATGGAAAGCTAAATGGCAGCCCCCCTCGTGAAACAGGCCAGAATCTGCCACTGGTATTGGTGGAGGGGGGTGGCAGGGTGATGCTTTTCCCAGGGCACCTAGAAACCTTGCACCAGCACTGAATAGTCCTCTCATCACTGACATATTCTATCCCTCTTTCTATATATAGGGGCCTATTTATTAACTAATATTTGTGGCATATCCCCAGAACACATCCACCTATGGGCTACATTTCGCAAAATGTACCAAAAGAGGGTTCCTGTGTCAAATATAATTCAGGGTTGCCTACCCTCCCGATTCGGACGGGAGCCTCCCGATAAACGGGTGCAGCTCCTGCCCCCCCCCCTCCCCGGAAAGGCAGACCCCCCCGCCAATTTGCGTAATTTTGGCCCCCTCCCCTGCTTCACAATGCCTATTTTATCGGCATTGTTTAGCGGGGGCGGGGCCAAACTGACGCGATTGTGTGACCCCACCCCCGCCACTCCCACAAGTGCTGTCACCCAGCCGGCCACTCCCCCTTGTCCCGGCCACGCCCCCCCCCCCCCCCCCCCCCCCCCCCCCGTCCTGCTGATCTGGCTGCTCCCTCCTGGAAGGAGTAGCCAGAAAGTCGGCAGGTATGCTCCTATCTCCTAAAGAGAAATAACAATAGCGCACCTGAAAATAATGTAGCTGCTTCCATACTAACTATTAAAAATAGAAGGAGGAGCATATCAAGCAAAAAGGAAGCGCTTAGGTAATCCAATGTGACATATACGTGTGGCCGATTCCTGGACACAATTTGCAACATAAGTTTTGGATAAAAATTAGCAACAAATGTAATTCAATGTAATACTGAATGTGTTACAAGTGAAAATAATATTAGATGACCACCAAATAATGAAATCAAAATAAATGGAAAATATAAATAATAAAAATAAAATAAATAACGAAATTAAAATGAAATGTAAATGCTTGGATAATTAAAAACTAATAGACACTAATGTGCTATTAGTGATGTATAAGCTCTTTTGTACAGGTGGGTACCTGCTGCTGAAGTGCAATGCAGCGGCTGCTGTCCCTACCTTACCCTAAAGCTTGACCAGACGTGGAGTTTCTATTCCTCTCCCCCGCGCCGCTGATGTCTTTGCCGGCGTTCGTGGAGGTTGCAGGAGAACACTCAGCCCCGTCTTCTGGGGAGCCTTTCTACACACCACTGCTGACGGCTCTGCACATTCAAAAGCCAAAAGCCGGGAAGGACGCCGACCCTGAAAAGGTCTAAGTCGGACGTCCACGCCGCACAAGAAGATGGGGCTGAGTGTTCTCCTGCAACCTCCACGAACGCCGGCAAAGACATCAGCGGCGCGGGGGAGAGTAATAGAAACTCCATGTCTGGTCAAGCTTTAGGGTAAGGTAGGGACAGCAGCCGCTGCATTGCACTTCAGCAGCAGGTACCCACCTGTACAAAAGAGCTTATACATCACTAATAGCACATTAGTGTCTATTAGTTTTTAATTATCCAAGCATTTACATTTCATTTTAATTTCGTTATTTATTTTATATTTATTTTTATTATTTATATTTTCCATTTATTTTGATTTCATTATTTGGTGGTCATCTAATATTATTTTCACTTGTAACACATTCAGTATTACATTGAATTACATTTGTTGCTAATTTTTATCCAAAACTTATGTTGCAAATTGTGTCCAGGAATCGGCCACACGTATATGTCACATTGGATTACCTAAGCGCTTCCTTTTTGCTTGATATGCTCCTATCTCCTCCCTGGACTACGTCCCCTCCATCTGGCCATCACTCCAAGCACCTGTAGCACATCCTACTTTATTTACACACACATTTCAAAATCTTGGCATACCCGGGACTCGATTCATCACCTCTGCATAAGTACTGTGTATCATCACTGCAGCCATTGGATTCACATTGTATTTGGCAGTGACACCTGGATAACAGTGGTATAAAGGGATCAGTACCCCTTCATCATCGTACGGGACAAATCATATTTGCTATACCCTTTCCCCATGAGGCCTCGGCCCTTTTTTTCGGGTGCGTGTCTTATGTCCCTATTTGAAAAATGGGGAGGGGGGGGGGCGGTGACGATGCTCCTTCTGGCCCAGGGCACCAGAAAGTCTAGTTATGGCTCTAATTATGACGCATCACAATCACCTTATAGACATTTAGCTCTAGCCATGCCAGGGAGAAATCCCTAACTGACTGACTGCCTGGTACCTGTAGGACAGTGTAGTCGCTGTGTAAAAGGAGAAGGATGCATAGAACCTATGTATTAATGCATGGCTCATTTATTAGCATTGTAAGAACTACATAAACATTTGTGTGATAAGACTGAGCAGACTATAATAATCTGTTACACAGTCTGTGTGTGAGGAAATGTTTGGCCACAGGACTCTCACAAGAGAATATTATCAGGGGCGGAGCTACCATCAGGCAGCTGCGCAGGGTACCGGGACCAGGGGGCGCTGCTGAGGCCGCCTAACGCTACAATGAAGGGAACTGAAAATAAATGGAGTCGAATGTAGACTGCAGATCAATCACTTGGATTACTGCTAATAATAAGAATAATAATAGAAGTGAGCATTAATGTATTTAAAATAAATTATACTTCTCTAAACAAAATTATATGTTAATGCCTTCTAAGCTTAGCCGAGCACAGGGACACCCACTGCTGCCTTCTCATATCCGTCCAACAGGGTAAACTTCGGTACTGTTGACACACATGGGGCAGTCACGCAACATGTAAGTCATGTCTGACCATCCACAAACACTGCGGCTCTCCTGACACACAGAGAGCGCTTATGCTGCGCAGGAGATGGCAATGGCTATAGGATGGGATGCCGACGGTCGGGATACTGGTGCGGGATCCCGACCTAACCAGAAGGTTACTCAGATGACCAATGTTCACGCAAGTGATCCGATGGCTGCGTCCTTTATATCATGGAGGTAGAGGGCTGGATTTAGCGGCTGACTTCCGATGGACATTCTCAGGAGTCATAGGGTTGTTCAGAGGTGGTTGGGTACGGGATGCCGGCGCCCGTGATCCTGGCGGTCAGAATCCCGACACCGGCATCCCAACAGGATTAGGATACAAACACCCCTATCCTTAACCCTCCCTTCCAGGTGCCTAAAACTAACCCTCCACCCTTAGTGCCTAGTCCTTACCCTTCCCCTAGTGCCTAACCCTATCCCTCCCCCGTAGTGCCTAACCCAGTGGCGTATCTATAATGGGTGCAGTGTATGCGGGGCACACGGGCCCCCGGGTCCAGGGGGGCCCCGCACCACACACACTGCACCCATTTTTTTTTTAAACTTACCTGTCCGAGGTCCCGCGTCAGGTGTCATTGCTGCTCAGAACACTGGAAAAATGGCCACTGCGGCCATTTTCCGGTGTTCTGCGCATGCGCAGTAGACTCCGGGCACACTCTAGTGCCCGAGTCTACTAATGCTCCGGTGGCTGGCCAGCCGCATCAGTCAGCTGCCGGCCACCAGGGAGAGAGGAGTGCACAAGGGCCCCCTCCTCTCTTAAAACGCCCCTGGCCTAACCCTATCCCTCCCCATAGTGCTTAACCATCCCTCTAACCCAGCTACTTACCTTCGGGTTGCCGATGGCTGGGATTCTGACAAGTGTCGGGATCCCGGCGACGGTATTTTAAGCACTGCATCCCATGTGCCGGGACACTGACTGTATCCCTTCCAGAGAAGGTGGTGCCACCGATGGTACGTCTTTGTACCCACGCCGCGGATCACAGACACCACCGTCACTATACAGGATTTGCGTCCACCAAGAGTGGTTTCATTTCTTTGTCTTTGATACAAACATAAAACTACTCTGTGGTTACTGCTATATCTAATACACAGAGCACAGCTAACCACTGTCATATCCAAGGGTCCCATTTAATAGATAATCAGAGCAGGTCATCTTCTTTTGCTTTCCTATGTGCTGAGCACTTGTTGAGCTATTATCACGTCAGCAAATAATATGGGTTTTTTAACGGCGTTAATTTTCTATATGAGGGTTTTGTAATATACTGTATATATATTTATCATGTGTTGTATATAGTTCCACATAGTTTATGCCTGTATCAGCATTGTCTGTGGCCCCCACTCCTATAGGCCCCTCAGGAAAAGTGACTTTAATCATTCCTTATACTGTATATGTTGTGTTTATGTTTAGTATAAATGCTTTTGCGGCACATGTTGCTGAACCAGTAGTGGCCCCATTGTGGGATTTCCTAATGGGCCATTCATACTCCAGCCTGACATTGCGTCTCTGGAAGGAGTTAGAGCAGGGGGAGCGTTACCCCGATACTATCTGCAACAGCTGCAGGAGCAGAGCCAGACAACTGTAATCTGAGATCACTTAAAGGTTTATTGTACAGCTTTTAGCCTTTGCTGTCTGCAATGGAGAATTTTAGGGGGGTCAAACAGGGTTGGGGATTTAAATCTTTACCTCTCTCTTCCTCTATATCTCCCTGCGCTGCCTGTAGACACATGGAAACAATACCCATCCTATCCCCCCCTCCTGTACAGGAGAAGGAAATATCTGATGTCATTTTCTCTTGTTGACAAAGGGCTTAATTCAGATTTGGGAATATAGGCGTTATGCATTACATATCTCAACTGCGAATGCAATAGCGATTACGCACACAGGTCCTGATTTGCGCACACGCGCACTGCGATGCGTACGCATTGCACAGATTGCGAAATTCGGCCTGCTGCGTGCGTTTTAGCACTTGCGATCCTCGCTGAAATCAGGCCCACAGTCTCACTGCGATAGTATGATAATCCATAGCGAACGCTATGCCATCGCAGCACTACACAGGGACGCCCACCTTATCTTACACACATCCATAATGCTTAGCAAGACTGCGAAACCATCGGTAACATCAAGTACCATCGCAGCCTCACGCACACTTGCACAAGCTCTGACCTTACTCAGGAATTGCTAAAAACTATGCACGCTATCAGGCCTCAGGCTGCGTAGGGCATCGAAGTGGATAATCTATGCACGCCCCTTTAATGGCGTTCAAACGCACTGGCACGCCTGCGTTCCGACAACCATCCCCCGTCACCACCCACAAATTGCACTTCTTGTCACTCACTCTGTGATGGGTCTGCGTAGTCACTGCGATTTCAGGACCTCATTCAGAGTCGGTCGTTGCGGCCGCACGGTCGTACGCCACCGATGTTCGCTAAACTGCGCATGCGTAAAGTTCGCAATGCGCGTGCGCAAACTAGCCGCTACGATCAGAAATTTCTCTCTCCTTGAACAGAGCCAGGTCGGTAGTTTGAGTGACAGAATGAGGCGTTTGTGGGTGGTAACAGGGGAAGGTGCTTGAAAACGGGGGAGTGGAGATCCGAACGCAGGCGTGCCTAATTATGCGAACGGCGTTTTATGGGAGTGCATACGGTTTATGGGAGTGCATAATTAACAAAGTAGCGTCATGGCACACGTGACATGGGTGGTTATTACATTGACATGATCGTAGAGCTTAAGAGAGGGTATGGTCAACCTTAAGCTCTACGACCAGTTCCGATGGTTCCCGATGGTCTCGATTAATCCTTATATGCCCGTAGATGACGTGTAATGCGTACGAGAAGGGGGCGTATTTTTTTGTCTTCCGGCCGTTTCCTCCCCTTGGTCGGCCAGCTACCGATCCGATCTTAGGGACGCAACTTGCGAGTGCATCATTTGCATATCCGGACCCTTTTTCCGTACGACCGTGCGGCCGCAACGACCGACTCTGAATGAGGTCCTCAGTCCCGATCGCAGTGGCTAATTTGCGCACTGCAATGCATACGCATTTGCAGATTGGCCGATTGTGTGCATAATCGCAGTTGCGATCGGTAGTGAATCAGGCGCAGAGTATGATAGAGCAAGTAACTGTGCACCTGGACAGACCATGTTGCAGTGTAAAGGGGACATATACATTTATTATTTTTGCATGTGGGGTAAATACTGGCTGCTTTTGCATGTAGCCGGCAAATGCAGGACAGCTTTATTTTTACACTGCAATTTAGATTACAGTTTGGACACGGCCCTTCCCATACTGAGGGGTATATTTGCAAAAGTGCGGGTGTTTAGATGTGGAAGATAATATCTAGAACCTGATTGGTTGCGATGGGCAACATCTCCATTTCTAAAAACCTCCTAAACCTTTGGGCAGTACTGGGCACTTGAACAGGGCGGCCCTTCCCTTCTTCTCAGCACTGCCCCCTGGCTGTGCCTGCTATCTGTGCGCCTCCTCCTCGTGCCAGAGCCAAATTAAGACCTTATGGGGCCCCAGCTCCTTTCCACTATACTACTCTATTTACAGTACTTATTATTAGCTTTTCACTCACCCCCATAGACATATACACACATACATACAGGGTCACACATAGCAGACATGACCCGTTCCACCAGGTACAAAATGCTCTGCTCCTGGGTTTTCCCCCTAATTTATGATTGCATCCATCTGTGTTGAAACACCTTTCTCATCAATTACTTAGTTTCAACACAGGTAACTGCAGTCATAAATTAGGTGGAAAGTCCAGGAGCAGAGCATTTTGTACCTGGTGGAACGGGTCATGTTGGAGGGTAGAAACATATACCACAGGTATACATTAAACTCAGTCCTCAGGACCCCAAACAGTGCATGTTTTCCAGGTATCCTCACAGAATTACAAGTGAAATGATTAGCTCCACCTATGGATCTTTTAAAATGTGTCAGTGAGTAATGACTACACCTGTGCACCTGCTGGGTGACCTGGAAAACGTGACCTGTGTGGGGTCCTGAGGACCGAGTTTGACAACCACTGGTCTAATGTGTACGCGACTTAAGCTACGGGACTACATCTAGTTCTTCATAGATGGCACCATCTAAAGATCGGGATTGGGGGAGTTGTGTACAAGCGGACTGTCACTACATGTATTTATTTCATATCAAATTGTAAAGTCTACAGGTGCCACCGCCTCCAGTGATGCACACGCAGAACTTTAACCAACATAGCCATATTCAATTCATTTCTTACCCACAATACTTTTTCGCATGCCGGACTTTTTGCCAACATCGCCAGTTTTGCATGCGAAAAAGTATCGCGTGTGCTCCCGCTATTCGCCGTATCCAATTCCAAAGGACACGAAAACGCATCCCAGCGAAACTCTTAACAGTTGAAAAGTGTTGGCAGAATTGGGGAAATCAGCCTGACACCCCCCAAAAGATGCACTAACATTGGGGATCAATGTAGATGTCCCCGATTAGCCCTACTGAAGTTATTTGGGGTACTTAAGTTCTGTCACCATAATAGCGGCTTTGCACAAGTGGTGAAGAATAGCATTAAGCAGTTTTTTGGGTGAAAATAAGTAGTCCTGTCAAATTTGGGGTCCTTGAAAATGGGTGCAAGCATGGTTACAATTCGCTAAAGTCAACTTTTAAGTGCTGCAAAAAACGCACCTTCAGCAAACACCTGCAATAAAAAAATACCTCCCCCATACTTTCAGATCCCCCCCCCAAAAGTCTATTTTGCTAGTTTTTGCGTTTGTACAGCCGCTCGGTACTTTTTCGCCACCCATTTTCAAAGTGCCTTTTTGGGGTGTTGCTCTTTTTTTTTCTTCATTTTTTTTTACGCAGTTATCCTTTGGGGGGGCTGTCAAAAGGGTGCAGAGTGGTCTCCGCACCTTTCCACCTCAAAACCACAATTCTGCACTTTTTTCCGCCGGGTATTCATAGGCAAAACTTTTTCACCTATTACATTGCATTGACTTTCCGCGTACGCGAAAATTCTTTGCAATTGAATATGGCGAATAGTTTCCACCTGGTGAAAAGCCGCAATCTGCGCTACTTTTTCGCCGATCACGACTTTTCGCACCTAATTGAATACAGCCCAAATTAGGAAACTGTCCTTATGAGAAAAAAAAATACTGTCACGAATGCATTGTGTCCTTAATTAATTTGAACATTCAATTATAACATCAATAACTTAGACAGTAGACTATATATTCCGATGACATTTTTCCTATGATTTGACACCCACGAGCGCGCTTCGGGTTTAGGCAGAGATCTGGAACAAGTTGCTGTACATTTTGGAGATTGGACGCTAAGTTTAGCTGACAGCCTCGGACGGCATTTTTAAACCAATACTTTGGATCAAAGTTAAAACAACTTTGCAGAATAAATGGCCCATAAATCCCCAAAGAATGCAGGGTAATCCGCTCGCCAGCGCTGGAGGCTGGGTGGACACAGCAAGTGCTTCATGCAGATGTTCAGACAGCAGGCTCATAACATTAATAAACCCTTCAGGGATCAGGGACCCAGCTGGGGATGTGAACATTGTCCACCTGCAACTGGCTATGGAACGTGCTTAAGGCAGGAATGGGAAACTATGTGTACGTACAAAGGGTGCGAGACCGATAAATATTTGTCTGTAAAAACGTGTCTAAGGTACACGACAAAACAATTCAAGGTCACTTTTTTTAATGAATCTGACTGATTTCCAGACAAACCTAAAGCTTGGATCATCAAGGGACAGTGCATTGACCATTAGACCTGCATTCTGCTTCAAGGGCTGGGTGAGGGCCATGGTCTGTGTTCATTCAGGAGCCTGATATCATTACATATCTCCTGCAGCTCTTGTGACACTATACAGCAGGCCTGGCCAACCTGTGGCTCTCCAACTGTTGTGAAACTACAAGTCCCAGCATGCCCTGCCACAGTTTTTGCATTCCCTAATAGCAAACCTGTGGCAGGGCATGCTGGGACTTGTAGTTTCACAACAGCTGGAGAGCCACAGGTTGGCCAGGCCTGCTATACAGCAAATGTCCCCACTACTTGTGGATTCAGACAGGGCCAGTTTTGCAATGGGGTGATTGGAGCTACAGCCTCAGGCCTCCATAATAGGCCAGTCATCTAGGTGCATGATGATGACCTGCCGCCCAACTGGCCACACAGCCGGCCATAAATCATCAGTATTAAAATTGTATTTATAGTTTCCTCAATTGTTATGTATTTTGGGAGACAGTGTGGCTGACAATGTGAGGGGTGTACACGCCCAGGGGCGCAGAGAGTGGGGAGAGCGGGTAATAATTAGCCGGGCTTGCTGGAGGGGCCCAGGTCCAGCTCTGCCCCCCCCCTCCATCTTACATCACAGCAGCCCAGCACACGCTGCTGTGTGCTGAGCTGCAATGGGAGACTGCTCACGCCCTGCTAAGCAGCAGCCACAGCAGTCTCCTATGCCTGTGGCGACAGCGACCACACTGATTGCGCCCCCCACTGGCTATGCGCCGGGCTGAGGGGCTCACAGCGCCCCACCCCTCAGCGCGCAGTGCCACCAGAAAAATGTCATCCCCCCTAAGGGGCATGACCATTAGGCCACGAACCCTTCACCCACGCCCGGCACGGCTGTCGGTGCGCCTGTACACGTCCACATGGCACTGGCCACACCATTGTCCTACTTGAGCACTAAAATCATGGCTAAGAGGGGTATTCACTTAGGCTGTGTAAAGTCGAAATTGACGATAAATTATCGCCGATGATGTCATTTTTGCATGTTTCAAGTATCCCCTTATTCAATTTCAAAGACTTTTCGCAGGCTCGAAAAGTCTTTGAAAAAAAACGGGGATAAATTTTCACCATGTTCTACATGGCAAAAAAATTTGCAGAATTGGGGTTTAGGGGTGCAGGCTTAAAAAAATTAGCCTGCACCCCTGCTAATGTCATTTAAAAATGAACTGTGTAAAAAAAAAAAAAAAAATCGGGACACCCCAAAAAATTAACTTTTAATTTTGGGGTGTAAAAAAAAAAGTGTTAGAAAAAAATTATTAAATTAGCGGAATAGCCTCAGTGGGGGGTCCCCATGTATGCGGCAGGTGTTTTCTAGAATGCAGGTGCTAGCGGCAGGTGCAGTTTTGCAGAATTTAGAAAAATAATTTTAGGGACTTAAAAAATTACCCCTATTTTCATGTACCCCAAATTTGATGGGACCACTTAAAAAAACAAAAAAAATAACCTTCTTCAATGTCGGGTCCCGTTTTCGCTGGTTTTAAATTGTATACGGGGATAAAGCGTCAAGGATGCCTGCCCGAACAAAGGTAAGTCTGGGGTGCTCTTACCGTTAGCCGCGATGGGCTAACGCGATGGGAGGGTTAGGATTAGGGAGTCTAATGGGGTTAGTGTTAGGTTTGGGGGGTGAGATTAGGGTTAGGCACCCCTAGGGGAGGGTTAGGTTTAGGAAGCAGTAAGAGGGGGTTAGGGATAGGCACTCCTGGGGGGAGGTTAGGGTTAGGCACTAGGGGGGAGGTTAGAGTTAGGCACCACTAAGGGAGGGTTGGGGGGGGGGCAGGGGAGGTTTAGGGTACTTACCTGCCCCATTTTGGATCTTTATCCTGTCGAGCATCCGCTGTCGGGATTTGAACCAGCTAAACAGCCGCCGGTATTTCAATCCCATTCCATTGCAAACATCTTCCAGATACCCCATTTGTCTCTCACAGTTCCTAAACACTCTGGTTTAATGCATACTTGCCTACTCTCCTGTGAGCTGCAGGAGGCTCACGTTGTTTTTTGGGTAGTCTCCCGCACCACCAGAAGAGTGGCCAGATCTTCTGCCCACCTCCTAGTGAAGTGGGCAGGATGGGTAGATAATACTAGGAATCGCGTGTCCATAGGGGAGGGGGCAGGGATATAAAATTATGTGAATTGCATCATTTTAGCTCCACCCCTTCCCCATAGACCCGTGATTAACAGCATTTTGCATGACAAGGGCGGGGCCTAATGATGTGAGGGATTGGCCCCGCCCCCGAAGTGCATGGCTGCATCTCCTTTTTGGGCATCTCTCGGAAATTTAAACTTTAAAAGTTGGCACATATGGTGTAATTGGCTGTGATTTGTGTGTCTATGGCATACATACCTACCCTCCCAGTTTTCGCGGGAGGCTTCCGGTTTATTCGGGTAACCCCCCGCACCCCCCGAAAGGGTAGGCACTTCTACAGCATTCTGCCCACTTCCTTGTGAAGTGGGCAGAATGAGGAGAATGTCCGCGCCGATCGTGGGTCTCCGTGTAGGGGGCAGGGCTTAATGATGTGATTCTACATGAATCACATCAGTTGGCCCCACCCCCTATGTAAATTCTAGCCAACTGCGATGATTTTCCTGTTAGGGGGCGGGGCTTAATTACGTGAATCATCAGGCCCCGCCCCTGTTGCCACCCTCCTGATTCTCTTACTCGGGCTTCTCCCGGGAAGAGAAATGACAAGGTAGGCAAGTATGGTCTATGGCAGTGGTGTCAAACTCGGGCTCTTCAGCTTTTGCGGGACTACATACCAGTATGCCCTGCCACCGTTTTAGCATGTCCTAATAGCAAAACTGTGGCACAGCATGCTGGGATGTGTAGTTCCACTGCAGCTGGAGGGCCCGAGTTTGACACCACTGGTCTATGGGAAGGGAGCAAAATGGTGCAGTTCTCATAGAAGCACCTAATTTTGCCTCCAGCCTTCCCCACAGACCTTCGAAACGTGTTTTGCCACCACAAGGGGGAGGGCCTCTGATCGCGGGCCCCCCAAAAATTTGGTTGATCAGGGGGAGTTTCTGGGTACTCAGGAGGTGCAGGGACTGATGTGAGTGAGGAAGTTTTCTTCAGCATAGATGGAGAGATAGGGAAATGTTTACTAAGCGGTGGTTTTGCACTTTTTGTGGTTTACCGATGGGATACATCCCACTTATTTACTAAAGCCCAAAGCTCTGGAAGCCTGTTAAGTGTCCACACGTTACAATACAGTTGAATATCGGAGCATTATCAATGTTTTTTTTCTATTAAAATTATAGAAACCCGGGGGACATACTTGCCTACTTTTGAAAAAGCATTTCAGGGAGATTGTGAAAGCAGCACCTATGAGCGCGGCGCTAAAGTGGGCGTGTCATGATACATCTGAGAGGCGTGTCATAACACTGACTTAAATCCATATGTAAAACCCCTGAAAACTGCTTTTTTGTATTTAGTACATCGGAATCGGTATGATTTACAGCCGGATGCATGTCCGGCGGTTGAAATCCCGACAGCAGCTGCCCGACATGGGTGAAAATCCCTATCATCCCTAAGGTAAGTATTGACTAACCTAACCCACCCTTAGGGGTGCCTAATCCTAACCTCCTCCCGGTGCCTAAACCTAACCCCCCCTTTCCCTAGCCTAAACCTAAGTCCCCCAGGGGGGTGCCTAACCCTAACCCCCCTTCCCCTAGCCTAAATCTAACCTCCCGGGGGGGTGCCTAACCCTAAGTCCCCCTCGGGAACCCTAAACCTAACCCTCATCCCCCCGTGGCTGTCCGCGCTCAGCGCCCGGCATCCTTTCGATCGGGATGCCGGGCGCCGGTCTCCCGGCGTCGGTAAAATGACAGGCGTCTAGACAGGCACCGGGATTAAGCAGTCGGGAAGCCGGTTGTCGGGATTAGGTCCGCCGGCTTCCCGACTGCATACCAGTACATCCTGTCCTCAGAGGTTTAAATGAAAGCTGTTTACTTTTTAATTCTTATATAATTCATCTTAGAGGGAACATTGTCTGGCCTACGTTTTACAGTTGTGTTATGGGCGGGACTCATCAAAGCTAAAAATGTAGGTGAACTTCGGGGGTCTGCCTGCATTTTCCATATGCACCAAGCTCCGGAGAGCGCATGTGCAGGGGAACTCCTGGATCATAAACTTGGAACTCCCAACACCGCAAAGGACAGCTCTTATTATTAAGATGACAGGGCGGGGCCACGATGACGCCATCACCCCGTAATGCCCCCACCTACCCAAGCTGCGTCACACCCCCGACATGCCCCTCGCTGTGCTGACCTGGTTTGAGACGGCGTTACCCTATGCGCGGCAATGAGGACTGAAAGACTTTGCTTCATCCCCACTGTGTCAAACCACCGTGACAGAGGTGCGGGGTGCTCGCCAGGGCTCTGGATTGGTAAACTGGGTCGGCAACACCGATCTTCAGTTATGCTCAAATTATTCATAACTATACCTCTGAGGGGCCTATTCATCATCGGAGGCCGTACGGCCTCAAGGCTCCGGTGCGGGGATAGCTGCTCCGAAAAGCAGCTTTGCCCTCGGTTAGTATCGCTGCTACGAAAGTAGCTGCGTTACTTATCTCCTCCCCGTCGTCCTGGCTACGCATGCGTGATCCAAGGTTACGCATGCACACTGCCGCTGGGGAGGTAGTGAGGAGGCGACCGGGATCCGAGAACCAGAGCTGTCTGAAGATGGCACTTGTTCTCGGAAGCACTTGTTCTCGTTTTCGGAGTTTGCTGAATATCAGGGGTCCTTTTCGGAAAACTGCATGGTTACCGGGCCATTTAGTGTTGATGAGCAGTATAATGTGATTGAGATGTGAAATTGTATATTTTTGGCCTGTTTATTACCCTATAATTACTCTATGACATGGTCACCCTGATTGGGAAAAGTCTGCCAGCTTATATCTCACAGAAGGTTACAGTAAATATTATGATTACCTTGTATTTTGGAAAGCAGGGCAATAGAAGCAATCTGATTGGATCACCAAACCATGCCTACTACCAGTACCAATCAGGAGGGTGATAACGGAAATTGACCAAGATTATTCCAAACTGTTCTACATATGCAAATCTGTGCAATACTAAGAAAGTGATCTTCTCCTCCACCCCTCTCAGCCTCTGTTTCCCATCAGTGTAGAGTTGCCGTCAGTAATCATGAAAAACTGTGCAGGAAGCTGTGCTTTGCTCCCTATGGGACTACTTCTGCTTTACTGGGTGATACATAACACATGTGGTGTGTGTCTGTCTCCATTTCTGTGCTAGACATAATAAAGAAGAGGACGTAATAGCAGCGTTGATATGTTCAGTATTATTCTGCAATTTGGTAGAAAACTTTGTATTCAGTTGTTGGTCTGGAAGTAGAGCTTGACCTGGAACCAGGAACCCTGACATACAAAGTACCAGGGGCATATCTATAATGGGTACAGGGTGTGAGGCGCACACGGACCTCTGGGTCCACCCCGCTTCACCTGCACCCATATACTATATTTACCTCTCCACCGACACTGCGGAAATCACTAAGAAAATGACGCTGATGCCACTTTCCCAGAGATATGCACATGCACAGTGGAATAGTGGAATTGGCATATGTTCTGGCGGGAGAGAGGAGAGCCCATACAGACTTCATAGGGGTCACCGCCTCTCTTAAAACGCCCTTGCAAAGCACCAATATTGGAATATAACAACAGCTACAGACTGAGGGACTGATTCAGAGCCGGACGCTATTTGCGCTCGCTCGTCCAGAAAAAGGGGCTGGCTATTTAAATTGACCGTTCGCTCTTTGCGGTCTGTTGACGCCTCTATATCTGAACGAGCAAACAAAACATGCGGACGTTTTTTTATAAAAAACGCCCCCTGGCCGCTCGCATCATACGTCATCTCCGCTATTTATTAGCGTAATCGAGTACATCGAAAGGCGAATGAACTGCTCGCTATTCATGTGGTTGCATTTTCCTAGCGAGCAGTTCTGGCTAAAAGACACCCAACTGACGTGGTCGATGATGCTGCTTTGTTAATTATGCACACCCTTAAAACGCCCGTTTTGACCTTTTGGCATGCCTGCGTTCGGATCACCACTCCCCGTTTTCAAACACCTTCTCCTGTTACCACCCACAAACGCCTCATCCTGTCACTCAAATTAGCAGGCATTCGCTATTTTGCGAGCACACGATTTTCGGCCGCACTGACTGGTTCGCGCATGCGTACTAAAACCCATACGCATGCGCAGATGTGCGAACATCGCTTGGAGCGAACGAGCGGCCGCTTACGAGCGGCTCTGAATCAGGCCCTGAGGCCCTGATTCAGAGCCGGACGCTCTTTCAGAGCTCTCGTTCCAAATCAGGGCGTCTTTTTTTTTTTTTATGGAGCGGCCTCCTGGCCGCTCGCATTGCTGTGGGTTGCCACCCACAGCTAATGCGACCGGCCAGGATGATGGTTGCGATGGTCAAGACCATCGCGACCATCGGGCTTGCGACGAGACCCTTGTGGTAGGGTCTCGTGGCAGCAAGCCCCAGAGAGCTTTCGGCTCAAACAGAGCCGAAAGCTCTTCCACTGACATCACTTGTGATGTCAGTGGGGTCGCCCCCAAACGGTAGGCGTTCTCATGGGAACTCCTCCGTCTGGGCAGCCACCCCACCGGCCCGTCCACCAAAGGGGGCGTGCTGTCACTCAACATCGTGGGCATGTGCTCTGGGCCACCATCGACCCGGTTGCGAGCACTCAGCGCTTGCGATCGGGTCTGAATCAGGCCCTGAGTACACTTGAGAAGCTACACTAGAGAGTCAATAGGTGGCACTGTTTCATAAGTTGTGACAGTGTACTAGGGATGACCATTGGTGGGTTAATCATTGATAGTCATCAGCAATGTTGTAGTCGGTTGTTCACCATCGATGGACATTTCTGCTGTGTTGAGCAACAGTAGCCTAGTTTTATCTAGTCACTGGGGACTGGGCTGAACTTCATACCCCCTGCACAGAGAAGAAATAAAAAATGTTTTCCCTTCACGGCCATCAGTGGCAGAGAAGCATTGGAACCCCGTTATCAAATCCATCAAACAACGGTGGCAAACTGTCGATGGTGAATGGGTTACCCCTACAGTGTACTCTTTTGCAGATACTAGTTGGTTAATCCTTCATTTGCCCTGAGCACACAAAGGTTTTAGGGCCTGATTCAGAGCCGCTCGTAAGCGGCCGCTCGGTCGTTCCGACCGATGTTCGCACAACTGCGCATGCATACGGATTTTAATACGCATGCGCGAACCAGTCAGTGCGACCGAAAATCGTGTGCTCGCTAAATAGTGAATGCCTGCTATTTTGAGTGACAGAATGAGGCGTATGTGGGTGGTAACAGGGGAAGGTGCTTGAAAACGGGGAGTGGAGATCAGAACGCAGGGGTGCCTAAAGGTCAAAACGGGCGTTTTAAGGGTGTGCATAATTACTAAAGCAGTGTCATCGATCACGTCACTTGGTTGTTTTATAGTTAGAACTGCTCGCATGATTGTGGTAGGAAAAACCAATCACAAGAATAGCGAGCAGTTCATACACCGTCCGATGTACTCGATTAATCTAATAAATAGCGGACATGACGTATGATGCGTGCGGCCAGGGGGCGTTTTTTTTCAAAATTACGTTCGCATGTTTTGTTCGCTCTTTCAGACATAGAGGCGTCAACAGACCGCAAAGAGCGAACGGTTAATTTAAATAGCCATCCCCTTTTTCTGGACGAGCGAGCGCAAATAGCGTCCGGCTCTGAATCAGGCCCTTAGCCCACAAGCGACAGCCCAAAATGGCTCTTGAGCCAGTAATGGTCCTAAGTGCACCATATGCAGTAACTTTATGAAGTCGGACAATGTTTAGAGGGGATATAGTTACCATCTCGGTCATCGGGATGCTGGTCAGGTACTAGGAGGATAGGGTTAGTCTGTGGGGGGGGGGGGGGGGGTTAGGGCTAGGCTGCAGGTAAGGTGGATTATGGTTAGGGGAAGAGTAACCTGCAGGCATCAGGAATCTGACTGTCAGGATGCCGCTGTTGGTATTCTGACCACCGGCATTTCGAGTGCCGTGATCCCGTCCCCAACCTGTTTAGAGTATGTGTATACATTGGGGACGCAGTGTGCATGTGCCTTGATGCAACTGCGGTGTCGGTCGCAGTGCGCTTTAAACTGCAGCATGATTGACATGCTGTGCCCATTTGGGGAGGAGACAGGGAGCATTGGGCAAAATGGAGGTGTGACGCCTCCGCTTTGTGGGAGTGCCAAAACCAGCGTCTGTGTCTTCCAATGCAGAGTCACTGGCAGCGCAAACTTAGATGCAGTAGACACTCTGAGTAACTTTACGGTTACTCAGAGGTCCGATGCTGTGACCCATAGTCGCAATATTGATTCGACGCTGCATCTTCGGATGCAGCCAGCGGTTGAGAGAAGCCGGCAGTGGGAGTCTTTTAACACAAGATACCTTCTCCGATGTTTTACTTACAACTCCGATATTAGAAGACTAGCGCATTTGCAGGATCTGTACTGCGCGATTGCAGACCTTCACGCGAGCTCGCTTGCAGTGGCCCAGACTCCGCAGCCTGATTGACATGGCTGCTGCCATTTGGGAGCAGGGAGGGGGCACCTCCGTTTTCTGGGAATGCTGAAGCCAGGGTCTGCTTCTTCCAATGCAGATTTCCTGGCCTCGACTACGGTTCTGAGACGGCCATCTGAGTAATCTAGGGGTTACTCAGATGGCCGATGGTTTCGCAACTGATCCAATGGCTGCGTCCTTGGGCGCAACTGCAGCTCACCACAAGCTTGCACAAGGCGTCTATTTACACCAGGCGCCACCTGCTGCGTTAGCATATGTTATTATTAACGCTGCTGCGTCCACAGAAACAGCAGCGATGCTAACAGCGTACTACTCTGAATTAAGCCCAACGGTGCAGCAGCGGTGCCTCTAGTGTCCATCTCTGAATCATAGCAACTGTGAGCATAAGTAACCTATCTCCCTAGGTCTTAGGTGCATGCACCTATCCTTTTGGCAAATGCCAGCACTGCCAGATATCCACTCCCAGCCAGCTTGCAAGCCCATATTCCATTGTTCATTGTGTGCAAGCATGGATTTCTGCATTAGCCCAGCCTTCCATGGCTATCAGACTCACAAGAGCCCCCCACCTCTAACAGGTATGGCTGCCCAAGGGTGGGCATCCATCGAGACACTTGCAGCTCCTGCAGGAATGTTGGTCAGTCCCATGTACTGACAGCCAGGAGCAGTAAGGGAAGTATAAAATAAAATGTTATATGAACTATTGAAGAGGCTTTATATCCAGAGTCTCAGACAGTATATGACGCCTCTCATATTACATTGCTACAGCATAGTGTATTAATGCAAGTATAGTTATTTTGGCTCAAGACTGTGTATGCCTATGGCTTCCATGTGTCTGGGATCTCTCAGGGCAGTCCTGTTTTTTTTTTTTTACTGGATTTCTGTTCCTCCCAGTGTTTATTTTCTTAGAATTCCAGCTCCTGATGCATCTGGATTATTGGGATAAGGTCAAATAGAATCCTGTAACTGTTTTACAGCACGTACCGCCCAAAGGGAGCCAGGGGTTGCGTCTTTTTTTTTTTTTTTACACTTTCTGGTAATTGGTACATTCAAAAATACATATCTCATCTAGTCTAGTGTCTAAAGGTAAGCTAAAGCTTTATGTCGATTCCATAGCAGAGTTTCTGTAATATCGGCCCCTAATTCACAGTCTCTTCACTTTAGCTCATTCATACCAATCCCACATCTCTCAATGTAAACAATTGTGTCTTACAATCATGCATCCCACTGTGTCTCTTTTTTTTGTTAATTGTTCCTAATACCATAATACTAGATGGATACAAACACAAAATACACAGACACAGGTGCAAGCTAAGGATATTGTTCATGTGTATATATAACTTGTACTTTGCTGAGGACACTGAGATGATCATGATATCTCTCTCTCTCTCTCTCTCTCTCTCTTTCTCTCTCTTCTACATTTGTGATCTTTCTCAAATTTTGCTTCCTCTCAATGCAGAATGGACGAGAATTACAATCTTCTTCCCCATGGAGTGAACTTTCAAGACCCCATTTTCCCCAACACTCCAGAAAATAACCGGGTATTTGCTAGCATCTTCCAGTTCTCCAACTGTATAATCGGAACAGATCCACAAATCTACTCCCCAGATTGGGAAGCTCAGGAGGACAGCAGGGTGAGAGACGTGGTGTGATCCTTTCCAGATTTATCTCTATTTCCCTATTTTCTCCGGTTACATTTTTGTTTCCATGTTGTTTCCTGGTTACAGATGTCTTTTCTTATTTAAGACTTTCATCAGTCAACATCTTTCCATGCAGGGGCTATACAATTTATTCCCACCCATACCACTCCCCCTCCCCACACTTGGGCTTTTTCATATTTTGCTGGGTTACAACATGGATCTATGATGGATTTAATTAAAATGTATTCCCACTGATCAACACAAGATTCTTGATATTGTGCCCCAAAAAATTGAATCCAACCATTTGTCAAAATTAATTAGGAACAAAAAATGAAATTCTTGTAGACTGCAGAGGGGTATCCTCCAGGATTTCTCTGTACTTTGCTCCATACATAATCCTCTCTATCTCTATGAGCATTCCAATTCCTGTCACAGAGAAACCTCCCCATAAATGCTGCCACCACCGTGCATCACCGCCAGGACACTTTGAAAGAAATAAAAATAAAATTTGGGCACACAATTTGTTTGAGCACCTTCAGAACAAGTCCAATTTTTTCCTAACATCCTTATTTTTAGGAAAAATTGTTGGGACTTGCTTCAAAACCCCTAAGATACCCCTACCCAAATGACTAATTAAGCAATTGGAAGTTTCCAATTAGCTTAATTAGTCCAATAACTACATGTCAATATATGTTGTCAAAACATATATTATTAATTTACATTAACTCAAAATCAACTTTTTTTGTTGATGTATGCACCCCAAATTTGATTAAAGCAATTAATTAAACATAAAATAATTGCTTTATATTTTTTTTTTACTGTGGGTTTTTTTTAAATTAATTATTTTCAATTGGCCTAATTTTTTTTTATTTGGTACTAAACTAAACAGTTTAGTTTTTATAATTTTTTTATTTTATTTTTTCATTTAAATTTTTTTAATCGACATAAATTTACCTCCAGATCAATTTTTTTTGTTATTCGTATAAAAAAAGGTAGTTTTTTATAAAAAAAAAAATATTTATTAATTTATAATTTTTTTTGGGGGGGGGGGGGGGCACAGGCTGATTTCATTCAGGTTGTTGTTTTTTTTTTTTTTTCATTTGCACTCGATTTGTTTAGATTGGATACCATGTGTATCAGGAACCCACATAACCGCTGAAATAAAAAAAATGGGCGCAATATGCACTAATTTTTTTGCTGCAACAATCATGTTCTTAATTGGATATGTTCTAGGCAGAATCTCAGTTGTTTCATATTTTCTCAATTTTATGACAATTTACATAATTGTACTTTGGAGCATATTCAATGCCTTGAAGATATTCTTGTACCTGTTTCTTAATTGGTGCTTCTCAATCACCTTGCCCTGTATCTGCTTGGAATGTTCTTTTATCTTAATTTTTGTAGTCTGTGCTTAAACATGCACAAACTACCTGGGGGAACTGGCAGAGACAGGTGTATGTATGCTGCAGTCATGTGACACACCTTACCTGTTCACAGGTGGGTTCCAATAACCTCTGCATGTGACATGTGAAGAAAGTTGGTTACTGCAGAGGCAATCTACAGTAGTATGAATATAGCCAGGAGATGAATACTAATTCAAGCACTTCTTTTGTTTTCTTCCTTTTAATGTTGACAAATGTACACTACATACTTTTCTGACACATTATCGATCACTTTGCGTTGATTAGCAGGTATAGATTTCATTTAAATCCCTCATGGTTCCATGTCATAACACAGCTAAATTTGGCAAAGCCTAAGGGGGGTGATGATACCTTTTATAGCCACTGTATGACAATCAGTGGCGTAACTAGGGCAGGGCGGGCAGGGTTCATGCCCTGGGTGCCGCTGGACTGGCGGCGCGGGGGGCCGCCGCCGGCCACGGTACCGGCCCACCCGCCCTAGTTAGCCAGTGTAGCGCTGACCGCAGTGAGTGCGGTCAGCGCTACACATTTACACAGGACCGGTGCTAGGCTTCCAGCGCCGGTCCTGTGCTGCACGCCTGAGCCCGTTCCCTCCCTCTGAGCGCTTGCCCAATAGCGCCAGGAGGCGGGCTCAGGCTGTGCATAACACACGCATCACCGCCAGCGCTGGCGGCGATGCGTGTGTTAAACAGCAGCCAATGAGAGTCAGATAGACTCTCATTGACTGCTGCAGCACCCACTGCAAGAGCCGGACTTCCGTCCGGCTCCTGCAGTGGGTAATGGGACTGACGTCATGACGTCTGTCCCATAATGCTGAGCGCGCCTGCCCGGGCGGGACTGGTGTCGAGAGCAGGAGCAGGACCAGGAGCAGAGATTCAGGTAAGTATATTTTTATAGATATATATATATATATATATATATATATTTTAACCTATCTGCACAACGGGGGAGGGGGGTGGCTACTACTGGGGGGACCTCTACTGGGGGAGGGGTGGCTACTACTGGGGGGACCTCTACTGGGGGAGGGGTAGCTACTACTGGGGGGACCTCTACTGGGGGAGGGGTGGCTACTACTGGGGGCACCATTGGGAGGACCTACTCTACTGGGGACTACTACTTGGGGGGGAACTACCACTGGGGGCATTATAAAAGGGGCCTACTAGAGGCACTGCACTCGGGGGACCACTACTGGGGGAAATAATAGGAAGGGCCACTACAGGGGGCACTGGATAGGAGGGATCACTACAGGGTGCCTGCATAAGGGGACCACTACTGGGAAAACTGCATGGGGGGGGACTACTGCTGGGTCACTATATAAAGGGCACTGCATAGGGGGGGGGACTACTACTGGGGGCACCATATAAAGGGCACTGCATAAGGGGATACTGCTACTGGGCGCACTGCATTGTGGGGACTGCTACTGGGGACACTGCATAAGGGGGAACACTACGTGGGGCACTGCATTTGGGGGGCCACTACTGGGGGTACTGAGTAAGGGGAACTAATTGGGGGCTGTATAAGCGGGACCACTACAGGGGATACTGTATAAGGGGCACTACTATGGGCCTGCATAAGAGGGACCACAACTGCATACTGGGGGTACTGTATAAGGGGTACTACTGGGGTTAAGGTGCATATGGATAGGAATGTTCAGCGTGAAAATAAAGGGGTGTGTCATGTTGACACGCCCCATTTTTAAGTGACCACGCCCATTTTTTCCAGCGCGCACACATATCGGTATGTTAGTGGGGGGGGGGGGGGGCGCTCCGTTTTCAAATTTGCCCTGGGCTCCAAATACCCTAGTTACGCCACTGATGACAATGTTTATCCAATTTTCTACAACTCTCGCGAAACCTTCTCCACCTTCTTAAATCTTGACACATTTCCTCTAGTTTTTTTTGCAACTACGTATTTCACAAAGAAAGGCATGTATATTGAAAGCCTCCTCTTCCATACCTTCTAGCTGTTGTGTGACTCAGTACAGAGGGCCTTGTTAGAGGAGGAAGAACGTTCGAAGACCTTGTCCCAAAAGGTTCGGTTCCTGGAGAAAGCTAATGCACATCTTCGGGAAAAAGTGAAGAACCTAAAGCGTGCCGTGCGTCAGGCAACGGTGGACAATAAGAAGGAAGTCCTTCTGACTAAGCACCTAATGGATAAAGAAAAGAGCCTCAATGAGGAGGAGGACTCAAAGCAGGCCAACCATAAGAAAGTAATTGCCAAACCAACCAGGAAAGCAACTGGGAACAAGCTGGATTAGGCTTCTGTAGTAGTATGGCACTAAATTGCACCAGAATTAAAGAGCGAATGGACAAAAAAAAATGTAAACCTTTGATAAATCTGGTCAGTATTATTACACCTGCAGTAAACTTTCATCACATATTTACTACTTTGAAACAGTTGAATATTGAGTCTTCAGGTGGATATGTGTTATGCCGTGGTTTGTCGAAGCCGCCGATCATTGGTTTAAAACGGCAATAGGAATAAAAATAGGAACAACCCTCTTTTAGCATTAATTCACTTTGCCGTTTTAAAGTTATTGGTCAAAGCTGCTGATGGTCGGTGGCTTTGACAAACCCTGGCACTGTAAATATAACCCTTCCTTTTTCTGTGCTCTGCAAAGTAATTTCAACTGCCCAAGCACATAGTTGCACAAATGCTAGGGATGTATACAGTTAGAAGATGATAGAGCTCTGTCTACAAAACTGGAAGCCATCCTAGTGGAGACATTTTAACAAACGGAGGGGACCTATGTGAGATGGCCCCTATACCTGCTGCCAGCTGTGCTATCTATCCAGCAATGTAAAGATGTTCCTGCGCAGAAGATAGCATAGACATGGGCACTGTCCCATAGTCTTTGCTATCTCCTCTGCCATGTTTCTGGAGTTCGAAAGATGATGCTGCTGGCAGCAGATACATTGGGGAAAGCCCGCTGCACGGCAAGGTGGAACAGGCAGCTCTGGGTGCAGCAGTTATGGATATACGCCACTGTACCCCACGTAAGACCTACAGGTACTGTAAGAAGTAGTGTGAACTATATGTCATTAAACTCAGGAGCGGATTCTGAGTCCCACGGATCTCTGTTCATGGATGCAAATGACAAGTTTATGCATATATAGCGCCAGCGCAGATGCAAATTGATGCATCTTTGCATATGGCCGTTCCTATTTCCGAGTCGAACGCAACTTGGCCACATCTGCCTTTCCATGAAATCGGGCGTTTTGGGGAGTGACCTGGGCAATGACAATGTGATGGCATGTAACCACACCGACTTGTGGTAGTGTCATCAGTATCGTTGGGAGTGTCTCAAAAGCTCCATGCTATTCAGAGTCCTGTGTACAGAGATAAGAAGGATGTTTCTGATGGATCTATTGCATCTGGCATGAGGTTGGTGAAGGTGCAGTTACTAATGATGATGGATGTGGTGGCCAATGTAAAATCATCAGGTGGCGCGGCTTTCTGCTTGCCCATGGGCAAACCCCCACATTAGTTAATCGGATAGTCACATTAGCATAAGGCAGTAAATCAGGCTACCTCAGGTGCCTGCAACTACAGAACATTGGTGTGTAACTCAGAATCAGCTCCCCAATCTCCAATATATTCATAAATGGCAGTATTTAGAGATTCTGGGCAGAATTTTGAGTTGTATATAAAATATTGTGTGTAAGAATGATACGTGTATGAATATTTGCATTTCAATGTCTGTATTTTTTTGTTACATGCATCTTATTAGGCGTATGAAGTGTGTCAGTCGTCATCATCATCATCAACTCCCAACCTTACACCCGTTTCATGTAGATGCAAAATTGACATCTCATTTTGCAAAATTTAGATCCATTTAACTCAATACCAGGTGCAAATGTAATTTGCCCCTGCCAGCCATTACTGTACTGCACTCGCACGATAGGGCTCCTGATTAGCCTCTCCGAGTGCAACGGGTTCCAAGTGTAAGATGCATTCAGCTCTAAATACTGATGCAAGTTGTTCAAACCTGCTGGGTGCGCCAATTTTGCAATAGACCACGTCTTTTCCTTACACAAACTCCACTTAGCTGCCACCCTAATAAATGAGGCTCTTTGAGAACAAATTAATTGATTGATTGAGATGATTTTATGAATCAATATTGTGATGTATGAAAGAGGTAGTACACGGCGCTGAGTCCTAGAAAGTCAATTTACTCCTAAAGCGATTTCAATAACTGTTCATCAAAAGACGCACTCCCCAAATATATAGGGTGGCTGCTCCTACTCCCATGTACTGCTGCCCAGACAGCATAAAATTCTGTAAAACAAAAGGTGGAGAAAGGGCGCCTCCTAGTGCATTAAATTCATATATGGGGGTGTACCTTATATAGTGGAATTCATCACTTGATTAACAGCAAGAACAATCGCAGTAATCCTTATTTGTCCACTTTCTGGAAACCATCAGACTTTTCCCTCCATGCAGACCATAATGAATCAACATATAGATAAAAATGGAAAGACCATAGTGTAATCCTATACACACAAATTTATTCAACAAAAAATAAGTATATAAAATGCCCGTACATAAAATATAAAATGTTCAAGCTTATCGGCATATATGTGTGACTGGCAGAGGATCATACCACACACCACCTCAACGCGTTTCGTCCGTCACAAGGATTTTGGACTTCATCAGAATATTGTGATGTGCCTGCTAGAGAGGGGACAAAGTGTCTCAGGTGGAGATATGTAAATAAGTTTGCCTATGGAAACACAAATTTGGACTGTATGTGAGGTACCGTTGAACCGTTCACCAACTCATCCAGAACTAAATGACTGCCCTTGTGAATCCAATGCAAAGAATGTATTGAGGATTAGCCCAGGGGAGGACAGGGTTATCCCAAATAGGTGTAAGAAGAGAGGGACGTGAATGTATCATAAAGTAAAAAGTATAGTAATCCCAAATCAAATGGACCATTGGGTGTGTCATGAATAAAAGAGGTTTGCATTTAGATGAGACTGCCAATACGGAGGTTAGTGAGAATAACTTAAGGTGCGTACACACACAACGATTTTTTTGAACGATTTAACTATAACAATGTCGTTATCGTTCAATCGTTAAAAAAATCGTTCAGTGTAAAATGATAAGCGATGAACAATTATCGTTCGTGCGCTTTCACGTTTGTCGATTGTAGTTTGTAGTTCAGTCAGACTGGCCAAGTGAACGTTTTTCAATAGCAGTTGCAACATTTTTCCTTCAACTCACAGAAAATCGTTTATTATGTAAAGTAAAACCAACTACTTTGTAAAATGATTTTCGTTCACTTTTTCAAGGGAAAAACTGAATGAAAATCGTTCATTACTTACATCGTTGTGTGTGTACGCACCTTTACTGTTACTGGCCGATGACTCCAATTCTACACAACTAAGTGTAGAGGAGGGGGCGAACCAGGCCACTGCTTGGCTAAGATGTGAGGCTAAATTATACAGTCTTATATCAGGGAGACCTCTAACCCTATTTTTGGTGGGCCATCTCAGAGTTGGAAAACTTTGTTCTTCTACACAAAATGAAGAAACCAGTAATGAAGTTGAGTGAGTACAGTATCTGGGATCCTAACCGGCAACACCTGGAACAAATATAAAAGACTTAGAAGGAGGTTTATCATGATGACTATCTGACCCAGTCAGGAAATTTTCTGCTTTTTGCCACATGAGCAGATCCGCTTTCATAGCAGAGAGGGTCGGAGGAGTAGTTCTCTCGAGACAGAACTGTAGTGGTGAAACATGGGAGAGTCCTATAAACACATTAGACACCCTGTGAAGAAACAAATTTGAAAATGTTTCCATTTCATTGTTTAGTATTAGACTCAAATTTATATTCCAGACTCCCTAATCTCTCTCTAGATTTTTTACGGATAGGAAGTGGTTCGTACTGGTCTCCACCAGCCTCAGTAGAGTTTAGGGGCCCACCCCAACCCTTTGCAATTTTAGATCATCATCATCGAAATGTGCTTACTGTGTGGTCTCGTGAATATTAAAAAAAAAATTGTTGTCTTGAATTTTAAAAGATTGTAATAAGTTTTTTTTCTGAAGACTCCGGTACTGTTTTTTTTCCGTTGTCATATACTCATCCACACTAAATACGATATACTCTATCCCATTTGATTATTTGCAAAGATAAACATCTTATATGGTATGGTCATTTATTATGTTGCAAATTTTTATATTGCCTGTTCTTGACATGCAAGAAATATTTTTTATACTCTGGTGCTAAATATTATGGATTTCTGTATGACGTGAATGTAATGCTGCCTTGGTTCAGTAAAGAAAAATGTTTAAACAAAAAAAAAACAAAGTATCCTGCAGAATCTGTCTTGTTGCTTGTATAGAACACCAATATCACTATGGTCAGTGTTGTAGCGCTTTAGGGTAGTAGCACACTAAAGCATGTTTGCGTGCATTATGTATAGCAGGTATTGATTGCTAATAGTTGCTAGTTGCTATTTAGCGCTGCAAGTCGCTTAAGACAGAATTGCTTTCCAGTCCAATCGTGTGGTTCCAAAGCACAAAAAAATTTTTTATGTAAAGAAAAAGTAACACGATGAAAGATTTAACAATTAGATTAAAAAGCAATGAAATAGTACAAGCCGATACATACGCATGCTCACTGGTCCCAGTATACAGTCATCAATCCAGACGTCTGTGGTCGCAAGAAGATACCTTTACACTGGGATCGGGACACAGTTATATACCTTACAGAGTTCAGAGTTAAAAGAAGGACTAAGTAACAGGTTTCCATTGGTTCTTGCTTCTGGATGATCTGGTCATTGGTTAGTTTATACGGTATCATCAGGGGCATGTCTCAGTTCTCCAACGGTCTCTTTGTGTAGCTTCCCACCGAACAACTGGTTACAACACTACATGCACAACACTACATGCATGTTATAACATTCCTATCCAATAACTCCCTATCATCCATAACTAGCAGACACAAGATGCGACTTCTTTGCCGATAGATACGGATGTCTGCAATTAAACAGGGATTTAGTATGATACCAAACATGACATGTCCACTATGGGCCTGATTCAGACCCACTCGCGAGCGGCTGTCCGCTCGCAAGTGGGTCGATGGTGCGCATGCGCGAGACGCGACGAGCGAAGGACTTTCCTTCGCTCGTTGTGTCTGATCAAAGGGGGCGTGCTGTCGATGTTGATTGACAGCACGCCCCCTTTGGTGGGCGTGCCGGGGGCGTGCCTGCCAGACGGAGGCGTTCCCAAGGGAACGCCTACCGTCAGAAGCCGGCCCCACTGACATCACTAGTGATGTCAGTGGGAGTGATTTTGGCTGTTAGAGCCAAAATCACTCCTGGCCTTGCGGTTGAGAAACTCAACCGCAGGCTTCTGCTCGCACTGGCGATGGTCGCGATGGTCAAGACCATCGCGACCATCATCCTGCACGCTCGTATAGGCTGTGGGTGGTGACCCACAGCTATACGAGCGTCCAGGAGGACGCTCCAAATTTATGGAGGTGGGCCCTGATTCAGAGCGAGCGCTCTGGTCAGAGCGTCCGGCTCTGAATCAGGGCCTATATTCCAAACCTTAGATCTCGTTTAAGTACATATTACATCATAATTATTAGCTAAAAATACCTTTAATAACTCTGGTTATTAACTATAATGTGTGGGAACCATCTTGCACATATGTGCGTCTGCGTGTTGAAATAGCAACTATATACAAATGAGCGTTCATGTGTATGTGGGTACACATATGAGCGTCCGTGTATATAAGTATATATACATTTATATGTGTGTGCGTTATGTGCATCAGTGTATGCGTGTTTGTGAATACGCAGTTTAGCGCATCGGATTGCGCGACGCAAAGTAGCGTCCTCGTAACAAGTCATCTGACCATAGACGACTATATCGTCAGATAATAATTGTACAACGATCCTAACCAATCATTTGACTTTGACACAAGGTTGGCCAAAGGGTTGATCGCTATCAACTGGTCGACTACGGACTCTCGATTGGTAGATCTTAGTGGACGTCCAGTAGCAGCCAATAAGAATTAGGCTGATTCTTATTGGCAAGCTGAGCTGAAGCCGCTGCTGGTTGGAGCTGTCTTTGTCGCCTGTCACTTGTGACAGCAATAGCCAATAAGATTCTTATTGGCGGAGGCTGTCACATGTAACAGCCTTCAGTGCACCGGTGTAAGAGCTGGATTATGGGGGATAATGTGGGAATATTCCCCGGTCCCTCTTTCCCAGGTGGTCCCCTGGCCAGATCCAGATACTTACTGTCACCTACAGTCACAAAATATTCAGGGCAGGTATTTCCTGCACAGCTATTCAGGTAAGTGCAATGTCCTTTGTGGGGCACACTGATAGACGTGTCATTTGAGCAGAAAACTAATATGGAGAGGGGGCATTTACAGTAAGTGACAGGTTAGTGGACAGGGGTGACATGTGAGTGACAGGATGATGGGCAGGGGGTGGCATGTGAATGAAGAGCAGGTGTGGGGTATCTGGGGGTGTTAAAATGTATATGTTTTGTTAGCTTACATTTCATTGGCTCAGAGCCCTAGAGAGCACACTACCCTGATTTTGCCATGATGGTCCCCACACCACTTGGTGACCATCTCTGCCCAGGACACCAGTCCCGGCAGTCCCCCCCTGATGACGGCTCTGGCCAGCACTATCATTGGGTGAACCTAGACAGTCACCTAGTGTGCCATTGCTTCACAATGTCACCGATCCAGTGTTTGGCATGTCTCAGCGGTGCCACCACATGGGGGCGCCAACTGCTGGAGGAGAAGCTGCTGGATGTTGTTAACCACTGCTCCTCAATGTCAGTGGTACAATGGGAGTATGGAGTTGGACTATTGGACCACATGCCACGGAGGCGAGGCCACAGATTGCAGAAAGGGCCATTGTGTCACTTCTCTTACCCTGCACACAATCCATACTTGCCTACTCTCCCTGAAACTGTGGGAGGCTCACGATTTTTTCGGGTAGTTCCTTGCACCTGTGGAAGAGTAGGTGGATCTCCTGCATCCCACCCACTACCTAGTGAAATGGGCAGGATGGGGAGATAATACCAGGAATTGTGGGTCCATATGGATGGGGTGGGGCTAAAAATAACACAAATCACATAATTTTAGCCCCACCCCTTTTGGAATCGCGATTGACAGCTTTGCCCAATGGACTCGCGATTGACAGCTTTGCCGTCATGGTAGAGGGGCTTAATGACGCAAAGAGCCTGGTCCCACCCCCAAAATGGTCAGCTGCATTTCCAATCCAGGCTTCTCCCTTACCGGCAGACCGCACATTCGCAGTCGCGCCACAGGGACCTGAAGAAGAAGGGGTACGATCGAATCTGTGATTACGTCCCTTCTTACACATTGCAGGGATGGGCTCTTTCTCGGATACATTGTCACGGTCCTTAATTTCATATTGCTGTGATAAGCGTCAATATGAAATTTTAATTATCAAGTCTAGAACTCGATGATTAATAAACATGCCCCTTTGTCTTAAAAATATTTTAATATCATGAGATATGTCTACTGTATTCTGTGTAGTATACAATAAAAATAATTAGCAAAAAAAAAAAAAATGGTACTTGTGTACTTTACGGACTCAGGGCCAGATTCAGAGCCGGACGCTATTTGCGCTCGCCCGTTCAGAAAAAGGGGCCGGCTATTTAAATTGAACGCTCGCTCTTTGCGGTCTATTGACGCCTCTATGTCTGAGCGAGCGAACAAAACAAGCGCTCGCTATTTTGAAAAGACGCCCCCTGGCCGCTCGCATCCTACGTCATCTCCGCTATTTATTTGGTTAATCGAGTACATCGAAAGGCATCTGAACTGCTCGCAGTGCTTGTGGTAGGATTTTCCTACCGCAATCATGCGAACAGTTCAGGCTAAAAGACAACCAAGTGACGTGGTTGATGACGCTGCTTTGTTAATTATGCACACCCTTAAAACGCCCGTTTTGACCGTTTGGCACGCCTGCGTTCGGATCACCACTCCCTGTTTTCAAGCACCTTCCCCTGTTACCACCCATAAACGCCTCATTCTGTCACTCAAATTAGCAGGCATTCGCTATTTTGCGAGCACACGAATTCCGACCGCACTGACTGGTTGGCGCATGCACATTACGACCCATGCGCATGCGCAGATGTGCGAACATCGCTCGGAGTAAACGAGCGGCCGCTTACGAGCGGCTCTGAATCAGGCCCTCATTGCACAGAGAACCCAAGTATCCTACACTCATTATTATTATCAATCATGGTAATGTTTAAATCCCCTTCACGGAGAGGACCCTGATGTCATCAGCCAGTGTCCAGCATCATTCCCAGTGTCCAGCGTCATTCCCTACCATCCAAGTGGGCATAGAGGAGGAATATAACCTTGTGGCGAGTGTAGCGAGCCACCGAGCTTGAAGCGCGGCGAGCGTAGTGAGCCCGCGAGGGGACACCTTTCTTCTTTAGGTGGGGACAACTTTCGGTACTTGTGTGCGTAAAGTACACAAGTACCATTTAAAGCATTCATTGGGTTCTCTCTGCAATGATCACATTTTGCAATGCGATTAGGGCATCCAGTATCGCCGTTTGAAATGCGGTAAGACCCCATAGACTACAGCAGCTAACGCTATCTTCAGATCGAGTTAGCTGCTGGGGCCAATATCAGGAATGCTGCGGTCCCCCCTTCATACATCCGAGGGATACTTAGTATTTGAGGTAAACCCTCGAAAACAAGTGTTTTCGGGGAATTTACCTCAAATTAACTTTGATAAATGGGCCCCTTAATGTCTTACTGTATGTACTTTTATTTGAAAAATAATGTAAAAAATATATCTGCAGAAATAATAACATATGTGATGGTCATTTCAAAGCTAATATTCTTTCATTGGTTTTTATCATATAATGTAAGTTAGGGAAGAGCAGAGATCCCATTAAAAAAACAAAAACTTTCAGCCTCAGAATTAGCCAAGTTTTAAAAGTAGGTTGTTATGTCCGACTGAAAGAAAACAGGAACAGCATAAAGCTGAAAATTACTGTTTGAAATAATTTTAATAGATGGTGTTTAATGGAATTTCTTAGCATGGGCTAGAATATAAGTAGCTGATTTCAGACGTCGGACAAGAGATCTGAGGAAATGCGTCTTTCTCCTAGCGGTCGGCCATGTAGCTGCGGTGTATTATATTTTCATGTGGTCTGGTTACATATATTCTATGGCATAGATATCATTATATCGCTAAGGAGAGGGCGTTTCACGTGCACATAATTGTCTGAAATTGAAGCTTGCATTCTTTTTATTCTCATATTCATTTCCCTGACGTGTTATTTCCTTTGCAGCTAATGGAAAATCCAGCTTCTGTGTATAAACTGAAGATTATTTAAAAAATAAAATAAAATAAAAAAAATAGACTTTTCTAGTGAGGAGACCAGTAACGCACTGTGGGTCTGATTCAGTATGGATCACAATTGCAACAGCGTGTGCAGACGGATGATTGTTGTGAACTGCAATCGCACTGCAATCACGGAAAGCCATCGCAGAGTGAGTGACAGGTAGTCAGCGTTTGCGGGTGGTCGGATAAACGCAGGCGTGTCAGTCCGTTTGAACGCCATTAAAGGGGCGTGCATCCATTAGCCACTGCAACGGCATACGCAGCTTGAGTACTTTCTGCGTGCACAAACGTTAGCAAATTCTGAGTAAGGTCCGACCTGCTGTAATTGTGCGTGAGGCTCCGATGTTACTTGTTGGAACCAATGTTTTCGCTAAATAGCAAGGTATTATGGAGATAAAGTACCAGTGAATAAGCTCCTAAGTGTCATTTTTTTTAAATACAGCCTGCAAAGTGGCAGTTAGGAGCTGATTGAATGGTACTTTATCTCAATTTACTTTATCTTTCTCCAAGGCTTAGTACATAGACCCCTATATTTAGCATACAAGTGTTAATTGATTTCTGCTGCTCTGCAGCGCTGGCCCTCCGCAGGACTCCGGAGAGGTAAGTATAATTATATGGGTGCAGGGTATTGAGGTGTGGGCGCCCCTGGACCCAGGGCTGAAGAGAGACAGCCAGGGCCTGGGTAAGGGAGCGTGGCCTAATCGTGGGGAGGCGTGGCCATGCCCCCTTAGAAAAACACTATTTACAGTGCAGCCTCACTGTGTGCTGGGGAGGGGGGTGCTGTAAGCCCCTAAGCTCAGCGCAAATCCATGGGAAGGGGGGCGTTATGAGTGTGATCGCTCCCCCCCACAGGCAGAGGAGAGTAGACGGCTGCTGATCATGTCTCCCTGTTCTCACCGCAGCCCAGCGCACAGCAGCGTGTGCTGGGCTGCGGACAGTTAAGAGGAAGGGAGGGCGGCATCTGAGCTGGGCCCCCGCTGGGTTCCTACAACGAGCTCAAACCCGGGTACTTAGTACCTGCTCCCCCCCCATCTCGGTGCACCTGCCTGGGCACAGAGGTGCATGCGCACTGCACACCCCATATTGGCAGAGTACACGTTGGTGCGGTGCGCGCAGTGGTGTGCAAATGGAGATTAGCCCACACAACAGACAACTTAACCAGGTATTGGTTTATTAACCAGGTAGCATACAGGCTGTAGATTGTATGCCAGATACAGCCTGGAGTGTACAGGGTGCTGGGTGTTGTAGTTCACCGGGTGTCATTTGCACACATATACTGTAGGCTGACAGCGGGAGGTCTATTGTGTGGTGGTGGAGAGGACATCTGGTCTTTCCAATACTGGAAAGGGCCTGATTCAGACCCGCTCGCAAGCGCACAGCCCTCGCAAGCGGGTTGATGGCTTGGCAGAAATTTACTCGCTCTAGGGCTCGCTACAAACGGGGTAGCTATCGATATTGATCAACAGCTCACCCAGTTTTGTAGGCGGGGTGGGGGGCGGCTGGACAAACGGAGGTGTTCCTGAAGGAACACCTGCCGTTTGTGGGCGGTCCTACTGACATCACCAGTGATGTCAGTAGTGAGCTTCCAGCTCTATTAGAGCCGGAAGCTCACTGGGGCTTGCGACAGACGAGACCCTACCACAAGGGTCTCGTCGCAAGCCCGATGGTCGCGATGGTCACCCACAGCTTAGCGAGCAGCCAGAAGGCTGGACCCAAAAAAAAAAAATGCCCTTCAGACCTGCGAGCTGCCTCCGGTAGCGAGCGGGTCTGAATCAGGGCCACACTTCCCACACCATAAATCTCACTACGCCTCTGTGCACACACACACAGTGTAACACATGCCCCATTCTAGTTTGTATTGAATTTCGCGCACACGCAGTTGCAAAAAAATTGCTCAACGCCATATGTGCGGCTCAGAATCAGGCTCTTTAATTCTGCCCGACCCTCAGCGCAACATGGTTTTACCAAGGTTCAAATTTGCTCCTGACTCTGCATAAGCCCCTGTGTGCGTCTATCGCCGTAGACAGAGACAACTTTTTTTTTTTGTTTGTTTCACTGTCTCCTTAGGAAGGAATAATAATCGCTGTTTAAAAATAAAAGACACATTTCAAGTAAAGGAAAATCCTGAAATTACTTAAATAATAGGATTTCTGTAAGTAATTGCACACATCCTCGCTGTCTGTCTTTATTACATCAGCGTCCTACAAAGAGAAGTTCAAAGCCACATGTAGCAGGCAGTTGTTACAGCAGGGAAAACATGAGCTGATTGTGGAGCAGAAGAATGACATTCCGAATAAAAGCAAAAATATGTTTCCAGGGCAGCAATGTCTGGGAACGTTCAGTATTTGACCTGGAGAACCCGCGTGTTCAGTGACATCTCCTGGGTAATATATGCCGGATATAGAATGCCGAAATTGTAAGCGAGGTCCCGCTGGCCTGTATTTTACAACCAAGACGGTTATTGTTTTCTTTCATTCACAGAACGCAGCCCCATATTTCATTGTTTTGCTCCTCTAAGCCAATCTCCTCCCTCTAAGTGGCCCATTTGTCATTAACTATTTGTGGCATATTCGGGATAGCCACAAATATTTAGTATCCCCCAAATGTATTATGAAGGGACAGCAGCAGATATATCTCCGATATCTGCTGCGGTTCCACCATTTCCGACAGCAGCCGCAACCCCCATAAGTTTCCTCTTGGGTATGCAATGCTCTCATATTTACCAAGCTCCGGAATGCACCTGGGTTATACAGCTATCGCCATCTAAAGATTGGCGTTGCGCTGCTGTAGACCATGGGCTACGCATCGCAAAAATTACGCAGTCACTTCACTCCAAACACATTATGGGCGGTCTTTAACCACTTAACTGACTTTTTAAAAAAAAAAAAAACGCTAAAAACAAAATTATCGCATTTTTTTTATGAGTGAATTATCTGATGTGTTTCAACTTAACCAAAATGATTTCACCCAAAAAAAAAAATTTGAATACTTGTAAAAAAATAAAATTAATACTAATAATAAAAAAAAAAAAAAAAAAAAAAAACCACAGGTTTTCCAACATCGGAACATCAGCTCAGCACCATTGAAACATCGGGAACATCGCAATTTCCCTTTTCACAGTGGCTTCAGGCACCAGGTACACTTTAGGGCAGTGGTTCCCAAACTGTGCACCTCGCAATGCTTGCGGTAGGGTAAAGCTACCTCAAGCACTGCGTTAGCATCCGATGTACCAATTTTTAATACACTTCCTGGATATGACGTTTGTTGGTGGGCGGCGCTGCCTGTGCGATTGGGCATACGCTCAAAGTGGCCGCTCGCTAAGACATGGTGGGCGTGCTTATGCCTTGGCGAACGTTCGCTTCCCATGGCGTCACTTTGACAAATTTGCATACGCATCCAGCTAGCATACGCAGATAGTGAGCGGCTCTGAATCAGGCCCTGTGACTGCTGCTGCAGCAATGTTCATAAACCTTGTCCCATATTTGCAGATATCCTGGCTGCCCCTTCCGGGAGGGAGCAACCACGTCGGCTTAGCAGAGGGGGCGTGGCAGGTAAAAGGGGCGTGGTCAGGGAAATAATGTGCTGTTTAGGGGTGGGGCTAGGGGCGGAGTCACATACTTGCATCGTTTTGGCCCCGCTCCCACTACACAATGCCGAGATTCATCGAAAATCGAGTCATCAGCCCCCCCCCCCCGCTGCGGGTGTTTGGGTAGGTATTACGGGTGGGACTGGAGGGACCGAGAGGCATGCCTAGTTTTCTGAGGAGCTGGGAGCAGCACCCGATTTTCGGGAGGCTCCCAACCAAATCGGGAGAGTAGGCATGTATGCCTTGTCCATGTCCTGCAATGTTTTGTACGGTCACTTTTTTCTTGTTTTGTTCATACTGTTTTTGTTTATGTACTTTGTAAGGTGCTGTGGACCCCTTGCAGTGCCATATTAATAAAGGATAATAATATTAATAACACTATGTTTAGTGAACATGTAATAATGGGATTTGATTCACTAAACATGACACATTTGAAGGCAGCGGCTCAACTCCAAGGTCAGGTGACCCTTATCTATATCTCCTTTAGACATCATTGTAAAATAAATCGAAACATAACAGGTTAGAGCAAGCCAGGCCCTCAGTGCCCTCTAGGAGCCCTGGCGGATTTGGTATATTTGGCCAACATTCATCGGGGGGTGATTCAATTCATCGCGAATTGAATTGAACAAATCAACTGATTTGTTGTAGTATTTACCGGATCCATTAAAACCACCTAACTATTAACCCTGTGTGCTTAGTATTATTAGATCTACATATACATAGTGAATGTCACATCAGGCACTTATAGCATTACACAAACTAGTGCAGGCACCATAACTATATATATTATCATTGTTTGTAGGAGATCTGGGATTATCTCCATAGTGCCAGCAGCTACCATTATCCTATACCAACCATCAAGCGCAGGATTCACATCAACGTCTGATAATTCTCCTGCACTGCCCGGACCCCCCGCGGCCCCCTTCCATCCGAGCGCATCCCCCTGCGGCCGCCCACTTGCATAGCATAAGTGCGCGGTCCAGGGGGGGGGGATAACATGATTTGTGGTGAAATGCACCATCGTAGTCCTGCCCATCGCTATACAATGCCTGTTTTCTCGCCATTGTATAGCGGTGGGGGGGCCTCAATGACACAATCGCGCCCCCGTACCGCCTTCTTTCCCGACGCACATCGAGTAGCCATCTTGCCCTTCCGGAAGGTCTGACCAGCTGCAAACACTGCAGCTCTCTTGATGCGCAGAGGGCTCTCATGCTGCGTATGTAATTGCAGCGGCTAATTTATGCACGGCCATGTGACAGCGTCCACACCGTAGGACACACCTGTGTTTTTCTGACCCCCCCCCCAAACACTGACTACCTGTCACTCACTTTGCGAATGGGTTCTCTGTGCGTGTGGAATTGCAAGACAATTGCAGCATGTGCACGTGTGGCTTATGCGCACTGGCAAACAATCGCTCGATCAGCGCAAAAATCACAATTGCTTCTGTCTCTGAATCAGGCCCAGTGCCTAACCTATTATAAAAACTGGGACTGTCTTTTAAAATTAGGGTCAATTTAACAATACAAATATAAGATTAAAAAAAAAAAGTGGATAATATGTGTTGAAGATTTCCATTCACAATAATTAGGTAATAACAGACCCTTTCATCTGCTCCTATCCATCATTGAATAATAGGAATGAATAATAAGAGACAATTTGCTATTGATGATTAAAGGGGGTATTTATCAAAGCGTGGAGAGAGATAAAGCACTAACCAATCAGCTCCTGTCATTTTCCAAACACTGTAAAATTAGAAGCTGATTGGTGCTTTATTGTTCTCTCCACTTTATGTCGCTCTATGCTTTGATAAATAGCCCCCTAAGTCTGCTTGCACTGGAACAATTGCAGGCTTATACCATTCCCCAGGAGAGAGGTGGTCCGGGAACTCTACACTCCATTCTGTAGAAAAAGGTTTCTGAAATTCACCACGAAAAACAAGGTCAGGGAGGAATCTCCAGCCCACATAATTGAATCCAGTATGGAGAGATCTCCTGATCACCCGAACTCCCTGCTCACCAGATTACAGAGCGGAACATTCTTTTGTTATGAAATCACGCTTGCAGGCTGATATCCTGTTTACCATACAGGCCAGCTAGGTCCCTGCCTAGGACAATGCGGTTTATGGGGCACCACTAAATGCCTTATGCTTATTTTAAGTTGTTTGAAAGTTACCTTCTGCATGAGATACTATATAAGGATGATGTTGCTATTTTTAGGGGGATATGTACTTAGCCTTGGAGAGAGATAAAGGGCCTCATTCAGAGGCGGTTGTAGGATGCAAGCGGTCGTTCTGAAACAGGGCGGCCGCTTGCATCCTGAACGGCCACCTCCATGACGGTCGTTAGGCTGTGGGTTAACACCCACAGCTCTAACGACCGACAAGGGTGATGGTCGCGATGGTCAAGACCATCGCGACCATCGGGGCTTACGACGAGACCCTAAGGTAGGGTCTCGTCAACCTTAAGCCCCAGGGAACTTCCTGCTCTGATCGAGGAGGAAGCTCCCCACTGACATCACTGATGATGTCAGTGGGGCCGCCCCAAACGGCAAGCGTTCCTACTGGAACGCCTCCGTTTGGCCAGGCCCGCCCAGTAAACGGGGCGAGCTGTCACTCAACATCGACAGCTCGCCCAGTCTACGACGAGACCCCTAACGACGGATCACCCGTCGTTAGCCGGGTCTCACGCATGCGCACGACGGAGCAGTCTCCGTCATGCGCATGCGCTGTGGGGCAACATCGAGTCGGTCGTCAGCTCAAAGTAGCAACCAATCACCTCCAGTCATTTTTCAAACACAGCCTGTAGAGTGACAGGAGCTGATTGGTTGGTTCATGAAGCATAGAAGAGCCCTGTTTAGCTGAAATCAGGGCTCTTCTCTCCATCGTGCCATTCGTGGAGCTAATTTACCGTGGAGAAGTGTATTACTGCTCCAGCCGCACACCTGCTCCATGCCTGTATCGCAACACTATACTTTTGTATGGTGAGCGCGGTTACGCTTTCCGTCCCCTCCTGCAGTACAGATTCGCTATCTGGGGATGGAGTTATCTGTACCGCAACCAGAACAGAGCAGGGAAGTAGCACACTTCCCCGCTGTATGCCTGGCACTCGGAGCTGGCTCCGCCCTTTTCCCTGCATCCATTGCAGCAGGGCTGACCTGACCTGCTGCGCTTGGACACCGGGGCATGCGCCATGAGAACAGGCATATCGGGCACCCTCAGCATACGGGGATCGCGGAGGGGCCGGACAGCGACCAAAGACGCCGCGGAGGTAAGTCTACATGAATGGCTACTAAACATCACTATATATCGCATCAATGTGATGCGATATATAGTGAAATCTTTTAGTAGCCACTTCATGTTGTACATAAATAGACCCCCAAAGCTTAGTACATCTCCCCCTAAGTCTGTTCTATAGCTCTGGAAATGTACCAATGAGCAACGCAATAAACAGAATACATTTGGGTGGGTGCCTGTTAGGGAACTTGGTCCTCGCACAATGAGATTCGGGTTTCTGCAGAGCATAATTTCGCCCTTCAACACGTTGCATCCATTACGGAGGCTCGGCTATCGGATTAACTCTCGAGATACTGAGCCAGCAAGTCACTGCCGTCCAACTAGATCTGCATTTCTGTATAATGAAGACTTCTTAAGCAGAACACATCTGGAATCAATATATCCATTATTGGATGTACGATAACATCCCAGACCCTGGAGCAGATAAATGTAACCCTTAAGGTGCCCACACACATGGCGATTTTTTACCCGATCTGGCCGATTCAGACACATCGGAATGACAGATCAGGTAAAAAATGGCCAAATCGTGAGTCCCCACTCCCGATCACGATGCGCGCCCCCGCAGGTCGCACATGAAATCATCAGATTTGCCATGCTGTACGGCAGATCTGACAATCTAGGACATAATGCACTATAAAAAAGTCTGCCTGCAGTAGATCGGATGAAGATTGGACACCAAATCGTGTGCAGATCGTGTGCGGAGCTGCCGGGGAGAGTTTCAAGGGAAATCGGATACATCGGCTGATTGTAAGTATATCGGTACGTGTGTGGGCACCTTTACACTGCTCAATTGACTCCCCCCCCGTCCTCCTTCCCGAATGATAGTCACTGCTCGGAAGCCAGGGCTGCATTGATGGCAACAGGAGAAAATCGCCTTCAGACCATTCAGCTCTCACATTGAGCAACAGCTGCTGTTGCTACATCAGAGCCAGAATAGCAACCTGCAGTTTCATGGGGCAGCTGAATTAACACATGCGGCTATTTTGTAGATCATTGCTAGAAATTGGTAATATTCACTGCATGGCTGCCAATTATGCTACCAGTTAAACCCATTTCGCTATAGCTTAAATATATAATTGTATTTATGCTGCGATCGTTTTCTTCCAAATTTCAGAGATAGATTTTTTTTTTTTTTTTCAGCTGTTGACAATTTTTTGGAAATGGCCACAATTTTCTTGTATTTGATACATATACCCCCACATGCAAAAGGCTGGCTGGGCTGCCTTGCATTACCAAGTCTGTTTTATTTATAAGAGCCACGTTGCAACTCATTGGTTTAAACTTAAAGTGCGTAGACCACCTCCAGCACAATTATAGCTATAATAAAGAGAATATTCCAGTTGGAAATGGCCCTTTCCATCTGCATATGTACAGAAGAATTGACTTTCAACATGGTGCCCTTGGATGTGGGGCCTGGGACCCCTTATCTCCCCCCTACAATACCATTTTCACAGATTCAGACCCAATTTTTGGAAGTGAAAATGAGCACGAGTTACAAAAATGGGGTATTTTTTTTTCGGATGCCACGAAAACTGAATAGACGAAAAAAGGGACTGTAGATAGTTATAACATATAAACTTGCCAGGAACAATGAACCCACCCCCCACATCTGCAGTATGCTTCTATGGCCTCTAGTTTAACGCCCTCTAGTCAGTTGTGGGTCAGAAGGGAGCAGCTTATAAGTAGGGGTGGTCCCAATTTAATATGTGGTGTGGGGCATGAATATATTCATAGAATGGTCACACTGTTTTTTTTACATGGGAGTCAGGAGGGGGATGTAGTGTAAATGTCGACATTTAACATGTCGGCATGTGCAAAATGTCGACATGTGAAACGCCGACATTCTGCACATATCGGCAGCAGGTTCGGGTTAGTCTACAGAAGGGAAGGTTAGTTATACAGGGTACACACTGGTGCAACCGACAATCGTGACAATGCCCAGTGCCTCGCATGATTGCTGGTACACACAGCAGCGACTAATGAAGGACGGAACGATGACTCATACCGTCCTCCATTACCATGAATGATGGCGTTTCTTTATATCACCGTTTTGTACATGTTGAGGTTTTGTGGCTTTTTACAGGTTTAAGATGTGGAGATGTGGAGACATCTTGACACACTTGATAAAAGAAGCCGAAGTTTCAAAAGTCCCAAAAGAGAAAAAAAAAAAAATCACAAATGTGTAAAAAGCCAAAATCCAATCGATATTTAGTGCCCACATCAATGGTCATGTGTCAATGGTAACATAGATGTAAAATTGTGGAAGGGCCTGAAGCAGAGGTGGAAGCAGGGATGATGTTTGCGCAGTAGTCCGATGTTTTGTGTACTGCGTATACCTATGAGTCGCACTGCGCATTTGTCCCAATGGATACAGCCAGTGGATGCAGTGGTAACAGGGGGGGGTGTAGATAGCTAGACGCGGACATGTCATGGCCAGCAACTGCATATTTTTTTCACAGTTGCAATTGTACTGGTGGCCATGTTCCGATGGACATTCTGATAGGGCTGTTCTAATGTCCGATGGCGCGACTTTTCACGTAAAGCGGCGGATCGGTACGAATCCCATCGGCTGCTGCATTAGCATAAAGATGCAGTTGTGCTGCGTATTAGTATGTAGTCGCGGCTGCATTAGCGCCCACCTCTGAATACGGTCCGATGTCTCATTCATATACTGTCACTAAAAGTTGTTGAACTGTGGACTTCGGCACACCCAAAATGGCAGCTACCATGACACCATATATAAAGACATTTTCAGGGAATGGAATCTTCTGCACACTAAACACTGTGCTTCAGCCTATTCATTGGGAAACAGAACTAATTATTGCATCTTAATATATGAATATGTAACAAATAAGAGACAAGGGACACCAGCTCCAGAAAAAAAACATCATTTTATACATGTATGTACATTTACAAAGAACGCAAGTTCTAACCGTATCAGCAATGAAAACTCCATTTTAACTTTTGTTTGCTGCCAGCAGTGGCCTACAACACAATGCACTGCAGGATTGGTTTGCAGCAAACGGGGGTTAGTACAAAAACAAGCAATAAAATATACTTTTTTTATTTATTTTTTTACTTTTTATATATATATATTTTTTTCTTTATAAATCCTCATTAAACATGCTTTAAAATGAAAACGCATGATTTAGAAATAGGTAAATTGTTTACAGCAAGTTTCCGGGTTAGCATTGATACAATAACTGCATCGTATTGGCATTTAAGGTTACCTCTATTCTACAGGGAATTCAAGCTTCATTCCAAAATCTGGTCATCGTCACCTGAATATTAAAATGGAATACACACAATTTGTCGACAATGATGGCAAACAGTATGGGGGCAAGACAGTGCCGACTTCAGTATTCCGACATGGTTCTAGGGGGAGATGTACTGTAGTAAGCCTTGGGTATTGATAAAGTGGAGAGAGATAAAGTACCAACCAATCAGCTCCTGTCACTTTACAGGCTGTATTTGAAAAATGGCAGTTAGGAACTGATTGGTTGGTTCTTTATAGCTTTCCACTTTATCACTCTCCAAGGCTGACGATATGAACGATATATCGTTGAACGGTATCGTTATCGTCCATAAAAATAGTCTAGTGTGTATGCGGCTTAAGTACATCTCCCCCCTAATGTTAAAGCATTTTTAACAGTGCCGGCAATATCGCTTTAAAAATTATCACACACTTTAAAAATTATCGCAAAGTGATACTACAGACACGGTTAAGATGCTTCACGTCGTTAAAACTGTGTCGGCAAACCAAGGTCGGCATTATCGTCTCCACATAGTTTGATGTCAGTGAAAATATTGACCAACTGACTATAACTCATTATTAGATTATGCATTAGTATATGTCCAATAAAAGACTGAAGTAAACCTGGAGAGTAACAGCCTGCCCTCGCAGGAACCCTGACCTAGGAACCGCCTGGGTGGCACGTCACCAGCACCAACAGATAACCAAGCATTGGGAAGTATGGAAACCGTGGTTCCGGTAATAAGGGAGAGATTACACTACAACTTTAGGTTTGATGAAGCTGAAGTTACAGAAATCAACGCAAATCATGTCATCTGGCGTTGTGAGAATTTTTTTTTATCCCCCGCGATAACGGGGGCCGTCATAGGAGACACGTCCGGGATGGAGCTGGAAGATTGGGGACAACAGTCCAGTTCATGTTTTCAAAAATCAATTTGCAATTAATAAAAGCTGCCTTATGTACAAAGTGTAAAAAAATCAGCCATGTGACACCTTGTAAGAACCACCAGTACTTTCCTTATGGACACTTACAGCCATCTATATGGTCCTGCTATCTCAGTTGTCACTTTTTTGGGGTCCACGATGGTTTGCCCACTTTTACATGCCCTTCTTCCAGTTCTCACGTTGTAGAAAAGTCGTGCAACGTCGCCGTGAGTCCTGCGAATTGGCACTTCTAATTAAATCTGGCATTTTTCAGATGCGCGCATTCACGAGACGATTGCGAGTTACATGAAATAAACGCACAGTTGCAAACTCGCTCCTAATTGAATTAACCCCTTGGTGCACCTTTAGTTATTTAGAAACACTGCTCAAAGATTCAAATCTGCGCTAATACCAATACCAACCAATCAGCAATTAGCTTATATCTGTCTAGTACCACTAATTATTAGTTACCATCTGGCACTGTTGAGCAATGTTCATAAATAACCTCAGCAAGTAATATAATAACTTTTGCGACAAAAACAGTTATTCTTGTGTTATTATTGAAAATTAACATTTTGTTTTTCAAATTTGACATTTATTGGGATGTTACAAAATAAAATATTCTCTGCTTTTTTTTTTAAAGCCAACGTGTGCACTAGCACAAGGACGTTCCCTAGCCCAAGGTATTTTTCATCGCTATGCAATCTATATTTTTCCTAACATATTTTACAACTGAACTTACACCCCAAACAGGTTTAAACAATGTTAGTGAATTCCACTGGCAGGTTACCAGGCAACCAATATTTCCAAAGTCTTTGGTCTGTAATTGCCGAGTACATACTTATTTTTTTATTTTATTTTTTTTAAACTACCAATTCTAGCTTCATAAAATTAGACAAATACACTATGCAGACAAAAGTGATTGGACATGGACAGCAAATAGATCAACGAGATTTTATTGACGTCAGTACTTTGTAGGTCCACCACGTGCAGTGATTACTGCAGACGCCCTTCTTGGCAAACTGTCCACAAGTTCCTGGACAACAGCCGGCGGTATGTTTTGCCATTCTGCATTATGTACAGTGACCAACTGTAACACTGACGAACGTCAAGTCGGCCTAAAACGCACCCATCACTCCGATTTGTCCCAGAGGTTCTCAATGGGGTTAAGATCTGGACTCTGAGCTGGTCAGTCCATCCGGGTTATGGAATTTTCTGTATACCAGTCCAGTGTCGCCGTGGAAACATGACAGGTGGCATTGTTGCACTGATAAAAAACATTTATGGTTTCCACAGAACTGCCACATTGTAGGGAGCACAGAGTTATCGAGAACATCTCTATACTTTGCAGAGTTAATGTGACCATGCATTACGGCTAGGGGACCCATGCCAAACCAGCTGAAACACAGGGGTGTCCAATCACTTTTGTCTACATAGTGTATAATACGTTACGCAGCTTGGAGGCCTGGTTTCCTAGCACTATAGCATCTAGGCTTTGGCCAGCGAAGATATTTAGGAAGTACCATTCAGCTACATGTAGTGGAGAGGGCTGAACCCAATATTCAGACAATCAAGTCACTATGAAGCAGAGACACCACTGAAGGTATGGTGTGAGGTCACTGGTTCTTCTGTTGTTCTTAATATTGGGTACAACAATAAAATGTTGGCCACCAATACGTATAGCCTCCACTTCAAATTATTTGAAATTACAAATTGAGTTTCTTGACAGCTGTAGACAGAGGCTTAGGGCGGATTCAGAGGTGGACGGCTGGACGCACACTGCCGATGTCGGACCTAGCGGAGCAATTTATTGCTACTGAGCATGCGTCTCAGTCACATGGCGTTGCGTCACAGTTGCTATTTCAGACCCACGCACAAAGTAGTGTATTGAAAATGTAGCGGGCATTCTTGGGCGGTGGCACAGCGCCCACACGAAGATGGTCCGTCTTTTGAGGGTGTCGGTTGTGTTACACAGGAGCTCAGCCGCTCACATAGGACGCCATAAGCAGAGACTGCATCTGCCATTGGTCTGGTGCACTTTTTGATGGCGTGACCAACGCTGAGGTCTAAAGATGCACCAGGCGGAATTACAGACGCCGGCAGTGGGCATCTCAGTCCTTGCACATTCGGACGCACGCATGTGCGCCAGGGAGGGGTTTGTAGTGGCATTTACATAAAGTCGCAGACGGACGACCGCCAATTGGTGCACTGTTCCTGCGTCCATCTCTGAATGAGCCCCTTCGGGTGGTAATGGGAAAACCTGCTAAAAAGGAAGAGCTAGAATTCAGAATGTCTCTCCCTACAGCATAATGTACTAGACTTGCATTATATTATATACAGTGCTGACACTCATGACCGCTGTGGGCAATTGCTGTGGGCTTGGCAGAAAGTGTGTGCGCTCGGGTCTAATGGATTACAATAGTGCAATATTGCACTATAACCACTTATACGGCTGTAAGAATTGGCGCTGATCACTGGATTGTAGCTGCCTTGTGTACGAGGCTGAAAAGTGAATATAGGAAGGTCAGTGTTTTATTTCATATGTCATCCAAATTACGCCAGGATGCGGCAGATATGGGCTTAGATAACATTGTACCTGGTAATGGACCCGATTTTCAGAGGAGGTTGTGGAAGCTGCATGCAGACCCGCGTTTCAATCTAACTATAAAATAACAATTTCCGAAATTGCCTCTAATATGGTCAAACATTTCAGGCATCCGGCTTAGTACATCTTCCCCACAGCCTGTAAAATGATAGTTATGCTGGGTACACGCGGGGCGATATATCGGCTGCTCAATCAAACGGCTGATGTATCAGGGGCTTGTCGGCGGACATATCGTGTCGGCTGCGCAGCATAGCCGATGGCTGATATACCTGCAGAAATATCGGCGCATCTGGCTATGTCTTCAGGCGGTTCCCTGACCTTCTGTACACTTGTTGCACAGACTGATGTCACAGCTGGGCGAGCAAATTCAAATGCCCGTCCAGCGGTGACGTCAGGATGACATGTCGAGCGACCGATCGGTAAGCGTGTGTACTTACCTGAATCGGCTGCACTCCGCCCAGGCGGCCGTCAAGTCGACCTAATGTGTACCCAGCTTTCGGAGCTGATTGGTTGGTACTTTATCTCTCTCCAAGACATTGCAACACCTTCGCCTATAATGAGCTAATCAGGGTGGTTCAAGCTATTACTGGTAAACAGCAAAAATTGTTGTAATAGGAGGATGACAAAATTAAAACAGTGAAGAATGAAATGTCTGGAGGTAAAAGATTCACATCGCTAACAAAGGAATTGTCCCCTAACCAGCATTTCTATAAAGAAATTGAGATTTAGGAAAGCATATTTAGCAAATCTTGGAGGTATCGCCCTTAGCAACCAACCAGATTGTAGCTATCATTTTATAGACAGCATTAGATTAATGATAGATAGAAGCTGATTGGTTGCTTAGGATAACTTCACCACTTCTCCTTTGTAGAAGGTTTGATAAATCTCACTCTTATCTGTATGTAATACATGGCATATAGGGAATACAACTGAGATGTACATTCCTTGTAAATTAATTTTTCTATGCATTAATAGAACTTTAGGTATTGGATGCAGAATATTGTAGAGATTGTTCTATTCAGTGCAAAAGTGATTGCACTTTATGATAAAAGGTTCACTATTGGCAGTATCCCCCACTGCTGATGGATATTGTATTGCAGGTTGTAGGCAATCTCCGACACTCCAGCTGCTGTAGAACTACACATACCAGCATGCCCTGCTACAGTTTTAGCATGCTCTAAAAGCAAAATTGTTGCAGGGTATGCTGGGATGTGTAGTTCCACAGCAGCTGGAGCGCTACTGGTTGCCCTGTGTTAGTGTGTTAAAAGGGGGACAATAAGGCTACTTGGGTTACAGTTTAAAATAAATGCATGTTTCGTTGTGGCCATAACCAAGTAGCAATTTCTGTGCGGCTCGAGTCCGAACTAATAACTAAATCCAATTGGTCTTCTAACCAGAGGTTGAAGCATTTACCTGTGGTGACCTTGTACACACACTTGCCAAGTCCTTTCAGCTTACAGTCATTCTATATTTTAGGTGCAACTTTCCATCACATTATTCCAACAACCCCCCCCCCCCCCCCCCCCCGAGTTATAAACGTTACAGCATTCAACCTGAATTTCTTGTTTTAAAGAATAAAATAAAACTGCCGCATGATGGCCTTTTAAATTTGCCTGTTAATAATTTTATTAACATCAACAGACTATTTAATTGAGGGCACAATTGAGATCTACTTTTTCATGCTACAAATCTGATTAGACAGTAGTAGAAAGTTTAGAACCGGTTCTTGTAAAAAATTGTTCCTTAGTGTATTTTTTATCCAAATAATAAATAAGATAATCTTGATTTTGTTTTTTAATTTATTATTTTTTAAAGAAATTATGAGCATCGGTCACTGTCCTTTGAGAACCAGCTAGCTCATGGGTCTACAACACTAATCTGGCTGGTTTGTTCTAGCACCAGATGGTATTGTTTGCCGATGGCAGACGTTTGTGAATGGTGTTAGAGGACCCTGGGGAAAATATAGGTTTATCACATTGACCCACAGCGAAATACATTCACAGAAGCCAATTCCTCACCCAGCACATAGACCCGTATTGGGTTTACTGGCGAATACTGTTGGCCTAGCAGATGCGTCACTATAAAACATGTGCCAAAATTCCCCACAGTTACGTAGAACGTTTTTTGCATTTTTACACCACTGTACACAAAACAAAGTCATCAAAAACAAAAATGTAGAAATACCCAGAAGGCCTTGCAAGGAGCGTGGGGCGCGTTTCGGGTGGAATGTTGTCATCACTTCATTGCTCCACCCATAAAATGCGAGGCCACCACCACAGCAAATGTGTCCGAAAAAGCTGAGCAGTTGCTCACAGCCTGGAAGAACAAGTAAGACTTTCACCAATGTCGATCCCTCTGCCAGTTGGTCCAGAAGAACCAGGTCTTCCCAGACTAATTCTATGGTCCACCAAATACAAAAGGATAAACCCTTCTGCCTAGTATTTCTCTGCGGTTTCCTTGAACCAGTTAGGAGTCATTAGGACGTTTCATGACCTCACTTTCTTCCCATAAAAAAAAAAAATGAAAAAAGAAAAAAAGTCTTCACCGGAAGCCAAGTAACACAACAGCGAGTCTTCACCGCGATACAGAAAATAAACTTAAAAACACTCCCTTCCCTACATATTATGTGCAGGCAACATTTTACAAAATTGGAACAAGAAGGACGCCCTTTGACTATCTGCAATTATTTCTGTCTTTTCTCAAGGCCCATGCGTCTCCCGCCGTCATACATACGAACTCACATACACAAGCAAACAGGCCCGCTTTTCCCCTCTTTCAGTACCCTCTCTTCCCACTCCCACCCCCCCATGGTTTCCTAGGAAAGGCCTGTCCCTTGCTTGAAGGTCTGGCCCTTCTCAGCCAGCCAGCCCCGGATGAACACTCAAGAGTGGCGGCCGCCTTTATTTCCAGTGACACCGATCCCAGGTGTACGATTGACAGCCTTAGACCCGATTCGATTGTGGGCAGTGGTGGGAGCTGTAGCCCAGGGAGTTGCTCTCCGGTGATTTCTGGGAACATCGGTCTTGACAATTCTCCGAAAGGGAGCCTGAGGTTGAAAGGAGAGAAACGTAATGAGACTGTGTTACAGATATTAAATCATAACCTAAGAGCTGTCCGTTCAGAACATTAAAAAAAAGGGTCATTCTTATTCCTTAGAGGCCCATGTATGCATCACACATCTTCTTGGCTGTACCTAATGAAGCTTATGGGCTAAGGACCTGATTCAGACCCACTCGCGAGCGGCTGTCCACTCGCAAGTGGGTCGATGTTGTGCACTGTGCATGCGCACGACGGCGGGTGCTCCGTCGTGCGCATGCGCCAGACGCGACGAGCGAAGGACTTTCCTTCGCTCGTTGTGTCTGATCAAAGGGGCCGTGCTGTCGATGTTGATTGACAGCACGCCCCCTTTGGTGGGCGTGCCTCCCAGACGGGGGCGTTCCCAAGGGAACGCCTACCGTCAGAAGCCGGCCCACTGACATCACTAGTGATGTCAGTGGGAGTGATTTTGGCTCTGATAGAGCCAAAATCACTCCGGGCCTTGAGGTTGAAAACCTCAACCGCAGGCTCCGACTCGCAGTGGCGATGGTCGCGATGGTCAAGACCATCGCGGCCATCAAACTGCACGCTCGTATAGGCTGTGGGTGGTGACCCACAGCTATACGAGCGTCCAGGAGGACGCTCCATAATTATGGAGGCAGGCCCTCATTCAGAGCGTACGGCTCTGAATGAGGGCCTAAATTCACTATGCGGCTATTTTCTAAGCCTCCGCTGACTCGTCAGTGGTCTTGGGCAATAGATTTTAAGGGGCTCTTTTATTCAATAGAAATCACGCCTAGTTTTGTATTGGATATAATTGCCCCTCTACATTTAGCGGCAGACGCCGATGAAGATGCGGTGGCTTTGGAAAGTGATTAATAGTAAATTTAGCCCTATGTGTTATTCTAGTTATTTTTTACATTCTCATATACTGGTATTTTAAGTTCTTGATTTTACAGAATTAACTTATCTCTTGTCCTACAGTATTAAGGCTTCCTAGTAAAGGGGGGTATCCACTACAAGATCTGAAAACGACTGCGCGATTACGACATTGTAATCGTTCAGTCGTTTGCCAGTCGTGTGATGAGCCTGCACTGAACGAGCAGTCATTCAGTGCAGGCTCATCAATCATCTGCAAACATGCTCAACCTGACGATATGTTGGAAAGATTATAGATGTCTAAACGACCAGTGGGCACGTGCATCGCTGGTCGTTTTAGACACTTTTGCAAACGATTGAACGATCAAACGATAGTTATCGTTCAACTTAATCGCCTACTGGATACCCCCCTTAACACTCCAGTGCCATAAAATGCTATTGCCTGAGCCGCTACAAAATAAATAGCTTCTTCTACGTCCAACTACTTTTCCGCAACTGCTTGTTCACAGCACCAATACAAGCAGATATATAGAAGTCATATATCCAACTTACATATTGCTCTTTTAGTCTCACTAGATCTCATCATGAAACAAAGGTGGAGATGTATCAAACTCTGGAGAGATATCAAGTGGACAGAGATAATGCACCAACCAATCAGCTTCTGTCATTTTTCAAACAGCCTGTAACATGACCGTTAGGAGCTGATTGGCTGGTACTTTCTCTCTCTCCACGGCTTAAAACATCTCCCCCAATGACTACTATGGTGTGTCCTATAAAGAGCAACCATTCAGATGAGCTAAAAGCAGCAAAAACAAGTTTCACACAGTAATTAAAAGCTCTTCTCCACTCTTATAACTCCTTGGGCGTGGATCAAGGGCCTGATTCAGACCCGCTCGCGAACGCATAGCGCTCGCAAGCGGGTCGATGGTCGGCCAGTGCGCACGCGTGGCGTGCGCGAGCCCCGGAGCGAGTTAGAACCACTTGCTCTGGGGCTCGCTACAAAATGGGGCGGCTGTCGATGTTGATCGACAGCTCGCCCCGTTTTGTAGGCAGTGAGGGGGGATGGCTGGACAAACGGAGGCGTTCCCGAAGGAACGCCTGCCGTTTGTGGGCGGCCCTACTGACATCATTCGTGATGTCAGTAGTGAACTTCCTGCTCTATTACAGCAGGAAGTTCACTCGGGCTTGCAGGAAACGAGACTCTACCGCAAGGGTCTCTTTGCAAGACCGATGGTCGTGATAATCGCGACCATCGCCAGGCCGCTTGCAAAAGCTGTGGGTGGTCACCCACAGCTATGCGAGCGGCCTGGAGGCTGATTTTTTTTTTTTAAATCCGCCCTGATTCAGAGCGAGCGCTCATAAATAGCGAGCGCCTCTGAATCACGCCCCAAGTCCCTCCTGCTTTGGTTGTCTAAGGAATCGCTATCTTACAGCAGGTGTATGTGAACAACTTATGTTCCAAGAAGCATGGTCATGGAATGTATTTACAGCGGAGAGCTTCAGGGAGCATTTTAGCCCCAACCAGAATGGTGACACTTATAGATGCTGGACAGAAAGTCATTAGGAGCCCATCCTATTACACGACAGGGTAAGCAGATATACTGCACACAACGAGTCCACCTAAACCTTCTCCTCTTCATCAACCACTTGAACAGTACATCATACGCTTGCGCTCTCTACTAAACCGAAACCTCCACGAGAAAACACACAAAGAGACCAGTGCTATACCTTAGAGTGAAATGTAAATACTGGAGACGCTACCCATAACAACCAATCAGCTTCTAGCTATCACTTAGCGACTACATTCTATAATATGATAGAAGCCGATATGTTCTCCACTCTTAGAAGGCTTGATGCATCTCACCCCTAATGGAATCTGCCTCTGTACTTGCACACAAATATTAAAAGGGGTCTATGTACTAAGTCTTGGAGAGAGATAAAGTGGACTGCGATAAAGTCCCAACCAATCAGCTCCTAACTGTCACTTTACAGGCTGTGTTTGAAAGTTGACAGTCAGCAGCTGATTGGTTGGTTCTTTAGCTCCGTCCACTTTATCTCTCTCCCAGGCTTCGTACAACTCCCCCTAAGTATGGTCAGTGAGTCAGCTTTTAACAAAAACGCAGCGTTGAGTCTTTGCTCCACCACCCAGTAGCGGTTTTCCCATGACATGACTCCTGCAACCCTCAAATATCCACAATGAGGTCAATTTATGAGGATTGCGGGATTAAGTAAGATAGACACTATTAACAGCTGAAGTACACCTCTTACATCACTCATCCTTGGGGTTACTTGTAAATCCACTGGAATAAAACGTTCTAAGCTTCCCTTGGCTTTGTCGTAGAACGGATTTCCATAATGCCAAAAGAATCTACGCGTACCACAATCTGAGCGATCAAAACTGGATCAAGGGGGGGGGGTTGGGGTTTAGTTTCTATATTGCAGAATGGATTTAGCCCGAAGGCCGACTTTCAGTTTGCAAATGTGAGACGCCATAAGCAGAGGGGGCAATACAGGAAACACGGTGTTAACTAGATATTAACAATATAAAGAATGGTTTAAAAATTGGGCAAACTAAAAGCCCATTCCTCTGTACAGAGTAAAAAAAATCCCAGCATGCTTCAGTAGGACATTAAAAGGATAAACAACTTAATACTTAAAACACCAGTGTTTACCGATATGGTAAACCTGGGTACCATAAGAAATACATATCCTTTAACGCAACAGTGTAAGTACAAAATAGATGCACTGGTCCAAAACTAAAAGCAAATTTGGGCTTCGCATTCCAGTAAATTCCTTCAAAGTGGCCCAGTGGAGCAAAAACACATTTAGATGTAACGAGAAACTCTTTCAAGAAACTTATTTTTCTAAACAAAAGTAACTTCTGTCGGCGTCCTCAGACGTCGCACATTACGATCGGCTATTAGCCGCGCACCGAGAGGGATTTGGGCTAAGGTTACATCAGGACAGCAGCTGAGCCAGCAGAATCATTACTGTGCTATGTATGTATTTATTGTATAGCTAACACGAGTTCAGGGTAAATTCCTCCGATCCGTGTCTTGGAATCACACGAAGCCGATATTCCCACTGGTGCCAACCTCTGGCCTAACCTCACATTCATATACATATTCATGGGAAAATACTGCCGGGACACGCTTGTAACGGCTCGCTGCTGCCCTGAGGGTCCCCCCCACTCCCCTTTTAAAATTGTTATTTTAGGTGTGCATGGCTGTAGGGAGACAGCTCAAACAAACTTTGGCCAACACAATAAGCTCTTTTCACTGCACTGAGCAGAGACATCTGACTGCACAATGAGTCTGTGGCTTTATAACCCAATAGGGAGGCACAGGGCAGATGTGTGGCAGAGGGCTGTCTGTGGGTGACACGTGCGGAATATACCCTCCACTGTTCACACGTACTAACCCAGATCACGGAAGGCTATTTACTAGCATAGGGGTAAAGTGCAGTAACTAACAGCCACTGATTAGCTATAATCCAGATAGATTTCAGAGATCACACTGGAGCAGCCACAGCAAAGCTCATGGCAGCCTCAACTCCAGTCTGTGAAATGTGGAAGCATTTCGGGGGGTTGAAGGAGATCTTGGCAGGTAAAAGAAATAGATAAATCTGTAAGGGGTGATCAAATACGGCCCTTCATGGGTCACGGGTAAGTGACGTCGTGGAAGATGACTTTCAACTCTCCCAGCTAGATAATTAGGCACATTTCTTTAGTATAAGGCAATCATCATGGCAGAGGTTCCAAATTCCCCCATTACAGTCCATGTTTTAAGAATATTCGTGCTTGAGCATAGTTGACTTAATTAGCATCTCAGTCAATTTTATTTAACCATCAGGCTCGAGCAACGATATCCTTAAAACCTGGACTGTAATACCCGGAGTTTGGGAACCTCTGCATTATGGGGTAGACAAAATGCGGCCCGCCAGCTGCTGTGGAACTATACATCCCAGCATGCCCTGCCAGAGTTTTAAAATACCCTAATGGCAAAACCACATCCCGGCAGGGCATACTGTGATGTGTGGTTCCACAGTAGCTGGCGCCGGGCTGAATGTTGAATACCCCTGCTATAGAGACTTCTATGGTAATCCCATGGGTTAGGATTCATGTATAAATTAATATTAATAAATAACCATCACAACACATCAGACGTTATCTATAAATGGAAGAACAGGAGTAGGAGTAGTTCAGTATATACAGACTGTTTGGGTGAAAGACTGACAGCTTACCGAGCATCACTGGCCCGGCCTCTGCTCTACCCCAGCCCTTCTCCCTACTAGTAGAGATTTCCATTATGGGCCAGAGATGGCGCCGGCTTTCTCTGTGGCCCATAATGGTCGATTATAATGGCCAATAATAATGGCAGGGTCGATTTACCTAAACAGCCTTATTGACATGCAAAGGTGCTAAGGGGCAAACGGAAAGGGGGTCATCAAGTAACCAACATCCCCTCTCTCCATATACAACAGACCCGCATGCACCTTGTCTCTAGGCAGGGTGCGCGAGCTACAGCTACAACTGCAGGAGAATTGGGAGCTCCATTAGACCTCCTGCTGGTCCCTCTCATACCTTACATTTGATTTTCATTGAATCCTTCCCTACAGTAAAATTTATAAAAGAGAAAGTAACTTTGCATCGGGACAAACCATGCTGCATTGCAAGGGGGACAAACATATTTATTATTTTGCATGCAGGGTAAATACTGGCTGCTTTTACATGTAGCCCACACATACTGGACAGCTTTATTTTTACACAGCAATTTAGATTTCCGTTTGGACACAACCCTCCCACATCTAACTCTCTCTGCACATTTTACATCTGCCTCACCCGCAGTGCAGCATGGTTTTACCAAGGTGCAGTTACTTGCTCTTTCCTCCCACCTGAAAATTAGGGCTCATATTGCTGTGTTTGTCAAACAGGAAAAATTAGTAAACCAATGACCAGGACATGCCAGTGTACGTTAATTGGGCACCATACATACTGGCAGGGATGCCAAGAATGGATGGGGGGGGGGGTTACCACTAATTACCAGTGCCCGGGCTTGTCAGCTGCTAAAGGAAACATATGCCCCCCTTTGCAGCACTTGGTACCATGCATAATATTTTCCTTTTTTTTTTTTCTGCAGGGGGCATGACCACGCCTCCCGGTTTTATCACGCCCCCTTTAGTACCTGCGTCCCGTGGCTTTTTCAAAGACCCTGTGTGCTGACACGTTCTGCAAGTCCCACAGTTAGGAAATGAACGGTATCTGCAGCATTCCTCTCTCAGGCAGTACACAGAGCAGACAATGTCTCCCCATACATCATCTTGGCCCGGTCAGCACTATGAGATCACTGCCTGGATGTCAATTGGCAAATTCAACTAAACAGATTTGTCGTTTGGGGCTTTAGCCATAATCCCTTTGTTCATCATCCAATATTTGACAGCTTGGGTTTTTTTTATTTTTGTCTAAACTCTGAAGTTCATTGCCCGGATGTACCCTTCAAGGCTGAGCGTTTTATTTTCCTTTCTATGGTTTCATTGAAATAGAATTAAAGATCAGTTCTTAAAAGGAAACACAACGCTCAGCTATTAGGCGAAATATTCCACCGTACTTCGCTTTAACAGTTACAAAAATGTTTATTAAGAAAAATATTGTCATGAATGCATGCACAGTATGTGCGAGCCGCCAAGAGAATGCGACCGCGTGAGAACCTGCGGATTACGTAAAGCAGCATCTGTGCACAAGCATGGATATTCTTAAAACCTGGACTGTTAGGGTGCCTTGAGGGACAGAGTTTGGGAAACCTAGCGGCTATATATCCAAAGTCACGACACTGCAGGCAAGTCACAGGCTATTGCATTTGGACCATAGGCAGGGGCGTAGAGAGCCACGCCGGGCCCCGGTAAAGAGAAGGCGTGGCCACGCCCCATTGAAAAAAAATAGTGTTTTGCAGCGCCGCGAAGCTGCGCTGCGCGCCGGGGAGGGGGCGCTGTGAGCTCCTTAGCCCGGCGCAAAGCCAGTGGGGGGCGCGATCAGTGTGATCGCTCCCCCCGTCAGGCAAAGGAGATTGCTGTGGCTGCTACTTAGCAACCGCAAGCAATCTCCCGCTGCAGAGGGAGGGAGGGAGGAAGTGAGGGGGGGGGGGGCGGCGGCAGACCTGGGCTCCCGCCTGGCCCCTCTGGAAGCCCGGGCCCGGGTAAACTGTACCCGCTCCCCCCCCCTCTCGGCGCCCCTGACCATAGGCTCTGTCCTACTCTTTATTTTAGTAAGTTATAAAAAAGAAGAAAAAGGGAGTCTATTATATAAGGTGCTCTGGGGGTGATTTATGCAATTCTTTTAAAATAGTTTTTTATTATTAAAATAGATTAAAATCTGTACACAGAACAATAGTATTAATTCCTATTCGTGAGACTGTTCTTAGTATTAATAGCACATCCAATATATATGGAATCTGTCAAACTTTCATTTATTATTACAAGAGGTCTATGCCATTTATTCTGGATAGGTATAATCCTAGAACAACTTCTCACAAATGTAACTTTACGATGTGCCTAATTCAGAGATGTACGCAAACCCAATGGTTTGCGCACATCTCCGATGGTTTTTGGTCTGTGCCGGATGCAGTACGGGTCCTGGGTGATTGCTTGCAGACCCCCGTTATTCGCAGCATGATTGATATACTGCGGCATTTGGGAGCGGCAACCTGGAACCGTTCTCACAAATGGGGGCGTGACGCAGCATCGGATCAACTGCGTGATAATCGGACATCTGAGTAATCCTCATGTTACTCAGGACTTCCAGTGAAATCACACTGCTAGACGCAGTCACTGGCTTCCGCGCACCCAGAAATCTGGGGCGAGGCGTCCCGTTTTCTGGAACGCTGCCCTGTGCTACCCCCAAAACGCCAATCGTACTGTGGCCTTTGGGACACTGCGAGCGACATTGCAGAAGCAGATCTGCACATGTGCAGATCCGCAAACACCGGAGATTTGCGTCAATATCGAATTTACGTAAATCTCGGAACCAGGACCTGCGTCTCATCATTGTAACTTGCTGGTGTTGGCCTTAGTGTTAGAAATGCATTGATAATTAATGGCTTTGTGTCTGGGATAGTTTGTATCACTCTCTGTATATATGTGGGTCCCAATGCAGATGATCACTGTTAAATGAATATACCCTCTAGGCACTTATTATTAATATTATTTCAATTATTCCTTCTCCAATTGGGAAAGATTGTAAGAAACGTTTTTATCACCTATGTACAATACTGACTGACCGGAGACTCTCTCTAGGACTGTTACATATGAACCTGTCTGGGACTTGTTCTGTTAGTACAGCGGCGTCCGTATGTTCCCGTCTCTTTATCTAGGCTGGTATTGAAGTAGCCGCGCTAAAGTAACAATCTCCTCGCAGTAACCTCAGCTTTCTGGATTCCTTATATATCCATTCATAAATACAACAAGTGCCACATTCAATATACTGGTAGGGTGCTCCACGCGTTTCGTTGCAGAGTGCTTTTTCAAGGCAGGCAACCAGAGTGCTTGTCGCTCATATTTAAATCAATCATTTGTCTCCTGAATCAGTGGGAGGGCGTATTCATTCATTCTATTGACAGTGTCAGCATATAGGTCTATATTCTTGCCTGTGTTTTCTTTATCCCTACAGTGCCCCTATGTTTATCCTCCAAATCTGTCTGATCCTATGATTATTACGTTATATTGATGGTTTCTTTTAATTAGCATTGTAAATCTAGTTAGAATATTTTAAGGATCATTCAACAATTATATATATAGTACTTGTGTACTTTACGGACTCATTGCAGAGAGAACCCAATGAATGTTTTAAATGGTACTTGTGTACTTTACATACACAAGTACTGAAAGTTGTCCCTACCTAAAGAAGTTGTCCGCTCGCCACGCCTCGGGCTCGGTGGCTCGCCACAAGGTTATATTCCCCCTCTATGCCCACTTGGATGGTAGGGAATGACGCTGGACACTGGGAATGACGCTGGACACTGGCTGATGACAGCAGGGTCCTCTCCGTGAAGGGGATTTAGACATTACCATGATTGATGATGATAATAATGAGTGTAGGACACTTGGGATCTCTCTGCAATGAGTCCGTAAAGTACATAAGTACCGTATTAAGTTCAGTTACTGTATCTTAGGCCAGGGTTGAAATATAATTTTAGAATATGTATTAATTATTATTACTCTATTGTGTAGTTTTTTTTTTGAGAGTAAGAGATAAGGAAGAATATTTAATCCACCTCTAGTACATACGACTTTCATTTTATGCGAATATAAATTACCATATTGTCTCCCATGTGAATCATTTATCATTATCCTTTATTACTATAGTGCCACAAGGGTTCCGGGGCACCTTACAAAGTACATAAATGAGTGAACAAGAAAACAGCGACTTACAGTACACAATGCTGGACAAGGACAAGATGTACTAATAATGTTGCATTTGCGATTAGAACATTCAAATAAGCAGCAGGGCAGCAGCAACCAAGTGTTAGGAGCCTTTGTGGGGAGTTAGGAGCAGATGATAGAATACAGATATGCCCAGCTATATTGCTGCCGCGGTGTATCGCGCCAAGCATAGCGTGAGACGCGTCATTATATTAGTATGAGGCGGATTCTTGTTTACAAGTTTAGAGATTCCAACATTTTTGTCAAACTATTACTGGTAAAATGCAGATAATACGTTTCTAAATGGCAGAACATCGCCTGGTCCCAACCTCTTGGAAAATCCATATAAATATATTCTGCAAAGCATCTTGCAAATCTATAATTAGTCTCTTATGGCCCCGTCCTTCCTGAGCATCTGGAAGTTTTACAGCAACTCAGACTCCACATATAAGTTCTTACAGGATTCCCACCGTTGGCTGATAAAGCTGTAGAACATTAGCCAGTAGACATCTGGATGTAGGACATTAGCCAGTAGATATCTGGATGTAGAACATTAGCCAGTAGACATCTGGATGTAGGACATTAGCCAGTAGATATCTGGATGTAGAACATTAGCCAGTAGACATCTGGATGTAGGACATTAGCCAGTAGATATCTGGATGTAGAACATTAGCCAGTAGATATCTGGATGTAGAACATTAGCCAGTAGACATCTGGATGTAGGACATTAGCCAGTAGATATCTGGATGTAGGACATTAGCCAGTAGACATCTGGATGTAGGACATTAGCCAGTAGACATCTGGATATAGGACATTAGCCAGTCCTTATAGGACATTAGCCAGTCCTGTGGTTACTTAGTGTCATCCCTGGTTAATGAAACATTAGGGAACAGCAGAAACCCATCCTGTATCATAGGCATGTTCTTTAGGACCAGAGCACTGATTGATGATAACGTACCCTGGGATCCCCCCTTGTACGTTACATATATGGATAGAGCACAGCCAATACAGAATGATACTACATCGGATGAAGTGACAGTAAATAGGATTATTGTGTAATGAGCAGAGTGGTCCGCGCTCCAGGTCCTAGTGGGTGAGTTTATTGGATGTGTGTGGGAGGGTAGGGGGAGGGGGTTGCGGGTAGACTGGGGCAAAGAATGGGGTATGGTGGTGCTGCACGTGGAACAGGAGTACCGGGTCCTGTCGGATTTAAGCTGGAGGAAGGGGGGTACACGTGCGCTCCTATGTGTGTATGTGTGTGTGTGGGGGGGAAATGAGGAGTGAGTGGGGGGGGTTGGGGGAAGAACAGGGGGGGGGGAAGGGGGGGACTTGGGAGAGCAAAATATGGGGGGGTATGTTGTGTCAGGGGGTGGCGTGTGTCGGTGTGTGCCTGCAGTGTAGGTGGTGTGTGGTGTACAATGAAAAGCCAGACAATGGAAATAGAATCCAACCTGTTTAATGGTGAGACACAATGCTCCCTAGGTGGTTCCGTGAGTGGGATTGGGGATGGGTGGCGGGCTCCGTAGTTTCCTGGTCAGGGAGTTGGTGGGCCCTTTTAGGGGGCTCCTTGCCGTGCGGCCCTTACTTCTGCACGTCCCCTATGCTGGACCTATGGTCTCAGTCTTAGTGGACCAGGATTTGTAATGTTGACAGAAAAGTCCCGTACAGTGACAGTAGCGGCGTCCCGCACTGATCGTCAATTACCTACCGGTAAGTGTGCCGTCCCTGGTTGGTGCACAGTTGTTGTGTGATCCGGTGTGGGTCCAGTGGTTGCTGGCACCCAGCGAGCCCGCAGGGTGTACCTGGACGGACGCCCGTCGCTGCTTCAAGGGTGGGGATGATGCGGTGGTCCGCGTTAATAGTTCTGTACCACCTTGCCGTGAGGTTGATGATGAGCACCAAGGTGGGGTGGTGCAGTAATCTGTGCGGGGGGGTGTTGTCTCCAACACGTTTCGGCCTTAAGCCTTTTTCAAGGACGGCAAGGAGCCCCCTAAAAGGGCCCACCAACTCCCTGACCAGGAAACTACGGAGCCCGCCACCCATCCCCAATCCCACTCACGGAACCACCTAGGGAGCATTGTGTCTCACCATTAAACAGGTTGGATTCTATTTCCATTGTCTGGCTTTTCATTGTACACCACACACCACCTACACTGCAGGCACACACCGACACACGCCACCCCCTGACACAACATACCCCCCCATATTCCGCTCTCCCAAGTCCCCCCCTTCCCCCCCCTGTTCTTCCCCCAACCCCCCACACACACATACACACATAGGAGCGCACGTGTACCCCCCTTCCTCCAGTAAATAGGATTACATTGTATGTGTTCTAATTAGCATATTCCACATTAACTGTATCATTTCACCATCACCAATTCACTCACCATGGTTGTCTCCAGGCACCAATAGGTTACCATGGCACGGGCTGGTGGGAGTGGTCTGCCCAGGGGGCCCCTCTTGGCTGGTCCCTAGTTGCAGTCTGCGCATATGGCGTACCACGGCGGTGGCATTAAATGCTTGCTGTATAGAAAGGAGAGGTCAGAGGTCGAATAGAAACTATACAGTCCATTTACAGTACAGCTGTGTAATAAAGTCAGGGAAGGAAAGTAAATGAATACGCAATACATGGTTTACCTTACACAATCCAAGAAAGGAAAGGAAGTTGAGAGTTTTGCTTTCCATTAAGGTGCACTGATTGTCACAGTCCCCATTCATCAGTGCGACAGCAGCCTTACATCCCTACTCTGTGCTGCTGGGGGACCCTGCTCCGCCCACTATATAACGCTCAGACTGTGGCTTCCTGCTGCCTCCATTCCCCTCCTCACATCATGTCACTGTCACATGGAGCCCTGTTCTCACTAACACATCAGTCAGCTCCAGACATACTCTGTGCTGCCGGGTACCCTGCTCCTTCCACTATGTAACTCTCAGGCTGTGGCTTCCTGCTGCCTCCATTCCCCTCCTCACATTATGTCACTGTCACATGGAGCCCTGTCCTCACTAACACATCAGTCAGCTCCAGACATACTCTGTGCTGCCGGGTACCCTGCTCCAGCCACTATATAACTCTCAGGCTGTGGCTTCCTGCTGCCTCCATTCCCCTCCTCACATCATGTCACATGGAGCCCTGTTCTCACTAACACATCACTCATCTCCTGATATACTCTGTGCTGCCGGGTACCCTGCTCCTTCCACTATATAACTCTCAGGCTGTGGCTTCCTGCTGCCTCCATTCCCCTCCTCACATCGTATCACTGTCCTGTCACATGCAGCCCTGTTCTCACTGATACATCACTCATCTCCTGATATACTCTGTGCTGCTGGGGGGACCCTGCTCCTCCCACTATATAACTCTCAATCTGTGGCTTCCTGCTCCCTCTATTCCCCTCCTCACATCCCATCACTGCCCTGCCCTCACTAACTCAGCACACTAATCTTATAAAAATACATTGTGAAGCTATGACCATTTCAATGATCTGATTGGGCCCACAGCAATGTGTAGCCACTTACTTCAAAACTGAGACTATGCTTATTAATTGTACACATAAGGCAGACGAACATCTACAGACGAACACGTTTATGAGAAACAATTTTCTGCTTTTTCCAATTAAAAAAATAAATAAAAATGCAGAATAGTTTATCCAAGGACTCCGATTTTATTTATATCTTTTATAACCAAAACAGTGTTTTGTTATTTTACCCTGATGTGGCTTATTAGGCTGAAAAAAAAAATAGTTAAATCAAAAGATTTATGGGTCCAAAAAGTGTTAACGTCTGTTGGGTTATTCTCCAAGACAAACTAATAAATCAAGAACTGATGATAAATGTGTCAGAGGGTCAACTTGTGCCAGGAGAGAAATGAGAATGTCTGCAGAGGCAGAGCACCCCCTACTGGTTAGCTAGGTAACTGCAATGGATCGCGGCACAATTACACTGCAAACATTGATAGCTGTTACAGGTAGTTTCTACTTCAGGGTCCATAGGGGGTCCACAGGGTTGACCTTGGGGTATAGCTGGATCTGGATCCACGGGCACCACGCAGTTAAAGCTTTGCTGCTCCCAGGATGCACTTGGGTCCGTCCTCCTCTATACCCCGCCCCGGCCACAGGCACCTCAGTTTTAGTTGGTGCCCGGCCGGAGTCGGGTCACCCTGTCGCAGTGGGGCTGCAGGAGCAGCCCCTAAGCTTTATTTTAAAAGAGAAATTTTTTATTTTTTTCTTCTTTTTTTACACTTTTAGAGCGGCAGCATCAGACTGTCCTTTAGGACGTCCACGCTGCCGCTCCTTCTCCCCGCTGGCGCCGCGACGCCAGTACAGCTCTGGGGATCGCGGCGGGACCCCAGAGCCTGTACTAGCCGGGCTCTGGGGACTCCCTTGACTGCTGCCGGACGCGACGGGGATCAGGTAAGCCGCGGGTCGCCGCGTGCGGCGGCCCGCGGATACTTCAATGCAGTCAGGAGCCTCCGGTCTCTGGGGACAGACCGGAGGCGCTAGCGGCGGCGGCGGGCTCCCCCTCAATTGAGGAATACCCCGCGTGTCCGCTAGACCACCAGGGTATCAGGCTGGTAGCGGGACCGGCAACCCGGGGGTTAATTGCTAGCCAGGGGAGGCAGCCTTCCCTGTCTAGCGGCTCCTCCCCTCAGCTCAGCGCGCCTTTCAACTAGGAGTCTGGCGTCGCTGAGCTGCTCTTATCTCTCGGCCACTCCTCCTCTGAGGTCTCCGGCGGCCATCTTTACTGGCACATCGCAGACTCCCAGGCGGTATCAAGTGGACCGGTCCCCCTGTGTACCTCTCCCCTGCTAAAGGACAGTGTACACAGCGCTATAGCCCTCCCAGACACTGAATCTGGGCGGTTGATTGTAGCGGAAGGTGCAGTGAGTACTAACTTTTCTGCATTGTATGTGACTATTGCTAGTGCTGCCTGTCTGTGACTTATTCTCCTTACTGTCAGCTTATAACTATCCCTTTCCTTCTCCTACGGCCCGGCAGGTGTGTGGGGGAAGGGCGTTTTTCTGAGACCCTCACATATATAAAACACGTATTTGTGGGGTCAGTCACATACTGTTGTGTGCTACACAGTACCATATCTGGGCTGTTGTTTCGCATACTGGTGAGTGCGCGGGTGTTAAAACCGTAATTCCTCTGGTGATACCTATTTCTTGTGTATTTACGGTATCATGTCGGATGAGGAGACTGAGCGCTCTGTGGCTCCTGTGCTATTTTCCTGCAGACGCTGTGCTGCTGGAGTTGATGGGGAGGACTTATCTCAGGATGGTCTGTGCGGGCGGTGCCAGCTGGTACCGGGCCCCTCCAACCCCCCTGTATCACAGGACCCTCCTTGGGCGATGTTTTCACAGGTGCTGGCGTCTATTGCGGACCGGTTATCGGTCCCATCAGCGGTCCCTTCTAGGGCGTTACCGCAGCCCACCATCCCCCATTCCCCGAGGGTTCCACAAATGTTGCGGTCTTCCCCCGGGGCCCAGACTGTGGGTCCTTACTCGGGACTGCCTGTGTATGTGCAGTCTTCCCCAGGGACGTGTCAGTCTGTAGTGCCTTTGCAGAGTGTTGCTCCGACGGCTCCTCCGCCTTGGGTGGATGTTCTATCCAGCTCCGTACAGAGTCTGGCGGCTTCATCCTCGGCGTTTCAGTCTATGTTGCAAGGTGATGTGCCACCAAGGGTGTCTAAACGTCCGGTTGTGAGTTCACTAGCTGCGCAGTTGTCGGACTCGGAAGTGTCCTCAGATGATGGAGAAATCCATGAGGACTCTGACTCTGATGTCATGGGGCAGGAGGTGGAAGCTAAGTCCTCTATTAATGTTCCAGCCTTAGTTAGGGCGGTGCGGGCTATCCTACATGTTGAGGATGATGCGCCGGCTCCTAGGTCGAAGTTTCCTAATTTTAAAAAGGCCAAGGTGACCTCAACTGTGTTCCCCCTGTCTGATCAATTATCGGATCATATGGCGGCGGCCTGGCAATTACCTAGTAAGAGGTTCCATCCACAGAAGAGGTTGGCGGCGAACTATCCTTTTCCTGAAGCTCATTGCAGGAAATGGGAAACTCCGCCGGCGGTGGATTCCCACGTTACCCGCTTGATCAAAAGCGCGACGTTGCCATTGCCGTCTATCTCCTCTTTGAAGGATCCCACGGACAGGAAGGTGGAGACTTGTTTAAAGTCCATTTATTCTCTTTCCGGGGCGGTGGCTCGCCCGTCCATGGCTATCTCCTGGGTGGCTAAAGCCATTGAGGCATGGGCCAATGCCTTGGAGGATACCTTTCCTGATGAGGCTCCGGATATCCAGAGAGCGTTAGTGGGACAGATGCGGGATGCAGCTTCCTATATTGGGGAAGCGTCTTTGGATGCCAGCCTGCTCACTTCTAGGGTGTCGGCTGCAGCGGTATCTGCTCGGCGCTCCCTGTGGCTGAGGTCCTGGAGGGCTGATGCAGATTCAAAAAAGGGTCTGGAGGCCTTGCCTTTTAATGGTGATTTACTATTTGGTCCGGATTTGGACAGAATAGTGGATACTTTGGCTAAGTCCAAGTCGGCTTTTCTCCCTTCGGCCTCTGCGCCGGCTAAAGTGAGGAGCTCTGCCTTTCGGTCCTTTCGGGTTCAGGGTAAGGCCAAGGGCCAGTCCTTCCCGAGACATTCGGCGACCAAGGCCGCACCCAAGCCCAAGAAGCAGGCATGGAGTGCTCGGCGCCCTTCTTCCAAGCAGGAGGATAAGCCTGCTGCCTGATGGGACGGGCCTCTCTCTGGGGGACCCCAGAGTGGGAGGCCGACTTCTCCAATTCGCCCAGTGTTGGCACAATACCACCACGGATGCCTGGGTTCGAGAAGTAGTCTCTCAGGGGTACGCCCTGTCTTTTCGGTTCAGGCCGCCCCACCAGTTTTTTTGTACGAGTCCTTCTCTGGACAAGACCAAAGCTGGTCAGATTCAGGTAGCTATAGAATCCTTGCTACAAGCAGGGGTCATTGTTCCCGTTCCGCAGTCTCAGCGCGGGACGGGGTACTATTCTACTCTGTTTCTGGTACAGAAACCCAATGGTTCTCATCGCCCTATCCTGAATTTGAAGTCTCTGAACAGATACCTCAGAGTTCCCAGGTTCAGGATGGAAACGTTACGTTCCATCATTCTGGCGATGGAACCCGGGGATTATATGGTCTCCCTCGATATCCAGGACGCCTATCTCCATGTGCCCATAGCACCGGCACATCAGCGGTATCTGAGGTTTGCTATCCTGAACCATCACTACCAATTTCGGGCGTTGCCTTTTGGCCTTTCCACGGCTCCGAGGGTGTTCACCAAGGTGATGGCGGTTATGGCTGCCCACCTTCGGGGTCAGGGTCTACGTCTGTTGCCGTACCTGGACGATCTTCTGCTGCTGGCGAGCTCCCCGGAGGTGCTTCTTCGACATCTCCACCTGACCATTGCTTGTCTTCAAGCACACGGGTGGTTGATAAACTGGAAGAAGTCCTCCCTGATTCCATCACAGCGGATGGTTCATTTGGGAGCCCTGCTGGATTCTCGTCAGCAGCGGATTTTCCTGACTCCAGAGAAGGTCTCCTCCCTGCAGCTGCGGATACACAGTTGCCTGAGCAGTTGCCGCCTGTCGGTCCATTCAGCTATGAGAGTTCTGGGGTCCATGGTGTCGACATTCGACATGGTGGAATTTGCCCAGTTCCATTCCCGGCCCCTGCAGGGGCTGATTCTATCGGAATGGAACGGGTTACCTCACCGGATCCGCTCTCAGATGCTGGTGTTGTCCGCGGAGGTTCGGCAGTCTTTGGCTTGGTGGCTTCAGACGGTGCATCTGGTCGAGGGGCGCCCCTTTTGGATCCCGGACTGGGTCCTGCTCACGACGGATGCCAGTCTTCGGGGTTGGGGGGCAGTGACCGGCTCATTATCGCTTCAGGGTCGTTGGTCCGCGGAAGAAGCACTTCTCCCCATCAACATCCTGGAACTGCGGGCTGTGTACAGGGCCCTGCAGTCGTCCGGCCCCGCTCTTCACGGAAGGGCGGTTCAGGTGCAGTCCGACAACGCCACCACGGTGGCGTACATCAACCACCAAGGGGGAACTCGCAGTCGGGCAGCAATGTCGGAGGTGTCTCGCATTCTTGCTTGGGCGGAGTGTCACGTTCCAGCGATCTCGGCAGTCTTCATTCCCGGAGTCCTCAATTGGGAGGCGGACTTCCTCAGCCGTCACGATGTGCATCCCGGGGAATGGTCGCTTCACCCAGAGGTGTTTCAGCTACTCGTGGACAGGTGGGGGCTGCCGGAGCTGGACTTGATGGCCTCCCGTCACAATCACAAGTTGCCCGTTTACGGGTCAAGGACAAGAGACGCAGGCGCCTGTCTGGTAGACGCTCTGTCGGTAAAATGGACGTTTCACCTGGCGTATCTGTTTCCTCCGATATCCTTACTTCCTCGGGTTCTGCGGAAATTCAAGCAGGACGGCGGCACGCTCGTGCTGGTGGCTCCGGCGTGGCCCAGACGTCCTTGGTACTCCGATCTGAGGTGCCTCTCCATCGACGCTCCGTACCTTCTTCCTCAGCGTCGGGACCTGTTGTCTCAGGGGCCCTGCCTTTACCCGGATCTGGGTCGGCTGTCTTTGACGGCGTGGCTCTTGAGACAGCCGTCTTGAGGTCTAGGGGTTTCTCCAGTTCAGTGATTGGTACCATGCTTAGGGCACGCAAGCCTGCCTCCGCGCGGATTTACCACAGGGTGTGGCGCACTTATTTTCAGTGGTGTGAATCCAGAAACTATGATCCGCAGGTGTTCCGGGTTTCCAGAATCTTGGAATTTCTTCAATCGGGTTTGGACCTCGGCTTACGCCTGGCCTCTCTGAAGGTTCATGTGTCTGCTTTGTCCGTGTGGTTTCAGCGACGGATTGCTACACTGCCAGATGTTTACACCTTTTTCCAAGGTGTTCTCAGGATCCAGCCTCCCTTCGTGCCTCCGGTGGCTCCGTGGGACTTGACGGTGGTACTGAGGGTCTTGCAGGGTCCTCCTTTTGAGCCGCTTGAGTCGGTGGAGCTCAAGTGGCTGACGTTTAAGACCATTTTTCTCCTGGCAATTGCTTCGGCCAGGAGGGTTTCAGAATTGGGGGCGCTTTCCTGTCGCCCTCCTTTTCTGATTTTTCACCAGGACAGGGCAGTGCTCCGCACGCGTCCTGAGTTTTTGCCCAAAGTGGTTTCAAAGTTCCACATTAATCAGGAACTTGTTGTGCCAGCTTTTCAGTCACCTGATCTTTCGGCTGGTGAGGCTTCCTTGGATGTGGTCCGGGCACTTAGAATCTATGTGGACCGGACTGCTTCGGTTAGGAAGTCGGATTCTTTGTTTGTCCTCTTTGGTTTTCACAAGAGGGGTTGGCCTGCCAACAAGCAAACGATAGCCCGTTGGCTTCGTTCAGTTATTTGTGAGGCTTATGCGCAGGAGGGTTTACCTGTGCCAGCCTCTGTTAAGGCTCATTCCACTCGTTCTGTGGGTCCCTCTTGGGCTGCTAGACGTGGCGCCTCCGCTGTTCAGCTGTGTAAGGCGGCTAATTGGTCTTCAATTCAGACGTTTTTGAGGTTTTATGCGTTTGACACCTTCGCCTCTCAGGATGCATCCTTTGGGCGCCGGGTACTCCTTTCAGCACAGGAGCGTCCCCGCCCTTAGTTGAACTGCTTTGGGACATCCCCAAGGTCAACCCTGTGGACCCCCTATGGACCCTGAAGTAGAAAACAAGAGATATGGTAAGAACTTACCTTTGTTATCTCTGTTTCTACGAAGTCCATAGGGTCCACAGGGCGCCCGCCCTGACGCACCTGGCTTCAAATGGGCTGTGTGGCTGGTCACCGGTTTTCCGTCTCCCATTTCTGTGAGTATGGTTTCTTGTGTGTTCCAGTCTTCCTTCTCTCTGTTTAGTCTCCTCCTCCGGCCTTAGCTGCTTACCAACTGAGGTGCCTGTGGCCGGGGCGGGGTATAGAGGAGGACGGACCCAAGTGCATCCTGGGAGCAGCAAAGCTTTAACTGCGTGGTGCCCGTGGATCCAGATCCAGCTATACCCCAAGGTCAACCCTGTGGACCCTATGGACTTCGTAGAAACAGAGATAACAAAGGTAAGTTCTTACCATATCTCTTGTTTTTGTTTTTATTTAAATACATTTTCCTCTGTGCAGAACATAGGGGGGGTGGAACAGGGGAACTCACCTTCCAGCGACTTTTGGCAAAGTTCTTTTTGATTTGCTCGCTGACAGATTCATGGATATTCTTATCCAGGGCAGTGTCCCCGGCAATCCTGCGGAAGGTACAGTAGTAACGTAATATTAGCAGGTTACACGCTAGCAATCCTGTTACCACAATTACTACAATACTAACGGTATGAAATATCTGCTTTCCTCCCCTGGTGAGGAATCATTCCCCGTTTTTATTCACATTACATGTGTGATGACTCCGTGTAATCAGTGTCCACATAGGCCACAGGTGAGGGCCCTACAGCTGGCCGGGAACATGTGTGATGACTCTGTGTAATCAGTGTCTGCATATACAAAAGGTGAGGGCCCTACAGCTGGCCGTGGAACATGTGTGATGACTCTGTGTAATCAGTGTCCGCACAGACCACAGGTGAGGGCCCTACAGCTGGCCGGAAACATGTGTGATGACTCCGTGTAATCAGTGTCCACATAGACCACAGGTGAGGGACCCACAGCTGGCCGGGAACATGTGTGATGACTCCGTGTAATCAGTGTCCGCATAGACCACAGGTGAGGGACCCACAGCTGGCCGGAAACATGTGTGATTACTCCGTGTAATCAGTGTCCGCATAGACCACAGGTGAGGGACCTACAGCTGGCCGGGAACATGTGTGATGACTCCGTGTAATCAGTGTCCGCAGAGACCACAGGTGAGGGCCCTACAGCTGGCCGGAAACATGTGTGATGACTCCGTGTAATCAGTGTCCGCATAGACCACAGGTGAGGGACCCACAGCTGGCCGGGAACATGTGTGATGACTCCGTGTAATCAGTGTCCGCATAGACCACAGGTGAGGGACCCACAGCTGGCCGGGAACATGTGTGATGACTCCATGTAATCAGTGTCTGCATAGACCACAGGTGAGGGACCCACAGCTGGCCGGGAACATGTGTGATGACTCCATGTAATCAGTGTCCGCATAGACCACAGGTGAGGGACCCACAGCTGGCCGGAAACATGTGTGATGACTCCGTGTAATCAGTGTCCGCATAGACCACAGGTGAGGGACCTACAGCTGGCCGGGAACATGTGTGATGACTCCGTGTAATCAGTGTCCGCAGAGACCACAGGTGAGGGCCCTACAGCTGGCCGGAACATGTGTGATGACTCCGTGTAATCAGTGTCCGCATAGACCACAGGTGAGGGACCCACAGCTGGCCGGGAACATGTGTAATGACTCCGTGTAATCGGTGTCCACATAGGCCACAGGTGAGGGACCCACAGCTGGCTGGGAACATGTGTGATGACTCCGTGTAATCAGTGTCCACACAGGCCACAGGTGAGGGCCCTACAGCTGGCCGGGAACATGTGTGATGACTCCGTGTAATCAGTGTCCGCATAGACCACAGGTGAGGGCCCTACAGCTGGCTGGGAACATGTGTGATGACTCCGTGTAATCAGTGTCCGCATAGACCACAGGTGAGGGCCCTACAGCTGGCCGGGAACATGTGTGATGACTCCGTGTAATCAGTGTCCGCATAGACCACAGGTGAGGGACCTACAGTCTGCCTTGCAGACAAATTCTTTGTACGCCTTCTCGCTGTGTATATTCTGCAAGTGTACGATTACAATGGACTATATAGAGGACTGTATGTAGGTCGGAGGTGACTGATGTACAGATTCTAGGGGGTAAATTTACTAAAGTGAGAGTTTTTAGAAGTGAGTTTTAAAAGTGATGTTGCCCATAGCAACCAATCAGATTCTACTTAACAATTAACTAGCACCTTCTAGAAGATAATAGTTGGAATCTGATTGGTTGCTATGGGCAACATCACTTTTAAAACTCACTTCAGTATATTTACCCCCTAGGTGACATGTTCTCATTCTAAATATCATAAATTCTCAGCTTTTTAACCAGAATAATCAGGCCTGTCACCTATAACATGCAAAGCTATACATAGTAACAGGTATGGTATTTACCATCTGATATCTGGGATACTTGAGACTTAGGGGTATATTTACTAAAGTGAGAGTTTTTAGAAGTGGAGATGTTGCCCATAGCAACCAATCAGATTCTACTTAACATTTATCTAGCACCTTCTAGCTAGAATCGGATTGGTTGCTATGGGCAACGTCTCCACTTCTAAAAACTCTCACTTTAGTAAATTTACCCCTTAGGGTTTTGCAGATAAAATCATTTTTTTGTAATGTGAATCTGCATGCCTAAAATATACTAAATTACATTTAGAAATGATACTTGGGAGTCACTGTCCCTGGCAATCCCCTATACATGCAGCAATCGTCACTGACACTGCAGGAGGAAACGCATGCGGATCACGGTATCATTACTGAGCAACACCGCAAACTATTCTATTATCCACTTTTTGGGGGAGTTTTCTGTAGAGATCCAATACTTGTTAGAAGGAACTCAAGGGGCGACCATTAAGGTCTTTAACTGGTTTTAAAGTAGATATGAGCGGTTCGGTTTTTGAGAAAAGTGTGCACCCCCGAACTTTGGGGTTCTGAGTCGAACAGAGTCCCAGTTCAGAATCAGTTTGGGATTCAAAGAAGAACAAAATCTCGGTTTTCTCGCAATTCGGAACTCTGATGTAAAAAACCGGATCTCACGTGTTTTGGATTGTATTTAAATCCCTCTTTCGTGAGGTGGTCAAAGTTGACTGGAAATTAATGTTATTGATGTGAATACTATTATATAGGAACAAAAGCAGGTCCAAGTTACATGATTTTAGTTGTTTGAATAATTGTTTAGGTATCCAAAACTGAAAAGAACCAAAATACTTGAGGGTGGTTTTGCCAAAGACAAAGAGTTCAAGGGATCTATTTACTAAGCAGTATTCGGAGACAGAGTGAAAAGTGATAAGGTGCCAGCCAATCAGCTCCCAACTGCCATCTCACAGGCTGTGTTTGAAACATGACAGTTGGGAGCTGATTGGCCGGCACCTTATCACTTTCTCTTATCACTTTTCACTCTGTCTCCTAACACTGTTTAGTAAATAGACCCCCAAATCACAAAGAGCAACAACACTAGACTGCAAAGCATCACTCTCTTCCCACTGCTGGCAAAGGTTTATGTTTCCGGGATGGGTATAGGATCCCATCGCTCAGAATCCCGACTGGGTTAGAATGCCGACAGCTAGCGTTAAGTACCCTAACTCTACCCCTAAACCTAACCCTCCCCTCCCCTCCCCAACCTAACGCTAACACGCCCCCTAGTGCCTAACGCTAACCCCTAACCCTCCCCCTAACCCCAATACTTACCGTCAGGATGTCAGTGGTCAGAATGCGGGCTCCGGGATTCTGAACGCTGGCATCCCGACCACCGGGAACATAACTGCATCCCATGTTTCCCGCTGCAAACGCTTTTGCATTGTCCAATTAGATCCTGCACTCCTCCCTTTGTGCCCTTGTTGCAAAAGCGTCAGCAGTGTAGAAATTCAAACTTTTCCCGCCAGGATTGACAGGAAAATTATTCTGTACGGGCATAAAAAGGGGGAGATCCATCGCCTGGATCATTCAGTCCTGGTGGGAGGAGGCAGTTTACCCAAAAACATTCGGTCTAGGTCAGTGTTGGCTAACCTTGACACTCCAGCTGTTGTGGAACTATATATCCCAGCATGCCCTGCCACAGTTTTAGCATGCCCTAATAGCAAAACTGTAGCAGTGCATGCTGGGTTATGTAGTTCCATAACAGCTGGAGTGTCAAGGTTAGCCAACACTGGTCTAGGTGGACAATTCCTTTAATGATGGCGACCAGATCCCTGAAATTTGTAGACTCCTGTCGTCCCCTAAATGCAGGTAAATAATCTTACCACGGATGCTGCAGGGCTTGGTCACATGTGTTTCGTTTGTTAGGATCCTTCTCCATCAAATGCTGAATGAAATCTTTTGCTAAGGGTTTAAAATCAGAATATAACATTGTAAACCACATGATGCACTGTAATTATTATTACTATGCTTTATCTATATGCGCCACACGGGGTCCTCAGCCCTTACACAGTACATGAGCCCAGCGAGAGAGAGAAAAAAACAAAATACAAAAAAGGGCTTACAGTACGAGACATTGCAGGACAAGGGATACAAGTTATATAACCATTGCTGCACATTTATTTATTACCAGTTATTTATATAGCGCACACATATTCTGCAGCGCTTTACAGAGAATATCTTACCATTCACATCAGTCCCTGCCCCAGTGGAGCTTACAATCTATATTCCCTACCACATACTCACACACTACGGTCAATTTTGTGGGGAGCCAATTAACCTACCAGTATATTTTTTGGAGTGTGGGAGAAAACCGGAGTATACCCGGAGGAAACCCACGCAAGCACAGGGAGAATATACAAACTCCACACAGTTAGGGCCATAGTGGGTATCGAGCCCATGACCTCAGTGCTGTGAGGCAGTAATGCTAACCATTACACATCGTCTGTGCTGCCCATGCAGTTATTATACCCACAAAAGCAGTGCCAGATGAACCCAAAGGTTTGGTGCCGCTGTAGGCAATGGGGAGGAAAAGATGATATAAATAACGGAATGTAAAGCACACGAGGGAAGAGGGCCCTGCTCGTGAGAGCTTACCATCTATAGTGAAGGGACAGAGACAGGGGTAACTCACAGGGGAGAGATATGCCCCTTTCACATCCCAAACCCGGGTCCAACCAGGGATATTGAACCCGGGTCAAACCCTTTCACACTGCACTTTCGACCAGGATTATTCCCGGTTTAGTCTATTTTCACTGCACTTTCGACCCGGGTTATTCCCAGGTTGGCCCTTTTGCAAAACTCCATGGATGTCATTTTAAATGGACTTTTAGGCTGAGAAAGATGAGGTGTCAGAATGGAACAAAAGGAGAGGGGTGGGGACAGTTTGGCTGGCAGGTTGGGTGGCACATGTCTGGCTGCTTTCCCTGGCTGCAAGGCTGGAAGAAAGGCTTAACGGTGTGGTTAAAGCTGTGTGCCCGAAAACACCAGCACAAAAAGGTAAAAAAATTCCCACTCAAGCCTGGCTGCCCCACTTTTATTTTTATTGTGGTCATGAATTTTTAGGTAGTTTTTCTGAAGTGATTTTAATGTATTTACTACCTGCTTCTGAGTCCTGTGGAAGGCTGAGGACTGCAGCAATTGTGCTATATTTTTATATATAACAGAATCCTTTACAGTTCCTGTCAGCTGTCTGGCAATCTCTGCCTCACCCCTAATTCTCAGAAGCTCCTTCACCTCATCAGGACTCCAATTTGCCATGGTGCTGAAAATCTGAGCGCTCACTCATCATCAAGGCATACAAAAAGCAGCCAATCAGCACTTTTCCCTGAGTCCCAGGTTGAATAACCCGGGTCAGACACTTTTAAGTGCACATTGACTCGAGTCCGACCCGTGTTTAACACTGCTTATAACCCGGTTTGAAATGCCGGGTTGCTCTACCCGGGTTATTTCAAAGTGGTGCTTTTAGGCTGCACCTCGACCCGGGTCGAGCCGTCTCAACACGGCAATAACCCGGGTTATTTTGGAGATGGGAAAGGGGCAATAGTGAGCAAGGAGCTTGGGGCAGTGGTTAGGATGAGGGCTGGGAGCCTTGAGAGCCCGTTTGAAGCTTTGTAGAGAGATAGATAGTCTGATAGGGAGTTCCAGTGGTAAGGAGCAGTACGGGCAAAGTCCTGGAAGCGGGAGTGGGAGCAGGTAATCAGTTGTGGGGGGGGGGGGGGGGGAGTTTGGGCAAGAGCTTTATAGGTGGTGGGTTCAAAGAGAATGATACCCCACTAATATTATGCACAGTAGTGTGTTATAGAAAATAATAGTCAACATCAAGTAACTAAAGCTCTCAGCAATAACTCAATATAGCACACTACTATTCTACCAGAAGGTCCTGCGTTTAGTGCTGCAAATGTTAGGTATAAGCACAACGCTCTGCAATGGGGAAGGAGAGAGAGAAGGGTCATTACGCAGAAGACTAAATCATCATAGACTTAAGTGACCGCTTTGCTTTTGTATGCAAGAGAAATGCGACATTTAAACACAGGTCCAGGACCACAGGAGACACTAGAGAGATCGACCAATTGGAAACATCGTAACAGGTCTGACACACGCGACAGCTTCACATTGCTCTCAGCAGACAGCACTTATTATAGATTGGGTGAGCACAGAGCTGATAGCCTGCATGACGAGGGTGCTGATAACGTCACGCTATTATCTAATGTTAAGGATAATTGTAGTACCGGAGTCGGAAATGTCGTCCCAATACGGGGAGTCAAACTCGTATTCCGCTTTCAGGATCTGCTCAAAGAGTTTGGCATCATTTTCGTCATAGAATGGCGGGTAACCACATAGCCTGCGGGAAGGACAATTACAGCACATTAACAGGCGTTACATGAGCCATACTTATCTCACAGTTGCCCCCCATGCAGAATAAGCACATTATTATTATTATAAGAAGAATGGTGACAGGAATGACTAGCATCTACATGGAAAATGTTAACACTGTTTTTCCAATTATAATGATATGGAATAAAAACTTGGACTTGAATTCGGATCCCAGACAAACAGATAAAAAAATAAATAAAACCTATGGATTTTTGTAGATGGATCTAAAGCCAGGACCCAGGGGAACCGGTCTACAGTTCATAGATGGTGGGAGCCTTCCTGAAGTGAGGAAATCATTCTCAGGAATAAATCTTTAGCCAAGGGTATGGCTCAGAGAGGCACGCGAATACCAACGCAGCCGGGATCCCGTAACGCAGCTGCTGTATGAAAATAGGTAAATGTGGCAGATGCCGAGGATTGTATTTAGACGCGACGCCCTCCTGCGGCTTTGCAAATCCAAGCATCTGTGTACTAACACGCAGCATCGATCACAGAACCTTATATTATCGAGTAGCCCTATGGTGGCACAGAATCGGCACGGAAACTGAGAAGACATAGTATTTTTTCTTGCATACAGGATCACAGATGCAGGATGCGACGCTCCCCGCCGAAACGGTCGCAACACGCCTGCAGTCTTTGCTGTCGCTTCCCGTTACCTCCCCCGAATGTCACACAGAGTAAATAGTCGCTGCGAGCGACTATGGTAATTTACCTTGACGCATGCATAATGCTACTCTGCCACATGCCGATAATTGCTCAACTCCGTAAATATCGGAACAGCGTACAACGGTGAACCAGGCCCGAAGACCGGCACATACTGTATATAACGATATGGATTAGAACACATTGACAGTACTAAAGGGCACAAAAAGTGCTTTAGGTAAGTTTAAGATGGAGACTTACAGGATGTAAGCGATAACGCCAATCGACCAGCAATCCACGGCTTTACTGTAAGGCTTCTGGGCCAAAACCTCCGGAGCTGAGAGTCCAAAAAATTATGTAACCGAGGAAAAAGCAAAAACTGATTAGTTCAGAATATTATATACAAAATAAAAATAAAATCAATTAAATGCGCACGTCGCCAATTAGCATGGCAAAAAGCCAAGGCACCAATCTAAATCTCCAGCGTCCTAAAGAACAGCGCCACCTTTTATACACTCACCGACGTAGCCAGGAGTCCCGCAAGCCGTTGACATCACGCTCCCGGAGCCTTCGATCTTGGACAATCCAAAATCGCTGATCATGATTTTGGAATCTTCGTCCAGGCTGTAGTACAATAGGTTCTCCGGCTGAAGGAAGCACAGAACATCGCACGTGGTCATTCTCCAGCCACAGTTAAAAGAAAAACCCCAAAACAATTTAATCACAAAACTATTTATTTCTCAAAAACGCTTATGTGGCTGAAGGGGCTTAATTCAAACAGTAATCAAAAGGACGATTGTAGGAGGCTTCTCCAGTCAACAGCGCACAAGGGTCCCATCAATATTGACTGCGGAGCCTTCGTTCATAGCCTGAAGCACGGTGGCACTCTGGCAATTGTGTATAATCTACAGCAAAGGCATTCAACTTGGGGCCTCCAACTGCTGTGTAACTGCACACCCCAGCATGCCCTAATAGGAAAACTGTGGCAGGGAATGCTGGGATGTGTAGTTCCACAGCAGATGGAGATCCACGTGTTCCATACCACTGATCTACAGCTTTCAGATGCCACTGTGGTAGAATCATTCCCCTAATTATTCAACAAACACAACATCAGGGATGTGTAATGTACTAACATCGCTTCCTATTCTTCCTACTGTACCTGCTGAGGGGATAGTACTGGAAATTAATTTACTGGACCATATAGACATAGGACGTGTATATACACTGTACAATAATGGATTGTATTACACGTATGACCGCTTGGCTTTGGCAGACCCTTATCTCTACCCCTTACATTTACCCTACAAGAATTAGAGCTCTTGGGATGGAATTTTTCTGGAAATAACGAAAAACCGCATTAGACAGCCGCAGTCTATGATAGGTCCCCGGCCTGACCCATTAATAACTAGGACCACTGTCTCTATGATTGACGAGTCCACCACAAGAGGTATCCCAGCTCCCGGCACTTTCTAATTACAGGGCACTGGAGCAAGACTTTTTACATCTATTCCATACATCATCAGGGATCTGCAGAGTCACATCCCACCAAAGACAGCTTCATGTCTAACATTGCAGCAGCCAGAGGGGGAGGCAGGTCTTCTCAAAATAGACCATGTAAAACCATCTGATGGCTGAACTACGTACAGCGGTTTCACGTTAACCAGTTAAACACAAGCCTGCAAACTCATCCCTTCATTTACGGTCACACATGACCGGTTCCGTGACTGGCTGGAGTCCATAAGCCTGGTTTACGAGCCGCTTTTATGCGGCCCTGTAGGATTTATTTATGTGCAGCTGTCCTGGGCCGCACGTATGCTGGGACTCACGATTGCTCCAGAGAGGCCTCCAATCTGCCCTTCTGGGAGTATATCGCTGGTCCCGGAAGATTGTGATAGTTGACGGGCACGAGGCAAAATGATGCAATGAGCCTCAGCAGTGCACTGTTCTGCCCCTAGCCGTGGTTATAGCTTAAGTGCCGCATAAGAGTGAGCTTATATTGGGATTGTACTTATTACAGGCCATCTGCCTGTGAGTGACACTTAATATACTGACTGAAGGGCACTTAGAAATTTCAATTTCTTCACAACTGCATCCGGATGTATCTGGACAATAAGGGGTAAATTTACTAAAGTGAGAGTTTTTAGAAGTGAGTTTTAGAAGTGATGTTGCCCATAGCAACCAATCAGATTCTAGCTATGATCTTCTAGAAGGTGCTAGTTAAATGTTAAGTAGAATCTGATTGGTTGCTATGGGCAACATATCTTCTAAAACGCACTTCTAAAACCTCTCACTTTAGTAAATTTACTCCTAAGACAACACTTAAGGCGGAGTTATCAAACCTTCTAAAGAGCACAACTGGAGAAATTGTCCATAGGAACCAATCAGCATCTAGCTTTCTTTCTAATACACTCTACAAAATGACAGCAAGAATCTGATTGGTTGCTATGGGTAATACCTCCATTTCTCATGTTTAGGTTTATATTAAGCTCCACCTAAATGTTAGGCACCCATGAGGTAGCAGATGATCCATTGGGGGTCTGAAAGGCAGTATGCCCACCCCAAATTCCACAAAACAAAATGAGATTTGAGCATGTCACTGCCAAGAGTAGGCCCAGTTCTACAACTAAAATCAGCAACAGATGTAGCCGATTCCCCTGACTACTCCCATAGGACGGTGTAAACCATACACGTCCCTTCACACTCCCGCCGCAAATCTGCAGAAATAGGCACATGATGTAACAAAAGAGCATTTGCACATTCCCAGTTCATAAGCTACCCTTAAGGTGCGTACACACTGGGCGATTAAAGTGGACGACTGAACGATAGCGATATCGTTCAGTCGTCCACTTTATTGTCCATTTTTAACATCAAAACGATGAACGATATCGACGCGCGTTCCCGCGGGTCGTTCGTCATTATCGTTCATCGAGTAAACATGCAGGCCATCATGACAATGTTGTCAGGTTGCTGCATGTTGGGGAATGGGGGAGAGAGCCCGGCACTGAACGATATCGTTAATGATATCGTTCAGCGGGTGTGCTCAATGTCATGAAAAACATTGAGCGCACCCTGCCGGGGACACACTGCAAGATATCGCTCAGGGAGCATATCGTCCAGTGTGTACGCTCCTTTAGTGCGCGTCCTACCTGGATTTAATGAGCAATGTTGCTATACAAAATCCCCCCCGGTCACGTCATTTTCCTTACTGCTTTCACGCTCTTTGCTCTGTATTTATTACCAATTATTCCTATATTTCTGTGCCTTCTCTGCTCTACCTTCCAAAACCTTTTATACACCTCTGCGCAACCCCTGCTGATTCGGTATTACACCACTCATGTGCCCCTTCAGTGGATGCCCCCTCAGCCTCAGACCCTCATTACCAGATAGCAGATGTCCTCTGCCAGCTCTGACAACCAGGAATGGAAAATGCAGTCAGTGGGGAAATCAATGTGTCCAACCCAATTAAGAAGCCATTGGCCCAAGCGATCATCTGAGCGGCTGATGCACTGTCTCAGCGGCCTGTGTTGCGGGTACAGCAACTACTCTGCAGCTGACCGGGTAACGACTCAGGAGGGCTAAATGGGCCAGAACGTCCCACATAAGATAACACCGCAGCAAGAGGCCGCAATTAAACGTACCTTATATTTACATTTGATCAATGAATGTGGCACCCTCAACCCATAATTGTTTTGCACCTTTAAATCCCGATGCACGATCCCCATATCGTGAAGGTACTTCACAGCGTCCAGGATCTGCTTGATGAGTTGGCTGGCGTCTTTTTCTGTGTAAAAGCCTTTCTCCACGATCCTGTCAAACAGCTCGCCCCCTGACACCCTGCAACAAGTCAGCAAAAGGTCATTCATTAGTAAGTATTCATGCATAGAAATAGCGATATATATATATATATATATATATACACACATATATACATATATACATACACACACACACTATACCCATACAGAGACAGAGACACAAGCTGTCCTGCAGTGCCTGCCATTATTGATCACCGCTCAATGAGGACAGGCCTAAGTCTACAACCGTGATTAAGGGGTCTATTTACTAAGCAGTGTTAGGAGACAGAGTGAAAAGTGATAAGGTGCCAGCCAATCAGCTCCCAACTGTCATCTCACAGGCTGTGTTTGGAAAATGACAGTTGGGAGCTGATTGGCTGGCACCTTATCACTTTTCACTCTGTCTCCTAACACTGCTTAGTAAATAGACCCCTCAATACCAATCACAAGTGCAACTACCTATGCAGAACGAGCGAGTGTTAGCCACGGCGAATGCGTATAAGCCGCACTGCGCATGCCCTGCGATCGTAATGCGATTACGGACGCACAGAGGAATCCATCGCACAAAGAATGACAGTCTGTGAGATCGTTTGGGGGGTGGTGACGGGAGAGTGGTCGGAAAAAAGCAGGCGCGCCTGTCCGTTGGAACGCCGTTGCTTGGGTGTACATAAATTAGCCGCCGCTATTGCATACGCAGCATAAGAGCCCACTGCGTGTCAGTACACTTGCAGCGTCTGCGGCAGGTCGGGGCTGGTGTAAATGCGGTGTGACTGGCCGATGTGCGTCGATGATACCGATGTTGATGGAGAAGAGCGACATTGGATGGATGTGAGAAAGCAGCAGCGGGCGTCTTTATGCCGGCTGAGCCTAGGCAGGCATCAGCATATTTTAGCAGCTGCGTTCCATGCGAATTCGCAGCTGTAATTGCAATTGCGTTCCGTACTGAATCAGGCCCTATGTATTCACCATCATAGTTCTAGGGTTTGCGGTAGCGACGCATCCTTGAGCCTCATTGGTAGGAGGTAAATCTGGGCTCAGTGAACGGAATGTGCAGCATTAACCCCTGGGCCAGATTGTGACCTCATTATCACAGTGATGGAGCAGCAGAGCAGGCAGATGGAGGAGGATTAAACATGGCTGACAGGACACTGATTAATCATAAACTAATGATAAACTGGGCATGATTGCAGGATGGAATCAGCACCAACGCTAAGGTGATTTTAGGCAGGGACTTTACGTGGCCATCTAAAGTAATCCATGAACAGTAATGGTTGCCAGGATGGTTACTACCAGTTCTTAAAATAATAATATCATCAGCACAGTTTTTAGTGCCAGTACCCAACACAAATACTAAAATGTCAAAGCAAGACAAATATTACACTTAGCCCATGTGGCCGATACATCAACAAGACATTCACTCTCATTCCTACACACACTCTCCCTGACGCCCACTCACCCGCTCTGGTCAAATCCTGCCCGCAGTCCAACAGACACTCACCCTGCCTCTCAAAACCCAAAACTTATCTCTTTACCCAAGTCCTCCTATAATTGCAAACTATTCAGTAACAAAGTGCTTAATTGGCAATTTTTAGTTACAAAAGGGATTTAATAAAAAAACATCTATCCATAGAAAAGCTCTAAATTGCCAGTTTTAGAATTTCATGCAGTAAGTGTTAATTACCAGCAGGGGGCAGCAATAGAAAACAGAGTTTAAGTTAGCACTTTCCATTGTCTATTAACACTCACAATTGCATGATGAGGTAGAGATGACTGCGGTTTTCATATATATCTTCTAGAGACACGATGTTTGCATGTTTAATCCTGAAAAGAAAACAAAGAAAGAGAGAGAAGAGCCATTAATTCAAGTACATAATGGTAAATTACGATAAGGTTGGCGTTATTTAGGATCTAGTATAGTTAACCATCCTTATTATCAGCACAACAATTTCAGAACAATGTTCAAACTGACAACTATATCAGCAGAAAGTCTTAAGCTTGAGATTTACAAACCCCTATAAAGGAAACTTTTAACCTACCGGTACGGCTTCCCCCTATAACCGTGCTACTCTCTAGGGGCAATTAATTAGCCAAATATAATATAAATAATAATTATTATTATTATCGTTTATTTATATGGCGCCACAAGTGTTCCGCAGCGCCTTACAAAGTACATAAACAAATAATTTGACAACAGACTTACAGTAAAAAATAGGACAAGGACATGGATAATATACATTGATACATAAGTGACCATAACACATAGACGTAAGCAATCAAGTGTTAGGTGCCATGGTGGGGGGGTAAGAAGTAGGTGAAAGTAAAGTAAGGAGAAGCACAAGAGGGTATAGGCCCTGCTCGTAAGAGCTTACATTCTAAAGGGGAGGGGCAGACAAACAGGTGTGACACAGATGGGGTAAACGGAGGAAGGAGCATGTTGCAGCAAGTTAGGATGGGAGCTGGAAGGCTTTGATGAAGTAGTGTATAATGTAAAATTATAACGTGCTTATGCTTAACTAAATCTGTCCAATTGGTCTGTCCTTTAGAAAACACTTAAGAGGGTTGTACGTCTCTGTCAGTCATCACTATGGGACAGTTCTCAATGCCAGAGTGAGTGTGATCGACCTATAGTCAGCTAGTTCAATCAACAGAATGTAAGTGGTGTCACACAAGGATAACTGGTGTGCTATGCATGATCATTTCAGCTTTTGTCCCATGCAAAGATCATGGGACAAAAAGATACATTTTTATAGATCCTTCTGGTGCACTTTATATGCGTAAAATTAACTTACAAATTAACTTTTTAACAAAGCTAAAAAGGTAGAAAAGCTAATGCTTGGCAAATGTAAGCAGACAGGTCATAGCATGGCAATATTGTGACGAAGTCAGGCCCCGCCCTTCCAATGTGACATCAAGAAAATGGTGTCTGGGCAGGGACCAGGACAATGAGAGCCAGAGGTGAACTACAGACTGGTGCAGTGGTTCCCAGGCGTATCTGCGGGCACGGGCAACCTTTGGCGGCAAAGCTTGCACACCCCTAGCTACAGCCCCAGCAGACGCCATCGCTTAGCCAGAAGCAATTTTCAATTTGGCCACAAAAGCGGATAGGTTGGTATGGGCAACTTGACCATCTGTCCTCTTTAGATGGTTTAATACACCTCACCCTAGGTTATCTGTCACATGGAAGGCACACTCACAAGGGCCATAAGGAGGGCAGTGCGGCCAGTGCCGTCGCACAGGGCGGAATGCCCTGGGGGTGGTACCAGCCAGTGTCACCCTATGGTGCAACCAGTGCCCCCACTGTGTGGGAGAGACATTATGGGGGTATATTTACTAAAGTGAGAGTTTTTGGAAGTGGAGATGTTGCCCATAGCAACCAATCAGATTTTACTTTACATAGAATCTGATTGGTTGCTACGGTCAACAACTCCTCTTCTAAAAACTCTCGCTTTAGTAAATATACCCCCATAATGTCTCTTTCCAAAGTGTAGTGGGATCTGTTCTGCAGCTTGAAGTGTCTGAAGAACGTTCCGAGCAGCAGGCAAGTCCTCCGGAGAAGGTGTCCCCGCCCACCCAACTACATCTTGGGGTGCTCAGTTATGATGGCGTGAGCGCCACTCAAGGGACGGGTGCAGCACGGCGGCACCCTGCTACGGTGCCCAGACACACACACACTATGATTAGGCACCCTCCCTCATCCCCGAACAAGCACAACCTGTCAATATCGGCTGGTTGGCCTACATGTTCAGCATTGCTGGTCGTTGCCGGCATATTCACTGCACGATTAATGAATGATAATGTAATCGTTCAAATCGCTCATTTTTCTCGTGTAGTGGATAGTGTGTTTTTGGAGTGTGGGAGACGCAAACACTGGGAGAACATACAAAGTTCAGACACATAGGACCTCATTCAGAGGCGGTCGTTGGATGCAAGCGGTCGCACAGAATCAGGGCGGCCGCTTGCATCCTTGTCGATCGTTAAGCTTAACGACTGACCAGGTTGATGGTCGCGATGGTGATCACCATTGCGACCATCGGGGCTTACAACCAGAGCCTAGGGTTGGGTCTGGGCACTCGTAAGCCCCAGGGAGCTTTCTGCTCTGATGGAGCAGGAAGCTCCCCACTGACATCACTGATGAGGTCAGTGCGGCCACCCACAAAACAGCAAGCGTTCGTAAAGGAACGCCTACGTTTTGGAAACCACCCCCCCCGGCCCGCCTACCAAATGGGGGCAGCTGTTGATCAACATCAACAACTGCCCCTTTGGTAACGAGCTCCGGAGTGACAGTTTCTCTGTTGCGCCAGGGCTTGCGCACGCGCAGTGCGGCCACTGCGCTTGCGCAGGCCAAACCATCGAGTCGGTTACGAGCGCATCGGCGCTCGCGACAGACTCTGAATGAGGTCCATAGTACTTTAACAAATGACCCCAGGGATGTGAGGCAGTAAGACTAACCGCTACGCCAACTGTGCTGTCCAATGGTGGCAGAGACTTTCAATACTCAATCAATCTTTATACTGTGATGACACCAGTTTCTAGGGAATTGATAGGCTGAATATTTGTTAGCTGCTGTCCGATTGTTCAGCAGGAGGGATCAATTATAACATTAAATCTACATTATACATCATTTTGACATTAATGCTCCTGGAACAGATCTTGAAGATATAAATGAGCGATTGAACGATAACGACATCGTTATTGTTCAATCATTCATTAATCTTGCATAAATCGGGCAGTTTAATGTCGGAGACGACCAGCGATTCGCGCTCTCGATGGTCATTTCAGACATCAATCATTGCCTTAACATGCCGGTCAATCTGTCGATAATGACAGATTGGCCATGTTCAGGGATGAGGGAGGGTGCCTACACTGAATGACTGATCGTTCAGTGTAGGCACTACAAGGGGATGAGGAACGACTGTCCGATTACAATGTTGTAATCGTACTGTCATTCCACTATCTGCTAGTGGATACGCGCCTTAAGTATTACTTGATTCCAGGGGTGTATCTAGGGATCCGAGTACCCCTGGCAAACTAATGGACTGGCGCCCCCCTCCCCCCATAATTTCTGAATTGCAGTGCCCCCAGTAGTAGTCCCCACTATGCAGTGCCCCCAGTAGCGACCACCCTCCCCATACAGTACTCCCAGTAGTAGTCCCCCCTATACAGTGCCCCCAGTAGTAGTCCCCCTATGCTGCATTGCCCCCAGTAGTAGTCCCCCCCAGTAGTGGCCACCTGCCCCATAAAGTGCCCCCAGTAGCGGCCACCAGCTATACAGTGCCCCCAGTAGCGGCCCCCTTATTTGGTGCCCCCAGTAGCAGCCACCACCCATAAAGTGCCCCCAGGAGCGGCCACCAGCTATACAGTCCTCCTTAGTAGCAGCCCCGCGGGCCAGGCTTACACACACAGAAGAAAAAAAATGCAAAACTTACTCTGCAGAGCACTATGGGAGAGACGTCATGACATCTCTCCCATCACTCACTGCGGGGGGAGCCGGAAGAAGGAGCTCCAGCTGGCTCCCTCCGTGGACGCACCAGCCAATGAGAGTCTGTCTGACTCTCATTGGCTGGCTGCTATAACTAACAAACAGCTGCCGCTGGCAGCTGTCTATTTGTAAACTGTGTAGGGCAGACCGCTCTCACTGCGGTCTGCCCTACACTTATGGGGCCCGGGGGACTAGCGGTGGGTGCATCGCCGCTAGTTCGGCCCCTGGGGTAGCCCACCCCTTGGCTGCTGGTGGCACTGCCAGATGGCGCCCCCCTTGGCTGGCGCCCCTGGCGAGTGCTATCCAGGCCACTGCTATACACCCCTGCTTGATTCTGAAAGAGATATTTGAAGCCAGTAAAGGTTCTGGCATGAAGATAGCCGGGCGGTTACCTTGGAGGAGGATGGTACATACACAGGATTCTGGGAGGTAAATGATTACAAGAGATAAGGGACTGTTCTGCACAAACACTTCAACAATGGAAAAGTACGATCATTTAATGCTGTCGAGTGTTCTAATGAAAGTCGTCCCCTCTGCATGTCTGAGTCATGTACTAACATGTCATGTTTTGTCTTTTCTCTCCCCGCAGCCCACGGATGAGAGACTTGGAAAATACATTTTTACATAAAAGGTTTAAAGTGAAATTATATATATATATATTAGTTGTGGGGGATGAAAACACAGGAGTCAGGGTTACAGCTTACACTGCCCACCTGATGCCAGACCAGAGGAATGACAATAAGAGGCATCAGCAAGTCACAAGCTGTGGGGGCGTAGTATCGCAGGGATTCATGTGGGTGGAAACCAGTCCTATTATTTAACATACACAAAACAGTGAAACCTCAGCCCCCGATGCAGGAGTCCAGGATTCCAGGGAAAAGTCCAACGAGCGTTCTGCAGTAAAAGGTATGCACTCATAGAGGCTGCTGCCAAGTGGGTACTTCGCTATTTGCGCAGCAGCGTATCTTGTGCGATTTCGCTTTGCGTATGGTCAGAAGGCCAGAGGACACGTGTGCGCGCCTATGCAGACCCTCACACATTTTGCATGTACCACCCCCTCACGACTGGAGAGGTAAATGAAGGCTTAGAAGGGGCGTTTTCACCTAGGCAAAGTTCAGGAACGGGACACTGCGCAAATGCGGCTCATGCAGACCAGCAACTAGGCAAGTGCCAATATGCGCCGGCGAGGAGTACTTGTCACAAACTAGGCACATACGTTGCAGAAGCACGCAGCGTCAGAGGAGAACCTCCATCCCTCTCCTCCAATTCCTTGAGGAGTTAGCACACATTGAAATTTGGCACAGTAGCAACCAAAGCCGGAATGTACATAAAACCGTGGACATTAGCAAAGATTTACTATATAACTAACAAATGGAGCCAGCATATGCTAGGTCACCTCAAATCGCCCTGTCCCTCCTCGCTTCGCTTTACTTACCCATTCTCAGCGCAAATGTCCTAGTCTTCTCTGGGCGGCTGTCCAGTCACTGTAGTGGGAGCCATTGTGGTGGGTGGGGGGGTGAGGGGGTTTGAGAGCACGTCACCGGCTCCTACTGCCCAAGATAGGGCGGCTTATTCTAGCATAGGCATAGTAATTGCATAAGGGAGGCCCTGCCACTTCCCAGCTCTCACTGGCTGCCTGTTTCCCAGATACAGCCTGTCTTCTCCTACCAGCCAGCGCTGTTTGGATGCACAACTGCTCCCTCCTGCCAGGTCCTGGGACAGATGAGCTGCACCTCACCCTCACTTACTCGAGATAAGAGGAAGACAGACGGGAGAAGGTAGGGGAGAAAGTTGAGAGAGGAGTGGAGATGGGGAGGGAGATAGGAGAAACAGGGGGAAGGATGAAATATGATAGATAGATAGATAGATAGATAGATAGATAGATAGATAGATAGATAGATAGATAAATAGATAGATAATAATGGAGCGACAGACAGAAGGGAAGGGACCGAAAGGAAGGCCAGAAATGAAAGCGGCAGAGCCGCAACTAGACTTTTTGGTGCCCTGTGCAAAGAGCATTGCCGCCCCCCTCATTTTTCAAAGGGACATAATGTACCCAAAAAAGGGCCATGGCCTCATGGGGAAGGGCCAGGGAAGAGATAAGAGAGGCCAGGAGATGCTGGGGATGAAATAAGAGGAAGCTACAAGCAAGAATGATAATAAACAGAAATTTGACAGGCCCAAACAGCGCCCCCTGACCTGTGGTGCCCTGTGCGATGGCACCGGCCTCACTACCCTAGCTACGGCCCTGGAAAGCGGTAACTGGAATTTTTGAGCATAGATGGAAAGGTACGATACCTAGCAACTCTGGGAATGATGGGTCCAAATACTTACCCACTGTTTAAAAAACTAAGGGGTCTATTCAGTAAGACTTGGATGGCGAGAACTAATTTTTCAAACCAGCCTGTGACATGGCAATTAGGAGCTGATTGGCTGGTACTTTATCTCCATCCAAAGCTTAGTAAGTAGGACCCTAAATGTGGTGCTCTTTAAGTTACGTGAGGTGCCCTTGAGTTTAAAAAGTTGACAAAAAGTATTTATTCCCAACACGGAATTTAAAAAAAAAGGACACAGGTGCCCCGAAGTAGTGACTTGGGGGTTACCAGATATCACTTGTGAGGCAGAAAGCACAATGAGGCCTATTCACTAAGCCTTGGAGAGAGATAAAATTGAGAAATATAGGTCCCAGCCAATCAGCTCTTGTCATTTTTCAAGCCTGTAAACTGACAGTTAGGAGCTGATTGGCTGGGACTTATCTTTCTCCATTTTATCTCTTTCTAAGGCTTAGTGAATAGACCCTAATATTTCTCTTGCCAGCTGAACGGCTGGGGAGTATCACGGCACTACTTTATTCATTTATTGTTCTTCATGGACAATTCTCACTGGTGTGTGTATTTACAGGGATGCCGGGCTCTTTAGTCTCTCTTATTTAAGATCTAAGGGGGTGATGTGGCCCTGAGGTGCCCAACTCCATGAGCATCTGACTCATCCAGGTGGAAACAAAAAGACTCCAGTCACTGAGGGAAGCCCAGGTGAACCCATGGAGGTCTGGAGGAGACTCTTTCCCCCTTTGATTATGAGGCTCATGAATATAGGGGCCCTTCTTTCTTTTGAGGAGGGACTGAAGTACTTAAGAGCACTTTTTTGTGCACTCAGGTGATCGAGAGCACCGACGTAGGTTTTTACATAAAAAACCCCCAAAGAAAATTTATTTAGAAATGGAGAGAGCTCAGTGTCCGTGAAGAGAGACCATAGCGGCGGTTGTTTCCAATAAATGAAGCAAACACAATGAACTTGGCAAACACCAGGGTCACCATTGAAGGAATAACCATGAGCCCACCAGCCCCAATAAGGGTCACTTACAAATGCTATTGTGTGAGGTAAGAGCTTTATCATTTATGAGGTAAAACGCATGGATAGTGTAGACCGCTGGGCTTCACGATTTTGCACCGCCATGCGATCCTCATATCGCGCCCACATGCAAAAATAAAATGTTACATTTGAGACAAGGATGGGATGATGTATTCATAACGGTTCCTCTCTCAGTGTATGCCACCATTTAGCAAAGGGCAGGACGGGACACCTCTATACGCACCAAACGGGTACATTTACCACATGAAGAATACACTCCAGGCGTGAATTTGCTCTTACCACGCAAATAATAACCAATCTTTAATTTCCCAATCTCTCTCCCAATTAAACAATAAAAAACAAACTAAAAATAAATGTTAAGAAAACAAAAAGGGCTATAAAGGGACATTCGCTGCTCTGAAAAAGAGAGGGAGGGAGAGCAGGAGAGAATGAATAAAGGCAGACCACCAGCTAAGAGGTAGAGAAGGTCCAATCCCTGCAAATCCCGGCAGACTATAGAGCTCAGTGCATTAGAGGGAATCACAGTCATTTGCGCCATTACTGCCGCTTTGGCAAATGAGGGATTTCTTAATCGTTATCAGGTTTAGACAAGTGAAATGCAGAAAAATTCCGGGAGAGATAACAGAATGGAGAGCACAGAGGGAGGGAGATTAAAGCTCGCCTTACACACGGATGTGGCACAGATGTCACTGCTATTCTTAGTACATAGGATTTGATCATTCTGGGTTTTAGTGGGTATTTTAGCATGGGCTCCAGATTTCAGGTTGACCGGCCAGTGACCTCACAATTAATGTATACACACACATATAATATATATATAATATATATATATATATATATATATATATATATTACACACACACACTTGTACATACACATTAAGTAATAATTATATATTCTTTAAGATAAAGAGGGTCATATACTTCTTCATTTTATTAAACTTAAATCTCTGCCTTATTGCATATCAGGCTGGGCACCAGGTACGGCAAGTCATATCAAACCGGGCACCCGGCATGACTCTGCATACCAGACAGGGCACCGGATATGCACCTGGCACAGTTCTGAAAATCAGACTGGGCATCGGGTATGGCACTCCAATGCAGAATGGAGCACCAGGTATGGTGTTCCATCTCAGGCTGGGCACCAGGTATGGTGTTCCATCTCAGGCTGGGCACCAGGTATGGTGTTCCATCTCAGGCTGGGCACCAGGTATGGCGTTCCATATCTTGCTGGGCACCTGGCACTCTGAATACAGGCTGGGCACCAGCTACGGATACACCTTTACCAGCAATTATGCATGATGAGCGGACAAGCAATGCTATTTATGATGTGAATGACAACACAATGCAATATGCTGACTATTGAGGCTGTATTACATGCAGTCGGTTAAATATAGGTGTACAAAACAACAGCAGTGATAACCTTGGTGGTAAAATTTAGCATGACACAGTGTAAACCCATAACACACCCCACCACGTCCCTTCTAGGATTTGCTAGCGGCAAGTCTGCATCACCAGGCTGACGAGCTGCAACACGCAGCTTGGTCAGTAGGAATGCGATGGCCTCACACACATCTAGCTGGGTGCATAACTCCTGATGTGGAGCGAAATCCCAGCATACCCTGCTAATAGTTCAGTTAGAGAGATACAGGCTGCCCACCCTCCTGTGTACTGTAGAATTATCCAGAAAGTGAAAGTTGGGGGACAGAGGGATCTATTTACTAAGCAGTGTTTGAAAAATGACAGTTAGGAGCTGATTGGCTGGCACCTTATCACTTTTCACTCTGTCTCCTAAAACTGCTTAGTAAATAGACCCCTGAGATTTAAAGGGTGTCATTTTATGAAGCTGGAGGTACTCTGGGGGTAAAAAATATGAGATATGGTAAGAACTTACCCTTGTTATCTCTATTTCTACGAAGTCCATAGGGTTCCACAGGATACCTTGGGGTATAGGTGTGACGTCAGTCATCGGGCACCATAGAGTTAAGCTTTACAGCCTCCCAGGATGCACTAGGTCCCCCTCCTATACCCCGCCACCGAGCCAAGGCACCTCAGTTAGTTACCAAGCCATAGGCCGGAGGAGAAGGAAGAGAGAGAAAAAAGATCTGGACACACACAAGAATCACATTCTCACCAGAGGGAGACGGAAAAACCGGTGACCAGAGCAAAGCCCATCTGCAGCACAGGTGCGACAGGGCGGGAGTCCTGTGGAACCCTATGGACTTCGTAGAAATAGAGATAACAAGGGTAAGTTCTTACCATATCTCATATTTTCTACTTCAGGGTCCATAGAATATCCACAGGATACCTTGGGGATGTCCCAAAGCAGTATCCTTTAAGGGTGGGGACGCTCCTGTGCAGAAAGGAGAATCCACTGCCCGAAGGAAGCATCCTGAGAGGCGAAGGTGTCAAACCTGTAATACCTCACGAAGGTATGGACAGAGGACCACGTAGCAGCCTTGCAGATCTGAACTGCAGAGGCACCACGTCGAGCTGCCCACGAAGGACCCACAGACCTAGTGGAATGAGCCTTCAGAGAAGGAGGAACCGGTAGGCCTTCATGAAGATAAGCTTCAGAAATAGCCATACGGATCCAGGCTGCCAAAGTTTGCTTTGAGGCAGGCCAACCCTTTTTACGGAAGCCATAGAGGACAAACAAAGCGTCCGACTTCCTAAACGAAAAAGAAGTGCGGGCAACATAAGTCCTTAAGGCCCGCACAACATCCAAAGAGGCCTCACCCACGGAAAGACCCGGTGAGTTAAAGGCCGGAACAACGATTTCCTCGTTAACATGAAACTGGGAAACAACTTTGGGAAGAAACTCGGGCCGAGTGCGGAGCACTGCCCTGTTCCCATGAAAAACAAAGAAAGGGGGTCTACAAGAAAGAGCCCCTAACTCAGAAACACGTCTGGCCGAAGCAATAGCCAGAAGGAAAACAGTCTTAGCTGTTAGCCATTTAAGATCCACTGAGCCCAGTGGTTCAAACGGCGGTCCTTGGAGAGCCCTCAGGACCATAGCCAAATCCCAAGGCGCCACAGGTGGAACAAAGGGCGGCTGAATGCGGAAAACACCTTGCATAAAGGTGCGCACATCCGGGATTGTAGCAATCCTACGGTGAAACCAGACAGACAGGGCCGAAACCTGTACCTTCAAAGAAGCAAGGCGAAGCCCATGATCTAGTCCCGCTTGCAGGAAGGCGAGAATCCGAGACAGACGAAACTCCCGCGGTGCATAACCTCTCGGTCGACACCACTGGAAGAACGTATGCCACACGCGATGGTATATCCTCGCGGAAGACGGTTTCCGAGCTCGCAACATGGTACGCACCACAGAGCTGGAAAACCCCCGGGACCTCAGCATGGCCGTCTCAACAGCCACGCCGTCAAAGACAGCCGAGTCAGGTCCGGGTGAAGACAAGGGCCCTGAGACAGAAGGTCCGGTCGTAGCGGCAACCGCAGAGGACTGTCCACGGACAGACCCTGAAGGTCTGAGAACCAGTGCCGTCTGGGCCACGCGGGAGCTATCAACAGGAGCGTCCCTCCTTCCTGTTTGAATTTCCGGAAGAAGGGAGACCGGAGGGAACAGGTATGCGAACCAGAACGTCCACCGGACGGACAGAGCATCCACCAGAGACGCCCCTTCGTCTCTTGTGCGAGACCCGTACAGCGGCAACTTGTTGTTGTGCCGGGGCGCCATGAGGTCGATCTCTGGAAGACCCCATCTGTCCACCAGCAGTTGAAAAACGTCCGGGTGCAGGGACCATTTCCCCGGATGAACGTCCTGGCAACTTAGAAAGTCCGCCTCCCAATTTAGCACTCCCGGGATGAAGACCGCTGATATGGCCGTAAGATTGCGCTCCGCCCATACCAGGATCCGAGAGACCTCCACGAGAGCCGCCCGACTTCGGGTTCCTCCTTGCCTGTTTATGTAGGCCACGGTGGTAGCATTGTCTGACTGGACCTGTACCGGACGACCCTGGAGAACCCGATGTGCCTGCTGGAGAGCATTGAAGACCGCACGGAGTTCCAAGATATTGATTGGAAGCTCCGCTTCTGTCGGCGTCCACCTGCCCTGGAACAAGTGTGGACCCGAAACTGCTCCCCAGCCCCGAAGACTGGCGTCCGTTGTCAACAGGATCCAATTTGGAACCCAGAACGGACGTCCCCCGCTGAGATGGGTCGTCTGTAACCACCAGGCAAGAGACAGGCGAACCTCCGGGGTGAGCACAATCGTCTGGGACTTCAGAGACTGAGGCAGCCCGTTCCACTTGGACAGAATCAGGTGCTGCAGAGGTCTGGAGTGAAACTGGGCATATTCCACCATGTCGAACACCGACACCATGGAGCCCAGTAACCTCATCGCCGAGTTTAGAGACACCCGGCGGCTGAGCAGACAACTGCGCACCCTCGACTGTAAAGCAGAGATCTTTTCCTCCGTCACGAAGATCCTCTGCTGTTCCGAGTCCAATAAGGCTCTGAGGTGCAGAATCCTCCGAGACGGGATTAGAGTGGACTTCTGCCAGTTGATTATCCAGCCGTGCCGTTGCAGTAGCGCAATGGTCAGGTCCAAGTGGCGTAGAAGGAGCTCTGGAGATCCTGCCACTAATAAAAGGTCGTCCAAGTACGGCAACATGCGGACTCCCTGCAGCTGCAGAGAAGCCGCCATGACCGCCATCACCTTGGTGAAAACACGTGGTGCTGTCGCCAGGCCAAAAGGTAACGCCCGAAACGGGAAGTGGTCGCTGCGGATTGCAAACCTGAGGAACTGTTGATGGCGCGAAAGAATAGGGACATGCAGGTAAGAGTCCTGTATGTCCAATGACACCATGTAGTCCCCAGGTTCCAGTGCCAGAATGATGGACCGTAGGGTCTCCATCCGAAACTTCGGAACCCGCAAAGACCTGTTGAGAGCTTTGAGGTTGAGAATCGGACGATATGACCCATTGGGTTTCTGTACCAAAAAAAGATTTGAATAGAAACCCTGGCCCCTCTGGGAGAATGGAACAGGCACTATAACTCCAGCCTGGAGCATAGTGTGCAATACCTTCCGCAGCTCCGTAGCCTTGTTCCGGTCTGATGGTAGACCCGTGGTGAAGAATCGAGCCGGGGGTCTGTGCCGGAAGGAGAGGGCGTAACTGTGGGAGACCACCTCGAGAACCCAAGTGTCTGTCGTAGTGACCGACCAACACTGGGCGAACTGCAGCAGGCGGCCTCCCACTTTGGGATCCCCCAAGGGGAGGCCCGGACCGTCAGGCCGCAGGCTTGTCATCTGGCTTGGGGGCCGGACGTCTGGTACTCCAATGCCTGCTTCCGGGGCTTGGCCGATTTCTTAGGGCCAGCCTGTCGAGGAAACGACTGTGGTTTGGGCCTGCCCTGGGCCCTAGATGACCGAAAGGACGATGGTCCAGAACCAGAAGGAGTAGCGGCCGATGGGAGACAAGCCGATTTGGCTGCCGCCAGCGTGGCCACAATCTTATCCAGATCCGGACCGAAGAGAACTTCTCCGGTAAATGGCAACGCCTCCAGACCCTTTTTGGAATCTGCGTCCGCCTTCCAGGATCGCAGCCACAAGGTGCGATGAGCACCCACCGCTGCTGAAGAAATTCTAGACACCAGAGTACTAATGTCTAAGGCCGCCTCGTTGATATAAGTGGCCGAATCACGGAGATTACCAATCAACTCCGCCTGTTCGGCCGGACAGTCGGAATCAAAAGATGCCTCTAATGAATCCGCCCAGCGCTCCATCGCTCTGGCAACCCAGCAAATGGCCATAGCCAGCCGTGCTGCCCCCCCCCGCAAGGGAATAAGCGGACTTCAGGCAGATCTCCACCTTGCGGTCCGTAGCATCCTTAAGGGAGGACATGGATGGCATCGGCAATGTGGCACTACGGACAAGACGGGTCACGTGAGAATCCACCTGTGGAGGGGACTCCCACTTTGCAAAATAATTATCCGCGAACGGATAAGCCACCGCCAGGCGCCTCTGCGGCTGGTATCTTTTGCCAGGCTGTTTCCACGCCTCCTCTAAATGGTCCACTAACTGACCCGAAAGAGGAAAGACTGTGGCATCGCCCTTCACATCCTTGAAAAAGGTATACTTAGATTTAGCCGCTGGGGGAACTTCGTCCTCAATCACCAAGGCTGTGCGGACCGCCCGAATAAGTCAAGGAATATATACTTTGGACTTAGCATCAGCGTCCTTAGTATGGAGAGGTTCCTGATCATAAGGATCCAGAATCTCCCCATCATCCGACGTCCCCTCGTCATCCTCATAAGGAGCCGACAGAGACGCCACCGGCCGTTTATGTGGCCGCATCACAGACTCCCCTTGTAACACATCCGACAAGTGCTGTACAGAACTCGTCAGGGAGTTAACCCACGCTGGCTCCTGAGAAACCGGGAGCGGGGAAATAGGGAGACTGTGGGGTACCACCAATTGTCGTGGGAAACCCTGCATGGGTGACGACACCACAGACTGCTGGGACAAACCCATCGGTGTAAACGCGGGCTGCGGAGCTAACTGGCCCACTAAGGCTGTAAGCGCCTGAGCGAAACAAGCCCAGGGCGGCTCCTGTACCAGTGCTGTAACCGTAAGAGGCCGCGCCATGGACAAACACTGCCGGCAGAGGCCCTCCGCACTACCCTCCCCCTCCGCTAACGGTACTTTACACGTAGTACACTGTAGCCGGAGGGGAAAATCACTTTCAGACATGATGGCACCACGTATGTGACCCCTCTCACCAATTATATATTAAATAGGCGAGAGACCACCCTGCAGCACCGCACCGCAAGGGCTTAGCAGAAAGAACAGGGACAGTAATAAAGCTGACAGTTAGAAGAAAAGTTACAGGCAGCAGCGCTAGCACAGTCACATACAATGAAAAGAAATATCAATTCCTGCACTAACAGCGCTGATCACTCAACTACACAGACACAGGGCCTGGTAGGACACAGCACAGCTTTCACAGACCTGACCCAAATCGGAGGAGAGGTATGCAGGGGGACCCAGACCACGATGCTTCCGTCCAGGCTTCCAGCAGCGTTCACCATGCGTTTCAGAGAAGATGGCCGCCGAGGAGCAGAGAGGAGGCTGGCCTGGGGGAGGAGCGCTGCCACAGGACCAGTCGGCAGCGTGCAGAGAGGGCTGTGTGCAGCGGGGGAGGCGCCGGCTGTGAGACAGGGAAGGCGCGCTCCCCTGGCCTGCATTTAACCCCTGGGACGCCGCAGCGCTACCGCTCTGCTGCGGTCCGCTGTCCCAGGGGGTAGTGGAAGCGCAGGTTGGTCACCTGGCTCCACGCTGCAGCCAGTCCCCAGGGAGCCCCCTGCCTGGGGACTTAGGACCATGTGACCAGCGGGGACCCACCGCGGGACCCCGCTGCTTACCTTTGTCCACCTTGAATCCGGCCATGGTCCGGAACATCTGGGGTACCGCTAGCTGTGACCCCAGATGCTCACCAGCATCCCCGGATCGGTACCGGCGTTCTGGTACCGGCGGGGGTGTAGGGAAGACAGCATGGACGTCAGGACTGACTGTCCATGCTGTACATCCAGATGTGCAGCCACAGCTGCATTGAAGAAAGCTTCAGGGGCTATTCTAGCCCCCACTCCGACAGGTGCACCCGACTCCGCCCGGGCACCAAACTAAACTGAGGTGCCTTGGCTCGGTGGCGGGGTATAGGAGGGGGACCTAGTGCATCCTGGGAGGCTGTAAAGCTTAACTCTATGGTGCCCGATGACTGACGTCACACCTATACCCCAAGGTATCCTGTGGATACCCTATGGACCCTGAAGTAGAAAGAGGATTCTTTAACTAGAGAGAGACACACACCTAATCAACCCAATCAGAATATGTCCCCTTTAAAACATTAAATATGCTCTATTGCTAACCCTTTGTACAGTAAATACATTCCATAACTGCTGCAGGTAAGGAGCCATTTTATGGCCTGAAACAATACAACCTATAAAATCACAAGGAAATGGTAAAATCACTGAGGCATGACCGTGCCTCATGCCTCAGGGATGTCAATCATTATTAGGCCTTTAGCAGGCTGAGGCCTATTTATCAAAAAAAAAGTTTATTTCTGAAGCGATAAGGCTGATTTTTTTTTTGCCCTATTTTTTAATTGTTTAGCGCAGAGATAAAAAAATCCTGAAATTTATATAAATGAGACGTAACAGGGACAGCTGAGCAAATACTCCAATTGTGACAGTGACCCTCACCCCCAGAGCCATAAGGGTCAACTAAAATTTGCCGCAGCCTACAAATTTTCTCAATACCCAATCCTAAAATAAGTTGCGCCAGCAGATTGAAAACCACCCAATACCGACTGTGCAAGACTGGAAACATAGCTTATAGTAGTATAATAATATAATGATAGGATTAATTAGGTCTCCATTACTGTAGCTTATATCAGAGGTCTTATCTAGCTTTACAACAATACTCTGCCAGATACACGTAAAGATATTCCTGTATGTATCATGTCTAAGTCCTGGGCTGCAAAAAATTCATTTGATCCACGTCAGCAATGCAGCGTGCCATTTTTATGTGTCCCATTAATAACTTGTTCAGCCAAAGGCCAACGATGCAGAAACAAGCCTGCAATACCTGAAGTGACCCGTTACAACCAGCCAAATGCAGGACACTCAGCATCTCCAAGGAAACCAGTATAGGAGAAAATTTTACTTCAATATCTTATTTCTCTATATATTTCTATACACTGTGCATAGTAGGGAGCAGGGTTACTCCTTTTCCTTCACTTAAGATGGTGGTTATAGTGCTTAGGTAGATCATGTGACATTAGGCACCAATAATAGGACCCATTGTTACAATGATCACAGAAGCAAGCATAATCACACACAGATTTAGGGGAAGGTGTATCAAACCTAAAAGGTGGGTTCACACCTGACAGATAGATATATCTGCAGATCGAGTGATCTGCAGATATATCTATCTGCAGAGGATGGTCATTCATACACACTGACCGGCCATCATCTGCTTGTGCCCTCAGGTCCTGGCAGGCGGGGGACGGGGCCCGGTGGGCGCGTCTGGCGCATGTTTCATCCCCCTCCTCACGGCTGCCGCTATGTGTGTACTTACACACCTGCCGATGGACAGATATGTCTGCAGACCTATCTGTCCATCGGCTGTGCAGAACGACGACGTTCACCGACATATCGCAGGTACACACTGGCCGACGTGAAGCAGATATATTGGCCGATCAATTGACCGGCCAATGTATCTGCCAGTGTGTACCCAGCATAAGAGTGGACAAATAGCCCATAGCAACCAATCACCTTCTACCTAACATTTTAGAGAATGTACTTGATAAACAATAGCTACTGTAGAAGCTGATTGGTTGCTTCTTTAGAAGGTTTGATAGATTCCACTCTTAAGGTGTGTACACACTGGGCGATTAAAGTGGACGACTGAACGATAACGTTATCGTTCAGTCGTCCACTTTATCATCCATTTTTAACACAAGAACGATGAACGATAACGACGACGCGCGTTCCCGCGGGTCGTTCGTCATCATCGTTCATTGGATTAACATGCAGGCCAACCTGACGATGTCGTCAGGTTGCTGCATGTTATGGAATGTGGGAGAGAGCCCGGCGCTGAACGATATCGTTATTGATATCGTTCAGTGGGTGTGCTCAATGTCATGAACGACATTGAGCACACCCTGCCGGGGACACACTAGACGATATCGAGAATATCAGGGAGCATATCGTCTAGTGTGTACGCACCATTAGGAATTATAGGTCCACGTCAGAGTCTCAGCATTCATAGTAAATCTCCGCACGAGAATAATTTATTAATTAGTTTCTACATGTCACCCCTTTTTCTATGGGGGTGGGGGAGGGAGAGCGCCGGGTGTTGTACACCGGGGGGGTTGATTCTGGACGGGGCTGACAACAGCGCTTGTAAAGCGATGCTTAACAGAAGCCTGCGGTTGGAGAGTTAAAATTAAGTAAACGAACGGTAAGTTAGCAATAACGTTCGTTCTTTAAATAAGCGTAGCCTACTGGATTGCATGGTGAAACGAAAAAAAAAAAAAATAGCGCTTCTGTGAACAAAAAACACTATCCATGCAATAATAAATAACATCCACACTTGTTTTCCATTACAAACAATTTCACACACCAGAAACCCGTTAGTAAATGGAGCCCTAAAGGGGGGTATCCACTTAGAGATTTAACCAAGCAATTGCACGATAACGACATCGTTATGGTGCAATCGCTTGCAAATGTCGCATGCATCGGGCATGTTTTGGTCGGAAGTGACCAGCGATGCGCGTGCCCGCTGGTCGCTTCCGACATCCGACATCGCCCGTACATGCTGGTCAACCTGACGATCTCGTCAGGTTCAGTATGTGCGGGGATGAGGGATGTGCCTGGACAGAACGGGTGAACGTTCAGTCTAGGCACATCACTAGCTATACAAACGAGAGCACGACAGCAATGTCGTAATCGTGCTCTCGTTTGTATATCTATAAGTGGGTACCCGCCTTTAGACTCTCGCCTTCTTACGATGCAATAGGCAGCTCACCCATGGTGAAGTCCGTATGTTCTGACGGGAAAGGGTTTGCCTCACAGCGAAATGGTAAATAACGTTCAGATACACAGAATCGGAGCTCGCACTTACTTCCTCAATACAGCAATTTCATTTTCGATGCTCGTTTCCTTCCCCTCTAGAGCTTTTTTTGGGATGCATTTTATTGCAACCAACTTCTGGGTCTTCTTTTCCTCTGCTAGGACCACCTCAGAAAATGCCCCCCTGTGGTCGAGACAAAAAGAAGGAAAACAGATAGATCAATTAAAGAGGATCAAAAGACATATCTAATCTAATGAATGCCCAATACCACCACCAACAAAACAAACTAAAATAATTACACCAATGCAATAATCTAGCTGTAATCTGCTGTGTATTTGTGGCGACTACTACATAGTAATTTGACTCACAACGTGCAACAAATTGTTTCTACAGAAGAAAAAATACAAATGGTGTTATCTTTGATAGAAGGGCCGTCTTCAGTAGCTAGTTCCTAGTCAGCCCACAAAATGGCTGCCATCACTGTGTGTACGTTTTATATACGAGGTTGTGACAAACCAGCACTGCAGAACACGTGTGGAGTTATATAAATAAATAATAATAATAAAAGCCCTAGCAGCCTAAACTGAGCTGGAGGCACTAAGGGCCCAGTCAGAGCTTTTTATTGTGGCGTAAATCAGGGGGACACGGTGCCGGCACATTTTTTAAGGTCTAATTTTTGATTCTTATAACTAGTTTCAGAGACAGGAAGAAATCTGTGAATTTCAGACATGAATAAAATAAATTATATGCTCACTTATGCGGAGTATGGGAGCTACGATATACCTTGAATCAACTTAGGCGAGAAAATTTTTCTGAGAAATGCTAAATTTTTTCATATAACAAAATGCCACAGCCAGGTGAACCCTTTCACCAGGTCTCCCGGCCAAAGTATGCCGCTAGTCAGCCCAGGCCGGGAATCCCTGGGGAGTTTAGGATCCAGGGCACACCAGGCCTAGGCTGCTAGCCCGGGGCTATCCCCGGTACCCATAGAGCGGTGGGTGCCAGGTTGATATTGTAATGTAATTGAAAGAGTTAAAAATATCATCTTTTGCAGTAGAACTACAGGTCCCAGCAATCCTCCCCCGCATGCTGGTACTTGGAGAGCCACAAGCACCAGCTTGCGGGGCATTACGGGCCTGCTGGTACCTGTAGTTCCAAAGCGCCTGGGGTTGGTTGAGCTTTGGTGGGGTGGGGGGAGGGGAGGGGGAAGGGGGGGTACCACGACGACCCTGAATCTGTCTTTTATCACAGGTGCTTGCCGCATCTCTGTCATCTATGACATCGTTCATCGTGCATACAGTACACATGGGACGATGTGTGACACGATGTGAGAGACAGGTCGTGATCTTTCTGCATGTTGAAGAGATCACCGACAGCGACCAGTGGGAGCACGCATCGAAATAGTTACCGTGCCTACGCACGGCACTTTTTAAACTATTTTGTCGGTCGAAAGCAGCAAAATAGTTTAAAAAAATAAATAAATCACACCATGTGTAGGCACCTTAACAGTCAGTGACGTCCGTGATGCCGATGAGGGAACTCGGGAGCCACTCTGTGCTGTGCTTGCAGAACAGAGAGCTGTCAGAGCCAGAAGCCTTCAAGGAGGAGCAGGCCACGGGGAGTGAGTAAACAGGGGTCCACAATATAGGAACTTGTACAACTTGCCTTGTTACTTTGGGTTCATCAAAGTTTAATTATGGTAAAATTAGTATCGGGAGTTAATGATTTTGGCTAGAAAAAAAAAAAAAAAGGGACTATCCTGAGAAAACTGGGACGTGAAGGAGCCCTGCAGGCAAACTTGGCACAAGCCTAGGGACAACACGGTCAATGAGCCAGCTTATACTGTATATTCTTTAAATGTTCCGATTTTAAATGGTCTTTACCAACTACTTATCTTCTTATTAGAGAGGGGACCATAAGCATTGGGACGTATACACCGACAGCATCCTACACAAAAAATATATAAACCCTCACATAAAACGAACAAAAAAAATAACACACTTGAATAGTTGTGCTAAAATAAAACAAGCTATTTTTGTGTCTATAATGCATTAATTAAACAGAGCCTGAAACCAATGGTCGACGCGCAAATTCTACAACGGGGAACAGCGGTGGCGAGCATGGAACAAAGAGTAGAATAGAACGCGGGTCTCGTCTACATGAATATGCTTTGTAATTCTGAACAGCGCAGCCTCTCCAGATAGCACATTTATAACCCGCTGGATATCAGCTGCCCTAATTATATGCTATTTGAATCAATGATGAATTACGCCAGACACAGGCTAGAAGACAGGGACTTTAGGACAATCTCAGCATGATTGAATGAAAAACCTTTCAAGCTAAAGGGACCCTATGACATATTGTAAAGTGGCTTAATGATCCGAGGAAGCCAGAAGGGGGGTGATTTGGTCACCGATGCCTCTAAGGGACCCTGAGGCTCCGTTCCCATGAGTGATTTGAGTACGTTGTCGCATAGGAAAAAAACATACAAAAAGATAGCCAAATTATTCCAGGATTTAAACCTTGAATTTTCGTATTTGCAAAGAAAGCATATTTTATTTTATTTTAATTACAAAAATGCAACCCCAAGCGTAGAGAGAAGCCAGGATACAGCCCCACATAAACAAGCTCTGTGATGTACTGTAATATGGCAGTGTGTAATGTGCAACCAGTATTTATCAATCATTTATAAGTTTTAAAGGTACAGGTTAAGTATTAGAATTAAAAATAATGTATACTGTATTTTACCCAGCTATGGCATAAAACACCACATGATAAAAGGTTCTATTAAAAGGTTTTCAACACTTTAGGTTCAACAATCATAGACAGACAGATCTGCAATTTAGCAGCTGGTGTATTATCAGAAAACATTTCAAGAATGCGAGAAATGAAATCGGCTTCAATTAGTAATGGCAATACTTTGTTTTGCAAATATCTTATTCTTCATTTGTCCTTGCAATTTAGAACGTTTGCCATCTCTGACCACCAAATGATGCAAGATATATCGTTTGTTCGTTTGTTAGATTGCACAGTGGGCCTGATTCAGACCCGGTCGCAAGCGCTCGCAACCGGGTCGATGGTGGCCCAGAGCGCATGTGCACGACGGAGCCGGCTCCATCGTGCGCATGCGCGAGACCCGGATAGCGACGGGCAAACCGTCGCTCCGGGTCTCGCACCAAAGGGGGCGTGCTGTCGATGTTGAGTGACAGCTCGCCCCCTTTGGTGGGCGGGCCAGGGGGGGTTGCTGCCCAGAGGGAGGCGTTCCCATGGGAACGCCTACCATTTGGGGGCGGCCCCACTGACATCACAAGTGATGTCAGTGGGAGAGCTTTCGGCTCTGTTTGAGCCAAAAGCTCTCTGGGGCTTGCGATGAATGAGACCCTACCACAAGGGTCTCGTCGCAAGCCCGATGGTCGTGATGGTCTTGACCATCGCAACCATCATCCTGGCTGCTCGCATTAGCTGTGTGTGGCAACCCACAGCAATGCGAGCGGCCAGGAGGCTCCATAAAAAAAAAAAAAAAAAAACGCCCTGATTCAGAGCGAGCGCTCTGTCAGAGCGTCCGGCTCTGAATCAGGGCCAGTGTGTGTATGCACTAGATCATTTGTCCAGCAGTTCAAGGGAAATCGTTGACGACATCACATTGTTTGCAAGTCGTCTAGTGTGTACATAGCCCCTGCCCCAATTGGACCACACAGCAGAACAAATATCGGCCAGTGTCCCAGCTCTAAGCCCAAAGTCAGCTAAATGTTAAATAACAAACACACAGCCTAATTCATTGCTGGGCTGCCCCCAGACTCCCCCGACACTGTGAATAGAACCTCCCCTCTCCCCCCCCCTCCTGACGCAGGGACACTAGGACAGTCCCAGGAAAACAGGACTGTCCTGCTGAATGTGGGACAGTTGCATACATCTCAACTTTTCAATCATAGGTTGCGGGACATCGGACACGTCGTAGGCACGCACGCCCAAAAAAGGAGAACTTCATGGTCAGGGGCCCCATGGAAACAGGGGCGGAGCCTCGCAGCACCCCCTTTGACGTCACTGTGGGGGCGAACGGGGGTCCTGGGCTGGCCCCTGGCTCCCCCTTCACTGGGAATAGATGCATGCGCACGGCATCAATTTTCCCCGTTTACCTGCTGCTTTGCTATACAGAGCAACAATATGTGCTCCTCCTCCCCACCGCAGGACACAGTAGCCCACGGGTGGGACAGTTCCAGAAAAACGGGACTGTCCTGCTGAATGCGGGACAGTTGGGAGGAATGCAGCAGCAGCAGAGCTTTCTCCCACCACTCACACCAATGTCACCGTGTGCACAGACTATGTGTCCTATTCAAGTGAACGCGAGACACTCCTCACCCCTTACCGGCCACGCACATGGTGCCACACCTATCTCTTGCATTTGTAAGTTCAACAAATGTTATTTGTATTACTGCTCAGCTTTAACTTGATGGATCGAATGCAGGTTATTATTTCTAGGAGTTTCCTAGAAATCAGTCATTAGCAGTATATATATGTAGTGCTCCCACGGCAGCATCCAGACAATCCTATAGATATAAAAATATAGCATAATATAGAAGCAGCGAAGCACTCACCAATCATAAGACTCCATCCATGTCCATTACCGAAATATGTGCAAATCACACAAAACCCAAAGTCCATGTTTTGACCATCAGAGGTCTTAGGGCCGGATTCAGAGACGGTTGGTAATGCAGTCGCTCGCCCAGTGGCGGTTGCGGGAATATACAAATACTAATCTCAGCCTTTCTTCTGTGCTGAACTGTGCGACGGAGGAGTGCAGGTGCACCGAGACGCAGACTTTCAGGCTGAATAGTCTGTGCATTTGCGATGGGGATTGTAAACACTCCAACATCGACGCAACATCGGTCTAGGGTCTACTCTCCTCTAATCCAACTAAACATGGCCCGAGGCATTGGATTTGCGATTTAGAACGCAGCAGCATTCCCAGAGATGCATGAGAAACTCCCCTAACACACCCATGAAACAGCCCGTTTCTGCGATCACTTTCGGTCACCTCCCAGTCTCCACCCTAATACGACCAGGAATTGCAAACCCCGAACATTGGTTCAGGCGTGCGCAGTGTGGGATTTCTAGGCTTCTAGGCAAAACATCGCTCAACTGCGTAAATACCGGCACTGCGTCCTTAGTGATGGTACCAAACTATTTCAGACCTTTTAAAAACACTCCTCCTGCGGCTTTACTACATATGACTAAATGGGTGTATCAATCGCACACAGGGCCTGATTCAGAGCCGGACGTTCTGACCAGAGCGCTCGCTCTGAATCAGAGCCCTCCTACCTAAACTTGGAGCGGCCTCCAGGCCGCTCGCATAGCTGTGGGTGACCACCCACAGCATACGCGAGCGGCCAAAAAGATGGTCGCGATGGTCAAGACCATCGCGACCATCGGGCTTGCGACGAGACCCTGCGGTAGGGTCTCGGTGACCGCAAGCCCTGGAGTGATTTTGGCTCTATCAGAGCCAAAATCACTCCCACTGACATCACTAGTGATGTCAGTGGGGCCAGACCCAGGCGGTCTGGCAGCCACGCCCCCGGCACGCCCACCAAAGGGGGCGTGCTGTCAATCAACATCGACAGCACGCCCCCTTTGGTGCGAGACCCGGAGAGACGGCTTCCCCGTCGCTAGCCGGGTCTCGCGAATGCGCACGACGGAGCAGCTTCCGTAGTGCGCATGCGCACTAGGGCACCATCGACCCGCTTGCGAGGGCTCAGCGCTCGCGAGCGGGTCTGAATCAGGCCCTCAGTCATCACTACCAGCTTTTACACTTTCACCAGGGTCAGAGCTGACGCAAGTCAGACCCCTTTAGGAGGCTGCTTTGGAGACCATGTTAAGCTGGCTACACACTAAACGGTGTGTACCCAGCGCGATATCACGGCCGGCGGATCCCGGCAAGTGCTTATACATTTACCGTTGCTGGCAGCGCCGGAGCGACAGCGGGGGCCATGCTGCATTCGGCAGTATGTCCCCCGCTGACGATATCGCCATCGGACATGCATGCAGGCTGCGTCGGGCAATGTCACCATAGCGGATACACACTGGCCGATGTGCCCAATCTATCATCCGATCCCTGGATCAGACGACATATTGTTGAGCGTGTACCCGGCATTTGTCTCAACTTGTGTTCACACGCCCACACGATGCCCTTACTGTACTTTCATTGCAACTGTACACCCCACTGCAGTCCCATATAAGCGCAGTCAAGTCTTGAGGCTGAAAAACCCCCAAAAAGCACAGAGATTCCAAAAAGTCACGCATGCGCAGTGCAATAAAAAGCAAAAAGAAAACCCCCCAAAAATGCTATATGATACTGGATAAAAAAAAACAATGTCTCAAATTGCGCTTAAGGCGGACTGTAATCAGGGCCCACAGTGAAGACTGGCATTCCGGTGCATGGCGAGGCAGTACTTGTATTGCTAGAACATTGAACCTTTATCACACACTGGATTTCCGTGTAGTTTTGCTGTGATGCTTCTCAGTACAGGCTTACGGTTCATGATCTATCAGCTTGTTACCAGGTGACATCCAATTCACCGCGCACGGCTAGGTCCTGGCGGCTGCGCGGGGTCTGTCCTGGCACTGAAATCAATTGTCCCCAAGGAGAGGTCTAAAGAGCATTAGTCACTGGAAGGTTTATACATTCTTTTACCCGGATAATATACATCAAATCATTTAGAGAATGGTATTTACCATGCAAGAATTTATTAGTATATATAACAACACCAGGTGGGTAATTGGTTACAATATTCGCCACTCCCCTAAAAGGCCAGAGGAGCTCTCAGTTTATATTTATATTTTAGGTTTATTATGTCATTGCCTTGTACTAGGCACTGACCCTCATCTAGCAGAATAGGTTGTGTCCAACAACGACAACCTTTTATATCCGTGTACGAATTGCTCGTATCCTGTTAACTCATTCCACGTTACACAGCTATCAGCAGCTTACGTTGGTTACAACAGATCTTTAAATTATAGGTTTAGTGACTTCACATAAAAGGTATTAGCCCTGTGGCCTTAGTATGGGCTCGCAGCTTACGCAGGATTTCATGCTGCTTTGTATTCTACAATATGCACTATTAGCAAGCTCAATTTCTACAGCACAAATATATTACACAGAACTACATACTGTATACAGGTTGAGTCTCCCATATCCAAATATTCCAAAAATACAGAATTTTTGAAGCTCGGCTGAGATAGTGACGCCTTTGTTTTCTGATGTGTCAATGTAGACAAACTTTGTTTAATGCACAAATTACAAATATTGTATAAACTGACTTTCATGCTGTGTGTATATGATACAGAATTGCATTCTGTGTGTAGATTTGGTCCCATGCCCAAGATCTCTCATTATGGTATGCAAATATTCATGCCATACTTACCTACTTCTCCCGATTTGACCGGGAGCCTCTCGAAAATCAGGTAGCGCTCCCGGCAGCCCGGAAAAGTAGGTAAGTCTCCCGGCCGGCCGCCACCCCCTTGAGTCCTCCCGTATGCGGACCCCCACCCCCCCACCCCACGTGCCCCCGGCAGCTGAATCGCGTCATTGTGGCCCCGCCCCCTTCTTCACAATGCCGTTAATCTTGGCAATGTAAAGAGGGTGTAGGATTACAATGACGCAATAGCCCCCACTGTCACATTATCTCCCTCACCACGCCCCCCGTATGCTGCGCTCTGCCCCCCGCCGGAGAAGCCTGGCTTCCCCGTCCCGGAATGCGGGCCCTGGATATTGGCAAGTATGATTCATGCGCTTCGACAGCTGCGCTGGGCCTGGGTGAAGGGGGCGTGCTAAGCAGCCGCAGCCAGCGAGCAGTCTCTCAGTGCAGCCCAGCACACAGCAGCGTGTGCTGGTCTGCTCTGATGTAACAGGGAGGGGGGGCGGGCTCGGATAATTAGTACCCGCTCCCACCCCCCCTCTCGGCGCCCCTGCATATATTACAAAATATGGAAAAATCAGATATCCAAAATACTTCTGCTCCCAAGCATTTTGGATATGGGAGACTCAACCGTTATGCAGTCGGGAAGCCGGCGGACCTAATCCCGACAGCAAGGGTCTAAAGACAGGCGTCGATATGCCGACGCCTGTCATTAGACAAATGCCGGGAGCCCGACATCCCGATCGAAGGGACGCTAAGCGCGGATACCCGGGGGGGGACTTAGGGTTAGGCACTGGGGGTGAAGGTTAGGGTTAGGCACCTCTAAGGGAGGGTTAGGGTTAGGTGGTAGAAATAGTCAATACTTACCTCTGGACGATCGGGATTTCCTACTCTGCCGGGATGCCGCTGTCGGGATTTCAACCGCCGGGCATGGGTCTGGCGGTCAATCATACCCATTCCACTCAACCTGTAGTCCCCTATGTCCTTTGACACAGCATAAACATAGCTGACATTCTCGCGTCACGATACATGCTGGCCCGCACTTCATCTTGCACAAAAGGTTTTGGTTTAGTTTTTAACCATTTTATTTTTATTAATGTTTCGTCACCAATTACGCAGCGCTGTACTGAGAATATTCGCATTAGCACCTGCCCCATTCCAGCTTATGGTCGAAATTCAATTTGTATAAAATTAGTTACATTGCCGGTTTCAAACCCCCCCCCATGCAGATTATGATAAAGGGTCCCCTCCGAATCCAACAATCCTGAAAACGTACCGGATTTATCACCTTATTTATGTTATTTATATAGCGCCAGCTGATTCTGTTGCGCTTAGCAAGTCAGTGTAGAAAGCAAAACGTAAAAACAGAAAACCTGAGACTATAAACAACTAAATAATTCTAACACTTTCATGGTTTTCCCAGCTCAAGAGGGCCCTGGAGGAGGCATCGTCCCTGGTAACGAGCCAGCAGGGGTACCCGTCCTCCTAATGTGTATGGATGAGCTTTCCCCGTATTCCCTGGATGCCTGCTCTCCAGCAAACTCCTGGGTCTCCCCCATCTCCCTGACTGAGCAGCAGACATCTCTATAATAGGCGCAGGCAGCTATGACTACTGATCCATATGGCCAAGACTTGTAATGAAGACATTTTATTTATAGCAGTCTGTTATTACGCAACACAGAGCTTTATATAACAAAAGCGAAGATCCACAGGTCCATGACTGATCGGATTCAATTGCGTCCAGATCCACGTACAGAAGGTTAAGGAGGAGCGTGCTGCATGGTTGGACATCATTATTGTATGAGAGAGCCCCTCTCTCTGCTGTACAGGAATATCACGCTGCTTCACGATTGCCAATTTACTGACAGCCAGTGCAAAAAAAAAAAAAATCCACCAAGAATTCAGCTGCTGTTCTAATGGAGAACATAAGTTTATGAACCACAGGTACTCCAGGGAATGCAGACCGCCAGAATCCCGACACTGAAAGCCCGGCATGGGACTAAAGATAGGCGTCTAAATACTGACGCCTATCATTAGCCCCATGCCAAAATCCCGACGCCCGGCATACCGAATTTTGGTAAGCCGGGCATCGATGAAATACCGAACGTAGGTAAGACGGGCGTCGGGAGCTGTTAGCCGTGGGGAGGGGTGGATAGGTTCAGGCACCCCCCGGAGGGACTTATGGTGAGGCACCCCCCCGGGGAGGGATAGGTTTAGGGTGCGGGGAGGTGGGTTAGGGATAGGCACCACGGGCGGGACTTACCCCCGGAGTCTTAAGGTGCCAATCCACTTGTAGATGCGGGAACGACGGCACGATTACGACGCCGTTGTCTCCCTAGGGGTGAAGTGCATACGCTGAACGTTCAGAAGTTCAGTGTATGCACATCAATCATCCCCGAACATGGGCAACCTGACGACGGTTGTAATGTTTGGGCTATGATAATGCCGGAAACGACCAGGGGGCGCGCCCTTCGCTGTTCATTTTAGACATGTAAATGGCCGATGTGCAGCCGATAACTGAGCGATTGCACAATTACGATGTTGTAATCGTGCAATCGCTCAGCATTATCGGCAAATGGATGGGCACCTTTAGGGTTAGGCACCCCCAAGGAAGGGTTAGGGTTAGGAGGGGAGGGGGGAGAGGGTTGACTATACTTACCAGCCGGCGTCGGGATTTTCTGTTGTCGGGCTTCCAGGGTTGGTATTTGAACTGGCGGCTCTATCATTACTGGATAAATTGATAGAATGTAAGCCCTAGCGGGCAGGGCCCTCTAACCCAGGAATATTCTATATGCGGCCCTCCAGCTGTTGTGGAACTACACATCCCAGCATGCCCTGACACTGAGTCTTAGCATGGACTCATAGCGAAACTGTGGCAGGGCATGCTGGGATATGTAGTTCCACAACAGCTTGAGCACGGTCAATACCCCTGCCAGTTTCTCATGTCCGTCTACTCTCCATCCTCCTAGTTTGTCCCGGTTATGCCTCATACGTAAATGTTTCTGCATGCTACGCGATTCCTTCTGCTAATTTAATCCATTCTCATCAATGTGTTTGTTTGCATGATTTCTGTAGTACTCTTAATGCGTAGCTGTTATCGTATAGTACAACTCTGTATTGTGTATTCATTTTAGTAATGCGTGCTGTCAACCCACTATGCACAGCACTGCGGATACTTTGTGCCACCTTGTAAATTAGAAGATGATAATACTAATAACAATAATAGAAAAGATAATGCATTTTATGCCATATATGTCAATATGCCAAAAGAAAAAGAGGCTCGGCTTGTATAATTATTCAGAATTAAGACCGGATGCTTTTTTTTTTGCCGTAAAACGCCAGCCATACCTAGGACCAAAAAATAGACCATTCTCAGGAGTCTGAGCTCAATATAAATCAGCCACAACAGATTAAACCATCACTATGATACAGTCCTCCCCATGGAACAGTCCGTGGCTACAGTATTTTGAAAAAACAACAGCACCTTTCCAAGAGTACCCCTAAGACAGACGCACACTTTCCACAACATAAAGGCTGAGATTCTGCATTTCCACATTCTGGATGTCTTGGGCCCTCATTCAGAGCCGTTCGCTATTTGCGTTCATTCGTTCAAAAACAAGGGGTGGCTATGCAAATGATCCGTTCGCACATTGCAGTCTGTTCACACCTCTAAGTCTGAACGAGCGAGCAAAACATACGCTCTTTTATTTCTTAAAAACGCCCCCCTGGCCGCTCGCACCATACGTCATGTCCGCTATTTATTAGATTAATCGAGTACATCAAACAGGATATGAACTGCTCGTTATTCTTGTGGTTGGTTTTTTCAACCGCTATTTTGCGAGCAGTTCTGAGTTAAAAAAAACCAAGTGACGTGGTTATTGACGCTGCTATATTAATTATGCACACCCATAAAATGCCCGTTTTGACCTTTAAGCACGCCTGCGAACGGATCTCCACTCCCCGTTTTCAAGCACCTTCCCCTGTTACCACCCACATACGCCTCATTCTGTCACTCAAAATAGCAGGCACTCGCTATATTGCGTACAAATGTTTTTCGGCCGCACTGACTGGTTCGCGCATGCGTACTAAAAACCGTACGCATGCGCAGATGTGCGAACATCGCTCGGAACGAGCGTACTGCCGCTAGCGAGTGGCTCTGAATGAGGGCCTTGGTTTCCTATCCCAAATACCTGGAATTTCCAAATTAAAAACTCTAAATGATCAAAATATTTAGTGAAAATTGTGGGGTAGATACATAAACGTAGATATTGAATATGAACGATAACAAAAAAAAACGAATGATAACGCTGGCACAAAATGGCATCTAATAAGCTTTGGTCTTGATCTCTAACCTCCCCATAGCCTCTGGCTGTGGGGATAGTTGGTTGAGTTACGAAGGTAAAAAAAAAACCAAAAACTGAAAGTTACCAACTCACCCGGCCTCTCGTAAAAAAGGGGAGGCCATATTTTTGTATCCTGCCCACTTCCCTAGTGCTGTGGGTCGCAAAAGGGGCGGAGTTTCCCTGAAAAAAATTGGTGTTTCTGGGTGGATGAGATGCGGATTAGGTCGGATCAGATCAGAGTTGGGTGGATCACGGACGGGTAGTTTTTGTCCCAATTTGGCTTGTGTAAATGTTGGGAGGTGTGTGTGTTTTCTATATATCAGTTCTTAAAGATCTACCCCTCAACACTACATAGAACAGTAAAGCATCCTGAGACCATTCATGTGTGGGGTTGCTTCTCAGCCAAGGAAGTGGGATCACTCACAATTTTGCCTAAGAACACAGCCATAAATAAAGAATGGTACCAAAACATCCTCCAAGAGCAACTTCTCCCAACCATCCAAGAACAGTTTGGTGACTAGCAATGCCTTTTCCAGCATGATGGAGCACCTTGCCATAAGGCAAAGGTGATAACTAAGTGGCTCGGTGAACAAAAAAAAATCTAAATTTTGAGTCCATGGCCAGGAAACTCCCCAGACCTTAATCCCATTGAGAACTTGTGGTCAAACCTCAAGAGGGGGGTGGACAAACAAAAAGTTAAAACCCACAAATTCTGACAAACGCCAAGCATTGATTAGGCGAGAATGGGCGGCCATCAGTCAGTATGTGGCCCAGAAGTTGAGTGACAGCATGCCAGGGCGAATTGCAGAGGTCTTGTAAAAGAAGGGTCAACACTGCAAATATTGACTCTTTGCATAAACTTAATGTAATTGTCAATAAAAGCCTTTGACACTCATGAAATGCTTGTAATGTTACTTCAGTATACCATAGTAACATCTGACACTTATGTAATGTTACTTCAGTATACCATAGTAACATCTGATAAAAAGGTCTAAAAACACTGAAGCAGCAAACTTTGTGCAAACCAAAACTTGTGTCATTCTCAAAACTTTTGGCCATGGCTGTAGGTAACAGTGATATCTGAGGCATGAGGCCTAAAGTGATACCAGTAGTTCTGAGAAAATGGACGCAATGTTCTCACAAATATTGGCTCCACCCACAAAATGGCCGTCTCAACTATCTGTAGGTGATGGGTACACTTTTAAAAAGTTCCGGACCATAACACGTAACTGGTTTATACCAGTTAATGGTTACATTAGGCCTTTGCTGGACTGGAATTGCCTGTTACACAATGTACCAAACATGCTCAGGTCCTGCAACAGTCCAGCTACATATGATGGATAAAGGAGATGTTCAACATTTAGGGCAATGGCAAAAATGTAATGGTCTGTCATCTGCAACCATTACAGGGTCAGCGGCATCGCCTGCCGAGGTCGAGATGATCACATTTTGGACTCCGAGGGGTTAAAACGCCCCTCGTTCCATTTGCCTTTGTATCTGAGCTGCTGTTTACTCCCTTTAGCTCAGCCTCTCCCCTCTGAGTTCGGCTGGATTGGAAGACTGACAAAGCCATCTGCCTCCATGGAAACAGAGAATAATTCTCATTTATTTTTAGGAAAGCATCACAGTGATTCCATTGCATTTGAAGGCATCGCGTAGCAAAGATGCCCTGGAAGGCCCTAGTTACACATGCGTCACGCAATCTAACAGAGGCTGCACTAATGAGCGGCTTAACCATGACAATGCCGGAAGGATGAGACACATTCCACCAGAGGTGCCAAACACATGGCAGAAGTGTGAAAGCGGCATGTACAAAGACGGAAGCAGCCGTCTACGCCTTACATCTGTCCAGTATACCGAACGCAGCGAATACGGAAGCCAAATACAGAAATGGTCACATTAGGCTGCTAAGGCTTACCGATACATGTGGCACCAAATTGTCACACACAATGAAGGGTCATTTCATAACCGGGAAATCTGTGTACCAGTGTTGTGCGGTGAGGTGAGGCAGAGCCTTTCCTGTCATACTTCTGTATACGCCAATGACTATAAAAATATTAAAAGAAAACATTCTAAGGGGTCTATTTACTAAGCAGTGTTAGGAGACAGAGTGAAAAGTGATAAGAAAGTGATAAGGTGCCAGCCAATCAGCTCCCAACTGTCATCTCACAAGCTGTGTTTGAAAAATTACAGTTGGGAGTTGATTTGCTGGCACCTTATCACTTAAGGTGCGTACACACTGGGCAATATTACTGAGCGACTGCACGATTACGACATAGTGCACAAATCATGCACTTTTATGTCAGAAACGACCAGCGCTGTGCACTCCCGCTGGTCGATTCCAACATTGTCCATCGCCTGAACATGCAGCACAATCTGCCGATAACGACAGATTGGCATGTTCAGGAATGATGGACAGTGCCTGCACTGAACGACTGATCGTTCAGTGCAGACACTACAGGGGATCAGGAACTACGGTACGATTACGATGTCGTAATCGTACTTTCTTTCCTGATCGCTTAGTGTGTACGCACCTTTACAGTGAAAAGTGATAAGTGATAAGGTGCCAGCCAATCAGCTCACAACTGTCATTTTTCAAACACAGCTTGTGAGATGACAGTTGGGAGCTGATTGGCTGGCACCTTATCACTTTCTTATCACTTTTCACTCTGTCTCCTAACACTGCTTAGTAAATAGACCCCTAAATATCTTCTTTGTATTATTCTAATAATTTTTATAGCCAGAACTCTGGAGTAAAAAGTATATGGCAGGTGAGGCACTGCCTCCCCTGTCTACCTTTTCCACACTTCCCTTATCAAAACACACCAACTTCCAGCACTATATACTGCTGCATCTTTGTATAATGCTCACATGTACCCTCGGGTTCACATACCTATCTGCAAATCTGGCTCGGATACTAGCCAGTGCCTCCCCAGCCATTTACCTCACCGCACGACAGTGCTGTGTACCCTACATTACTGTGAGATTTGGGGGCTTATTCGATAAAAATAAGAAAAAAAACAAAAACTGCTATTTGCAAAAAAACATGATTAGACTTGTTAAAGTAAGAAAAAAAAAAAAATGAACAACTAGAATCAATGTGCTTAAGCACTTTTTTACATGTAAACTCAATTTTAATAAATCAGTTCCCTGAGGTCTAAAATTGTGCAGTGAGCTATTTAATTGTACAAGAAGCTATGAAGAAGTGGTGTATGGCTGCACTTCTACTGGCGGAAAAGGGGGTGTGGTATAAGAGATAGACAGTAATTAGTTAGACAATGTCTAGATAGACACCAGATGTTAGACAGTCAACAGTTAGACAGGGGAAAAAGTTAGACACAGATAAAAGTCAGACACATTAAAGTTAGACATGTAAAAAGTTCGACAGGGTCAAAAGTTCAAAATGAAAATGGTTGACACAAAAATGGTCGACAATCATTTTTTTTTTTTAAGCCCTAATCTTCACCCTAACCCTCCCCTTGGTGCCTAATCCTAACCCTCCCTCCTGGTGCCTAACCCTAACCGTGGGGGTAAGTGCCTAACCCTCCAGTAAGTGCCTAACCCTATAAAAAAAAAATATGTGTCGACCATTCTTGTGTCAATCTTTTTCATATCGAACTTTTGACACTGACGATCTTTTGTACCTGTCGAACTTTTTACATGTCTAACTTTAGTGTGTCTGACTTTTGTCTGTGTAACTTTTATTCTTGTCTAACATCTGGTGTCTATCTAGACATTGTCTAACTAATTACTGTCTGTCTATGGTCTGGAACCCCGGAAAAAGGCTAAAACCAAATGACAAAACTTATCCTATGACCGTATCCAACTGTTCAAGCTGCACTACCGCCTAAGCAAAGATTTTCAGACCGTGTCCCTCCCCCTAGGCAGAAGCCACAGGCTGCTTTATCCAGAAGGTATACGCAGGGCTCTGCCAGATCTGTAATACAGAACCGGCAAACCAGTTTAGATTGCCACTTTAAATGTCAATGGTGGGTGTTTGAGCGAGAGGACCAATCACGAACATCAATTCTGGAAGAAACCTGAGGAAATTATTGTATTTAGAAATCCCTGGAACTTGAGGAGAGGAGAATGTTTGTATAAAACGTAGCTGCTTCAAACCAGACCTGTTGAAATTGTTCAATGGGAGCATATCAATGCTGTGTAACGCCCGCTGAGTTTGAAAGCACCAACACTCTATTTAGGAGCCCAATAGGGAGGTGCCAAACTGGGGGGACCTTCACCTAACTGCGACATGCTGGGAACCAGGGTCGTCAAGAGACTTTTTTGGTCCCTGGTGTGGCCGAGTCCATTTGGGGGATGTGGCTAGGCTCCATTGTGAATACCAGGGCCCTGAAGCCGTCTTGGCACTTAGAAGGCAAACCTGTATTCTTCTAATTGGATGTCAAAAGGTCCTTTTATTACAGACAAATTGCAGAATAAATGTGCTGTGTTTATGCTGACTCGCAGATATCCTGGGAGTGTAGAATAATTATTAACTCTCTATCTCACTCAAGCACTTGAAAGTGACAGAGATGAAACGGAGCTGCCAACAGCTGTGGCTGGCAGAGGCATGCTGATATCTGTAGTTCCACAACAGCTGGATAGCTACAATGTGTGGAAACCTTGCAATACAGTATGGCAGAACTATTAGCTTGTCCTGAGCCCACAGCACAGATCACCCCTTAAAAAGGACAAAATGGAAATAATTGAGATTTGCAGGCGATGGGCTATGTTAACTAGTGGGGAGATTAAATCACTGCAGAACCCACAGAATTCGATAATGTTAATATTTTTCTAACAAATGACAGTTGGGAGCTTATTGGCTGGAGCACCATTTATCATACACAGTGACATTTATCACTCGTTTTGGTGATAAAACTCGTTAGTAAATGAGGCCCAAAGTGTCGTAATTCTGAACACGTCGTCGCTTATTCAGTGTTAACATGCTGAACGTAGATATTATGAATGTGTCAATGTCGATATAACGACCCGTTTAACCTGTTGTATGTGTATCCCAGGGGTTAAAGTGGGCCAGAACTGGGCAGAACTGCGCTCCGTCAGTTCCATTTGGAGACGGAGCCAGTCAATGCACCCAGGGCCTGATTTATCAATGTGTTTTATCACTCACAGAGAGTGATAAAACTCGTTGCGTACAATGATTATGGTGCTCCAGCCAATCGGCTCCCAACTGTCATCTGTTTGAAAAGTGACAGTTGGAAGGCGATTGGCTGGAGCACCATTTATCATACGCAACAAGTTTTCTCACTCTCTGTGAGTGATAAAACTTGTTGATAAATGAGGCCCAATCTCCGCTCTAAGGGGTATATTCACTAAAGTGAGAGTTTTTAGAAGTGGAGATGCTGCCCATAGCAACCAGATTCTAGCCATTATCTTCTAGAAGGTGCTAGCTAAATGTTAAGTAGAATCTGATTGGTTGCTATGGGCAACATCTCCACTTCTAAAAACTCTCACTGTAGTAAATATACCCCTAAAACAGACTTGCTCCTCTCCTGCCAGCTGTGCCCCCTTTTCACACTGGATTGTAAGCTCTCTAAAGGCGCATAAACACTGGACGATGTGTCCAGTGAGCGGCAGCGGCGGGGGGTGTATAAGTGCATACACACTCGCCGATGCCGGCAACGGCGAACAACGGCGGGGGTGGGAGCGGGGCCATGCTGCATTCGGCAGCATGGCATTCGCTAATGATATCCCCAGATTGAGCTGCATGTTCAGACGGCTGGGGATATCGTTAATGCCCCGCGGGAGCACGCATCGTCCGTCGTTTACTGCATACACACTGAACGATATATAGTTCAACGATATCGCTTATATTGTTCGCAATTATCGTCTAGTGCGTATGCGGCTTAAGTATAACGAGCAGTGTCCGCTCTACCCTCAGCTTTCACACCTGTATTTACTTTGTGAACCTTGTATGTCCCCCTACTTTTGCGTTCCACATTCTGCGCCGCTGCGAAATGCCTTACAGATCAACAAAAACAACAATATTACGAGCGATGAATAAGACATAATTAAAACAAGCTACAATGGGTTTCTTATAAGCATTCCGAGACAAAGAACTACTTGCTAAGTGTTTACATTTATTCTAAGCACCCCCTAAATGTGTGTACACAGTTTAGGCATTAGGTGGGATAAACAAAAACACAATGGGGGGGGGGGACGACGACTTAGGAACCATTTTACTGTCACGAGTGATCTAGGATGCAAATGAGAAACCCGGTTCTAAGAGACAGACCTTGCACTATGCCAAACCATTGCAGGTTGCTATACGGCAAGTCGTAGGCCTCCGGGAACTGAAAGGGTTAAGGTTATAAACGAGGGGGTGGGGAGAGGGGGAGAATCTAATTATTACAATGTGCACAGGAATTTTTCCTGCCGATACCTGGTGTATAAAGGCAGCACTGAAAGGGTTGTTAGGCAACCAGAGTGTTCTGCTGACACGGAGGACTTGTTGGATGATGGGTGACCTGCAAAAAGGAGCTGGATCACTGGCTTGGAACAAATTAAAATAAAATAAAAAAATGTACTAATGAAAACAAAAAGTCTTATCGGCTGCCTACAAATTCTGCACAATTCCTTGTTACGGCTGAATCAGATGGGGACAATTTGTACGTGACTGAGGTTGGAACCAAACGCTAAGTACTAAATGTAACATATATAGTACCGTAGAATGTGAAGTCCCGGTTTATAATGATAATATGAGGGGATGGATGGTCTCCATCCCCAATCCTGGGGGTCTTCGTAAATGCTTTGTATCGTTGCTGTTCCCAGTGGGTGCTGAACCAGAACAATGATTGGGTATAAAGTTGCACTACCCAGTTAGGTTTCTTTTATTCCACCCTTTTCATTTTCTCCCATACAAGAGCCCTATAGTCGATGCGTCCTGCTACATCTTTACCGCCGCAACATTCTGCGAGTCGTGCGCCTTCATGTGTGTCTTGTTCGCTCCAGAGATCAGTAGGATTGCAATACATGCGCACGTTTGTGGCATCGGCGGCAAAGTTGTAGCAGGACACTTCTGTATGTTGGGGTTCTGCAGGTGCCGTTTCCAGGGGACGCTGTACATAAGAACCCTATTATGGTCTTAAGTTCTCCTTTCCTGTTGAGATTATGGTGGGTTTTGAGCATCATAGATGATCCCAAAACTCATTCTTCAGTAGTAGGCAACATAAGGCCCCCAACTGTGGAACTAAAGATCTCAGCACGCCTTGCCACCGTTTTGCTGTTAGATCATAAAACCTGGTTACGGCCTGGCTACTTGCATGTACAAAAGAAAATAATACCAGTAGAATGTAATTAATTCTTCTGGATGGCAGAAAACGGTTACATTGATTAGTGCACATGTAGGAGAACAAGCTGGTACATTAGATGTCTTGATAGTTTACCTGTGAAGAAAACGCAGAGCATCCAAACTAGATTTATCGCCTTTGTGGTTGGGTGGTAAAAGACTTACATAAAGATAAATATATTCTCTCACCAACGCCTCTGCATCAGCTGCAAAACCAGCATTAACACTTTCAGAGAAGCTATTGATTGAGGTCTCTAAGCTGTGCTTACCACACTCCGTCTGAGGAAAACAGAGATTTATATGCACAAGTTTACAAATTATGCTCCCCATTTACTAACAGGCCCCGGAACGGACTTATAATGAGGGTTTCCCTGGCACTGGTAAATTATTCAGTTGCAAATATGACCAATACTCAATACCTATTTTGTAGACCACCTTTTAGGACATTGGGGGAAATGAAATCTCCTCAGACTCGCAAGCATTGGCGAGATTCCGGGGAGTCTGGCTGATGTTTTAAAGTGGCAATCTTTTAAAAAGGCAAAACTAGGTTGGTTTTGACTTTTAAATGATTGCCACGTTAAAACATTAGCCAGACTCGCTGGGATCTCACTGAGGTCTTCAATTTGCACGCTATAACATTTAACTCATTATGTCCACCTTCTGGTGACTTTACCACATATTCTTGTATATGCCACCCTACAACTTCTGCTAACTATTCCTAGGTATATAATATCAACTTCTGCCAAGCATCTTTACTTTACCATCTTCCTGCTAATGCTTTTCAGCTGTTTATTTGTATCATCGAGCAGAGGGGTATCTATCTTCACGGCTCATTATTGGATACAAATACAATGACATCCAGGCTGCAGCTTTAGGCCATAGCCCCCCGGGACAGAATAAATAAAGCCACTCTGCCTGATGCTATAAAGACGTGGCTTAAGCTGGCCACACACATATCGATATTTTACCCGATCTGGCCAATTCCGACACATTGGAACGACAGATCGTGTAAAATATGGCCAAATCCTGGAGTAAATCGTGAGTCCCCACTCACGATCACGAGAGAGAGAACCAACCACTCAGCTCCTAACTGTCACTTTGCAGGCTGTGCGTTTAAATGAGTTTGGAGCTGATTGGTTGGTGCTTTATCTCCGTCCACTTTCTCTCTGCCCAAGGCTTAGTACATAGACCACTATAATATTTTTAGTCCAGTAGAATTTGGAATATTCCTCATTGCATTACTTACTTGCTAAAAGCAAAGGATAGTCTAATGCAGTGAAAGGGACAGGTGGCCCTAGGCTCGCTTGTGGCCCTCAGCTCTTTCCTGCTTTGCAGCTAAATAAAGCTCATAATGGTCATTTAAAATGCCTGCTGGTAATTGGTTACAAATACAGGTTGAGTCTCCCATATCCAAATATTCCGAAATACGGAATAATTTTGGCATGACTGAGATAATGAAATCTTTGATTTTTGATGGTTCAATGTACCCAAACTTTGTCTAAGGCGCAAATTATTACAAATATTGTATAAAATTACCTTCAGGCTGTGTGTATAAAGTGTATATGAAACATAGCTAAATTTCATGTATGTACACAAACTTTGTTTGAGCCACAAAATTATTGAAAATATTGTATACAATGACCTGCAGGCTGTGTGTATAAGGTGTATGTAATATATAAATGCATTCTGTGTGTATAGTGGGGTCCTATTCCCAAGATATGTCATTATGATATGCAAATATTCCAAACTACGGAATATTCCGTTATCCAAGCATTTTGGATATGGGAGACTCAACCAAAAATGTCACTTTCATAAGGCACTTACCACTGAGCTTGAGACGATTGTTCAGCCTTATTATAATATAAGGGGCTGTATAGAGCTTGTTTCAGACCCGTAACGGTAATCTGGAATCGGACCCTTGGCAGGAGGTTCTGGGTAACTGCAAGTACCTGCAAAGACTGATCTAGGATACTAAGCATGTTACAATGGACTGCTTAACCTTCCATAGGAGGTTTTTAATGAAGTAGTCATGAGCAGTCTTCAATCACTGCGTCCAATACACTCCAACTATACTAATATACCGGGAATGGCCTTAGTACCAAATAGATAATCACAATTACCAGATGTCTTCAGTGACATCACGGTCTTCTGTCGCACACATCAGCTGACGCTGTTTGTAATACAGTCCGAGCCTGGTCCTTATAATGTTGGTGAACCAGCTCCATCACCTTGCGCCTCTCCGATGCACAAAGCATCCCAGGAATTTCTCAGGATGGAAAAGTCTAAATATAAAGTACTTCTCCCCACTAAGATTTTGCCCTCTGTGGACCTGCTGTTCCACTACACCTTGGACGTGTCATGTGTTTGCTTGATAAGGGAGGAGTTGTGCGATAGTGTCTTCGGGCTGCATTTGTGATGCATACCAGACAGTGACTGCCAGCTATTCCCCTATATATCAGACCACACAATATCATCAAACACAATGGGCGCTCCCCAGAGCCTCAATGTTCCACCCAGCGAGCTACAAAGATCTAAAAAAAAAAAAGTTATTACAAGTCTAAAAGTTCTATTTGACAGTTGTCACTGATGCCGATATAACAGATTAGAAAGCAAACAGAAGTAGGGAAAACATGAAAGAAAAGAAGTTATATACTATGTATAGGTCCACTCTCATATAAACTCTTTTTATCCGCTTTACTCCCACAGTCGCCAAAAATAGGCAGCATTATAATCTACACCACCCCAAAACACATACACAACAGGCACCGCCATTCAGGGGGCTGACCTGCACATTGTATAGATAACCATCTCTCACCCTCACTTGTACAAGACTTCTGTTTGATAACAGCTCCCATGGCAACCGGAGTCAGTATCAGTATATACCCTATTAGATATTTATCACCCAATTTACCCAACACCCATCCCTAGCTTGAAGGAGATGTAGGGCACAAGCGGTGAAGAGACATGTTGCCGATGTATATGCACGCAAAAAGGCATATCGACGCTAACATACCCCTACATTGCACACCTAACCGCCATTCATATAGATTCTATGGTGTACTTGTCAGTTGGCAAAAAGCCTAGCTTCACACCATTTGGTAAAGCCATCTTGAGATGGCGTTAACTCTACATTGACCACAGCTGGCAATGGGGACCAGCGAAGCCTCTCCGGTTCAATGACAACGCGTATGCGTAGACATTTGCCACACCAGCGTATTTCGCAATAACCATTCAACGGCAGCATTAGAGTACCCAAGAGGAAGACACTATCGAGGACACCAAAGGAGGGTAAGTATTGATGAATACCAGTGGTATCCACACTTGTAACAATGAAAGATATAGCCGTTCAACACAAAGGGAAAAATAAAAAAGGATACCACCGACTGTGGCAATTAGTTATAGACACCACAATCATCCTCCTTGGAGCCCTGATCAAGCTGAAGCTCCCAAATCTTTTTACTTCTCTTCCAGCAAGACAGACCAAGCCCAATGTCAAAATGACAGTCTGCGGAGTCCTTAATACACATCTATTAGTGCTTTCCACTGATCCTTGACCAGCCCAAACCACCTAGACCTTATCGTCCAAGAAGAAGCTTCCGGTTGGCGGAGCAATGTCACCTTTTACTGTTGATCCTGTTCCCACAGTGGTGAAATACAGTTGGTGCTCAATAACTATGGCTGGTTCTTCATGATAAGAAGAAGGGCTGATCCACCCACGTTCTAAGGGGGTCACATAGGCTACAAACGCACTACACTCATGGTACACCATCAGAATCACTAGACACAGGCAAAAATAACAATGAACAGAAAACGACTTTGGGAAGAAGGACTTCCAGTGATTACAGAGTTCCAAAAGCAGCCTCCAGGCCACCACTGTTGTAAATTAGATTTAACGTGATAATCCACTACTAAGGAAAATATATATATATTTTTTTTTAATTAATATTTTCAGCAATGACCCAAGTAATTTATGTTGTAAGTAAACGGCCCAGAAGGAGTAATTGCATAATGTTCGACGCAAGAGGCGTAGGGAGCGAGATTAGCATAACAGTGCGCCCAATGATGTCTGGTTTGGGTAACAGAACAAGAGATGTACAGAGTTCAGTAAGAATGGAGTCATGTGTCGAGATAAGCTTACAGAAGGAGCGATAGCGATGCGGAGAGGGAGAGATAGGAACCAGGAAAGTTACTGAGATGAAGAACCAGAGAAGACAGCGATTAAAAGTGTGAAGCAGAGATAGCGCAAGTTAAGACAAGTATTACAAGACTGTGATTACCTGGTAGTTACAGATGAGCACAAGTTTTGTGTTGGGATTGGAAGGTGGAGGGGATAGCTGACATGAATAAGGAATTAGTACATGGGAAAATCATTGCACACAGGAGCTACACAGTGAAAGAGTGAGACTAGCGGGGAAACAGTCTCCAACGGGAGTGAGTGTAAGCTTTGCAGACAAGTGCACTTGTGGGTGCACCCGCTAAGCCTGATTATGGGCGGATAACGAAAGACGTGATTTGCACTAAAGGCTGACTGTGGACAATCTGTTTAAGAATGCCATTACATGATTACAAGAGATTTTATATATTCAGGAGCTATAAACAAATCTTATATAAAAGTTACCCAAACAAAGATGATAGCGCCCAATCTATTATATCAGTGTTACCGGTGCATTATATGATCTGCTGCTGTTTCCCACTGTAGGGTGGTTTAACCTGTGGGTAGAGACTGAGCAGCAATCTGAGCGATTGACCGAAGGGTATTGCCAGCAGCGAGTTATACAGAACACACTACCTCTAGGCACCAAAGCAAACAGGAGGTTACATGTAATCATAAGAAAAAATAAACTGCAGGTGATTTTAAGCCAAAGACCAGCAATAAACCATCACTGTCGTGTTTAGAGTTCACGCAGAGGCTATGTGAGACTTGAACCTCGCTCCGAAATTGCGGCTGCCTCATCCGGCTCGCGACGTGCATTGAGGCGAGAACGTGTGTTTGGGTGGGAGGCCTTAATGAGGTGTTAAGAGATCTATTTATGCATTGGGGGCACAGTGTGTTCATGAAACAGTTTTGGCAAGCTGAATCCCGGGCAATGTATAAATATTTAAAATCACTTCCTCAATGTATTTCTAAAGTAATTTAAGTCATCAGTAGCAAAACAGGTGGCACTGCAAACAAAATATGCCAGAGAAATGATCACAGAAAGTTTGCCTGACATAACCTGTGTCCCAAAAAGAACCACATTCAAACACCTGCCAGGAACAGATGAATTTAGCCTCTCTCTGCGTTGGTGCCTAAAGGTAACTTCTGGCAGCCATTTTCTGCCTGATCAGACTCGAGGTACGTAAAATATGTGAGCAGAGGGAGGAGAGAGCCACCAGCTGACACTGCTTTCATATTGTGTACAAACATTAGCCTGCTAGGCCCTAATGTCTCTGCTGCTCAATGATCCTGCACAATATCTTCACGGTCTTCTGCCAGCTTGCTGCCCGCCCCTAATCTTATGCTCTTGTCCCAAATCCATCCTTCACTCTTGCCAGCTCCGAGGAAAACAGGGGGTAATATTTAGTGCAGGGTTTTTAGAAGTGGAGATGTTGCCCATAGCAACCAATCAGATTCTACTTATCATTTATCTAGCACCTTCTAGAAGATAATAAGCTAGAATCTGGTTGCTATGAGCAACAACTCCACTTCTAAATACCGGCACTTTAGTAAATATACCCCAAGGATCATCTTTAAAATGTATCATAGCTGCAGTCTGATTGGCGGATACGGGAACCCTTCAATTTGTGGAATCCCGCAGGAGAGTAGAGTGTGGACATAAATAAGCAGCGGTTCAGGAACATTCACAATGGTCAAGTCTCCTATACTGGCCGGAGAGACTGTCCTGCTGCTACACATCTACAGATGCACCTGGAATGCTCTGCAAATCAGCCCTCATAAAGGCTTATGTCCCGATAGGGACTTGCACCAGTCTACGTCCCTGCAAGCCCTGTCATAAATGTGACTTTTAAAGACAAGTTAACATGGTACAAATCCCCCATACCCGAGTGCTCCCAATAAACCAACATACTGGTCACCTGATCTTCACCAACTAGCGAATCAGGAAAAGGGGGAGTTCAGAAACCGGTGACGCAGATTTACAGGGTAAGATGTAGCAAGCCTTAGCGAAGGCTAAAGTGGAGAAGTTGTCCAGAGCAACCAATTAGCTTCTGCCATTTATCCAGCAGACTCATACTTGCCGACTCTCCCAGAAACTGGGTAGCGCTCTCGGGATTCCCGGAAAAGTGGGCAAATCAGCTCAATTGCGTCATTGTGGCCCCGCCCCCTGCTTCACAATGCCGGTAATCTCAGCACTGTGTAGACTGGGCGGGGCCACGATGACACGATCCCGCCCCCCCCCCCCCCCCCCGCTCACCCCCCAAATGTGCCTGGGTTCCCGAACTGAAGGCAGATGGGGACTTCTATCACCTATCAGCTTCATATTCTCAACCAGCAGCAATCAGATCAACGCAAATTTAAATCAACTTCCTGAGAACAGAGGAGCCCTGATGCAGCTCTCCGTCACCACAGACCAATGTATAGGTTACACAAAGAGTCCTGGACGCCCAACTGGAGATTTTTATTTTTTAAAAAGTCTGATAGGGAGATTGATCAAGCCTTGGAGTGAGATAAAGCTGATCGGTTGCCAAGAGCAACCAATCAGCTTCCAAAGGTGCCTGCACACTAGACGATTCGCCCCATGAGCGATAGTCTACTCTGTCCCCGGCAGGGGTGTGCTCAATGTCGTTAACGACATTGAGCACATACACACTGAATGATATCATGAACGATATCATTCAGTGCCGGGCACCCTCCCTCATCCCCGAACATGCAACAACATGACAATATCGTCAGGTTGGCCTGTTCAGACGATGAACGACAATGACCAACGACCTGTGAGAGCACGCATCATTGAACCTCAACACTGTCACTGCAGAACCATGCAGTGCTACAATCGACATTAGGCCCAAATTACTAGGACCACCAGACGATTTATGCAAAATACCTGCAGATAATGCTGTCGTAGGATGTGGGATTCTGTATATATGAAGTGCATCACCCATGAAATAATGGGTAAACGACGCGATCTGGAGGGACTTTTAGCGCTGCGAGCATTAGCATAACGGCTGCATGGTGAATTGTTCGAGGGCAGCAGCTGTTAAAGTGTACACAGAACGGACCTGCAGCCTGCGATCGTAAACAGCTACTGGATGCTCGAGCGGAACGGAGAGTGAGCAGACTTGTTCAGTAACACAGACGGGCAATAGTCCATCAAATTACAGATAATATGAACCAAGAACCAATTCAGACGGCCTCTTAACAGTACGCCGCACATAACAGTGGGTGGGATGTACTAAGCAAGGCATTATCGCTGGATGTACCTAGAAATGTGAATAAAATCACAAAGGACAGCTCTCCCGATAAGAGATGCCCTTTGCGATGCCCTCGGACAGAGAGAATCCTGGGTTTAACACCTAGAAGTCCCTCCAGCGTCCTTCTGCGCATGTGCAGAAGGAGGGATCCGATTGAATTCCTCTTAGGGGAGGCATCCCGAAATTAAGCCCATAGGCTTCTATTGGGTAACGCCACTTGAAGATGACGATACCTACCTGGACGGGTGCTTAGTACATTTGACTGCATTTTCGGGGGTATTACAGCATTTTTCACTTTAGTACATCCCGCCCATTGTATGGACTACAGAAGCATGTCCTGCCTTTACTCCATTGCTATCTGGTGCAACCAGGGTGAAGAACCTGCAGTTTGCGCAGGAACACAGGAATCGGACCATAAATGATTGGAAATGTGTCATGTGGTCTGACGAATCATGTTTTCAATGACACAACGCAGATGGTAGGGTGAGGATATGGAGACAACAGCAGGAAAGCATGGACCCTTCTTGCGTCGTCATGACTATTCAGGCTGGTATCGGCAAAAATGTGGTGATGCAGTTTATCACATTTGGCCTAATATTCCCCACAAAACATACAGAGACAGTTAGTAGAATCCATACTTAGAAGAAATTCAAGCCGTATTAAGGGTAAAAGGTGGCCCAACAAAAAGTTCTAACCCGGTGGTCATAATAATTTGGCCAATTAGAGTATACAGAATTTAAATACCATGGGGCCGAGTTGCCCGTTTGTGGTCCCAGCATCCGTGTTTTCACACTGTGCCAAAACGAAGTACATGTAAGTACGGGCGACGCAGAGTCGTGCGGATTTTGGTGGCATCTACACTTACGACCGAAGAAGCATAACTGGGCTGCAATGGGGCATTCTCACATAGGGAACGTTCAGTGACGGCATGTTGATGGAAGTGCAGGCTGGTTTGGACATAAGCATGAGTGTGGTATGAATGGTCAGCAGTGACCATGTTGACATTCATGATGTCTATGCGGATGATATGTCAACATGATGAACAGTCGACAAATCTTCCCTGGTGGTCTAGTGGCGTTTTCCTCGACCCCTGGCGGCAACTCTAGCGTCTTCTTCTGGGTCCCGTGTGTAGCATTTCCAGCGCAGGCATCTGTGGATCGGCATTCCAGTAAGTACTATTCCCCTATCTATTACCCTAAGCCCTACCCCACCCCCTAGTGCAACATTTTCCAACCACTGCGCCATGGCACACCAGTGTACCGCGAGCGGTTGTCAAGTGTGCCGCGATGTCAGCAAAGTCAGAGTTGACTTTACTTGTACTGCTGGCCCAGCCAGTATTGGACTCTTCTGGGAGGCTCAGGCATGCCCCGGCCAGGACCTATGGAGACGCGGACGCATGACCTAGGTCACGTATGCCGTGTTGCACGCCCACCTGCACACTGCTCCCAGCTCTGCACTGTGTGCTCAGTCACTGAGGTCTATCCCCATCTAAGGCTTAGTAAATAAAGTGAACGGAGATAAAGTACCGCCCAATCAGCTCCTAACTGCCAAATCACAGACGGTGTTTGAAAAATGATAGTTAGGAGCTGGTTGGTTGGTACCTTATCTCCATCGACTTTATCGCCATCCAAGGCTTAGTACATAGACCCCTTAATTTTAAACAGGGTTATAAGCAGCAGTAAAAGAAGTTCTTGCGTAAATAAAATGTGATTTATCACTGTACAAAACCACCCGTGAAAAATCACCCTTGGCGGTATATTTACTAAAGTGCGGGTTTTTAGAAGTGGAGGTGATGCGTCTAGTAACCAATCAGATTGTACTTAACATTTATCTATAGGTTACAGATTGCAAAATTTGCCAGTAGCTCACAACCTTGCCGCCTCCACTGCAAACATCCCAAACTGTCCCGATATTAGTTGTACAGTCCCGATATTAGTTGTACAGTCCCAATTTGAGGGTTATGTCCTGCTGTCGGTACATTAATCCTTATTTGCGAGAAGTCAGGACGTTTTTCCTTGTTTATTCTAGTAAGCAGGTACCGCGCACAGCAGAGGCAGCTTCCTGCAGTGGCACGGCACTTCAAATGGTCTTTGGCCCTGATTCAGAGGCGCTCGCTATTTGCGAGCGCTCGCTCTGAATCAGGGCGGGCCGGGGTTTTTTTTCACCGGCCTACAGGCCGCTCGCTAAGCTGTGGGTGACCACCCACAGCTTTAGCGAGCAGCCTGGCGATGGTCGCTATTATCGCGACCATCGGGCTTGCGACGAGACCCTTGTGGTAGGGTCTCATCCACCACAAGCCCCAGTGAACTTCCTGCTCTAATAGAGCAGGAAGTTCACTGCTGACATCACTGGTGATGTCAGTAGGGCCGCCCACAAACGGCAGGTGTTTCTTCAGGAACGCCTCAGTTTGTCCAGCCACCCCCCCTGCACGCCTACAAAATGGGGCGAGCTGTCAATCACAATCGACAGCCGCCCCGTCTTGTAGTGAGTCCCGCAGTGATTGAAAATTCACTCGCTACGGGGCTCTCGTGCGCGCATTGCCCGGCCATCGACCCGCTTGCGAGCTCTATGCGCTCGCAAGCGGGTCTGAATCAAGCCCTTTGTACGAGGGTTTGAGAAAGAACTAGCTCTTCCAAAGTGCTACACAAGCACACGGGGGGGGGCAAGTCAATGCCCATAATGATGCAAACCCTTTCACAGCATGCTGAGACAACACCATGTCCCAATTTGGACCAAAAAAGCTTTTGAGAGATAATATACTGTATGTAGGTGATAAGCACTCTTTAAAAAGAGTTGTCCATCCTTAATAGAGGGCCTGATTCAGCATGGATGGCTATTGCGATCGCCGCTGCGATGACGCACGCAGGTCTGCTGCAAAAACATGCTAATGATTGCAATCGTAAGGCCGTCGCCCAGCCATCATAGAGATGCCCACTACCACTATCTCACATCCGTAATACCGTGCAATCCTGCGTACACAATTACAGCAGCCCTAACCTTGTTACACGCAGTAAGTACACAAGCTGCGTATGCCGTCGCAGTGGCTAATTTATGCACGCCCATGCAACGACGTTCAAAGGCACTGGCACGCCTGCGTTTCTCCGACCACTCCACCATCATCACCCCATAACTCTGACAGACTATCACTCACTCTGCGATGGCTTTCTTTCTGCGTGCGTGATCACAGGGCCTGATTCAGAGCCGCTCGTAAGCGGCCGCTCGTTCGCTCCGAGCAATGTTTGCACAACTGCGCATGCGTATGGGTTGTAATACGCATGCGCGAACCAGTCATTGCAGTCGGAAATTGTGTGCTCGCAAAATAGCGAATGCCTGCTAATTTGAGTGACAGAATGAGGCGTTTGTGGGTGGTAACAGGGGAAGGTGCTTGAAAACGGGGAGTGGTGATCCGAACGCAGACGTGCCAAACGGTCAAAACGGGCGTTTTAAGGGTGTGCATAATTAACAAAGCAGCGTCATCGGCCACGTCACTTGGTTCTCTTTTAGCCTGAACTGCTCGCATGATTGCGGTAGGAAAATCCTACCACAAGCACTGCGAGCAGTTCATACGCCTTTCAATGTACTCGATTAATCAAATAAATAGCGGAGATGACGTAGGATGCGAGCGGCCAGGGGGCGTTTTTTACAAAATAGCGAGCGCATGTTTCGTTCGCTCGTTCAGACATAGGGGAGTCAAAAGACCGCAAAGAGCGAGCGCTCTATTTAAATTTCCGGCCCCTTTTTCTGAACGAGCGTGCGCAAATAGCGCCCGGCTCTGAATCAGGCCCACAGTGCGATCGCAATGCTATCTCACGTACAGCGGTGCATACGCATGCACAGTAGCAGCATCGACCAATCTCCGTACGCTGTTACGATCCGTAGGATTATATTGATTAAACGTGTTCAGGAGACTCCCAAACTGCACATTCATCTCTCCCGCCAAAAATTTTCTGCCCAGACAACGTAATGTCTCTGTGGTTGTTATTATACTTTGTTTATATAGGTCTAACATATTATGTGGCGTTGCGTTATAAAAAGGTGGCTTATTCGCTTACATTAGTCAGTTTCCTCAGTGTGATTACTTATCTCATTTCCCTGCCACACACAAAGACTGGGGCCTAGTCATCCTGTCATGTTATTGGACTGAGAGGGGAAAGCGGAGCACCCAGGGGAAGCCCAGGCGAGTACACGTACAAATCATTACAGATGATCAGAAACGGGGATTGTCAGGTGAAAAGTGAGACACATTGGATCTCGTACAGAGGGACAGACACAATTGGTTAGAACTTTTCCAGAAACGTTCCTGAGAGGAAAGTGACATTGCAGAATGCAGTTAGATGTAATATCACCCCCAACCAACCCCACCCCCCAAAACCCAGACTTCCTCTGCAAGTTATCAAAAGCAGAAGTAGCACCAACCCTGCTGATTTCAGATATTGCAGATCTGCCTTAATAACAGAATTTAGCATCCAGCAGATTAACTCTTCCCACCCCTATACGCCATGCATAAGACTGAAGTTCCCCATTTTATAAACTTTCACAACACTTTTCCAGTTAAATACTGTACTAGAGAAAAATAAAACAGAGTACCTAATTCAGAGGCGCTCGCTATTTGCGAGCGCATGCTCTGAATCAGGGCGGGAAGGAATTTTTTTTTTTTTCCCTGTCCGCTCGCAAAGCTGTGGGTGCCCACCCACCGCTAGTGCAAGCGGGCAGGAGATGGTCGCGATTATCGCGACCATCGGGCTTGCAAGGAGACTCTGTGGTAGGCTCTCACGTCTCACAAGCCCGAGTGGACTTCCTGCTCTAATAGAGCAGGAAGTCCACTACTGACATCACGAGTGGGTCTGAATCAGGCCCACAGTCCCCAATTTGAGGGCCCATGCTCATCAGATATGCAAAACATCCTGTTGATAGCAGCCTCTTTTGGTGTCCTGAAACAAGGGGACACTGACAACAGCTGAAAAAGTGTTGAAGACTATTGCATTAAATCAATAAATTTGTAAAGAGAAAAATATATATTTATACATGTTTTGAACTATAAGTCACCATCCTAAAATCAATGTTCCAGAAATAAAATATAAAAGGTTACCGTGCATGAAGGCCCACGTTGTGCCAACAAGAACCCTGTACAGCAGTTGGTGAGAATTTGTCTATAATGACTGAGTTATCTAACAGTACCATCAGATATATATCAGCGTCAGCGCAATAAGTAACCTAGCAGTTGATTGTTTCCTTTGGCAATAACAACTTCATCATTGGGCCATCTCTATATTAAAATAAAGGGTGGTCCAGAAAGCATACACTCCTCAGTCACTGCTGGCTCAGGCTCTGCCCCCTGCTCCTGAAGCTTGCCAACAGACAGTAATTAGGCAGGTAGCCCCAACCTCTCCTGCATGCAAATCACCGCTCACGATCCAGCTTCCTCCATTGGTGCAAAAAAAGGTTCAGCATCTCTAATGTTGGGGCCAGTATTCCAGATCAGCACCACCCCTCACCAGGCACAATCTGAACCCCTTACGCCACGATGTGCTCATGGCTTGTGACGAAACTGGTACCCAGGCTTATGACAGTGTTCTACAACTAGCACTTGCTCCATGCCAGATTAAACAAACCAACTGAGACAATTCAAGAATCATCACCATAAACATAGGTATGGGAGGGACAAAGCTTAAAGTGGGAGGCTTCATCTCTACATAACCTCCCCAAATCCCACCCACAACCTTCCCATTGGATGCCAACAGACTGTGTAATGGTTAGCATTACTGCCTCACAGCACTGAGGTCATGGGTTTGATTCCCACCACGGCCCTACCTGTGCGGAGTTTGTATATTCTCCCTGTGCTTGCGTGGGTTTCCTCCGGGTACTCTGGTTTCCTCCCACACTCCCAAAATATACTGGTAGGTTAATTGGCTCTCAACACAAAGTAACCCTAGTGTGTATGTGTGTGCGCATGTGATAGGGAATATAGAGTGTAAGCTCCACTGGGCCAGGGACTAATGTGAACGCCCAAATGTTCTATGTAAAGCGCTGCGGAAAATGTGTGCGCCATATAAATAACAGGCAATAAATAAATAAATACAAACACATTACATCACTGTGGCCGGAAACCTGGCCCATATGGTGAAGATGGCGGACACGGCACTGAGGCGGTGGGGGTTAATCCCTTGTGCTACATCGCCATTTTCATATGATCTATCGGGGCTAGGCTCCATGTACTACAAATGTATATTTTCATAATGTGTTTTTTAATGCAGTGTGTGTAGTTGTGGAATAGTAGAAAGTAAATGCATGTTTAAATGTATGGAGTATGCACTTATAGGAATGTTATTTCAAAAAGGTATTTTGTTTTATAATGTCACCGTTGGAAACAGCTTGTTCTTGGTACATTCTGACATAGGAGGTGTTAATGACTATACTGAGATCAGCAAAGGTCGCATTTTCATTTAAAGAACTTTCTTTGAAATGTGCAGCAGGTTTGGAGCAAAGCAGTTTGCCCTTTTTAAGAATTTCCTGTACATTTGTGGAAGTCATATGCTAATTTTATTACTTTATAAACCACATAGATACTTTGATTCTGTGTGGTAGATGTATCAAAGGAGGAATGCAATTTACCAGTTCCTGTGAAATCTGAGTTGTATATATATTTTTTGAGAGACAGTTTTCTGATTTGTGTAATAGACTTAGAGGTTAGGGCAGGCTTACCCCCCTGTGGTATTGTGTGTTAGAACCAGATATAAAAGTGCTGATGGAGCTCTGAAAGTGTGTATCCCCTTGACTATCAGACAGGATTGTACTTCTGAAGACTATCTGTATGCTGTGATTGTATCATGCACCTGCAGCAAGGGACCTGTCTTTTTAAAGACATATGAGCAATAAACATCTTTGCCTTAAGACGCCTGTATCTGCTTGTATCCTGTGACCACCAGAATAGCGCAAAACATTATTCTGTTCTGGATTGAGCCTGCAGAGTCTCCTAGCCGAATCCCTTTGCCAGCTACTCAGTGCAGACTTGTACATAGCGAGGGGCCAGTGGGAATTAGCAGACATCAGACCAGGAGGTGTAGTAGCAGCGTGGTCACACACTTATCCTGAAGTAGGTGGTTACAGATGCCGGTGGTAGGAGCCTGTGTGGAACGAGCGAGTCCAGGTGCCGATGTGGGAGCCTGGTGGTGGCAGCGAGTAACCCGCCCACTACGCAGTGGTAGGAGTCAGTAACAGGCGGTTACCGACGGTGAGAGGGAACTCCTACGAGCAGCAAAGTAAGCCCACTCGGGTCAATTATGGACAAATAACCACCCTCTATCTATAAGTCTAAAAAATCTGATCGCCTGGCGTAGTGAGGTAAATCCGGTCACAAATCACTAAACCTGGGGTCTTATCTGTCCCAGGCTAAATCAAGCCTTACGTTCTCCATAGCTAAACGCAGAAAAAGGAACAAACCACTGAGATTCAGGAGAGATTTATCAATCCTTCCAAAGAGGACAAGTGGTGGTGTTGCCAATATCCTTCAATCTAGCTTTCACTTTATAGAATATACTGGATAGATGATATACTGGATAGATTAAGCTGATTGGTTGCTATGGGTAACACCCCCACCTGTCCTCTTTAAAAGGCACAACTTGGAGATAAGTCTATAGGGACATTTATTTCATACAAAAACTGAAAAAAAAAAAAAAAAAAAACCCTGCTAAATTTATGGTTAAATATACATTATACAAAGTTCTGCTGATAGTGTTTTATTTTTCCCAAGTGTGATATAAATTCAATGAATCACCCAACTTATTAACCCTTCCTATAAATGACGTTTGCAAGTAAACACATTAGTGTGAGAGCTGGCCCACCATCATGGTGATGAGGTAGTCTGGGAATGCTGCTTCCACATATTAAGCTGACCAATTTACACCAAAGCCTACGGCCCTACACTATGTAATGCACGTTAAGATGACCAACTCACACCAAAGCCTACGGCCCTACACTATGTAATGCACGGTAACCTGACCAACTCACACCAAAGCCTACGGCCCTACACTATGTAATGCACGGTAACCTGACCAACTCACACCAAAGCCTACGGCCCTACACTATAAACATTAACTCAGATTTTTTTCTACAAGACCATTATTTATTTACATGGGTTGAGAGCTTACCTGCACACAGCTTTTTAAAGGTATCCTCTCCTCTAAGTAATAGGAACCATTATTCACCTAGGGAGACCGCACACACACACTTCTCCTGCATCCCATTTATTACCTTTTTACATTCATTAAATCCAATTTGTTTCAAGTCATGCAAACCAAATGGTTTCTTAACGGACTCTATGGGGTCAGTCCAATTAGCCGCGAGGAGTGCAAGTCAGCCCGCTCAGAGCCTGAATTCGCACAATTTTGCTCTAAGCCCTATTGGGCTGTGAGCACTTTTGTGCGAGTTTGGGTTGCCGTCAAGTTCACCCGCAAGATCATCGCATACAATTGGATTCAACACTTTATGGGACATGATATTCCGGAATACCCATGAAAATGACTAAATATGCATCAACCAAACAGTAAATGGTTATTCTACTTTAAATCTGAGAGAATACGCCATCCTGTATCTTTACTAAATACATTGCTTCACCATTCTGCACCTTTCAGCCAAGTTTTTATATCGTGGCACAGAGCTGTTTATTGGTCTATGAAACTACATAGCTGTCCTCTGTGCCTTTATCAGATTTGAATCCACATTGCCCCTTTGTGTTGTATTCCTTGGGCAACCAAAATAACACTACCTGATGAAATAAAGACATGGCTGAAAAGCACAGAAATATAAAGCAATGCATTCACTTTTAATGGGGAAAGGCGCTACATAAATAAAAAAACATTCTTAAAATTGTAGGAGGGGACAAAGCGAGCCAACATAAATGTAGGTAAGAAAAAAAAAAAATATTATTAAATCGATCCATAGAGGGCCTAAATTAGCAAATAATGACATTAGCATTTAACATCGCTTAAAAATCTTATTTCATGTTCACAATTGCAAATCAAAATTTGATATATATTACAGTCCCCTGGGACCTAATAGGTTAACGAGGGCTCCAAGTTGGGCTATAATTATATTTGCTTACGTTATTTGCATTGCATTCATGTAAAAAAAAAAATCTACCAGAAATAGCACGAATGTCAGACTTCAGGATAATGACTGTTCCATGCACACAGATTCAATGAAAACAAAAGGTTTCCTCAGAACGTGACCTCACACAGTAATGACAGGGTGTCTATGGGAGGCCTCTGGCATTTAATGCACACTGTAAATAGGAGGGGTCCAGCCATTACCAAGTTTCTGCAGAATAAATGACAATGACACCTATTTCTGGATTGCATTGCGGTTTTATGCAAGAACAAACAAACCTTCTAGTGCTTACAAAATGGAAAGGCTCAAAATATCTTCCAGTGGACCTTTCACTTACATAGTAGTGTATTCAAGAAAGTGCCTTATGCCTCATTAAGGATACTCGCTCCTAGTGGATAGGTAGACTGAATATTGGTTCAGCCCACAAAATGGCTGCCTTTACTTTAAAAGAAAAGAAAATAATGAAAAAACAAAAAAAAATCACCTCTTCTGAGCAAATCTAATAAAAAAAAAAAAAAAAAGTTAAAAAAGTTTCAATGTGGGCAAATTTATCTTTACGATAGTGCATCACTGTTTCAATAAGCATTCTAGCAAGAGCAGGGGCTAAATTTACTAAGCAGAAGGTTTTCAAAGGCTCCAATTGTCGGCGGGTATTTCGGGTGGGATTTAAAAACAGCAATACTATTAAATACAAAAAGCGCAGACAAATCAGCGGCATTGGAAATCGCCACTCAGTCAATTTAACCCCAGATACATAAAGTAATGCACCTACCAAACTAAAATTAATAAAACTGCTGTTAATTTATTCGAGTTGGGGTTATTATAAGGTAGTTAACCGTGAAGACCTTGTCATACAAAGTATACAAAGAGGAAGTGTAGAATACTAACACAGATGTAAGTGCATACCACACAGAAGCAGAGTACACACTACACCATATGACACATAATTAAAGGATTCTGGTTTTGTAAACAGGAGGCCTGGAGAGCAGCACAAGTTCATTAGGGCTGACATGTTATTAATGTCTGTGGCTAATCATATATTCTGGACATAAACAACTTCTATAGATCACGCAAACCAGGAAATATGTTACCAAGATCTCTGCTCAACTTCTATTTCATTCTTCAGTGGAAAACAAAAAAAAAACAAAAAACAGAAAAATGGGCATTTATAGTAAATATGGCACAATGCAGTGCATTCAAATGTACATATCCAGTTTTATCCGGTCATATATCCTGTTCTGTTCACTATACGAGTTTCTCTCAGATTTGCGGTGTCGACAAATGGTATAAGTAGAACTACTGTAATACTAAATATTGGCCTGATGCTGGAGGCGGTCAGCCCTAAGAATCACCTGTATGCTAACTGTATTACACTATGGCCCTCATTCAGAGCCGTACGCTCTGAGCAGAGCGCACGCTCTGAATGAGGGCCGTCCTCCATAACTATGGAGCGTCCTCCTGGATGCTCGTATAGCTGTGGGTCACCACCCACAGCCTATACGAGCGTGCAGTTTGATGGCCGCGATGGTCGTGACCATCGCGACCATCGAAACTGCGAGCCGGAGCCTGCGGTTGAGGTTTTCAACCGCAAGGCCCGGAGTGATTTTGGCTCTATCAGAGCCAAAATCACTCCCACTGACATCACTAGTGATGTCAGTGGGCCGGCTTCTGACGGTAGGCGTTCCCTTAGGAACGCCCCCGTCAGGGAGGCACGCCCCCGGCACACCCACCAAAGGGGGCGTGCTGTCAATCAACATCGACAGCACGCCCCCTTTGATCAGACACAACGAGCGAAGGAAAGTCCTTCGCTCGTCGCATGCTCCCTCCGTCGTGCGCATGCTCAGTGCAGAACATCGACCCACTTGCGAGCGGACAGCCGCTCGCGAGTGGGTCTGAATCAGGCCCTATATCTGCCCTCTTTTGCAGGGATATATGGTAAATACCTACAGAGAGCAGATGTACCCGACAGCTTTGGGGAGCGAGGCCGGGCTCTGCACGCCATAGGCCCACCCCCGTTGAGTCAAAATGCCGCAATTTGCTGGTCCGTTAGGAGGGGCGGAACTAAGGGTCACATGTTGTGTCATTTTATGCCCACCCCCCCCCCACATGGACCCACAAATTCCCTGTATTTACGGGTCCTACTAGGAAGTAGGCGGATACGGGAGATCAGCCTTCTCTTCCAAAGGTGTGGGGGGCTATCCAAAAAATCGTGAGCCACCCGCAACTTCAGGGAGAGTAGGAAAGTATGATAGGGCACCTTTAAAAATAATTTGTGTGTGTATTTGAAGCCGGTTTGAAACTAAGCAGGTTGTAGTGTCAAAAGCTCCTCTATATGAGGAAGGCTTTTTCATATAGTGTTTGACATCAATACCTACTTGAATCAGTGTGACAGGAGCCTCACATCATTACTCTGTGATGCTGGGGGACCTGCTCCTTTCACTTTATAACTCTCAGTATGTGGCTTTCTGCTGCCTCCATCCCCCTCCTCACATCATGTCACTGCCCCTGTCACATGTAACCCTGTCCTCACTAACACATCATTCATCTCCTGATATACTCTGTGCTACTGGGGGACCCTGCTCCTTCCACTATATAACTCTCAGTATGTGGCTTCCAGCTGCCTCCATTCCCCTCCTCACTTCATGTCACTCTCCCTGTCACATGTAACCCTGTCCTCACTAACATATCACTCATCTCCTGATATACTCTGTGCTGCTGGGGGACCCTGCACCTTCCACTATATAACTCTCAGTATGTGGCTTCCAGCTGCCTCCATTCCCCTCCTCACATCATGTCACTGCCCTGTCACATGTAACCCTGTCCTCACTAACACATCATTCATCTCCTGATATACTCTGTGCTGCTGGGGGACCCTGCTCCTTCCACTATATAACTCTCAGTATGTGGCTTCCAGCTGCCTCCATTCCCCTCCTCACATCAAGAAAACTGCCCCCATGTCGAATGAAGCCCTGTCCTCACTAACAGATACACACAAGTGGACACGTCATTGCCCACCATAAAATTAGGATCAGGGATGGCCATCAACGTTTAGAAAACACTAATGGTCATCAATCGATGTTTTACCATAGATACTGGAGAATTAAATGGTTTCCCAAATATATCAACCATGGGCCCGCCAGCCGATGTCTATAATTTTATACTGTCACTGCAATGCAGAGCTACTAGGCTATCAACCAGTAGTAGCCCTGCACAGGCTTCGAGTCACCTGGGCTGTCGGGATGGGTGGGCCCTGACTTGACAGCCTCAGCTGTCAGTCAGCAGCCACGCCTACTCTCGCGATCATAGATGGACAAGGAGGCTACTGTCTTGCCCCTGTTAGTAACTGCTGTAAGCGTGAGCCGTCAAGAGCCAGTCCTCCGCTCCAAGTCCCACTCAGTGCCGAGTCCAGCGGAGCAGCCACAGCTGGGCACAAAGCACTGCAGGGCATGCAGCCCCACAGCAGCCTGACTGTCACCAGAGGAGGAGAGTGAGACTCAGAGCAAGCGCATAGCCGCCAAGTTCAAAGTTCACTCACTGTCTGCACTAATGCTGTACACTAGCTCAGTTGCGTGCGTAGAAAGCAAGCATGGGATTCAGGAATCTGCGGTAAATGCGTGACTTCGATGGTAGGAAACATTGATGGCATGGCATTGCATAGTATCATACCAACGATGGTTCCTCTTTTGTTTACCATAGATGGAAAACATACAAATGGCCATCCCTAATCAGGATAATCATCATCTCTGTGCTGCTGTGAACATTCTGATGATCTGATTGGTTAGTGTTGGTCTTTCCTTGTTTACTTCAGATCAGGTAACATCCTGAATATAAATATGCACAGGCCCTTAGATAAAACACATATTAAAATTGGTTCTAAACAAAGAGAAAACAGAAAGTTTAACAGCTGAGCAGTAAAAAAGTAAAAAATAAAAAAATAGCTAGTAAATTTTCGCAGATACATTTTGGCTGTTAACCAATAGGCAACTTTACTGTAACACTTTTTTTATTACGTGATTATCACAATAATAGTGAGGTAAGTAGGACATGAAAAATTACCTCTTTAACGAGTAATAAAACAGCCATAAAGTTGCTCAATTCAGGAATTGATATTATACAGCGCTAGAACCTTAATGAGGGTAATATATTAGTCTGACTCAGCGTATAGTTAAACACTGCAGTTCCTTTTAACTCTCATCATGTGTCTACATACTTCTGCGGAGCTGCCAGATATACGAGCCCTGCTCGTGTTTAAAGGCCTTTTACTACATACTCATTTAGAAGTAAATTATCAAACTACTGTACCAACGTGAGACGAATGTCGTTCACATTAATGAAACGAACCTATAAAAGCACATCTTACGTACACAGCTACGGATAGCTGCTAAGGGATGTAGTCACCATCCCAGCAGACAGGATCCTGATGGTGAGTATTAGGGTTAGGTTTAGGGGTTAGGCACTAGGGGTAGGGGTAAGGGTCAGGCTGCGGGGGAGGGGTTAGGTTCAGGCTTTGGGAGGCAAGGGTTAGGTTGCAAGAAGGGTGGGTTAGCGTTCTAATACTTACCTGCACGCGTTGGGATTTCCACCGTTGAGATGACGCTGCCAGGATTCTGACCGCTGGCATCATCAGTGCCGAGATCTCGTACCCAACCTGCTGCTACTGCCAATCAGTATTGTGTGTGCGTTAATATTGCTCGCACAGGAAGTGTAAATACAGGGGGGTTGACGGTGAGTTGTACACAGGTCCGTAAGTTGCATATGTTTTACGTTTTCACACTGCGTATGCAGGAGCGGATCAGCAGAGGGCAGGGGCCCATGTGCAGCCTTTGTGCGCCCCTCCTCTTTCTTACAGGCTTTCTCCGCAGTATGTAGACTCTGGCACATGCACAGGAGCCATTTTCCTGTAGATTCTGTAGTACGCCTGCGCAGATCTCTGGAAAGATGGCACCTGCGCTGTGTTTCCGGTGCAATATGCGGACAGATCTCCAGAAACATGGAGCTTGCGACAGGTTCCCAGTGGTATCTGCGGCGCCAATGGAGAGGCAACTATTTTGAATGGGTGCAGGGTATGCGGTGTTCCCCCCCCTGGACCGTACCCCCCTGCATCCATTATAGATATGTCCATATGCGTTTGCGCTGGAATCAAGATTATGAGAGTATGGGCGGAGCAGCGCATCTCAGGCTTGCAACTGAACAGCCGTCAACGGGCATTCTCCCATAGGGAGGGATGTACTAAGCATCCCAGATATTTAGCACAGTCTGAAGCCAAGTGTACAGATAGGGGCGACCCAGCCACGGAGAAGGATACAGCTCTGTCAGCACAACGCGGGAGCAATTGCGGCCAACTTGCGTTCCACTATTTATAGGCCCCCAGTGTGTCAAATATCCCACATGGGGCTTTTACATATCTATATGTGAGCCTTTTCTTAGGGGCACATTTATAAAATAGCTACACCTTTTATAGATTTAAAAACAAAAACACAAAATCTCCAGCTGTACGCTTTTTGTACTTAATCATCCTCCATGTTGGAGGCTGAATGCTGAGGCTTAGGAGAAAGAAAATCTGTATCGGTATGAAAGGCCAAGTATTCTCTGTAAAGCGCTGCGTAATGTGTGCGAGCTATATAAATATCGATTATTATTAATAATAATAATAATAATAATTATTATTATTATTTTGGAAGCAGGGTGAGGATTCCCAGAAACAGAGGATTAAATCACAATTTGTTTTGTCTTACAGAGATAAAAGATTTTTACAGCATGAAACTGGCTGTGAAGAAAGTTTGTGCAGCTGTAAAGAACATTTTTTAGCCTAGATCACCCTGACCTTGCTGGTTGCTCTGCGGAAGGTAAAATCGTGGAAGGGGGGCTGTTCCTGAATGGCACGGTCGAGTTGGAGAGTAATGTTTAGACTTGAGCTTGGAAGGCAGCATTAAGGTTTGGGATATACAGATGTGTCCTCATACATCTAGCCTCCTTGAATGTTAAACAGCCGCGGGGGGAGCCGGGACGGATATGATTGGATCCCTCTCAGGGGGGAGTCTCGATAAGAAGCCCATAGGCTGCTATCGGGTAACGCCATCTGAAGGAAATGCCGTAAAACCCCCAAACCGGCATTTTCGGGAGTTTAATCGCATTTTTCAGCTTAGTACATCCCAGCCTGAGTCTGGAAGTGATCCGACCAAAGCCATACTTGCCTGCTCTCCAGGGACTGTCGGGATCCTCCCGAAAATCGTGTGCCGCCCCCGGCACCCTGCAAGAGTAGGCAAGTCCCCCACATTGTCCGCTGACCCCAGCGCCTGCTCGTGAAAGTGGGCGGTTCGCGGGGTGGGGGGGGAAATTGGCATTATATAGCTGGGGGCGGGGCCGCATTTAACGCAGACATGCCCCCGCTCCGCCCACTTTAGCACCCCACTCTCCATGCTGCACCGGCTGCCAGGAAGTCGGTAAGTATGGCCAAAGCATGTAACACCCAGATCAGATCCCTTTTGCAACCACATGTGTGGCCAAATCTTCTAATGTTCTGGTAGACAGGATCAGCCAGTGTAATGCCAACATAAGTGTAGGACTAGATTAAAATCTGGAGCCATGATGGGGGAGATGGATATAGAGGTCTTGGCGACAATAAGTTACCCCATAAACACATTCAAAAAGGGAAAATTTTCCTTTTTGGACATAAAATAAAAGTAATTTTATTGCGGTGATGGTTCCTTTGAATATATGCTAGAATATCCTTGGCTCCCGTCGGCCACGTGCAGTGCTAGGCAACGTAGAGGATGCGGTTTACAGCGAGCCAAGGAATTCTAGCACATACTCAGTGGCCCCATTTCAATATACATTTTCCACAACTATTAACAGGGCACGGCTAGCTGGAGGACAGCTCAATCAATCCATCAATACAATGTCCTACTACTGTACAGCTGTGATATTATCTGCATGACAGGCGGACTGCTAGCATTAGGAGATCGCTAACTCTGGGCCAAACAACCTATGAGATTGGCACAAAAGCATGCTGGCAGATGTAGTTCACCAAAGCAGGATGACCAGCTGGAAAGCCACAGACTGCTCTGTAAACGCTTGACATCCAGGTCAGGGTAAAATTAACCGGTACAGTAAGAGTTAAAGGGCGTACTGGAATAGGAACACCAGCTGTGCAGTGTCCACCCTACAACCAGCTGCTGGGGATGGATAAATATACAAATTAATGTTTCCCTTCAGCACAAGAACCTTGCATATGGAACCAGTCAACAAATGTTGCTATGGGATCAGATGTTTTTTACGCCAACCTCAAAGGAGACTTTTTTTTTTCCTATTGAACCCCCATAAGCCAATTTACAAAGTCTACACTTAGTGCAAGAACTTTACAGCCCAGTCTAAACGCACGCATGCCGGTTCCTTGCCAGGCCTCTCCTGCTTGCTACGCCAGTTTTGATAGAGGCGTTGGATTGAAAAATTATATGTGAACAATTCAGAGCGGACAAGCATTTTTTTTTTGCAAAATGCCTTCTAGATTATATAACCAGTTATTTTTTTTGCTCTGTGTCAGTGATGACTGGTGGCCAGGGAAACTTCTCCTGCAACACACCACAAATCATGTCAATGTTCATAGACACACGTATAGCACGCCATCCGCCTAAAGCCCCTTTCTGAAAGGCATTCTATTGTACATGAGGATGGGTTGTCTCAATATTGCATCACTTTGGATGAAGGGCAGAGCACAGAAGTCTGTAGCTTCATAGAGGTGATTGGTTGGCTTGCAGTTCGCTAGGTAACAAATAAAAAAAACATTCTGAGACGTTAAAGACGGAACTAGAGATGTGTGCTGACCCTCGTATTTTGGTTTTGGATCTGGATTCTCTCATGTTTTTGGTTTAGCCAAACCACCCACAGGTGTTTTTATTTATTTAAAACAAAAAAAAGTTAGAATTATGTAATTTTGCCATCAAAAACCTGAAATTCGTATTTAAAATCCAAATTTGAAACCGCAGGAAGATCGGAACCGTGACCTGGATCTGCCTGGATCTCCGAAGGAGATCCAAACAACGACCTGGATCTGTCCCGATTCGCAAAATTCGGGTGGATTCAGATTTCTGGAGAACTGGACCGCACATCTCTAGACGGAACAAAAAACATGCATTTTATCTTCATTTAACTTAATAAATGTCACTGTCTGGTTTTTTTCTGCCCTTTAAAACAAAATCGACACATTTAAATAAACAAAAGTAATAAAATGTACGAATCTATTCACGTAGGTTGCACGCAAGCCCAACCAGCCAAATGCCAATCATGATGCAGCTAAGGGTGGAGAATGGTTTGCGTACAACTCTATGGCCGGGATGTACTAAAGGAAAAATGCAGTAAAAACCCAGAAAACAGGGTTTTTTACCGCATTTCCATATGTACTAAGCCCCGGCCACACTTTTATCGGTGCAGAGGGTAAGTATAGAAGCCTATGGGCTTCTTACCGCACCCGGCTCCCGACGATTCGCCGCCACCCCGCCATCACCCAGCGCTGGCCCCCACTCACCTGCTTTCCATGGTCGCTGGCCCGCGCTCCTCCTGGGTCCTCCGCCTTCTCCTCCTAATCTTCTACCGGGTGAAGGGAGGAAGAGGAGCCCGGGGCTTCCTGCACAGGTGACCAGCAGGAAGTTCCCGGGGCTCTGAGGGGGCGGGGTACCCAGTTACCCGGCGTCGGCTGCTTCGCAAAGGGCAGCTCTTATCGCAAGAGCTGTCCTTTGCGGTACTAACATATACGATTAGTAAGGTTACGGTGACTGGCGGAATGGTCACCGCAACCTTAGTACATCCCACCCTATGTGCGCAGACGCACAATAATCGGATACGTACCTGTGAATCAGGCCATACGTCAGCTCTGTGTTACTCAAACTACACCACATGTCAGAGTTAATTGACCACGGTCCCAGCACTATTCAGGATATGGATAGAAGTTCATTTAAATGCTTATTTCCAAGTACAGTGCGGAATGGCTTGCTGCAGACTGGTGAAGAGAGGAACTGTGAGACTGTATTGGCAGAAGTGCTGGGTAACAGCCTGTCCAGCCTGGATCTCACTCTGCTCTAATCTCATTTTAATGGTCTCGCTCTGCAAAATAAAAATTATTGTTTTGGCACGGCTACACAAAACTAGGGCACACTGGTACATCTACAGCGTACTTCACAGGATACACCCTGGCTCTGCCCAGCTGCTGCAGTCATCCAACGCAAATGCTGGCGCCTCCTAAAATGCTGTGTTGCTGCACTAAAACCCCATTTGCTTTGGCTGAAATCTATGGGCACCTGCGCGACATGGAATTTAGGCCGCCCCTCTGTTGGCCGTGCTTTGCAAATTACCTATTCTGTAGCTTCACTTTTGGGCTGTCCGTCACTTATCAATGCCGACTGATGCCACCGTCCAGGGTGCAAGGCCAAGGTGGCTGCTCGGTCACTTAGCAGCTGTGCAATGTTATACTAATTCCGCAGGAGGCGTCTTGTGCAAGTAGACGAATCCTGGCGGCTTCTCTGATCCGCTGCAGCTTTCAAGGACGCAGCCAATTGGATCACTTGCATGGACATCAGCCATATGAGTGACATTTCAGTTACTCAGGATGGTCGTGAAATTCAGGCAGCCGGGACCAGTGAAGTTGCGGCGGAAGACAGAAAACAGGGCTGACATACTCCCATTTTCTGGGACGCTGGCCATCGCCGCCACTTCCCCACACCCAATGGGCGCACTGTGACTGCAGTTCGCAGACACTGATCGACGCATGCATAATCCAGATACTGCGCATGCGCTGATCGGGAACCATAGAGTTGTGTGCAAACCATCAGGTTTCTGTACAACTCTGAATCAGTCACTGACTTGAGACGTACGTACAATGGGGAGAACAGTAACTAAATATAGATCCAAACATAAACGTACTAATGTAGAGAATTTGCGCAAAACATTATCCGCACGAAATAACCACCAACTCTGCACTTCTATGGGCGCAATTCAATTGTTTTGGCCCCTCCTCGCGCCAGACAGTTATCCAATTGTTACACCTGTCGGGCACGAACAGCTGCTGACGCCAGCTTTTCAGCTCGCACCCCCCCCAGGGGTGGCGAGCTAAAATGCATGAAAAGTGACCCGTTTGGGCGCCCAAACGGCAACTTCCGCGACCGCGCCCAGCACTTTGGTCGGGTGTAGCCGTTTTACGCGGCTAAACCTGACTTCTTTGGGTGCGAACGACGGGAAAATCGGCATCAAATGAATAGCGCCTCGCGATCTCCCGCTACTTTAGACGGGAGATCGGGCGCGCTAAAACAATTGAATTGCTTCCTTAGCGTTATGTGTAACTATATAGTAAACTTAGGAATTCATATTCAAAACGATATAGCAGATGGTGTCCCTTTAAAACAAAAGTACACGTAGAATTATCCCCGATTTATTAATAAAACATACATTTTGAAGAGTGGACAATTTCCATTTCTAGAAACAGCAGCCGTTAAAGTGCACAGACTGGATGGGGAATGGTGACAGAGGACAGGACGGGTTTGTGGTGACGTTTAATGAGCACAAAATTAGCTCCGTGTCCCTCTCTATAGGGCTATTCAGAATCTTCCCCCATCGCCCCGGGCTCTGGCTACAATTATATCACTGTTGTGTCCCAGTGATCAGCTCGTCTCATCATCATTTTCCCTGGCCAGGAAAACAGAACTTGAGCGCAACAGCAGCAGAAACTCGGATCTGTTATTTCCAAACAGAGTTTGGCTGTGGATCAACAAGCACCTAAGACGCACAAACTTGGAATTTTTTCAACGTCAACTCATGATAACATTCCTGTCTGTTCCTGTTTGTCTGGTTTCCAGAGAAACACAAGTATGTAAGACCACTAGGCATATCGTGGTGGCAGAACCCCTTAACTCTATGATAGGATAAATTTCACGGGCTGCAAGGGAGGCCGTCCAACTTTCATAAAGGGAAGCGCATTACCCTTATCCTCACTAAGAAGATAAAACAATACATTAAACCAAACAATGCAGGCATTTTAGGCAAGTGATACCAGCTATAGCAAACAGGTCTGGCAATAAAGCAGTACTGAGCTGAGGGCCGCAGGTGAAGGCTCGGATGCCCGTGGGCAGCCCTAGGGTGGGCCAGCCAGGACAACAATCTGCTTGCAGTGCTTGTCTCACTTCCCCAGGCTAATCCGTGACCATTAATTAACACAAAAATCCCAAGTAAGAGCCTTAGATGATCTCTGGCGCAGAGTGAATAGCTTCCACCAAACTACCCCATACATTGAGGTGATGGGAATACCGTGAGCTGATTATACTGCCTTCTGTTCATGTTAAATCACTCACACCAGCCTAACAAATCTAAATACAGAAGTTTATGCAAGGACACAAATCTATTTTGAAGAGCGTTATGCTGGGTACACACTTTGAAGGCGAATCAGTCGGCAGACCGATCCGCTGTCCGAGTGGCCGATTGGTAAGCTATATATACACCAATCGGCCGCTCGATGTGTCTGGCCTGACATCACAACTGGGCGGGCATTTAAATTTACCCACCCAGTTGAGATGTCCGTGTCGGCGGTCCTTGCCTCATTAGCTGGCTATTCACACTTTGAGATAGGACTCAGTTATGCCTTTGGGCTTCCCTGTGCTCTGGTGATTTATCTGGGTGTAAATTACCTTTGTTTAAGGTTGACACTTGACATCTGCTGACAGGGAGTTTAAATTCCTTAAAGTTCCACAAAACCTTATCTCTGGCCCCTGGGGGATTCCTCACCTGAAGGCATGGCGTGGGCACATAGAGTCACACATGTAAATAAGTGTTTCACAGTCATTTGATTCCGCTAAATGCAAAGTTTACATTTCTTTGAAAGTGAACCCGAGACAAACAAAAGGGATTGTCAGATTAATAACAATACAGCCTGTTCCAGTTACACAAGCAGGCCCTGAGCTTCCTGCAAAATACTCAGTAAAACATGTGGACAAAGGGCCGTGCTCTATATTCGTTTTCAGCTATTATACATCAGAGTTTGAACAACAGCACCATTGGCAAGTCCTAAAACAGGTTTTGAAAACCTTAAGCTGGGACTTGTAGTTCCATAACAGGTGGTGGGCTTCAGGGGCCTGGCACCCTCTCTCCACAAATATTTCATGAACCACGGGAGTGACAGAAAACTCCTCACAGGCGGCATTTTATTTTCCACAATTTAATGGTTAACTTTGTCCCACTGTGATCATTTTACAGTACATCAGAAATGTGTGTCCTGACTTCTGTTGGCTTAAGGAGGAAGAAAAATAATAGTGATTCTTAGGAAGGACCGGTAGACAGGAGACACAGGGACTGCAGTCAATAGAAGCCAGACATTACTGTAATATTTCTAGTTCTTCTTAGGAATTAAAGCAATCTGGTTGGTTGCTGTAGTTACAGTACCTTTTTCCGAACAGCAGTCTTCATAAATGTCCCCCAATGCATGTGGCGCATCAGAGCTAGAGCGCAAATAAACACAACATGGCCTCCAACTGGGGCCCAGTGGGCCCTGAGGGGCCACAAATTGTACTATTGTGTTTTTAGGTCTGGCTTTTTTTATTTATTTTATTCGACAAAAGGATGGGGAGAAGGGGCCCCAAATCCAGCGTCTTGTTTAGGGCCCCATGTATTCTCAAACGGCCTCTGTTGATTTTACTCAGTATCTCATTGCCCGTTCCAGTATGTGCTGTAATGTAACTAACCATATAAACTTGGCCCAACCTACAAATCTATCAGCTCCCATTTCTAGAGGTGGTCGAGAGGGCACTTCACGTCAGTCACACGGCTGGCGATAAATAAAATGAACTTGTGGCCAGTGATTTCATGGTCTCTCATTGCTGGCAAATATGCTATGGGAATATTCTGAGTGCAGAAAAAAATGCAACATTGATAATGGGCAATGGAATCGGGGTCTCTGGGGGGCGCTAATCTCCACTGGCAAGGTCCTGAGTGAGGACCTGTCACCATTAGCCAGTTGGTCGCACATCAGGGCTCTGCTCTGCTTTACATTTGCTGATAGGGGAGCAAGAACGGAACTTTTGAAAGCCAAGCTGGTAGAAGGAACTTTTATGTACTGTGAAAGGAGAGCACTGCAAAAAGGCCTCTCTTTTCTTCTACAGGCTGATCCAGGAGTGACTAAAGAGGAGATGCATCAACATTAAAGGGGAAATATAAAGAAGTTGCCCATAGCAACCAAAAAAATTCCTTGGATATAGCAACCACAGTGTGGCAGGACGGTACTGAGCCTTTATTCTTCCCAGGGTTCTTACACTATTGCATAAGTTGTAAGCCAAGGTAAAAAGGCCTCGTCATTCTATGGAGGAGATTTATCAAATCTTGGAGAGAGACGCATCTCATTTTGAATGCTATGCATCCCGCCACTCATCATAAACAGCATTTTAATAACGCTGTATGCTTGAAGAAATTCACAAAAGGACAGCTCTCCCGGTAAGATCTGTCCCTTGCGAATTAAGGATTTCCAGGTTTAGGACCCAGGAGTCCTTCTGCGCATGCAATAAGTGACACATGCGCGCGGGGGGTGCTGGGAGGGTTCCAGTTGGGTCCCTCTATGGTGGAATTGCGAATAAAAGCCCACAGGCTTCTACTGAGTAACGCCATCTAAAGACGGCATTGCCCGTTGCATCCAAGCTCCGTAATGTATCACATTCCGGAGCTTGGTGCCACTCAGCCAGCGGCCAAACCTCCGAAAACGTCTACTTTGATGCATCCCGCCCTCCAAAATTTGATAAATCTCCCCCTATTAGTCTAGCATCTCCTGTAACCCCTACACATGCTGCAGGTACCCGGTGTGTGAGTGACAGCTTAACTGGGCGGGCAAATTAAAAGCCCGCCCAGTTGTGACATCAGGCCCGACACATCGTGTGGACGATAGGTAAGTGTATATGCACTTACCAACAGTCAGATAGGTTGACCCAGTGTGTACCCAGCATTAGACATATACAGGATAATTATTTCAGTGTTAAAGGACTTAAAGTGGATCGATCACTTACAAATAGCAGAAGCAGCGATTTCATGGGTGAACAAATACAAAAGTCAGTCAATTAAAAAGTAACTGGTGGCATCACTGAGAACAAGGCACAAGTTCTCTGTGAATTTACTAATCTGGATTTTTATAAAAGAACATACTCTACATTTATAATAGATTGTCTAACAAATCCTGGGGAAGATGTACCAAGTTCTGGAAAGTGATACATTGGAGAGTGATAAACTGTCAACCAATCAGCTCATGTATCACTTTCCAGAACTTAGTACATCTGCCCCAGGGATGGTTAAACTGGCCACACACGGCGATTTGCACACGTTCAGCCGATGTTTACGATTTCCCCTGAAACTCTCCCCGGGAGCTCTGCACACGATCTCCACACAATTTGGTGTCCAATCTTCAAACGATCTCTCCTGCATCCAGACTTTCACAGTGCATAGTGTCCTAGATTGTCAGACCTGCCCTACTGCACGGCAGATCTGACGATGCGATGTGCAACCAGCGGGGACGCGCATTGTGATCGTGAGTGGGGACTCACGATTTACTCAGGATTGGCATATTTTACACAATTTGTCGTTCCAATGCGTTGAATCGGCCAGATCGGGTAAAATATCGCTATGCGTGTGGCCAGCATTAGACAAAGTTCTGGAAAGTGATAAATTGGAGAGTGATAAACTGCCAACCACTGAGCTCCTAACTGTCATTTTTCAAACACAGCCTGTAACCGTTAGGAGCTTGAGTGGCTGGTAATTTATCACTCTCTAATATATCACTTTCCAGAGATTTGTACGTCTGGACCCCCCCTCCCCCTCCCGGTGAGAAGGGGCGTGGCATGACTGTGCCCCCTGATTGGATCCCTTGACTCCTGCAGTAACACCACTCCTCTCTATCTGTCAAACATGGCACTCCAGGGCCTCAATTCAGACCCTTTCCTCACAGCATAGCTTTGGTGGTGGTTTATTTTTGAATGAGGCAGCTGTGCCCGAAGAACTGCATTGTATCAGGCGTTGGCTGGAGCAGCTGCCGGATATCAGGGAACCTGGAATGCAAGAGGACAGAAACCTGACACCCCCCCCCCCCCACACACACACACCCCACCGGCCAGAAAGAACACCCTACTTCTCATTGTGTGGCCATGGCGCTCTTCCATTACTAGTCCTCATACCACCCCTTAACACAGAGTATTCAGGTCATGACTGAACCATGTTGTTAGGCCGTGGGGGGAGGATGCACTGCGCAATGATTTCCAAGTTCCAGTGCAGTAAGGAGATTTCCCTTTGCGAAACACGATTACTGATAGGAGATAAAATGGAGGAGATAAAATGGAGGAGAAAGGCGCTGCCACTACCGCCAGAGAAAACTATTATGCACCAGGTCTGTGCCTGCGGCATTCGGGGCTCATCCTAGGTGAACAGATCATAAATGAGGCCCAATGTGGTTTTGATTTATCCTCTCCGGGTTTTTTTCCCCTCTTTAAACAGACATAAATTTGCAAGGCAATGGTTAATGTCCGCCCATTATCCAATGTAATAATCTGGGATGAGTCATGCTGGATTTGGGACTGAGCTATTACCGCATTATTTCCAGTCCCTTTGCCGAGTGGTGGGATGCTCCTGGACAGAGAAGAGTTTCCCTAAGTAACAAAGCCGGCGCAATTTGTCTTATCCTACTAACGAGGGATAACCTACTTTATAGGGTTTACAGCAATCTGCCCGTTCTGCACCAATAAGCTTTCTCCAGACACCAATGCGCTCACCTTAAACTGGATGGTGACTGCCATAAATTAATGGTTAAATTAATGTTAGTGTTGAAAAATAACCATTTCTCCTTTAATCTGATTAAGAGCAGGGGGAGGCCGGATCTGCAGTATAAATAATGTATTGGTATTTTTAGCTTTTAGACCAGCAGGAAATCTTGAATATTCAGATTTTGGAGGCGCAGTAATGCTAGACTTGTCCGATCGCTCATGTACAGGAAAAGTATTGTATTTTTATCAGAAGCCAGAAGATTGCACAGCCCCGAGGTTAAAGCACAGGAAGGAAGATTTCAGGACTAGAAGCAGAACAAGGGGTCGAGGTCTGTTGTCAGAGACCGGGGAGCTCGGGGGAATTTAAAGAAACACTTGGAGATAACAGCAGCGGATCTGTGATACAAAGTTTTCACTAGCAGCCAATGATCTAAAACAAGAAGGGGACTCAATTAAGGTTTGAGACACATAAATGGAGACTTGTCTTTTGTCTGACAGCCTGGAGAGCTATGCAGGGGGGGGAGTACAAAAAGTTTTTAAAAAATTAAGGAGTAAATTATTCTGGGAAAGTTTGCAATTTAAAAAGGGATTGTTCTCCTTTCTTCAGATCACTAGTTAATTGGTCTGGCCGTGCCCTCCTAAAACTGTTGGAACATCGCTCAAACTGGACTGGAAACTGAACACTTCGCCGCTCCTAAAATGTGTGTATTAGGAGCGACAGTTTTACCGGATTTATGAGCTCTGCATTGCACATATTTATTCAATTATGCAAGATCCCCGCAATACAGTGCACTTAAATATGGTACACAAGATACCTCCTGAATTTTAATACACACCAATATGGATCTTCAAAGTAAAATGTGCCATTTAGTGGTGATATCGGTGTGATGCAGTTCAGGTATACATTGATATAATCCATTATATAATGGTCATAAATGTCCATCTGGCAAAGATGGGTACACACTGAGCATTGCGTATCCAGCTGATATGTCGGGCCGACATACCTGATCCTGGGTACCTATCAGAATGATGTAATGACCGACAGAACAATCACACTGCAAGCGACCGCGGGAGGGTGCATATCGTGCAAACAGACTGCACAATTTCTCATTCCGACATCGCTCCACTGTGTACCCAGCTTGAAAAGTTGGAGGTAAGCCCCGTTTCTCCCTCCCCTCACAGGTCTCACTGTCTGCCCGACTCTCCAGTCTTCTCGCCCCAGCGCTGTTTGGATGTACAGGATTTTTCCCCTCTCCCGGCTCCTGGAGCAGCAGACAGGCTGGGGAGTAGGGACAAGGTTAAGGGCTTCCAGTCAAGATTGTGAATGTCAAACAAACAAAAATGTCAACACCATATTGTCATACATGATTTGAATGTCTACAATGAAGATGGCCTGTTGACGTGTTCAAAATGTTAACATTGTAAATTAGTGTTAGGATGCAATTAGGGTTAAGAGACATGGGGGTCTATTTACTAAGCAGTGTTAGGAGAAGTGAAAAGTGAAGAGGAGAAAAGTGATAAGGTGTCAGCCAATCAGCTCCCAACTGCCATTTCACAGGCTGTGTTTGATAAAAGACAGTTGGGAGCTGATTGGCTGGCACCTTATCACTTTTCACTCTGTCTCCTAACACTGCTTAGTAAATAGACCCCATGGTGAGGTGGGGGTAGAAATGAGGGAGAGAGAGTGAGAGACCAGTGGGGAGGGGGAAAGAGATGGGAAGATTTAAAAAAAAAAATCATTGTTCGTCCTTTCACTGTAGCAACTGGACATATAAGATCCAAACACTTATTTTGCTGTGAATATGAATTCCCCGACTGTAAAGCGCTAAGGAATATTATGGCGCTATACAAATAAACGGTAAAAAAGAGAAATGTTTATAAATAACGTTCCTCTAAAAACCACAACACTGCGGTCTACTTAGAATTAATCTGCGTTTCCCTTGGCTGGCCCGGAGAGTTTTCTTTTATGTTTAGCTATAGGAAGCAAAAGAGATTTCCTATCAAGATCAGCTGTGATTCCAGGGAAAGCGTTTCCACTCCAAGTTTCCACGTCCTACAAACAGCTGCAATCCCAGCGACGAGAGGAAGTGAGAACTTGTGAGAGTTTAGTGCTGATTTCGAGAGGGAGAATTCCACCCTTTGTTAGACGATCTATATTGCCGATATAGGCATAAGAGCAGCTCAAACGCATCAAATGGGGAACTCTGACAAGAATGGAGAATTTCAAAATATTCCCCCATCCTCTCAACCAGCAGTTCCGCTGATAAATGACAGAAGCTGTGGGCAACTGCTCCACTTTACTTCTCCCCGGGGCTCAATACAGCTCTACCAAAATGCCTATTCCGCAGAATTCTGAAGGCAACAAAATTATGTGTAGGGAATCACCAGTAACTCAATCCAAGAGCTAAATCCCTGTTCAACGTAACCGTGTTATAGAAAATGTTGTGTATTTAATCCCTCCTTCAGCACACAAACAAATAGAGGACAGTGGATTCACCTTACAGAAAACAAGTGGGATTGTACAGCTGGCTATATATATTGGATAAGAACGGATACAGTGAATAGCGCACAGCATAAAGACAGATGGGGCAGGAGCCTGTATATACAGAATAGTGATAGCCGTACACTAGTGCGATTTCGGGCCAATTGCCCGATTTCAGACGCGTCGGATGATGAATCGTGTGGAAATCGTGTAGTATTTAGGTGGGATACGATCCAATGCGCGCTCCCGCCTTAAAACGTATCGTATGACCAGATGTGCAGCCCATATTATCAATCGTAATCGTATGCCCATCGCGCCGTGTATTTGTACATGCGATGCATCGTGCGTCCGATCGGCGTCATTTCAGTGACATTTTGAAGAAGTGTGTGTTCTTTAAATGACCTTCCCTCCTAAACTGCAGATCGATCGTATCGTGAGATCGTATGTACATCGTGTGTCAATCGTGCGGCCGACTCTGCCAGGGAGCTGCCGGGGAGTTCAAGGGAAATCGTAAGATGAATCTCATCTTATGCTGGTCGTACTAGTGTATGGCCAGCATTAGAGGAGAAACAATGTAAAGGATGCAGCATACAGAAAGATGGGAGATGTACCATGCAGTAAAATATTAAATTGCAGACAGAGATATGGGCCCTAGGACTCTCCCTTCAAATCAGGGGCGGCCGGTAGCTATTTATGAGCGCTGTATAAATAAGTAGAAATAGATAAAAACAGGTTTCCTACAAGGCCACTCTCCCACATCAAAGGCTTAAGAACTACGCTGGAAAGAAGTTCCCATCAGAGGGAAAAACCGGACAGGAAGTGTGTAACCAAAGATTACCGGCATTTAGGTCAGAGACAAGGAGCTTAACATCACGATTCCACATAAACAACAAAAATGGTCAAGAACATAACCTGAAATCTTCGGCCCCACAAGCATGTAACGTAAAGATCACTGTCTGGGACGGTCAGAAAGGGGGGATAGGCATTTATAGAGCTATGTAAAGGGAGCGCCAAAGAACCCATCGTAATATTACCCCACTATTTACATCTACTCAAAACACATCACACAGCGCTAACACACATACTAATAAATATTGTAGATAGGCTTGGAAGGTAAATTACCCATACACCAGATCCTTAGCGTTAATGTCTGTAAGAAATACAAAAGTAAAAAGTTGCCAAGACCGCCACTCGGACCCAGCACCAGACTCGGGGCTTTATGTATCAAGCAGTGAAAAGCGTGGAGAAGTGGCCCAAAGCATCCAATCGGCTCCTATCAATTATTTTACAGGCTGTACTTGATAAATGCTACTTCAAAAAGTTGATTGGTTGCTATGGGCAACTTCACCGCAGCTTTTCACTGCTTAATACAAAAAGCCCTCAGTGTCCAATTTAGTCAGGTGGCCAAATTGGACAAGATCCAGGCCATCGTCTCATGATCCAAAGAGCGGACGTGTTCCAGCGTCACTACGGTTAGAAGATGACACAGTGGGTGGCCATCATTAATCTGTATTACTGATCTAAATGAGATGAAAATAACCAAAGAGCGTATATACCGCATTATAGCTGCCCGACATATTAGGTCTTGTGTAGGGACACCTGAACATTATCATATTGTTTAGAAAATCCCCAAAATACAAGTATGTTAGATGGGATGCGGTTAAGGTGCTGGCGGACGGGATGCCAGACATCGGTATACCGACGCCGAAATCCCGGGTTAGGGTACTTACCAGCCCCTGTGGGGATATGTAAGATGGGGATGCCGCTGTCGGACTTCTGGCCACCGGCATCCCGCCCAGTGGTATATCATAACTATTCCTGTTAAGACACTGGTGTCCAGCATAATGTTAGTCCCATAGCTTTGCCTAAAGTGGACATTTGTAAAATCTGTTTACTTTCTCTTTCATATTTCTGGACCCGTGTAGAGGCCTGAGGAGGCCGCAGTAAAACATATTGCTCTGTACACTTGACATCACTTTTTGCCTCATGTCTCCGGCCTGCTCACCAGATACTAGAGCAGTGCTCCTCAAACTCTCTCCTCAGGGCGCAGTCCAGGTTTTAACGATATCTGTGCTCGAGCACAGATGGTTGAATCAAAATGACAGATTAGATTAGGTTACCTGTGCTCAAGTGGGGATATCTTTAAAACCTGGACTGTTAGTGTGTCTTTAGGAACTGAGTGAAGCACTGTCCTAGCGGGCTGATGGTCAGAATTAGTCGGCCCATAAAATGGCTGCATCCTGTCTATGTAAGTAAGAGGTAAAAAAACCTAGATAGATAGATCGATCTTATAGCATACCCCAGGACAGTCCCAATTTGAGGCCATTTTGTGGGGGGGACTGATGCACCCTGTATGCGCAAAATGGCAGTGGCTTAGGCTTTGAAATTTGCATTAATATCAGTTAAAATGGCCAAGTCACTTTTTACTCAAAAATAAAGAAAAAAAGAGAAAATAAATTCTAAAAACACTTAATCAACTCAACTGGCAGCTTTGTAGAGATTATGCAATAAACCACAGGCATTCCAGCTATTTCATATACAAGCCCTTCATTTTCACTTTCCAGTATGTATAAAGATGGTTATCCGGTGACCTCTTATCCGCCCTCCCAGTTGGATAATGCTTTATATATGTGCAAACACATAGACGGGAGACATTAATGGGATGGGTTCCTACCATATGGACCAACTGATCATCTTAAAGCGGATAAACACTGAGAAGTAGCAGTTTACTTAAAAGTCTACCAGACAGCGAATGACAGTAGCAGCAGCGAAAGTGGAGAAGATTGCAGCTCAGTGGAGAAGATTGCAGCTCATTGATTCGCTATACACCACCGAGGCACGATTCTCTTTGCACCTCATGCCTCAGCCAAGCAACTGGGAATGTACATACTACTCCAAACCAGTCAGTCAGTCACTATAGTCTGCGTACCAAAATCCAAGACAGCCTTCTCTTTACCTGTATCCATGCTTTGTATTAGGTCTATGGGGGGAGACCGATCAAGTCTTGGAGAGATAAAGTGGAGAAATGGCTCATAGCAATGAATCAGCTTTTAACGGTCATTTATCCAGCACAGCCTGTAAAATGATAGTGGCTAATTGGTTGCTATGCGCAACTTCTCCATATTATCTCTCTAAGATTTGATAACTCTCCCCCTAAATCACTTTAGAGAAGCAACGAACAAAAATCCCATAATGATGCAGTTTATCATATACAACATATCAAGTAAATAAATCCTATTCCTATTACAAGAAAGGCATGTTCATTAACTACTGTACGTTTCCTTATGCAAATATAGGATGTTGCAGTCACTAGCGAATCATACCGCGACGGGGGCTGTTGGAATAGGGGACGAGGCACAAAAAGGACAGATCGCAGATGAAAACAGCCATTTCTGCCTTTTGATAACTCAGCCCAGAGAGGAGGTAGCAGGAGAGGAGAGATTTCTAAAGCTTCAGATTTCAGTAAGCCAAAAAAGAAGAAAAAAAAAAAAAAAAAAAGGACTGCTATTCCAAATAGCTACCACGTGTCCCAGACTACGCAGGGTAGCAACCTTTTTCCAGTGTCTGCACGTGGGTGCATGCACCCCCTACCTCATCCTGTAGTGCCGTTTGGTAGTTTGCTGCTGGTGTGGCACTAATGTGTGCCGTGATGTGAAGGAGGCCTCCTTGCACGGTCTGTGTGCTGAGTCCCTGTCTGTGGTGCTGCCACTGCCTGGAATGGGTGGCGGTGGCGGCAGCGTTTCACCCGCTGAAATTAGTGCGGGCTTAGTCAGCCCTGACAAAGCCCGCACTAATTGCAGCAGGTGAAATGTGTTGGCCACGCCCCCTTCTACAATCTGGAACTGCTGGACAGACCCCAGTAACCACCATACCGGCGGTGAGGTACAGTGCACACTCACTGTCGGAGCGCCGCAAGCAGCAGCCGCCGCCATTCCAGGCAGCGGCAGCACCACGGACAGGGACCCGGCACACAGACCGTACAAGGAGGCCTCCTTCACATCACGGCACACATTTGTGCCACACCAGCAGCAAACTACCACACGGCACTCCAGGATGAGGTAGGGGGTGCATGCACCCACGTACAGACACTTGCAATACTGCACCACACGCAGCATCTAGTAGCCATCGCTACCAACTTTAAACAACAATTATAGCACCCTATGCAGCATTGCATCAGGACTTTGCTCTACCAGACAAGACCTTCCAAAACGAATTGTTACGATTGTCTCTATTTACACATACATTGTCTGTACTAGAATCAGCTGTATCCACTATTGGTTACATTGTAGTACCATTTTAATTATACTGTATTGTTTTTTCATATGTCAGTTTTCATCATATTTGTAATCCAATTTTATTTGCATTTTATTTCCATACATTTATTTATGCCATTTTTTGATCCATGTTTTAATTAAGAATAAATTGTCCAATTTTACATACTTATACCTTGTTGCGCTATCAATAAGACACAACATCATACCCAATTAATGTGGTAAATGACTATATACTACCTGCAAATGTCTGGGTTTTAAAGGAATATCTACATAGGTGTATAGAGGCCCATTTCCAGCAACCATCACTCCAGTGTTTTAATGGTACATTGTGTTTGCTAAGCGCATTAGAAGACTGATGGATGATTAGAAAACCCTTGAAAACCCTTGTGCAATTATGTTAGCACAGCTGAAAACAGGTTTGCTTGTTAGAGAATCTATAAAACTGGCCTTCCTTTGAGCTAGTTGAGTATCTGGAGCATAACATTTGTGGGTTTGATTATACTCTCCAAATGGCCAGTAAAAGAGAACTTTCATGTGGAACTCGCCAGTCTATTCTTGTTCTTAGAAATGAAGGCAATTCCATGCGGGAACTGGCCAAGAAACTGAACATTTCCTACAACGGTGTGTACTACTCCCTTCAGAGAACAGCACAAACAGGCTCTAACCAGAGTAGAAGAGAAGTGGGAGGCCTTGGTGTACAACTGGGCAAGAAGACAAGTACATTAGAGCCTCTAGTTTGAGAAATAGGCGCATCACAAGTCCTCAACTGGCAGCTTCATTAAATGGTACCTGCAAAACACCAGTGTCAAAGTCTACAGTGAAGAGGCGACTCCGGGATGCTGGCCTTCTAGGGAGATTGGCAAAGAAAAAGCCATATCTGAGACTGGCCACTAAAAGGAAAAGATTAATATGGGCAAAAGAACACAGACATTGGACAGAGGAAGATTGGAAAAAAGGGTTATGGACAGACGAATCGAAGTTTGAGGTGTTCGGATCACACAGAAGAACATTTGTGAGACACAGAACAAGTGAAAAAATGCTGGAAGAGTGCCTGACACCATCTGTCAAGCATGGTGGAGGTAATGTGATGGTCTGGGGCTGCTTTGGTGCAGGTAGAGTGGGAGATTTGTACAAGGTAAAAGGGATTTTGAATAAGGAAGGCTATCACGCCATGCCATACCCTGTGGACAGCGCTTGATTGGAGCCAGTTTCCTCCTCCAACAGGACAAGGACCCAAAGCACACCTCCAAATTATGCAAGAGCTAGTTAGGGAAGAAGCAGGCAGCTGGTATTCTGTCTGTAATGGAGTGGCCAGCGCAGTCACCAGATCTAAACCCCATTGAGCAGCTTGACCATACGGTACGCAAGAAGTGCCCATCAAGCCAATCCAACTTGTGGGAGGTGCTTCAGGAAGCGTGGGGTGAAATTTCTTCACGATTACCTCAACAAATTAACAGCTAGAAAGCCAAAGGTCTGCAATGCTGTAATTGCTGCAAAAGGAGCATTCTTTGACGAAAGTAAATTTTGAAGGACAAAATCATTATTTCAAATAAAAAACATTATTTCTAACCTTGCCAATGTCTTGACCATATGTTCTATTCATTTTGCAACTCATTTGATAAATAAAAGTCAGTTTTCATGTAAAACACAAAATTGTTTTGGTGACCCCAAACTTTTGAACGGTAGTGTACATAATATAAAAAATATTATTATCTCTAAAATGGACAGTAATGTATTGTAATAATTTAGTGCCACAACCCCCATCAACAGAGATACTCACGTTCCCAACACATCCCGAAACTCATAAATATCTCTTATGTCCTCTGCTCTATTCTTCCAGCTAGGCCCATCGTCTCCCAGGGGCATCCTGACCGGCGTTCCGTGGCCCCTCAGTGGCTGAAGTGACCTTCGAGTCTGGAAATAAACAGATTCCTGGTTATGGGTCGGTCAAAAAGTTCTCATGGAACATATGCAAGGATTTCACATGTCAGCCTATTTATATAGTGACAACACTGTAAAATAGAGAAGTAAGGATTAGCTTGCCTAATGCCTTACTGACACATGATAAACTATGGCTGAACAGCTTCTGTGGAACTAAAAGGTCCCAACACAGCCTTCTAACCGACTCTAGCGTGCAGTTAACTTTACATCAGAGGTTCCCAAACTTTTTAGAATCACGGGGCCCTAGAGTATAAACAATGTTTTCCCGGCACCCCTTAGCCAAAAGTTAATGAAAAATTCAGAAAAAAAAAAATGTAGTAAAGTAAATTGTGCTGACCTGTCATCCTTAGGGTCAGTTATGTGGTGGGGGACAGGTTTGTGCTTCTGTTTGTCCACATATTTACATTACATTGACCATAAATAATTTGATTTGGTTCTGGACAACCAACCTAAGGCACCCCTGCAAGTGTCCTGAGGCACCCCAGGGTGCCACGGTGCACAATTTGGGAACCACTGCTTTACATGCACCAATCAGTTATTGGGCAGCAATGGGACATTATTGTTCAGATATTACTTTGTGTCTGGTCTCTAAATAACCAATGATGCTGGTGACTTTTTGAATGACAGGAGCCATCTAATCTGGCTGCCTTCAGTATATTTTGAGTTTTGGTGCCAGTCAGCGGGAGGTGAAGACATACAATAGGCAGCTCTTGGCATCTAGCTGTTCCTGGCTGGCACCTGTGAACCTCGGCTTATGGCATTTCCAGCAGGTGGTGAATCAACATAGCAATAAACTGAGGGTTTATTTCAGGAAGTGAAACGGTCACCGCCGGAGACCGCACAATACGGTGGCTCTCCCTATATAAAATCCATGGGCGCCTGCACAATACCTACAAAATCCACGTTGTGCAGCACTCCAGGCTAAGAGAATGACAATCATTTTGTAATAAAATATTATATATTTTGCACAAGTGGTCTGGCTCTCCCTATAGTGCAAAGAACACTGGATGCCCGCATGACTTAATAAATAAATACTTCCCAAATTGTGCAGCACTCCTGGATTTTCAAGAAATATTTCAACAATGGCAGGTTTGGAAACATTTCAGTGCCTGGTTTTATAGTGCCGTATTATTAAAACCAGGCACTGAAATGTTGCCACACCTGCCATTGTTGAAATATCTCTTGAAAATCCAGGAGTGCGTCCCATTTGGGAAGCATATATTATATATACACACACACACACATACCGTATATACACACACACACACACACACACACAGTATGTGACCACATTGTTGAAATAGAAATCACAGGGGCTCTGCAATTACCATAATGACTTACAATATTAATGATAAATAATGGGGTTTCTGTTCATGAATTGATCAAGGCACTTAAGCTTACAGCTTCCGTCAAGGGACCCCAGTAAGGTGGCTACAAGCTTAAGGCGTACAAACTAGACGAGAGCGGAACGACAAATCGCTCATATCGTCCAGTGTGTACACTTGATCACCAGTCGCGCTTACGCTGGTCGTTGGTCGTATCTTCTGATCTTCTCTACATGCAGGAAGATTTCTCAATCTCTGACGATTCGCGGCATATTGTGCAGTGTGTATACACTAACGAATGACAAAAGATATGTCCCCTGTCTACTGCATTTTCACAATCAGGACTGGCTCTGAAAAGTCCGGGTTTGGTTGTGCTTTTAGGGGGTGGACCCCACGTAAAAAAAAAATTTTCATTTTAATTTTACCTTGACAAGCATTTTTTTATTTAAACACAGATACATGCACGGATCTGTGCATGAATAGGTGTCAAGGGTGTGCCTGTCAAGTGACATCTGCATCTAAAGTTTATCTAGTGGTGCTCACCAATGATGGGGGGGCGTTCATTGGCTGAGAGAGGCAGAGGCTCACCTCTCTCAGCCAATGAACTCTCAGCTGCAGGCTTTCTAAAGAGAAATGCCGCGGCTGGGCTGTCATTCGTCATAGAGGACAAAACTAAAGTTCGAGGGTATGGACTTCGTTTTTTTTTTTTTCAGAAGACGTGGATGCCTACTTGGACAAGAGGACCTGTCCAGGGATTGAAGGTAAGTAGGTGTACCCAGCTTTAAATGCATTGATCAATTCATGAACCAAAACCCCACTGTTTATTGTTAGTTATTAAGGTGAGTACTTTTAGCACCCTATTTCTAAAGGGCAAAAAGCACCCTGCCCTCAGGTGCGGCACAACACTGAAATAGCCTGCGGGTGCGGTCCCCACCCGCTGGTCGCAATGTCCGACGGGTGGGGAAAACTGCGGTCTAGCGGTCACCGCCGGTGAATGGATGCCGGGCGCATGCGTCCAGCATTCATTCACACTGACAGCAGTGCTTGGAGGGCAGCCCGGCATATAGTTAATTTTAATTGCTATTTTTAATCGGCAAGTGTATACCCGCCATTACATTTAACGATCACCTTCTAGAAGATAATAGTTAGAATCTGATTGGTTGCTATGGGCAACATCTCTACTTGTTAAAAAAAGAAAAAGAAACAGAAATAGAAACGAAAGAAAAAAAGAAAAGCACGTCTGTGTTTCTCTGGCCACTCCCCCATCATCACCCCCGAACGCTGACGACTTGTCACTCACTCTGCGATGGCTTACCGTGCTCTGCGTGCTCACAGTGTGATCGCAGTGTAACCTTCGCGGCCGCGCACTGCGATTCATACACAGTACGCAACAATCAGCCAACTTATGCAGTTGTGATCCGTAATGAACCAGGCCCCATTGTTTTCAGGTTTTGATATTAATGAGAGTTCCTTCTGTTTTAGACGGTATATTTATTCCTAAAGTAGATTTTTTCTTTTTTAAAGTATAAACATATCACTGAGAAGAGGAAGAGAAAAGAACAACTCCCTAGTTTGGGGCACACTGAGTCATGTATTAATATTAAAAATTTACTTTTATTATTATATATTAAAAAAAAAAAAATTCCTTAGTTGGAACTCTGAAAACCAAAACAAAACAACTTATTTTTATCCTTGAAAAAGACAGAGTTATATCATCATTAATGTAAGAATTGCTTCTCAAAGTATACACTATGTACATGCAGACAGTGAAAAAATATTAAATCAATATAAATAACAATATGAGAAAATGTATATTAAACAGATGAAAAGTGCTAGTGCAACATGGTATATTTGCGGTTTGCAAACAGATATTGTAACATGTGGAACAATCATGAGAAATTAATAATTATAGTGATATTCAAAAAAGACATGAATAGCAGTAATTTGCTCAGATATACATGCAATGGAAGCACTGGCACTTTATTAACAATTGCTGCTATTCATGTCTTTTTTGAATATCACTATAATTATTAATTTCTCATGATTGTTCCACATGTTACAATATCTGTTTGAAAACCGCAAATATACCATGTTGCACTAGCACTTTTCATCTGTTTAATATACATTTTCTCATATTGTTATTTATATTGATTTAATATTTTTTCACTGTCTGCATGTACATAGGCCCTGATTCAGAGCCGGACGCTCTGACCAGAGCGCTCGCTCTGACTCAGGGCCCACCTCCATTAATATGGAGCGTCCTCCTGGACGCTCGTATAGCTGTGGGTCACCACCCACAGCCTATACGAGCGTGCAGGATGATGGTCGCGATGATCGAAACTGCGAGCAAAAGCCTGCGGTTGAGTTTTTCAACAGCAAGGCCAGGAGTGATTTTGGCTCTATCAGAGCCAAAATCACTGCCACTGACATCACTAGTGATGTCAGTGGGGCCGGCTTCAGACGGTAGGCGTTCCCTTGGGAACGCCTCCATCTGGCAGGCACGCCCCCGGCACGCCCACCAAAGGGGGCGTGTTGTCAGTCAACGTCGACAGCACGCCCCCCTTTGATGAGACACTCCGAGCGAAGGAAAGTCCTTCGCTCGTCGCGTCTCGCGCATGCGCACGACGGAGCTCCCTCCGTCGTGCGCATGCGCAGTGCGGACCATCGACCCACTTGCGAGCGGACAGCCGCTCGCGAGTGGGTCTGAATGAGGGCCGTAGTGTATACTTTGAGAAGCAATTGTTATATTAATGATGATATAACTCTGTCTTTTTCAAGGATAAAAATAAGTTGTTTTGTTTTGGTTTTCAGAGTTCCAACTAAGGAATTTTTTTTTTTTTTAATATATAATAATAAAAGTAAATTTTTAATATTAATACATGACTCAGTGTGCCCCAAACTAGGGAGTTGTTCTTTTCTCTTCCTCTTAGTATAAACTAGTTACTCCCAGGGAGCACCTCAGTCACCTACATAATAATCATATAAATTATCGTTATATTTATCCCATAGGGTACATATTCTTCATTTACCTGTGCTGCGTTCTCTTTTCCCATTCCCACTCCCTTGTGATATTTGTTTTATAAACATATCACATCAGATGACATTTAAAAATATATGTGTATTGTGTGTAATTAATGGTATGTGTACAATTTTAGGGGTCTATGTATAAGCCTTGGAGTAGATAAAGCGGAGGGAGATAGAGTGGAGAGACCAGAAGTACCAACCAATCAGCTCCTAACCATCACTTTACAGGCTGTGTTTGAAAAATGCCAGTTAGAGGCTGATTGGTTGGTACTTTATCTTCGTCCACTTTCTCTCTCTCCAAGGCTTAGTACATAAGACACCTTAATGGGGATGTAGTCAGCATCCCAACGTTATAATCCCTGTCCTGGAATCCAGAATCCCCACCGCTTACATCCCACAAGTATTAGGCTTAGGGTTTGGGTAGGGGTTAGGGGCAGCACTAGGGGGAGGGTTAGGTTTAGGTCAGTGGTCTCCAACCTGTAGCTCATGAGCTACTGGTAGCTTGCAGTCTTAATTTTGGTAGCTCGTCTGGCTGCAGTACTGCAGAGTCCGCTAGAAGTGACCTCTGATACATACCCCCTGTGGAATCGACGCCGTGGGTGGAGCCACAGGGAAAAGAGACAAGTGATTGCCATAGCCGCTACGATCACCTGATGTGCTTCCCCGTGGTTCCACCCAAGGCGTCTACGCCACGGTGGAGCGGCACAATTCATGACAAACACCGCGAGTGACTCCTGCCCAGCACTGCTGGAAAAATCACACAGCAGACCTGCCGGTAAATAACAGGGAAATGTGCCGGTTATTAAAGTTTATTTACAATTTGCAACGATATCACTATATTAATTACATTTATTGTTGTTTTCTATGAAACATTTTTTTTTTTCATTTTTATTAAATGACTTTCAATTGTTCGGTTATTAGCCAGATTTTTTTTTTTCCTAGAATTTTAGTAGCTCTTCAGGAGGTTTAATTTGGCTCGAGTAGCTCACACCCCAATTAAAAGGTTGGCAACCACTGGTTTAGGTTATGAGGGGGGGAGTGGGGGGGAGAATAAAGTGATTGTAATACTATGCTGGATTGAATTTACTAATTGTAACAGACTATGGGGTCTATTTACTAAGCAGTGTTAGGAGACAGAGTAAAAAGTGATAAGGTGCCAGCCAATCAGCTCCAACTGTCATTTTTCAAACACAGCCTGTGAGATGGCAGTTAGGAGCTGATTGGCTGGCACCTTATCACTTTTCACTTTGTCTCCTAACACTGCTTAGTAAATAGACCCCTAAATCAGTGCAGTTACTTTACTACAGATTTTTTTCAGAAGGAAGCCTTTGGTAGAAAGTATTCTTGTATTAGTTTACACTGCAACATGGAGGAAGCTAGGACTCGCGAGACAGGACTCGCGGTCACGTGACCTGGACTAGGAAGCGATCAGGAACAGACGGCGGGCGCACCGCTCGGGCCGGAGGGAAAGACCAACCACGGACCCCTAATAGGGACCAGAGGGAGGTCACGACATCCAGAGCCAGGCACCTCCACAGCTAGAAGCCGCAAGGTGAACCTTAACAAGGTGATCCGCAGGGAGAACCACAGTGCTAGAGGTAGCCACACGAGTTAGGTGTGCCATAAGACCGGGCTGAAACCCACCGCCTCCCACCAGAACCAACATCAAAGAAAGAAGAGGTGCACCACAACGCCAAGGAAAGTGGGACGCCGCTCAACTAAGGAAGTGAAGGTACCTCACACGGACGGACTTGAACACACAGGTGAAAGACAGACTTTCATTAAGCAGAACTTTACCTACCACCCACCAATGTTATCTCATATTATCGCATTGGGTAGTAGTGTACACTAAAGCTGCATACACACACAACGATTTAGTAAATGAACGATTTTAATAAACAATTTTCGTTAATTTTTTTCAAGGTAAAAAATTTACGAAAATCGTTTACTAATATCGTTCATTTACTAATTGTAATGAACGATTTTTTTGAATTACAAACTATTTTTGAGTATTCCCTTACTGAAAATCGTTGAGTTGGTCAGTCTGACTGAACTACAAACGTGAACGTGCATGAACGATAATCGTTCATCTTTTTAACTCAGAAAGTGAACGATTTTGTCAACGATTGAACGATATCGATAATCGTTCAAAAATCGTTGTGTGTGTATGCGCCTTAAGACTTTTTTGTAGGATTACCATCACAACTTACTGTGTAGACATATTTACATGAGAACACAAGTTTATACCCTGATTCATTATACTCACTTCACCCACATTTTTGGAATTAAAAGTGTGTTTATATCATTTCACATCCTGCATTCATTTATCATTAATCATTTAGTCATCACATAGAAGGGGTATAGCGCAGTGTTACCTTTCTATTTCATATTAGTTTAAACTGTACAATAATACAGGGATATTATTTCTAAACCAGCTAATAGGATTTAGTTTACTCTTTATATCCCACGAGCAGAAGTGGGGACTTTGGGCCTGATTCAGCAAGGATCGGAAGAATTAGCTCGCATTTGGCCAATGTTGCGTCTCTGCGCATGCGTTTCAATGTCCGTGCGCGAACCAGTCATTGCGATCAAGTAAGGAATCGCACGGCATACGCAGCTAGCACGGAGAGACCTCCAATGTCGTTTGACAGGGAGAGACGTTTGTGTGTGGCGGCGGGGGGGGGGGGGGTGTGCGAACGCAGGCGTGCCTGTGCGTTTGAATGGCGTTACAGGGGTGTGCATAATTGAGCTTGTGTGGCGGCATACGCAGCCGTACGTCTCGATGTACACAGGAAGCTGCCACAATCCTGCGGCAGGTCAGGGCTACCACAGTTGTGCGTATGGGATCGATGGTTCCGATGTTTTTGCAAGCCTGCGTACTGATCTAGCATAGAGTAAAGGAAGGTGAGCTGGCTTTATGTAGTGCTGGGCATCTGCATCTTATGTTGCGATTGCCGTGCGCATGCATTCATTAGCATATTCTCGCCGCGGCCAGGTACGTGCAATCTTTGCTGAATCAGGCCCTCTGACTGTAGGTCATACTTGCCTACTTTTGAAAAAGCATTTCAGGGAGATTGTGAAAGCAGCACCTTTGAGTGCGCATTAAAGTGGGCGTGTCCTGCTACATCTGGCAGGCGTGTCATAAAATTGATTTACATCCAAATGTAAATGAGCCCAAAAGCAGTTAGTAAGATGTATTTTTTTATGAAAACACACTGATACATTGCAGAAAATGCATGTAGCCATAAGGATCACTGTGCCTTACAACCAATACAGGGCAATTATACTAATAATCTCATTTGAATGTAAATATCTCTGTTTATTTTTATATATTACATCTTCATATTGGGGGCAAAGTAAAATCAGGGAGATTGCTCGGCCCTTCAGGGAGACAGGGAGATTGCTACTGTTTCAGGGAGTCTCCCTGACAATCAGGGAGAGTTGGCAAGTATGCTGTAGGTTCCAGTTATGCGTCTACAGTATACGGAAAAGAACAATGTTAAACTGCAAGAACACTGACTGTTACTTTATACACAATGATTCATTCCGAATACTCAGAGTATAATGCAGATGTCACATATTCTAAAACTGAGCAGAACATCACTTGTCAGACACCTATAACACCTCTACAGACACCGTTTATCTTTAGAAAATCGGAAAGCTTAAAATAACCTGAATGGTCGTTCATAGCCAAAGTACTGCCATAATAGTGCGCCCGCTGCCTACACGTACAGTATTTATCTTTATTATTTTATACATTTATAACTACAGGTCTTTTACAGCTGCTTACGGATCAGCCACCTTCACTGTGAAGCTGGGAACACACTATACAATGTGCGATCCAGCGACAGTGCGATGCAACGTTACATAACTCGCGACATGCACACTGGACAACACAGTGTATGACGACACATGCTGCATGTAATTGCACTGCATCGTTGGTTATGGTGAATGACAGATCGAGTGTATACACACACACACTATACACATGTATAACTGGGTTATTGGACAGGATTGGCGTCACTGGGGGGGGGGGGTGCAGACTGAATCGGTTCGATTCCCGTCAGCGGCAGCCCGACATCAGCAGAGTTCCGAGCAGCGGAAGCCCGACAGCGCTGGAAATCCCGATCGTGGATAGGTGAGTATCTACTAACCTAACCCCCCTAACCCTAACCCTCCTTAGGGGTGCCTAACCCTAACTTCCCCCCAAGTGCCTAACCCTAACCACCCCCTTCCCCGCTGCCTAAACCTAAGTCCCCCGGGGGTGCCTAACCCTAACCCTCCCTCCCCATAGCCTAACCCTAACCCTCCCGGGGGGGTGCCTAACCCTAAGTCCCCCCCGGGAGCCCTAAACCTAACCCTCCCCCCCCGCGGCTGTCCGCTCGCGGTGCCCGGCATCACTACGATCGGGATGCCGGGCGCCGGTCTCCCGGCGTCGGGGAAATGCGGGCGTCTACATATAGACGCCCGGCATTTCACCCTTGCCGGGATATGACAGTCGGGAAGCCGGCTGCCGGTATTTAGGCAGTCGGCTTCCCGATTGCATACCGTGCAGACTCCTCCTCAGTGACCAGGAGATGGGTTTCAGATCCCGGAGAAGGAGGCGGCAGTGTGGCGAGATACTCTGGGGGCACACCGGCAGTGATGAAACAGGGGGGAGTTTCGCGAGGCCACGCATCTTTTACGGAGGCGCACAAAGATTGTCTATTTGGCGGACTGGGTGTCACCTACCCCAGTGCTGCCACTGTATACCCAATTACTAAGGTACTTTAAATGCAATTCTTGAAGATTCAGTGTACTTCTGTTATTTCTTTATTTCATACTTGCAGCATTTCCTGTGGACAGGCATAGGTTTCCATGACTGCGAGATTATTATTACTATTATGCTTTTTATATATAGTGTCAGCATATTACGCAGTACTTAGAGACTTTTTTACCATTCACATTAGCCCCAGTGGAGCTTAAAGTCTAAGGTGTCTATGTACCAAGCCTTGGAAAGAGTTAAAGTGGATGGAGATAAAAAGGGGTCATTGGGCCTGATTCAGAGACGCTCACGAGCGCATTGCGCACGCAAGCGGGTCGATGTTTGGCCCCTGCGTCACCTCCGGGGCATGCGCGAGCCCCAGCGAGCGACGGCAGCTCCATCACTCCAGGGCTCACTACAAGACAGGGCGGCTGTCGATGTTGATCGACAGCTCGCCCAGTTTTGTGGGTGGGGTGGGGGGGTGGCTGAACAAACGGAGGCGTTCCCGAAGGAACACCTGCCGTTTGTGTGCGGCCCTACTGGCATCACTCGTGATGTCAGTAGTGGACTTCCGGCTCTATTAGAGCTGGAAGTCCACTCGGCATTGCGAGTGCTGAGACCCTACCTTGGGGTCTCCTCGCAATGCCGATGGTCGCGATAATCGCGACCATCTCCTGCCTGCTCGCATTAGCTGTGGTTGGGCATCCACAGCTTAGTCAGTGGACAGGAAAAAAAAATAAAAAATACTCCCCTCCCCGATTCAGAGCGTGCGCTCGCAAACAGCTAGCGGCTCTGAATCAGGCCCTATGTACAAAGCATAGTAGAGAGAGAAAGTAGAAGGAGATAAAGTACCAACCAATCAGCTCCTGTCATTTCTCAAACACATTTAATGTCTAGTGTGTACAGACCTCGCCCGCGACGTGGACCCAGCATCGGCAAGTGCATACACACTTGCTGACGCCGGCAGCATGGACCTCGCTAACGATGTCACCTGTCGTACCTGCATGCCGGTCTGCCGGGCGAGGTCGCTGACGACGCTTCGGAGCGTGCATAGTCAGCGACATAGCGGGTACACACTAGACGATGTGCCCGGTTGGACCAGATCGGAAGACATATCGTCTAGCGTGTACCCGGCATTAGGAGCTGATTAGTTAATACTTTATCTCGATCCACGGCTTAGTACATACACCCCTAAATTAGCCTCCAGGCTGTTTTTTTTGACTGTGGGAGGAAACCTATGTGAACATAAGACGATCACAAAGGTGGCTTTTAATGCTGGGAACACACTAAACAATGTGTACCCAGCACGATGTCGTTCGCGACGGGACCCGGCGGTGTCGGCATCGGCAAGTGCATACACACTTGTATTCGACAGCATGGCCCCCGCTGACTATACCGCCCATTGGACCTGCATGCTGGTCCGATGGACGAGGTCGCTGATGACGCACCGGAGCGACATAGCCGGTACACACTGGCCAAAGTGGACGATATGTCGGCCGATCCGGTGGATCGAACGACATATAGTCTAGTGTGTACCCGGCTTAAGATTGAGCAGATGCTGGTCCCTGGAAGTCTCTTTTATACTTGACCTGGTTGTTACCCAAACGTCTAGGAAAATGATGATAGGGCCAGGGCCGGCGCAATGCAGTGCACAGTGGTAAGCAGTGCAGGGGGGGCACCGGGCTGGAGAGACACCCTCCCCGCTGCTTGCTTTCGGAGCACTTTCACAGCTGCAATCAGTGGTCTGCTCCATCTGCGACATGCAGGCTGAGGCAACCAGTGCAGCAGTGTCACGAGCGGGCCCGGCAGGGCGAATCCAAGGGGCGTTCGAGGAGTTGGCAGTCATAAATGACACCACCTATTACCCAGATTGCCAATCCACCTGAATTTAAAATGTAATTTATGTCCACGGCCGCTCGTTCAGGAACGGATTTTATTGCCTGGCATTGCCCAGGAGGCGCTAGTTCGTTCCAATGCCATGTGAAGTTGTTATAAGCACCACCACTGCCAGCAACAGCATGTAGACCAGCAGTATGTACGCACGACGTGCGCGATAATGTCGTGCTGCCCGGGCACACCGGCTCTCTATGTGTGGTGTGTTCTGCCCAAGAAGAGGAGCAATGGAGGAACTGCCTCGGCTGCGCACCGCAATGCCAGGAGGAGGACACGGCGAACAGTGAGTGAGAGACACACACAGCTGGCAGCTGCCTGGCCCTGACTGAGGCGAGGAGGGCACAAATTTATAGTTCGCAGGGGGACGCCGAACACCATCGCACCGACCCTGGATGGTTTTCTGGTGCTTTGTACATTCCATTTTCTCCTCTTTTGGCAGCATAGGGATCTACATATACATATTGATTATGCAAAGGACTGTAAAGGCGGGTATCCACTACTAGATATACAAGCGAGAGCACCATTACGACATTGCAATCGTGCTCTTGTTTGTATATCTAGTGATGTGCCTAGACTGGGCGTTCACTCGTTCAGTCTAGGAAGGATGAAATCAAGACACGGACCTCTCTCTGCAACACACAGTAAGGAAAACAAGCAGTCACAGCCTGATGACATGTTGTGCGAGTGTCCAGCGTCATCAGGCTGTGACTGCTTGTTTCCTTTCCCGTGTATTGCAGAGAGGTCCGGCGGCAGCAAGAGCGGCAGTAAGAGAACAGTAGGTGCTCTCTGTTGCTCCCCGTACATGCTGAACCTGACGGGATCGTCAGGTTGACCAGCATGTACGGGCGATGATAGATGGCAAAAACGACCAGCGGGCACGCGCATCGCTGGTCGTTTTTGTCATTTACATGCCCGATTTGTGGGCGATTTGTGGGTGATTTGCGGGTGATTGCATGATAACGACATCGTTATCGTGCAATCGCCTGTCAAAATCGCCTAGTGGATACCCCCCCTTAAAGCTTGCATGCACCCAACTAAACATAGAGACAGAATAAAACAAAATACACAGAAGACCAAAAAAATAAAAAAAAATAAAAAAAAAAACACAATCCAGGCCATTATACAGCTGTTTGTCAAAGGTTAGATTTAGTGCCAAACAAAGAAGGACAAGTTCCCTCAAAGACCAAATTCAGGGAGTTTGGGCTTGAGAATTTGCTTTTCACGGACCATCGCCGGTCTTCTGATAGAAGGTGGTCTTACACCCTCTATGCGGCACACACGGCTGGCTGCTGCCCACTTTGCTTCCTTCCTGATTTGACCACTGATGAGCAGACTCAATGCTGGTCTCTTTCTGCAACCAACATGTTCTTGTGCGCTTCCTAAAATAGACGTGTGGACGGATATATGAACAATGAGAGCTTTTAGAATTCTAAGGGGTATATTTATTAAAGTGTGAGAAGCCCTAAATTAGTCGAGTTTCTGCCCGAGAAAGCTCCTCTCTTTATTCAATAAGCCCCTGGCCGCGCTTTTCTCTATTTAACAAGCCCCTGGCCAGAAAAAGCCATGGCTGAATATCGCTGGACATCGTCTCCACCTCTCACGGGCAGAGGTGTAAGTGTACATTTGTGGGCCTAATAGCAACATAAATACGGGCCCCATGTACCACCCAATGGCAAAAAAAAGTCACATAGGGCAGTAATGATGTATTTTACGATACTACCCACACCCTATCACATGCATACCAGTGTTTTTTTAGTGCCGGAGTGTATTATTACTTTCCTCCCAGAACTGCTCTTCCAATGTAGATATACAAGCCGCGGGGGGAAGGAGAGGGATCCTGTCAGATCCCTGACCGGGGACTTATTGTGGAAAGAAGCTCATAGGCTTCTATAGGTAACGCCATGTATAGATGGCGTTTCCTATCATCTCCGGAAAGGATTCTATGGGGCGCGGTTCCACAACGGTTAGCTCAGATATCTACTGTGGACCTTTTTAATAAGTATGGTGATCCATATGTACTGCAGTAAACGCTTTTACTGCATTTTAAGGAAGGATACATAGATAGATGGGAGAGACAAGGAAGACAGGCCTCCCAGAAATGGGCCCCAGAGGAGCTGCACCCGCATCACCTATGGTAGTCGCACCCTAGCTTACAGGTATTGCCAGCTCAGGGTGGGATAAGCAGAGGATTCCTACCGAAAAAAATAGGTTTTCTAATCAATATAAGGCTTAGGGCAGGATGTTCTAAGCGAAGAAGTACGATCCGCATGTCTTCGGGTACATATCGCAGTTCATTACCGCAGTATGTACCAAGAATATCGCAAAGTACATAGGATTCTATAGGGTAATGCCACCTTGCGATGCATTCCTTGGCTTCAGGTGGAGTTACCCAATAAAAGCCTATGGGCTTCTTTTCGGAAAGCTCCCCTTTGGGAGGGAAGCCTCCCTTGAGCCCCCACGGCCCACGTCCTTCTGCGCAGTAGGATGCCAGAGGGACTTTTGGGTGTTAAAGCTGGGAGTCCATCTGCCCGGCAGCATCACAAAGGAAAGCTCTTATCGGGAGAATGTTCCTTTGCAATATTCTTGGTATATACTGAGGTAATGAACCGCAGTATGTAACCGAAGATAGGCGGGATGTATCGCATCGCTAATGCCATGTTTAGTACATCTCACCCTTAATGCCATAAGGCAAAAGTGATAAAGTGGCTTGGGGAACAAAACATCAACATTTTGGGTCCATGGCCAGGAAACTCCCCAGACCTTAATCCTATTGAGAACTTGAGGTCAATCCTCAAGAGGCGGGTGTACAAAGAAAAACCCACAAATTCTGACAAACTCCAAGCATTGATTAGACGAGAATGGGCGGCCATCAGTCAGTATGTGGCCCAGAAGATGATTGACAGCATGCCAGGGCGAACTGCAGAGGTCTTGAAAAAGAAGGGTCAACACTGCAAATATTGACTCTTTGCATAAACTTAATGTATTTGTCAATAAAAGCCTTTGACACTTATGAAATGCTTGTAATGTTACTTCAGATTACCATAGTAACATCTGACAATAAGGTCTAAACACACTGAAGCAGCAAACTTTGTGAAAACAAATACTTGTCTCATTCTCAAAACTTTTGGCCACGGCTGTAGGTACTAAAGTGCGGGGTTTTTTTTTTTAGAAGTAGAGATGTTGCCCATAGCAACCAATCACATTCTACTTATCTATCTAGCACCTACAAGATAATAGCTATAATCTGATTGTGCCGTTGTTGCCCATAGCAGCCAATCTAAAAACCCGCACTTTAGTAAATATAGCCCTGAATATCTGGCATCACTGGGTACTTTGGGCCTGATTCAGAGCCACTCGTAAGTGGCAGCTCGTTCGCTCCGAGCGATGTTTGCCCAACTGCGCATGCGTACGGATCGTTATACGCATGCGCGAACCAGTCAGTGCGGCCGAAAATCATGTGCTCGCAAAATAGCGAATGCCTGCTATTTTGAGTGACAGGATGAGGCGTATGTGGGTGGTAACAGGGGAAGGTGCTTGAAAACGGGGAGTGGAGATCCGATCGCAGGCGTGCTTAAAGGTCAAAAAGGGCGTTTTATGGTTGTGCATATTTAAAACAGCAGTGTCATTGACCACGTCACTGGGTTATTTTATAGCCAGAACTGCTCGCAAAATTGTGGTAGCAAAAACCAACCACAAGAATAGCGAGCAGCTCATACCCTGTTCGATGTACTCGATTAATCTAATAAATAGCGGACATGACGTAGGATGCGAGCGGCCAGGGGGCGTAGTTTCCCAAAAAATGACCGCAAGTTTTGTTCGCTCGTTCAGACCTAGAGGCGTGAACAGACCGCAAACAGCGAACGGTTCATTTGAATAGCCACCCCTATTTTCTGGACGAGCGAGCGCAAATAGCGAGTGGCTCTGAATCAGGCCCTTTGTGCCCATTCCAAACTAATGGAAAGACTGAATATTGGTCTATGTCTAACAATTACAGATGTACCAGAACTTGGTATTAGACGAAGCTGATCCCCATATACACTACAAAGAGTGCAAAAAGTTTCTACATAAAATATATATATATATATATATATATATATATATATATATATATCACATCTCACTTAATCATATCATTTGATTCTATACCCAGCTCGCATTTATAACTATTCAAGGATTATGCATTTTTCTTCTCTCCGAATAGATTTAATCAACCTTTTTTTTTTCTCTCTTCTTCTTGTTTTAAATAACTACATCTCACGGGTTTCCATGACAACAGCAGCAGCTAATGCAATGTCTATGGAGAGTTCCACCACTCACCCCCCCTCCCCACAGAACACCTCCGATACCAGTAAGAAACCTCTGCAGTTACAGTGTAGCACCCGCCAGAAATAGTCGGAGATCTCGGGGGGTGCACAGATTTTCATTGGCATGAAGCCGACTGTAACAGGAGGCTGCTGCTTATAAAACAGATGTAACGTTCCCCTTCTTTTATTTTTAGACAAGAAAACTGGGACGACCTCACCAACAAACACTATGCGGACCCATCTTTCTTTTGAAGATGGCAGTTCTGGTTTTACGTTCGTCGCTAATTAAATCCCTCAGCCCCAGTTACACATTTATAAAAGATTCAAAAAAGAAGTGTAAAGCAATTTTAGGAGACCCCCCAAAATCAGAAGTTACAGGCACTCACACTGACACCTGGCAATCACAGCAGAACACAGGATAAGTGTAAAAGATCTGGTGGGGGGGGGGGGGGGGTAGAAGCACCAAGCCTTGGAGAGTGATAAAGTACCACCCAGGCAGCTCCTGTCTTTTTTCTAACACAGCCTGTAAAATAACAGTTAGGAGCCGATTGGTTGATAAAGCGCAATGTTGGAGAAGGAACAACAAAAATGGTGGTCCCTAGCAGTGGCGGATCCAGAGGTGGGGCTGTAGCATGGTCCAAATTTCAAATAGGGGAGTCACACCAACCGTCACTCCAAAAGCTGCCAAAAATAACTGGCAGTTGGTGAGGCTCCCTTTTGAATTTTGGACTGTGCTGCAGCATCACCTCTGGAGCCGCCACTAGTCCCTAGGTCTCCCCTAGGGGGCCTAGCGGCGGGGGCAATGGTGGGAACAGCTGTGGCTCAGGCCTCAAAACGCCCATTTATTCAGAGGGATTAATGTATTAAACAGTGAAAAGAAGGTAGATGGTAACTAGAGAAGTTGCCCATAGCAACCTATCAACTTCTATCTACCATTTTATCGAATGTAATCGATACATTTTACCTCAAAGCCAATTGGTTGCTATGGGCAACTTCTACAGAAGCCCACTTCTCCAGTCTTTCCACTGCTTGATACATCAACCCCAGAGTTGGATTGCGGCTGGGGCGGGGGGGGGAAAATGAGGGCGCAAACCAATAGCTTCCTATTGGGTCGGTGTGCTCACTGCCGACTCCTGCACACAAAAGTGGAGCGCACGCAGCCAATGGCAAAGCAGGAAAAAGGTTAGCGCGTAGGACACCATGTCAAGTATAGGTTACCGTGAGCCTTAGGCCACACAACCACTTGCCGACATCAAAACGACTGCACAATTCCGACATTGTAATCGTGCAGTCGTTTGTCAGTCTGTGCTGTGCGTACAATGAACGTTCAGTGTAGGCACATCAATCATCCACTACCGTGCTTAATCTGACATTGTAGTCAGGTTGCACAGCATTTTCGTGCGATGATTGATTTCGGAAATGACCAGCGGGAGCGCACATCGCTGGTCGTTATCGCTAAGTGGATGTGTGCCTTTACTTCAACCATTTTGCTGCGCAAGGCAAAGTATTTTCAATATCTGCTCGTTCTCCATTCTTCACTAATTGGCTCCGCAGCGACAGGAAGAAGCACAGCCTTTGATCCCAATCCAGCTCATGAATATTCAATGTTTAGACACGGCGTGCAGGCATCTACCTGAACTCAAGGAGGGACATTTTGGTACACACTCACCTTTGAAATTAAAAATACAAATGACGGAGGGGAAAATATCAAAATATAAATCAGGAAGAAAAAGACGGACAGACAGACAGACAGACAGACAGACAGACAGACAGACAGACAGAAACAAGAAGCCGGAACTATAATCCCACTGCGGACCGTACATTTTAGAAGGCAGTATTGAGAATAAGGCCATAAACAACTATTAGATCTGATTCTGAATGGTATTTTTTGGAGTTAAGCGGGATGCAGAAAGGTGAGAAATGTGGTCAAGCCCCAAAAATGCGGGTTTGACCGCACTTATGATACGCACCAAGCCCCAGATGCGTCATGCACCCCGCCCAAAGTCCGATAGTTTTGATGAAGCCGACAAACGAGGCAATTTTGGGGCATATCGAAAGCCCCAGTATCTGAGACTTAGTCATTATAGGTGTCGGATTTTCAGCCACACCACACAGATTTTGCAAATGTCTGTCCACAAGGAAGATAACGTAGCCAAGGGTAAAAAGCAGGAAATATGGGCCGATAATTGTGAATACGCACACACTGCACAATATGGGGAGATTGAGGTAGACATTTTCCATCTTGGCCGGCTGATCGGATAATCAAAGGAATGAGTTTGTGGACGTTTATTAACCGTTTTATCGTCGAAACACTCACACACACTACACAATAAATGAGGCGATCACCCAATCATTGGCAAATCGGCCCAATAACTGTATAGTGTGTACCTAGCTTCAGTGGAGTTTGAAAATAAGCAAGCCTTAAAAGAACACGGTCAGCTGTGCGTTAGACTCGCCCCGCGAGAAAGTGTGGCCAAATGCTGCACTTACGTTAGAAATGCCTCACTTACCTTAGCTGGTAAGACTATACCCGCAAGCCAAAAAGTGGAAACAGGCTCTCAACAGAAACTGCCCACGGCGCACATTTATTCAGAGGGTCCCTAGAACTAGATTTCCACAGAGTATTCTGGGCTGCAGTCAATCACTGGTGAGCACTATACAGTGTGGGAGTACAGTTTGAAGGCACCCACGAAATAGTCAAAGGGGGTGTGGCCAGCCCACGGTTTCAAATTTGCAATGGTCTAGTCCACCGTCCAACAACCCCCCTCCATTATACCCGTGTACCGTACCCCATCAGTCTTTTTGTTAAGTTGGGCAGCCTATGATTTAAAGTGGGGAGGTGGAGGTGGAGGTCAAGAGGCGCCATGACGTAGGGTAAAAGTTCTGGCACCCATGGGAATTTCCCTGGGATCCTGGTGGGCTGTGAAGCTTCCAACTTCCACGTAGTACCAAGTCAATATAAACCAGGGGAATGGAACAAACCATACAAGCTTGGTTCACATAAATATTGTTTTAAATAGAAAAAATTCTGGTGTATCTCAAAGATAATATGAAAACAAGAATTCCACAGTCTACACCGTCCGTAACAGGATTAGGTCAAGCAAAAAGCGATAATGAAAAGGGGCTCAGATAAAATATACCATGAATAATAGGAGAGTGAAAAACATCTACATACACCGCCAATGCAGTTGATTAACAACAAGGCTACGCCTATCGCTGGGAGTTACTGCTGAAACTTATAATCTTCACAACTTGCTCAACCTAAAACCTGCGTTAAGCTGTAAAGAAACACAAAGGGCTCTATTTACAAAAGAGGAAAGAGCCAATCGAAAGACGAAAATGTGAGTTTAGGTGCGATAATTGCCTTATAATTAGGAATAAGCTTAACCCTGCCAGTCATGACGCTGCCTTGGCACGGGAAGCCAAAGTTCCTGTTCTGTTGACGCACCCTGAGGATAGCATTGAGAAAAGCATTACTTTGGCTCTGGGCCAGCACAGACAATGTAGCATGGTAATGGATAAGCTGCCTCGGTGATTTATTTTTGATAATGACAACGTTAATTGCTACGATAAGATGTGGTGTAGAATAAAATCATATTTAATCGGGGCAATGTACAGTATAATAATTAGTACCCGTAACATCTCCTTTTACTGGTTCTATTCAGCACAGTCCTTCTTCCATGCAAGATTAATAAGATAGTCTATGGCGCATCAGAATCAGTATGTAATACCGCTGGTCGCAGTTCTAATCCCGACAGCGGAAGCCCGACAGGGGTGAAGATCCCGATCGCTAATTGAGGTACGTGCCGCTAACCTTACCCCCTACCCTAACCCTCCTTTAGGGGTGCCTAACCCTAACCTCCCCCCCAGTGCTAAACGTAACCCCCCCTTCACCTAGCCTAAACCCAACCCTCCCGAGGGGGTGCCTAACCCCAAGTTCCACCCGGGAGCCCTAAAACCTAAACCCCCACGGCTGTCCGTGCCTGGTTTACCTTCGTTCGGTATGCCGGGCGTTAGGCTCCCGGTGTAGGTCTAATGACTGCCGTCGGGATTTCGTCGCCTGTCATTAGTGCCTTGCCGGGATTTGACAGTTGGGAAGCCGGCTGTCGGCATTTCAACCGTCGGCTTCCTGACTACATCCCGGTACATCTGCCAAACTACTATACTGACCAATAGTCATGGTTTTACCGTATGTGGGAACGGTTGCCCTATAGCAACATCTTGGGTGGGATGTACTAAGCAACGCATCCGCGTTACATTCCGGAGCTTGAACGCATTGGGTATCGCATTCCGGAGCTTGGTACATATGAGAAATGCGGTCAGATTCCCGAAAACTGCATTTTCACTGGTGTGACCGCATTTCTGAACAAAGAACATCCCTTACCTCTAGGAATGGAGACAGGCTTAGAGATGGACATCGGCATGAATGATCTGCTAACATTAATGATGACACAATGGGCCTGCTTCTCGGTCGCACATGGCGGATATTCAATTGAGAGCGCCTCATTTTGGAATACCGCAGGTATGCACGCTCGCGATACCCACGGTATTCCATTAACAAAAAATGCAAGCAGAGTTTTCAGCATTGAAAAGCCTACGGTGTGACAAAATAAAAATAAAAAACCATTTACCTTTCCAGTGATCTCCGCAGCTACCGGTCATCTTCCCTCTATGTTTGCGCCGGAGGGGGCTGCTGGGAGGGGTGGTGGCTACTGGGAGATGTAGTTCTCCCTGCTCCTGCCTCTGGGAGGTGGGGGCTCACACACGAGGGTCACACAGACACTCACACAACATACTTAACACACAATTGCTTAGTCAGTCATTAGGAAGGGTTCCCGAAGGGGTCAGAGCATTACCCGACCTTTTTTTTTATTAAAAATAGGTATTTTAGGAAAAACTGGTCATGCTCTGGGAGGTGCGTAAAATAAAAACCTCCCAACGCTCAAAAATAATAATAAAAATCCTGCACCTAATTGAAAAGCAAAAATCCTGCACACTGCCGAAAAAACCCAGCAGGTGCGGGATTTTTGTTACTCTCGCATCCAATTGGATACCCCCTACGTCAGACGCATGTGTCCCGTTTCTGTTCTTTCAGAGTCACAGCTGCGATTTGAGACATATTGGATACGAGCTGGGCGTTCCTGGCAATGACAGGGAGGTGGCCCTTCTGATGGGCGTGCTATGGGAGTGTCACTGACCTGGATGTGTATACAGCGCCAGATTCAGATTTACACAGATTTACATAATTCCGATATTTACGCAGCCCGAGAAATTGATAGCCATTGCGCATGCATGAGTCGCACAAGCGCTGCCGGACCTGGTAAGTAGATGCCCGGATACGGCGCCCTGTGAACTCTGGTCATTGTTTAGTAGTGATCGAGTGGTAATGGAGGGGTGGTTAGAAAAAGACGACCGATGATCCACTGATTGCGACCAATGCTACGCCATTTTACTCAGTTGCTTTTTAGATTTGCAATGCTGCAGGGGGGGGCAGTGTCTCAATATATCTCCTGGCGGCTGCAACATTTGCATATTTTCGCATTGCAGCTGCATAAAATGCTGTGACGGGATTCGCATACAATACTGAATCCGCCCTTAGTTACCACTGGTTACCAAGCAGTCAGCCACTTAGCACAACTGGATCATTTCTGAATAGCCCACTACTGCTTCCTATATATTGTGAACTGGAGGATTACATTAACCAATTTATTACCTACTATCGGGCACTAAAGGTTGAGTTCAGTGCTCATCAATGCTACACACCTATTTGGCATTGTTTTTATGGTATGCAGTCGGGGGAAGCAATCGGGAAGCCGACTGCCTAAATACTGGCAGCCAGCTTCCCGACTGTCTTATCCCGGCATGGGTGAAATGCCGGGCGTCTAGATGTAGACGCCCGCATTTCCCCAACGCCGGGAGACCGGCGCCTGGCATCACGATCGTAGTGATGCCGGGTGCCACGAGCGGAGAGCCGCAGGGGGGGGAGGGTTAGGTTTAGGGCTCCCGGGGGGGACTTAGGTTTAGGCAGCGGGGAAGTGGGTGGCCGGCGGTATATCATACCCATTCCTGCAGTCGGGAAGCTGGCGGACCTAATCCCGAAAACCGGTTTCCCGACTGTATAATCCCAGCAAGGGTCTAAAGACAGGCGTCGATATGCCGAAGCCTGTCATTAGACATATGCCGGGAGCCCGACATCACGATCGAAGGGACGCCGGGCGTGGATAGTCGCGTGGGGGGGGGTTAGGAGGGTTAGGTTTAGAGTTCCCGGGGGGGACTTAGGGTTAGAACTCCCCCCGGGAGGTTAAGTTTAGGCACCCCCAGGGGGGGGGGGGGACTTAGGGTTAGGCACTGGGGGGGAAGTTTAGAGTTAGGCACCCATAAGGGAGGGTTAGGGGTTAGAAATAGGTTAGTCAATACTCACCTTAGGACGATCGGGATTTCCTCCTTTGCCGGGATGCCGTGGCGGGATTCCAACCGCCGGGCATGGGTCCGGCGGTAAATCATACCGATTCCAGGTTTTATGGCATATTCATGTGTTTGTTACATTATGTGTATAATTTAATTTGAAGGTTTTGCAGAGGAATGTTTGGCCGCCTAGTGTCACTTGTGCTGCGATTATTCCCATTTCATCCCCAATACACAGGTTTGCTTTCAGAGCGGTCATCATTATCAATGCGCCCTGCACCAGCTCTATCCCGGGTACACAGGGGGTCAATCCAATTATAAGCGATATACTCGTGGATGCGAGTCATCGCGACAGAAGCCGCTCTTGACGGCAGCCTGAACTCGCTCAAAACTGTGCGCAGCCCCATAGGGCTGCGTACAAAATTGAGCGAGTTTAAATTAGGGGTGCGAGATGCGGTGCTGCTGCTGGCGTTTGTTGCAACCGGCAACACGCACCCCTTGGGACTAACTCACTTTTGTTCAACTCGGTCCTTGGCAGTGAGCTAGGGGTAGATTTATCAAAGCTTGGAGAGAGATAAAAAGTACCAACCGATCAGCTCCTGTCACTTTACAGGTTGTGTTTGAAAAATTACAGTTAGGAGCTGATTGGTTGGTACTTTGTCAGAATCCACTTTATTTTTCTTCAATGCTTAATACGTCTCACAAACAGTATTCTTAAGGGTCCAGAAGGGGACTTCAGTGTCCGATACGCTAGTCATCGGGCTTCTTGATTTGTGCTTCTGCTTTTTCACATGTCACTGTAAGCAGGATGGATGTTGGTAGATCTTTTTTAAGTTGGGGGGAAGTTATTGGTACTTTTCTCATCTCCCCCTTTGGCCCATCAGGGTTTCCTTTGTCATATACAAACCAGAAAAAGCTTTTATCACTATGCAGCTGTCACTTCAGTTATATTTTAAAAAGGATTCCAAAGTGGACTCCAGCTGCTCTTCATTATAAGGGGCCTTCCATATCGTTATACTGCTTGGACATGTGCTACTCCCTGATCCACTAACCCACATTCTGTGAAGCAACATTACATCGAGAGAGCTTTGCAGCTTGTGGTTGTTCTTTATCATCAGGTACGAACGGTGACCATTGTAGCTCTCGAATAAATAAAATATGTCAATGTGTACATCAAAGACCCTTTCTCACAGCTGCAAGTGGTCTCTAGGGGCGCTCATTGGCCTCCAGCCATCTGGAAGACCCCTGTGTCGTATCAAATACAATTACAACATGTACCGTTACACTCAGATTTGCAGGACAGAACACGGCAAATATGATTTTTAGAGCTTGCAGTAGTTCGGAATTTGGTGCACTAGTCTGTTATATAATCCTTTACGGCAGAGGTTCCCAAACTCCGCCATTACAGTCCAGGTTTCAAGGATGTCCATGCTTGAGCCCAGGTGTCTTAATTAGTACCTCAGCCAATTTGATGTATCCATCTGGACTCAAGTATGGATACCCTTAAAACCTGGACTGTAATAATGGAATTTGGGGAACCTTTGCTGTACGGTGTTAGTTTAACACGGATGTGCTGGGCATCAAACAACACATTCTTCTCACAGCTCTCACTGGCTGCCTGTCAGGCCACAGTCTGCCTGCCCCTGCTGGAAGAACAGGGTCCCAGACGTGCTCGCCCACCCCCTACATCCCAAGCTGGGCGCTTACACTACACACATGCACATATACCCCATGAGAAGGAGTAGGGGGAGAGACTGAGGAGGAATTGGGGGGAGTGTGGGAGAAAAAGACATGGAAGTAATAAAGGGAGGGAGGAATAGGGGAGAGAAACAAGGAAGGCATAGGGTGAGGGGTTAATGGGAGGAATAGAGGCAGACAAGAAGGTGGAAAAAAAAAAATAAATCCTCTGTAATGATAACCACAGTAGCACGCGACCCAGCAAATCAGGGGTCCAAAATACTAGTATGTACATTTTGGCCTTTTAATATACATCAATCAACAGAGCTGTCTTTGCAGAGTATCCATGTTATAACTTGCACAAATAACGTGATTCTTAGATACAAATTTCACTCCAATTACTCCAGGACAGTTATGTAATAGTATTAGGTTTTTCAGAGCTAATCTGGTCTACAGATCCTTCCAGTAACTACTGAACAAAGATAATTCTATTTGTGGTCCTTCCGGGATTCCTCAAGGTGAGGATCACTTAAGCTGCATGCACTGTCTGGTGAGAAAAAGACAAAATACCTTGGGGGGAGACATCACAGCACAAAAGTACAAGTACTAAAAATGCATGTAATATATATTTATCTACCTCCTGGAAGGAATAATTGCACGGCGAGGTAAAATTATTAGTAAAATCAGGGTTTGGTTGCTAGCTGCCCTGGTACACACTGTGCAGATCACACAAACGCCCCGATCCTCTGAGAAATTATCTGATCACCGTCACCCTGTACACACAGAGCGATTTTTAGCTCAATGTGATTGGGCGGTCGGGCATCTAAAATTGTAAGCAGTTCATAAGATGCGACCTCCCTATCCGACCATCGCAGGAGCGAACGCTCCTTCATAAACACCTATACAAATATGGATCGGTCAGTCATTATCTGGCGATCGGCCCCATAATACTAATAGTGTAGGTGTGTACCCAGCTGTACATAAATCTTTTGGCCTCCCATCCATTGTGCCTTGACAATACAAGAGGTTTTCAAGTAAACAGGTCTGGCAATAGAAACCATTGTTTCTTGTGTCACTACACCCATTGCCATATCTATTGAGGCAACTGCCTTATGTTCCAAGGTGGAATAACACCTTAATCAATGGGTTAAACAGATTTAGGGGGTTTGAAATGGAGGAGGGAGATAGTTTGATAGTGATCGGGGTAAAAAATCAAAATGCGCCCTGCCCTTTTAGCAGAGCCCCACTAAAACAGCCTGCCCTGAGACTTCCCCAGCCGCGGGTTGCAGTGTCTCGCGGGTGGGAAAAGTTGTGGTGATTGATCACCGCCCGGTGATCACCATGAGCGGAGAGCTTGGGGGAAGCCCAGCACCTCCGTAATTGCTGGGCACGTGACAAATTGGAGGAGAGTCTCTCCACGATCGGCCATGCCCCCTTTTCGGGAGCCGGAAAACCCCAGCGCCCTGCCCTGCCTGCCTTCTAGCGGGAACACTCTGACCTATGGGAGGTATGATAAAATCCCCTCCATTCTTTTTGGAGGACTGTCCCACATTCGTCCTTAACGAAGAGGGGTTGAGAAGTGTTTCACTGCCCCCACGTCATGTGGCATAAATACAATTTTTTTTTTTTTTTCCAAAAAAAAAAGTAAAACACCTAAGGAGGGTATGACCACAACCTATCCCGCTTAGTACATAAACCCAGCAGACGGAGGAAACACCTTTCGCCTACTGAACAGTGTATAAAAATACTGTAGTCCACTGGCAGTGCTTCATGGCCTAGGCAAGCCTCTACCATTGATGCAGAACAACTGTACGTTCTTAACCCATAATTTTTCCCCAGAAAAAACTCAGAAACTAATCAATTATTATTCCGTTGTTTGCCAACCTAAAAACTATACCTTTTCAGGTTTTACACTGGACTTGTATTACTTAAAGTTTTGACTGGTAGTACATGTGAACATTTTTTACACAATTGTCCAGTACATGGGGGCCTTAATTACTAGCCTGACGTGGTCGTATCAGATGAGACAACCGCAAGCTGGGATTTCCCTGGCACAGTTGCATCTGATACGACCATGTCAGAGAAACCTGGCCGGGGCATCTAGATTATAGATTTCCAGCAACCGCTGGGCTCAGCCCACCCAGCCGGCCCCGCGGCAACCTACCCTCAGCATCCTGCTGCCAGGCGGGCTACAGAAGGATGACCCCTGTAGGAAGACAAACTTACTGCAACCCAAGCTCATGGCAGCTGTGGGGGCTCTCAACGGCCACCCAGCGATCCTCCAGGCGCATACACACTAGACGATATGCTCCATGAGCAATATTGTACAATGTTCCCCCTGCAGTGTCAGGCTCAATGTCGTTAACGATATCGTGCAGTGCCAGAACCCTCCCTCATCCCCGTACTTGCAGAACCTGAAGATATCATCAGGTTGCCCTGTAAGTACAGGTGATGAAAAATATAGTCAACGGCCAGCGAGAGCACGCATCGCTGGTCGTTGACAGCATACACACTGGCCGATATCGTGAAACGATTACGATATCGTTAATAATATCGGCTAGTGTGTACGCGGCTTAAGAGTATCATCCTCAGTCTGCTCCCTGCTATAGCCGAGGCTACCCCTGTCCGGCGGTTCAAATCCTGACGTCGGAAGACCAGCACCAGTGAAGATCCCGATAGCAGCTAAGGCAAGTACTAACTAACCCACCCCCCCAACCCTCCTTTAGGGGTGCCTAACCCTAAAGTCACATCCCCCCCCCCCTCTCCAAGTGCCTAAACCTAACCCCCCCTCCCTGGAGCCTAATCCTAAGTCTCACGGTGCGGGGTGCCTAACCTTAACCTTCCCCCCTGGGCGTGCCTAACCACCCCCTTCCCCTAGCCTAAACCTAACCCTCTCAGGGGGGTGCCTAACCTTAAGTCCCCCCCAGGAGCCCCTAACATAACCCTCCAACCCCCGCGGCTGTCCGCGCCCGGCTTACCTTCGATCGGGATGCCGGGCGTCTTGCTCCCGGCATAGGTAAAATGACAGGCATGGGGATTTCGACGCCTGTCATTAGACCCTTGCTGGGATTAGACCGTCGGGATGCCGACGGTTGGCATTTAGACAGTCAGCATCTCGACTGCATACCTCCCAGACAGGTAGAGAATAAATCCAGATTTATGGTAAATTTTAAATTTTTGAAATACTTGTCGAAGAAATAGTGTCTAGCTACTAATTCCCAAACCCCCCTAAACACAAACAGAGTAATAATAATAATAATAATAATAATAAATTAATAAATAAATATATATATATCCCAATTATTGGTGAGGTTGCAGTAACCTTTAGTGCCCCAACAGTAGCTCAGCTTAAGCGCAGTCTTTCCTCCCTTGTCACATTTGGCAGGAAATCTTAATATCAACACTACTGAAATCGTTCATATAAACACAGAATTTCCTCCTCGTTTACAGTCACATTCCATCAGGAAGAACAGAGGAGGTTTCACAAGGTGCTTAAATACAAATATATTTGACTATTTTGAAGCTCTTGAATTTATTTTTTTCTGAAGAGCTCAACTTATCCCCTATGTGGCTCCCTGTCTATTGTGGAACTACAAGTCCCAGCATTCTCCACCAAATTTACAATCACACACATCTGTAAAAGTCTCAATGGCTTCTGCATACAGGGGCTAATGCAGCACTGCACGCAAGTGCAATTCTGAATGCAGATTCCCGATTATTGGGAATCTGCCCGTACGTATGTGCAGAACGGGTCCTGCGTAATCGCACGCAGCCACTTCTAAACCTCTGCCTGATTGACAGGCAGAGGAATTTACGGGGCGGGGATGGCCAGCGTCCCGCCACGTTTTCCGGGAGGGGTGAGGATGGAGCTGTTCCACGGACGCAGTTTCCTGGCCTTGTAAGCTGGGGCTTACTCAGCTGGCCGTTGGCACAGCACCATTCACCATCGCGACCAATGGTTTCATATTATAAGAGCAGTATTAAATTATTATTTTCCCCATGTCTGTATAGAGTGTAATAGAATTGTATTATGTGCAGTGGTCAGGTCATGTTGGGGGTGTAGTGTCCTATGTCTGTATAGAGTGTAATAGAAGTGTATTATGTACAGTGGTCAGGTCATGTTGGGGGATGTAGTGTCCTATATCTGTATACAGTGTAATAGAAGTGTATTATGTACAGTGGTCAGGTCATGTTGGGGGTGTAGTGTCCTATGTCTGTATACAGTGTAATAGAAGTGTATTATGTACAGTGGTCAGATCATGTTGGGGGTGTAGTGTCCTGTGTCTGTATACAGTGTAATAGACTTATATTATGTACAGCGGTAAGGTCATGTTGGGGATGTAGTGTCCTATGTCTGTATACAGTGTAATAGAAGTGTATTATGTACAGTGGTCAGGTCATGTTGGGGGTGTAGTGTCCTATGTCTGTATAGAGTGTAATAGAAGTGTATTATGTACAGTGGTCAGGTCATGTTGGGGGTGTAGTGTCCTATGTCTGTATACAGTGTAATAGAAGTGTATTATGTACAGTGGTCAGGTCATGTTGGGGGTGTAGTGTCCTATGTCTGTATACAGTGTAATAGAAGTGTATTATGTACAGTGGTCAGGTCATGTTGGGGGTGTAGTGTCCTATGTCTGTATACAGTGTAATAGAATTATGTACAGTTGTCAGGTCATGTTGGGGGTGTAGTGTCCTATGTCTGTATACAGTGTAATAGAAGTGAATTATGTACAGTGGTCAGGTCATGTTGGGGGTGTAGTGTCCTATGTCTGTATACAGTGTAATAGAAGTGTATTATGTGCAGTGGTCAGGTCATGTTGGGGGTGTAGTGTCCTATGTCTGTATACAGTGTAATAGTAGTGTATTATGTACATGTTGGGGTATGTAGTGTACAGTAGCAGGTGTAACATTGGGGCTGCAGCGCAGTCCAAAACTAGTAGTGGGGAGCAGTATAACTCAAGCCCCTACCTGTGCAAGTCTGCATTAACATCGCCGGCGGGGAGCAGAGGCGTGCGTCACAGAAACGGGCAGAGCAATCAGCGGCCTCCCTGGTATATCTGCCCGCCCCACAGACTGCCATTAACTGTTAACGTTCTAGTTAACACAGGAGTTTGTGTAACTAGTGCTCCACTCCCTCGCCTCTTTCTGTCCCAGTCAGTAACTCTGGGCCTAATTCAGTACGGATCGCAATTGCAACCGCATACGCAGAAGGCAGTTTGTTGCGTACTGCACTGCAGTGTACTTGCGCAGCGGCTGAACTGCGATCATACTGCGATCACGCAGAACACAGGAACCCATCGCAGAGTGAGTGACAGGCCGTGAGTTTTTGGGGGGTGGTGACAGGGGAGTGGTCCGAGAAACGCAAGCGTGCCTGTCCACATGAACGCAGTTACATGGGCGTGCATAAATTAGCCACTGTGACGGCATACGCAGCTTGAGTGATCACTGCGTGCGACGAGCTTAGCAATTTCTAAGTAAGGTCAGACCTGCTGTAATTGTGCGTGAGAGCCCGATGTTACCGATGAGTACGCAGGACTGAGGTATTACGGATGTGAGCTAGCGGTAGTGGGCCTCTCTATGATGGCTGTGCGACTGTATTCATTAGCATATTTTCGCAGCAGACCTGCATAATTGCATCCGCGATCGCAATAGCCATCCGTGCTGAATCAGGTCCTCTGACTCTATTTGCTTGACCGTACGTAGGGTACAGAATCATTAAGCACGGAATTGATTCCCACCCACAATTCACCACTGTATGCTCCTGCCAGCCTCAGCGTGGCGCCCTACACTTGTCCCCGTCACTTGTCCTACCCAGTCTGTGATGTGATATTCATGTTTGGCATTTATGCTATGTACTTATGCGGGGGGAATGGGGGCGTGGTGACGCTATTGCCTCAGCATGGCCCCACCCGCCCGCTAGACAATCCCACGATTACTGGCATTGTAAAGTGGGTGCAAGTCCACAATTCAACACAAATCATGTCTTTGGCCGCCTGACTTCAATGGGGCCCACTACAGCCCACTTCAATGGGGAAATGGGTGACCAGGGATGGGGGGGGGGGGGCTCTGGGAGAGTTGCCCACTGTTCTGGGAGGACGCGAGTGCCGCTTGATTTTCGGAAGCCTCCCTGCCATTTCGGGAGAGTAAGTATGAGTTATGTCCTCCTCCATCTCTACTGTATCTATACATGCGGACTTGGTCAGCAGATAAGCTCCTTAGGGTTTCAGGGATCTTCTATACAGAACGTAAGGTTACCAGGCACCCGCTAGGCACGGACTGATCAAACTAAGCAATTTCTGGACAACTGTGGAAGGTAAAAGCTTTTCTATGGAGAAGCCTGTGGGCATGCTTGTAAAGGAAGATTCTTGTGTCCCAATTTTAACTACTTGCTTAAGAAAAAAAAATGTTCCTCCCTAGATATGGATTCACAGTGCTTGTATGTCAGTTATGTAAAATGAACGTAGGTGTGCAGTGAAATACAATGACAGTAGATGACACACGCACTGAAAAACAATAAAGAAAAAAAAATTGTTACGCATTTCCGCAGCAACCACCACATTAGACATCTGAGGTTTAAAACACAGATAAAAGCCCATTAGCTAAACATATCCAACAACCAACCTAGTCCGCCATCACATCTACTTGGTCAACCTTGTCCCCTTCACCAGACTGCCGCTCCACCCTAACAACTTAGGCGGATAGCACTCGGATTTTTCCTCCATGCATAATAACGAGCATATCGGATTTGACGGGATCACTATCTAGCATGATTGCTGCTTTGGAGTCATGCACACTATCAGGTCGACAGCCCAAAAATCGAACACAATGTGGGTGCGTAGAGCCACCTCGAGACATAGGCGCCTACCCTGGCAGACTGTCTGCAAAACTCCCACATTTTGGAGAGTTCTCCCGGGCTGCGACAACAGCAGGACGCCCTCCCGGATCCCCGACACTTAAGCTGGCCATACACTAGACCAACTTACATCCAACCAGCCAACTAGTTGATTGGTTGGAATGAAAATCTGGTAACGTATTGGAGTAAACGATGATCAGCAATTTGCTCCTAAATGCCAGAAAACAGATGAAAATTGTCGTTCAGACAAGTTTGTTAAATGTTTTGAACAAATTGTTTAGATCAAACTTTTAACAAACTTGTCTGATGGCCATTTTCATCTGTTTTCTGGCATTTAGGAGCAAATTTCTGGTCATCAGTTACTCCCATACGTTACCAGATTTTTATTCCAACCAATCAACTAGTTGGATGGTTAGATGAAAGTTGGTCTAGTGTGTGGCCAGCTTTACACTGTTGAGGGGACTGGGTGGGGCCATAAAGCCGCGTTTCTCGACCTGCCCCCAGCTCGAGTCTTTGGATCTCCCGGAGGAGAGTAATAGAAAAAAATAAAAATAAAATAGCATTGATGCACCAGGTAGAAGGGAGCCTGGAGATATATAGCTTTTACCAGACAAGTTTAAAAGGGGCAATAATGGGAAAGTTCATTTGTATCTCTCCGGTACGTTACCCCACCTACTCCTACACGCTCCCATAAATCACCACTCTGCAGCCCTTACTGGTCTAGCCCACAGCGAGCTGGAGGGGATTCGCAGCTGCATAGGCCAGTTTAGGGATAGAATCCTGGGCAGATATACCATGTACAATACAATGACATACAGACACAAATTGGAAAAAAAAGACAATTTTATTAAAGTGAGTGTGTGTGTCTGGCTGTACTTTATGCACGGCCAAAGTTTTGTACCTAGCTCCACCAAATTTGGCATGGTGGTGTAGTTTGACCAGGATTGGGTTTCTGGCTAGGTTTGAAGTTCTTCAGGGTCATGGAGTCTCTCATTTGAAATTTTGGTTTAAGCAATGTTCGCTCAGGATGTCTTCCAGTGCCTAAAACTGCACTGATCTGAAGGCACAGGCTGATACGTACCAGTGGGAGGCAGGCAGAGCTCCAAAGGAAGAGCAGCGAGTCTGAGGATCAACTGCCACACTGCACCTGCACTGACAGTTACCAATTTCCTCCAAGCACATTTTCACATACCATGGTCTCCACTGTTGGTCTGCAATTGAAAAAAATAAAGGCTGCAGATGTACTTCAAGGTCCATTCTTCAAACCGGGCAATGCTGGGTATCCCAGATAGTATTTAATATACATATATGTCATGGACTTCCACTTTACTTTACTACTGCGGCCTGAATGCAAATATTAAGACACGACTTCATACAATATAGCAGACCCCAGATGCAATCAGCCAATTCATGATGAACTCTACAACAGGACTAAAGTTAGGTACAATTGGACGACATGTCGCCCGATCCAGCAGATCGGGACTACGTAACGTGCACATCGGTAAGTGCGTGCCCACTATGGGCCGTATTCAATTAGAAGCGAAAAGCCGATTTCCGTGAAAAGGTATTGCCAATTGCGTCTTTTTGCCAGGTCCGTATTCAATTCCAGCCGGTTTTCGCATATGCAGAAAGTCAATACAATGTAATAGGCGAAAAAGATTCACCTCTGAACAACAGGAGAAAAGTGCAAATTTTAATTTTGATGTGCAAAGGTGGGGAAACCTTTCAGAACCCTTGGGACAGCCCCTCAAAGAAAACTTAACACCCCGAAAAAGTACTTTCATTTTGGGGGCGAAAAAGCACAAAGTGGGGGGACAAGTTTAAAAACTAGCGAAATAGACTTCTTGGGGGTTTGCAAGGTTGGGTCAGGTGTTTTTATGATTGCAGGTGCTTGCAACAGGTGCGTTTTTCACTTTTTTTTTTTAAACCACTTTAGAATATGCTAGCACCCATTTTCAAGTACCCCAAAATTTGACAGGACTACTTATTTTCACCAAAAATACTGCTTAATGGCATTCTTCACCACTTGTGCAAAAATGCTAATAAGACGCTATTGAAACAACTTAAAGTACCCTAAACAGTTTTATTAGGGCTATTCGGACACATATACATTGATCCCCAATGTTAGTGCATCTTTTTGGGAGGGTTCAGGCTGGTATCCCCAATTCTGACAGCACTTTCAGCCTGTTCTGAATTCGATGCTTGCCGTTTTCGCAATTGAATATGGCGAATAGCGGGGACACGCACAATATCCACGTCCAAAAGACGCGATGTCGACGAAAAAGTCCGGCAGGTGAAACTTTTCCTGCGGGTGCGAAACTAATTGAATACGGCCCTATGTACATGCTGCTCAATCTGTCAATGTGATGAACGACCTTTCTGCATTTGGATGCGGCAGATGAACAACATATCGTGCGGTCATTTACCAGACCGTGTGGTGTGTACGGACCACATGATATGTCATCAGTCGCATCTGCCGTCGGCTGGAGCTTCCGTCACTTCGTATTGTCTGATGTGTACCCATCTCAAGATGTATAGTGTTACCGTTAGACAGTGTATAGGGCAGGGCGCTGAGGGTGCCGGCATGGAGCCTCTGCTCATGCACTCCCGAAAAGGGGGTGTGGTTGGCCAAAAGGGGCATGTCCTTGTGACACTCCTCCAATTTGTCACACTTGGGGGCTTGCCCAGCACTTACGGAGGATAGGTTTCGTATATTCAAATTAAATAGCAACACTTTCATGTACAAGATTCCTAAAAATAAGAATTCAATGAATCCATATTTGCAAAAGAAAAAAAAAAAAAAAAAAAAAGAAACTGTCCTAAAAATAAATAAAAAACAATAATGTATCCAAACTGTCAACTTTAAATTTGCATAATGGGCCTCATATCAAGGAAGTCGGTAATAGGATAGAACAGAAAACCTGGGGACGATTTAATCTGGAGACTTTTTCACAAGCAATCTTTTCATTAAATGATTTGTACACATGCAGAACAATCTAAGGGCCGGATACAGCAGTCGCCATGGATATTACGTATGCAGATCGCGCGACTGTTTGACAGCACGCATACGTATAAGACGCACTGTGCGTGCGCAGCAATCACATTGATATTAAGGACGCACAAAGATATCCATTGCAAAGTGAGTGACAGGCTGTCAGCATTTGGGGGTGGTGACAGGGGGTGGATGTAAAAGCGCAGACGTGTCTGTCCGTTTGAACGCTGTTTCATGGGCGTGCATAAATTAGCCACTGCAATTGCATACACAGCATGAGAGCCCTCAGCGTGCCAGGAGACTTGCAGTGTCTGCAACTCTTCAGACCTGTTGTAATTCTGCATGCCTGCCCGATGTGCGTTGATGATACCGATGTTTATGAAGAACGACCTTGGATGGATATGAGAAGGCGGCAGTGGGCGTCTTTAGGTCGGCTGTGCTTTGACAAGCATTAGTATATTTTAGAAACTGCGATCCGTAGGCTAACCGTGGGACATAATTGAATAGATCCGTACCTTACCGCGGGCTTCTTGCTGCTGGTTTAAGTCCCGAGGGTAACTGAATTTCCACCTACAATTTGCAAAACGTGATGTTGAGATGAATTGCTTAATTGTGATCATTCAACACACACATGCAGTGAAACATTTGTTTGAGAACTCAGAGATCAAAACATTTTCACGATGGATGATCTCACTGGGCTCGATTCAATTGAACGCAAATTAAATAGCACCGGTTGTAGCTCCCGGAGCTATTCAATTCTGCGCACCGTTAGATCGGAGAATGTCTGTTCTCGCGCCTTAAACATGGTTTACTCACGAGAATGGCCATTCTCCGACTATACTTCCCGGCGCCATGCGGTTTCCGCGGCACTAAGGTCAGAAAACAGCATCACGCCTGTACTTTTGTCGTATTTCTGCTCGCATCCCTGGAGGGATGCGAGCAGAAATCCTTAACAGTGCGCAGAATTGAATAGCTCCGGGAGCTCCTTCCCGGCGCTATTTAACTTGCGTTCAATTGAATCAAGCCCATTGAGAGAAAAAATAAAGGAAAGCAAATGCAAAACAAATGCACGACCTAGAAAGAATTAGCACTGATTTAGCTATGCAGAAAATCCATGTCTGATCATAACGCTCTGTGTAGCCAATGGCACAGATATTTGGTTCCAGAAACTCTGCATTTATCAAAATTCCTTTAGCAACATAGTGAAGATTACGGACACTCAATAGCGCATCCAAACGCACAGTGCTAGGTTGTGTAGGATCTTGAGTAAATACAGAACAATTTGCTGTGTTGATGAAAATCTGACTGATTTTTATCTCCTATAACTGACAGTTAAGTAACGCGATTATGTTTTTTCTTTTTTATTATTATCTGGCAACCCTTTGACACGCTATGGAAAAACTCTAATTACTGAACTAAACATCCCAGCTAAACTTGACCATCGTATCGGACGGAGATCTGATCTATTGTAATCGAGAGAGCACAGGCTGGAACATCTTGTCAGCTGAAGTTTCCCGCAACCAAGCCAGATTAGGTCAGTTGCCGGACTGCCACATGGCTACCTGCACGGCAGTTTTGGCCACAATTTGAGGGGTCTATTTACTAAGCAGTGCTAGGAGACAGAGTGAACAGTGATAAGGTGCCAGCCAATCAGCTCCCAACTGTCATTTTTCAAACACAGCCTGTGAGATGGCAGTTGGGAGCTGATTGGCTGGCACCTTATCACTTTTCACTCTGTCTCCTAGCACTGCTTAGTAAATAGACCCCACGAGTCTGCTAGACACCTGGTGGTCATGGCAACATGCCAAATTATCAGATCTGCACTTATGACCAACCTTGAACAGGTAGAGGGGAGATGTATCAAGCCCTCTAAAGTGGAGAAGTTTCCCCTAGCAACCAATCAGCACCTAGCTGTCATTTATCTACAAAAATGACAGTTAGAAGCTAATTGGTTGCTATAGGTAACCTCCACTTTTTTTCTTTAGAAAGTTTAATATATCTCCCCCATAATGTAAAATGGAGGACAAAACCCACACAAAATGGAAGTTGCATCAAGCTTTGGAGAGAGCTATAGTGGAGAAGTTGCACAAAGCAACCAGTCAGCTTCTGTAATGTCAAATAAATGGCAGTTAGATGCTGATTAGTTGCTTTGGGCAACTTCTCCACTTTATGTCTCTCCAAGGCTTGATACATTTCCCCCCTTAGTGTTGCAAAATCATTTCTGTACAGAAGACCATTTAAAATTATATAAAGAGACAAAAGGGTCTATGTACTAAGCAGTGTTGTGAGACAGAGTGAAAAGTGATAAGTCTGTGATAAGGTGCCAGCCAATCAGTTCCCAACTGTCATTTTTCAAACACAGCCTGTGAGATGACAGTTGGGAGCTGATTGGCTAGCACCTTATCACTTTTCACTCTGTCTCCTAACACTGCTTAGTAAATAGACCCCTAAGTCCATACCTCCCAACATGACCCTCTCCAGGAGGGACACAATGCTCTGGTCCTGGACTTCCCTGGTAATTTATGATTGGTGGAGGCTCCAGAGGTGGGGCTGCAGTACAGTCCAAAATTCAAATAGGGGAGTCACACCAACTGCCAGTGAGTCCCAGCCAGTGATGTTTGGCAGGGTGTGAAATGACAGTTGGTGTAGCTCCCCTATTTGAATTTTGAACTGTGCTGCAGCTCCGCCTCTTACCAGGGAAGTCCAGGACCAGAGCATTGTGTCCCTCCTGGAGAGGGTCATGTTGGGAGGTATGTAAGTCTCTTATCACTGCTTAGTACATAGACCCCTATAGCTTGTACTGTGCAATCAAATTTGCATCCTTTAACGTTATCGGTGACTCTTTAACCAAACAATACACACTGGCAGTTGGTGTGACTCCCCTATTTGAATTTTGCACTGTGCTGCAGCCTCACCTCTGGAGCCGCCATGGCCTATCATAGATATCGATCAGTGATATAGTTTGTCCTGCGCTACAGAAAAGTTCAAGGGAAATCGTTCAGCGATATCGTTGGTTGTGTAGATCATACAGTGTGTACCCAGCTTTAGGCGCTAGGGGTTAACCAATATTGGTCAGTTGGCGTGATATTACAGTAAGTAACGGCACCACTAGCAGACTGCAAAGGAGTCCAAAGAAATCTGGACCATCTACAGAAGGAGAGCGATCGTGTGTGACCAGCTTTAATTACTGCACCTAGGGCCTGATTCAGACCCGCTCGTAAGCGGCCGCTCGTTCGCTCCGAGCGATGTTTGCCCAACTGCGCATGCGTACGGATCGTTATACGCATGCGCGAACCAGTCAGTGCGGTCGAAATTCATGTGCTCGCAAAATAGCGAATGCCTGATAATTTGAGTGACAGAAAGAGGCGTATGTGGGTGGTAACAGGGGAAGGTGCTTGAAAACGGGGAGTGGAGATCCGAACGCAGGCGTGCTTAAAGGTCAAAACGGGCGTTTTATGGGTGTGCATAATTAAAACAGCAGCGTCATTGACCACGTCACTGGGTTATTTTATAGCCAGAACTGCTCACAAAATTGTGGTAGCAAAAACCAACCACAAGAATAGCGAGCAGTTCATACCCTGGTCGATGTACTCGATTAATCTAATAAATAGCGGACATGACGTAGGATGCGAGCGGCCAGGGGGCGTAGTTTCCCAAAAAACGACCGCAAGTTTTGTTCGCTCGATCAGACCTAGAGGTGTGAACAGACCGCAAAGAGCGAACGGTTCATTTGAATAGCCACCCCTATTTTCTGGACGAGCGAGCGCTAATTGCGTCCGGCTCTGAATCAGGTCCCTAGTGTAGAAACATTGTTTAAGATAAAAATTTAAATAAACAGCTGCGACTATGTATTAGTGCACCAACCATATTGGTGAACTATAAATTTCTTATTGGAAACCGATGGATATTATAGAATACATTATTATCACCTTCTAGCTACAATTATATATAATGCCCCATTACACAGACATGTTGTTCCTCGTTACATTACACATGTATCTCTTTGGTAAATACACTAGAGAGCTGCACTTATCACAGCGGCTGTGTAATTCAGACAGTCGCGCTAAGGGACACGGACCCAACCTACATCCTCCGCAACTGTACAGAGACAGATGCATGGTCTAAAAATAGAAAAATGCAACGTTTGTATGTTGAGCTTATGTCAGCGGCTGATGCAAACACTACGCTCAGAACTTAGGCCCTCATTCAGAGCCGTTCGCTATTTGCGGTCGTTCGTTCAAAAACAAGGGGTGGCTATTCAAATGATCCGTTCGCACATTGCAGTCTGTTCACACCTCTAAGTCTGAACGAGCGAGCAAAACATACGCTCGTTTATTTGATAAAAACGCCCCCTGGCCGCTCGCACCATACGTCATGTCCGCTATTTATTAGATTAATCGAGTACATCGTACAGCGTATGAACTGCTCGCTATTCTTGTGGTTGGTTTTTTCAACCGCTATTTTGCGAGCAGTTCTGAGTTTAAAAAAACCAAGTGACGTGATCAATGACGCTGCTGGTTTAATTATGCACTCCCTTAAAACGCCCGTTTTGACCTTTAAGCACGCCTGCGTTCGAATTCCACTCCCCCGTTTTCAAGCACCTTCCCCTGTTACCACCCACATACGCCTCATTCTGTCACTCAAAATAGCAGGCACTCGCTATATAGCGTACAAACGATTTTCGGCCGCACTGACTGGTTCGCGCATGCGTACTAAAAACTGTACGCATGCGCAGATGTGCGAACATCGCTCAGAACGAGCGTACTGCCGATAGCGAGTGGCTCTGAATGAGGGCCTTAGTAAGCAACCGCGGGATCCACAGTTATCATCTGCACTATTGTCAGAATATTCCCACATAGTACAAGAGAGTCAGGAGCTGGTGCAAAGGTGCTAAATATCCTGCGTCAGTTACTACAAGAGCAGCACAAAAAGAAACACTAAGGGCCCGATTCAGACCCGGACGCACGCTATGGCCGATAGTCGCCCGTCTGCGCATGCATCAATATGCACAAGCACGAGTCACTCACTGCGCTTGTGAATCGTGCGCTCATAGCACACAGACTGGTCGCTACTTTGAGTGACAGATAGCGCGGTTTGTGGGTGGTAACAGGGGAAGGTGCTTGTGAACGGGGGAATGGTACTGCGAATGCAGGCGTGTCTGGGCGTCTAAACAGCGTTTTATGGGTGTGCATAATTAGCATGGAAGAGTCATTGTACACGTCACCTGGTTATATTTCAGCCTGCAGTGATCGCAGTGCTTGCGGCAGGGTAGGGTCTACCTCAAGCGCTGCGTGCAGCTCCGATGGCTCTCGATGTTACTGATTAATCATACATTTCCTGGAGTTGACGTGTGCGAAGAAAGAAAAGTGGGCGTCTTTAGACCGGCGTGCGTTCACTCTGCCGTCGCTCTCTAAGACATAGAGGGCGTCCTTACCCCAGACAGTGCAATGGCGGAATTTGCATACCCAGCCCCTTGTGGCAACGATAGTGCACAGCTTAGCGTCCGGGTCTGAAGCACGCCCTCAGTTTCTAGGATTTAGTTGAACTCGATATCATATAAGCAGCTGTGATCGCTGCCATCTAGCATCAAAGGTAAAAGACTGGTACAGGGATGGCATGGTACAATGGGTATCCAGACACATGGTTGACATGTAGCATGTCAACATTTATAATGTCGACATGTTTCAACATGTTCAAAGGCACCAGGTCGACATCCTCAGTATATCGACAACTGAAATATTGCCAATCTCAGAATGCCGATGGTTAGGGGCCCACCAGAAGGGTTAGGGCTGCGGGGAGGTGGAAGATTAGGGTTACGCGATTAGGGCAGGTGTACGTACTGAACTCCAGCGCACAATATCATTCTGCCGGAACTGATGGTCACATGGCTGCCAGGACCCGGAAGGAGCCGCCACGCTGCTGCCGGGACCAGGTAAGTAACCGCTGGGCCACGTTAGGTCAACCTTCTATCATGTCATCCATGTAGACATGATGACTGCCGACATACTAAGAATGATGACATTCTGACCATGTCGATGTGAGAACTGTTGACCTAACATACCACTACAATATACACAGCACTAAATAACTAAAGAAAAATAATAATAAAACAACTGGTTAGTTTTGTGGATGTTATTTTTCGCTCCTGCACACCCCCGGGGGCTGAGCGCAGACACCTGTGGGAGATAGAATCGCACGCATCTCCACTTGCGGATGAATGGGCATAACTGGGTGGTAACGGGTCGGTCATACTTGGGATAAGTTGAGCGAGAGCTGTGTCTATGCAGAGGTCAGGTCTCTTGCCCCAGGTATAAGCAGTGTTTTCCCCATGCTGTTTTATGCAGGCGCACCACCCAGCAAGAAACAGCTACCACCCGGCACTTCCCCCCCCCCCACTCCAATGCGCCTCGTCCTGATTATAATAATGCAATAGTTGTACATGCAGATCTTTTCAATGTCCACGAACAGTATCTTGTATTTAAATATTATGTCCTATTGTATATGGAATTGTTATATTTGTTTATTGTAAACCCCTATATGTACTGTAATAGAAAGCACAATATGGATCAGTACCATTTTTATACAATGCCTCAATAAAAATATTTAGCAGACTGTTCATTTTAATACGTAAATACAAGTTAGCAGACGGACAGCTGCAGCTTGTGCCTCTATTCACTACACACCTGTGTGTCGCACGTCAGACCCTGAACTCGACTGACCCAGGTGATCAAACACAAAACGTGCAAATACACCGGAATGGTAAAATAAAGCCATTTAGAACACTCAATCGCAGCAGCATTCAAAGCCAAATATTATAGAAAGGCTCAAGCTTCAGACAAAGAGCCGTATTCAATTAGAGCGGACCCGCAATACTTTTTAGCCTCCCCGGACTTTCCGCCTGTTTTGTAGGCGGAAAAGTATTGCGCACGCGCCCGCTTTATCCCGTATTCAATTTGAAAGTACGCAAAAACGGGACCCGGCAAAACTTGAACAGGTGGAAAGTCCTGTCAGATTTGGGGAAATCAGCCCGACACCCCCCAAAAGATGCTCTGACATGGGGGTAGCTATGGTACCTCCCGATTTGGCTTGCTGAAGTTATTTGGTGTTTTTAAACGGGCTCAATAGCTGCTAAATAGCGTTTTTTAATAAGTGGTGCAGAATAGTATTTAGGAGTTTTTTTGTTGAAAATAACTTATCCCAGCAAGTTTGGGGTACTTGAAAATGGGGGTCAGCATATTTAACAGTTGCTAAATTAAAGTTTAAAAAAATCGTGAAAAATCCACCTGCCGCAACCACCTGCAATCAAAAAAACACTTGGGGCATACTTGGGGACCCCCCCAGAGGCAAGTTCGCTAGTTTTTAACTTTGTACCCCAACTTTTTTATTTTTATTTTACAGCCCCAAATTCAAAGTCATTTTTTGGGTGTTCTTAAGTGTTTTTTTTTTTTTTAAATTGACACAGTTTACCTTTGGGGGATTGTCTGAAGGCTGCACGGGGGTACTCGCAACGTTGCACCCCAAAACCCCAATTCTGCACTTTTTTCCGCCTCCTATTCATAGGCAAAACTTTTTCGCCTATTACATCGCATTGAGTCTTTCAAATTGAATACGGAGTAAAGTCGTAACAGGCAAAAATGAAGTCATCGGCGAAAAGGCTTCGCCAAAAGCACGCGGAAACGGCTTTTCGCCTCAAATTGAATACGGCCCTATGGCTCTCCAGCAGTGGTGGGAATGCAAGTCTCAACATGCCCTGCCATTCATTTGTTGGCTGGGTGTGCTGGGACTTGTAGTTCTACCACAGCATGTTGCTGTGCAACAACTCTCTGCCGGATAACGCACAACGGTAGTTGTACACAAACAATCAGTTAAAAAGTGCTAGATACTTATCAATGTAACCACAAGTAATAATACATATAATAAATATAACATAAAACAGAAGGTTTTTTATAGAACTTTCTTATAATAAAGCAGCAGGTATGATACAGACAGAGCATGTCTTCCAGTATACTGCTCCAAAAATAACATGTAAATCTCATTTGTGTCTAGGAGCAGCTGGTAGCGACTACCCAGGCATAGGAGGAGAACTGGCACGATATAAAAATACATTTGTATCATTTCATTAATATCACCAAATCCTGTAACAAAAAGAATTAGAGAGTGATGCCCAAAAATTACAAGAAAAGATGCACAAACTTGGGGTGGGGGGGGGGAGAGAACCCCAATAAAGATAACACAACTATAATAACTGGTTACATTTTAAGAATTGCAATTCCCCCAGAAGTCAATAAAAAACCCCAAAAACACCCATTTACAACCCGTAATAAATCAAAGCGGTCAGTGAAAGCACCAGGAAACACCATCACCTTGTGCAGCCACACCTATTACCAAGAGGTTCTGCAGCAGATGCAACTATTCCGAGCAAGTGATGGATCTAACTGGTCCCAATAGCCGGGCCAGCAGGATTCAGTCGCCCTGAGCCTGGTCAGAAGTCTGCCAGCTGCCCCTGGGAAGGGGTCAGATTAATACCTGGCTCACTAATGCTGCAATCATTGTGTGCCAGGGTGAGAGGGAAAGGAGAGTGGCATGATGATGGCACCACTCAGAGCATGGATACAGGTGCAGCAGGAGCACTACATTATTATTATCATCATCACATGCAGGATTCATGCGGACATCCCATAAAAAGCCCAGCAAGGAGAGCCATGGTCTGTGTGCCCAGCCAGGAGGATGGGCAGATGCCTGGGTCACCTGCAGGGGAGAGGGTACCGAGCATGCATGCCTTACCTGGGCAGGAGGCTAGGAGAGCGGCTGAGCCCGGTGTCTCTGTGTCTGGGTCTCGGATTATAGGAGTTGCTGCTGCTGCCGCTGTCTCACCATCCTTCCCTGCCCAGCCCTGATGTCAGCACAGCCCAGTCCGGGCGTGGCCGTCAACTGCACGTAGCCAATGGGAGAGGCGAGGGGCGGGGCTACGGCTGGGAGGGCGTGGTCTTGTTGGATACTCATTGCTGTGCTGGCAAGCAAAGGTGTTCATTGACTTCATTCACATCCGGGGCCTGCACACTGCCCAATGCATGCAGGCTACTGCCAATTACCGGATATCTATCTATCTATCTATCTATCTATCTATCTATCTATCTATCTATCTATCTATCTATCTATCTATCTATCTATCTATCTATCTCTATATCACACACATGTATTTGTGAGTGTGTGTACATGTATGTATGTGTGTATATATATATATATATATATATATATATTATATATACAGCAATGTTTATAGACCGTGTCCTTGTCCTGCATTGCTTTGTACTGTTAACAACTGTTTTGATGTGTGCTCATTTGTTTATGTACCTTGTAAGGCGCTGCTGAGCCCTTGTGGTGCCAAAAAAATAAAGGGTAATATATATACATACATACACACATCGGTGATATAAACAAAATAAGCACGAAATGTCTGCTGTGCAGTAGGTGCAGTGGCTTTTTTGCGGAGCGCGGCATTATGAGACATTTCTGTAGTGAGATTAATGGTGCGTACACACTGGGCAATTAAAGTGGACGACTGAACGATATCGTTATCGTTCAGTCGTCCACTTTATCGTCCATTTTTAAGCTCAAAAAGATGAACGATGACGACGACGCGCGTTCCCGCGGGTCGTTCGTCATCATCGTTCATCGGGCTGACATGCAGGCCAACCTGACGACGTCGTCAGGTTGCTGCATGTCAGGGAATGGGGGAGAGAGCCCGGCGCTGAACGATATCGTTAATGATATCGTTCAGCGGCTGTGCTCAATGTCATAAACGACATTGAGCACAGCCTGCCGGGGACACACTACACGATATCGCTCAGGGAGCATATCGTCTAGTGTGTATGCACCTTAAGGGGACTATTTACTAAACGGCAGGTTTGAAATCCTGGTGGGAGTAATGCGTTTTTCTGGCGGTTTTACAGAGCTTATGAATGGCAGAGAAACCACACTTTAGAGCAGAAATCTCTGGCCCTGATTTTCTCCCATTAGAAACATACAAACCACTAGATTGGCCTAAGGACTGGTTTGCAAGAAAGAAAAAAAAAAACGCTGCAAAAAAAATGAGTTGCCTGGGAGAAGATCTGTGAGACCCTCTGCCGCTGTAATGTGAGAACTGCTAACAGTATCTGTCATGTAGTTTGTGATCCATTAACTACGTACGATATAGCAATTGCATTTTAATCACTTCCTGTAGTCATTCAGCCTGGGGGATGTAGTCCCTTGTGTGCAAATTTATTGATTGGCTTATCGATCACTTTAAAATGTGCTGAGATGCATTTCTCCAGAGAAATGTTATATATAATATATACAGTATATAGAGAGAGAATTGTTATATATAATATATACAGTATATAGAGAGAGAATTGTTATGCATCCAAAGGAGCACATTAGGAAACTGTGTTCCTCGTGACACTAAACCCAAGAGTTTACACTCAACAATGTATACGGCATTCAATTAATGTTTCCTGTAGAATATGTATTATAGGTAATAACAAACTGAGCTTTCAAGCCATGTGTGAGAGCCATACAGAGATGTCTCGAACATTGAAATATATATATAAACATGCAGTATATATATATATATATATATATATATACACAGTCAGGTGCATAAATATTGGGACATTGACAGAATTTTCATATTTTGGCCTCTATTCACCACCACAATGGCTTTGAAATGAAACAAACAAGATGTGCTTTACCTGCAGACTTTCAGATTTAATTTGAGGGTAATTACATCCAAATCAGGTGAACGGTGTAGGAATTTACAACGGTTTCTATATGTGCCTCCCACTTTTTAAGGGGCCTAAAGTAAAAGTAATGGGACTATCAACTCAAAAGCTATTTCATGGACAGGTCTGGTCCATTCCCTCCCCCTACTGCCAAACCCTAAACCTCCCCTCCTGCAGCCTACACCGCCTCCACCCCTGACCCCCCACACCGAAATCCTGACGCCCGGCATACCGAACCTAGGTTAGCTGGGCGTCGCAAACTTAGGGGGGGTTAGGTTTAGGCACCCCCATGGGGACTTAGGGTTAGGCACCACCCCCAGAGTCTTAGGGTTAGGGGGGGGGCGGAGGGGAGGGTTAAATATACTTAACATTATGCCAATATTTGGCATAATGTTGTGATCATAATGGAGGAAGGGGGAATATTTCCTCTGCACAGAAAGCTGTCTGTCAGTAATCTCACTGAAGGACATTGTAGCTACCTTTTGCAGGAAATGACTGAAAAAAAAGAGACAAACAGCTTACATCACCCAAATAGAAAAGGTAAATAAAATGTAGACTATCTGGTGTTGTGATAAGGCATGGAAACAGTTATACACCTATTTGTGCATTATTTTTTAAATAACTTTTATCTATAACAATTTGCATTCAGTGATCCCTTAAATGTATCTAGAAATCTTCTCCTGTGTATGCAGTATCAGGAAAGATTGGAACGGATTGATTCATGTGTGGGGGAAACTTCTACAGGGTAAAAATGTAGGCGTCGCCAGTAACAGCCAATCAGATCCTAGCTATCATTTTCTAGAATGTACTGGATAAATGATAGCTACAATCTGATTAGTTGCGATTGGGCAACATCTCCATTTTTTCCTGATTAGAAGTTTTAGTAAATCTACCTAGCACCACGCTTTTCCAGATCCTTTGGGGGACATGTAATAACCCGCAAGATGCAGGCATTCAGATGTGTCTGCCCAACGTTTTAAAGCAGCTATAATTTAAGGCAAAACCAACCTGGGCTTGCCTTTTAATTGATTGCAGCAACCCCCCACTGCTCCCCTTCCCCGCCCCCATTGCCTTCAAACTGCCTGGAGATGTTGGACATTATACACAAGTTATGATATAAAAAGGTTTGTACATGCGGGATCAATGTTCCCTATGAACACAGCATTTTCTGGACATTTTACCAACAATGAAAAGAAAACAAAAATGTATTTAGAAACTTAAATGTTTACATTTTATTTACTGGATTGTTCTATTGTTGCTCCTATTTATTATTCGTGATGCCTGGTTAAACCTTTTCGTGGACAGTAATAGCAATAGTGACATCTATAGGACAGTTACAAAATTGGACTTGCCAATATGCAGTAATAAATAACAAAAATGGCTGGAATCATATTCACACTTCTTTAAAATTGTATCCTCCTTTAAAACACATAGTAAAAAACAAAACAAAAATTAAGATGCAATTCTGTATATCTGGACACAATGGACCAGAGCTGGTTGTAAAATAGGTTTTAAAACAGCCACACAACAGCAGTAAACAGTAGCATATGCGCCTGGTTTGGGCCACGGGCACACGGCTCAGGAACTTACTGTGCATCACACTTGCATTCATGTTCTGATCCATATATTTTATGTGCAAGAAATGCATTCGCTTTAAGGTATCAAACTACAAACTAAGGCCCTCATTCAGAGCCGTACGCTCTGAGCAGAGCGCACGCTCTGAATGAGGGCCGGGCTCCATTTTCATGGAGCGTCCTCCTGGACGCTCGTATAGCTGTGGGTCACCACCCACAGGCTATACGAGCGTGCATTTTGATGGCCGCGATGGTCGTGACACAACGAGCGAGGGAAAGTCCTTCGCTCGTCGTGTCTGGCGCATGCGCACGACGGAGCTCCCTCCGTCGTGCGCATGCTCAGTGCAGACCATCGACCCACTTGCGAGCGGACAGCCGCTCGCGAGTGGGTCTGAATCAGGCCCTAAAACTCCCAGGTTGGCTTTCTCAAATCAAACAAAGAAAAAACAACAATTAGCATAAACATGCTCACAAAAGCACCAATCAGTATCAGTGGAGCTTCCGCAAACAGCCGATTACAAGCGGTTTGATAGCATTGGTGACAGCCATTATCATTCTGCATTTGAAATACGGCTTTCCCAAGCATATAGCTGCATGTGTTCACAATTGGGCGGACTTACTGTACCTGGCTCATGTTAGAATTTTCCTATACTGCCCTTCCGGGTATGACAGAATTCTGCAAGTCTGCATGGATGCACATATGTGCGCAGGGTTGAACCAACCCTATTAAATCATATGGAATGTAGTTAATTTGCCGCCGCACCGGAATTTCAACCTGCGGCCAGAACACCGGCACCGGAATCCTGACATCAGTTGCATACCCTCCAACTATACCGATTTAGCCGGCACAGTACCGTTTTTAAAAGGTCTGTACCGGCAACAGGGGCTGTACCATTTTGTACCGGTGGGGTACAATCTCCTGAATTCTTTAGCAGCTCAGGCACTAAGGTTAGAGGCATTACTCCCTGCCGGAGAACGTTACCATGAAACCCATAAGACACCATTGGAGCGGTCAGAGATCCAATAGCAGGTAAGTTAGCGCTGCTGAGACTGTTTTGTCAACATTCTAACAGGGACATGCAGTCAGGGGAGTCTCCCCTGTCATACTCCTGAGATTTGATATAAATATGATTAGAATACAAAGAAGATATTTATAACTTATAAACATCTTTTTTGTTTATTGTAATCCTTTTTATAGTTAACAGCTTTGTGGAGCTCCCTGAGACTGCAGGGAGATGAGATATGAGGCAGCAACAGCTCAGCCTCGCTTCTGTGTAGTCAGACACTGCTTTCAGAGCTGGGGCGGGATCACACCATGGGCAGTAAGCTGCACGGGAAGAGAGCTAGTAGAGGCATGCCTCTGAGTATGGGGGGCGTGCCTTGAGCACTGAGATTGGAGCTCAGCAGCAGCAAGAGAAGACACATTGATGCAGGTAACAAAATCAATGAACATTGCAGCTTAGTGGTATATTTACTAAAGTGAGAGTTTTCAGTAGTGCAGATGGTACCCATAGCAACCAGTCAGATTCCAGCTATTATCTTCTAAAAGCTGCTAGTTAAATGTTAAGTACAATCTGATTGGTTGCTATGGGCAACATCTCCACTTCTAAAAACTCTCACTTTAGTAAATATAATGTAGTGAGGGGAGAGTTACAGTGAGTAGTGGTTGAGACAGGCTCCCAGCACTCAGACCCATCTCCTCGTGTGCCCCTCCAGCCATTGACCTCACCGCACGTTACTGCATTCTAATCATGTCAACATTTGTGATGAATGCCAATATGCTACATGCTGACATTATGAACGTCGGCAAAATATACCGACCCCCTTTATAACATACTAGCATTGTCTGGGTGTAAATCTTCAAGTTATTAAGTTTTATTATGTGAAATCCATCCAGCGGAAGGTCCAGAACAGGCTCCCCGGGTCAAAGTTCTTCCCAGTGCCCCCAAAGTCAAAGTTCCACCCAGCATACAACAACAGGAGGTCCAACCAGGACCTCAACCCCCTAGTATGTCTTCTGGGATCCGATGTTACCATTCTGTGAAGTTTTCGTCCAAATCCTTCCAGCGGAAGGCCCAGCATACACCAACGGGAGTTCCGACCGGGACCCTAACCCCCCAAAAAACCTGTCCAGGATCTAACTGGTCTCATCCCAATCGGTGCAGGGGTGTCCGAATGCATAACCGGATGGACAAACAATTAGACCAATTAATTTTATATATAAGATGTAGTGTAACAGTTTTATAGTACAGTCACCCTTTCCCACTGCCGCCGTTTCCTAACGATTGAATCATGTTTGATGTGGCAGAGTGATAAACACTGGGAGCAGGCTGTGCGTTACAGACCCCACAGGGGAGACTTATAATTAGACTTCAGAATGTGGTGACTGCGGGCAGCTTGTCTCCATCCTGCTTGGCACAATATCACGGTGTCATGCCAAACAAATGCTGGATGTAACTCTATGCCATGTACTGTGGCATCATGTCTGATAACTGGAAGTCATAGGATGCATTTCAGCTCTGTAGTCAGACCCCCTCCCTCTCCCTCTGTTTCCTGGAAAGACCTCCTCTCCTGACCCTTGGCTGGATTTGTAAATGCATTTATATATCAGCCAGCCCAAAGCCTGCAGCAGCAGAATCTAAATAAGACAACAGCAGGAGACTGTCCCTAGAATAGGAATTATTTATCATACCCTGGCGGCGGCAGCGAGTGCCCTGCCGCTCATTACCCAGCAAACAATATGGTGAAAAATAGTCCAGAGACATACAGAAATGCAATCTTCATACAAATGCAATGTCATCTTCCGCATTTAGGATACTGTGTGAGATAGAAATATATGCAGGGGGAGGAAGGGCAGCGAATACTGGGACAATATGGGACAATGGTACTGATACAGAGGCGCACACAATTCGCACGCAATACTGATGGTCACATAGCTGAATGATTTTCTGATGCTGCACGTACAATTCTTAAAACCACCACGGCCCATGCGTTACACAGAGTGTACTCACAAAGGTTCTGTTGTGATCGGCTCAGCCGGTGTCTGAAAACGTGATGTGAGTTCCTGGGCGTTGATTGATAGGTGGTCTGACGTGAACGCTAAAAAAAAGTCAGTCTCTTTATGAGAGTGTCACGGGCGTGTCAGTGAAAGCGGCTACACGGCGGTGGTGTTCTGCCTTCTGTGGGGGGTGTTCTGCCTTCTGTGGGGGGTGAAGTTCTGCCTTCTGTGGGGGGTGGAGTTCTGCCTTCTGCGGGGGGTGGTGTTCTGCCTTCTGCGGGGGATGGAGTTCTGCCTCCTGTGGGGGTGGTGTTCTGCCTCCTGTGGGGGGGTGGTGTTCTGCCTTCTGCGGGGGGGTGTGTTCTGTCTTCTGCGGGGGGTGGTGTTCTGCCTTCTGTGGGGGGTGGTGTTCTGCCTTCTGCGGGGGTTGGAGTTCTGCCTTCTGCGGGGAGTGGTGTTCTGCCTTCTATGGGGGGGTGGAGTTCTGCCTTCTGCGGGGGGTGGTGTTTTGCCTTCTGTGGGGGGTGTGTTCTGCCTTCTGCGGGGGGTGGTGTTCCATCTTCCGCGGGGGTGGTGTTCCGCCTTCTGCGGGGTGGTGTTCTGCCTTTTGTGGGGGTTGGAGTTCTGCCTTCTGTGGGGGGTGGTGTTTTGCCTTCTGTGGGGGGTGTGTTCTGCCTTCTGCGGGGGGTGGTGTTCTGTCTTCTGCGGGGGTGAAGTTCTGCCTTCTGTGGGGGGTGGTGTTCTGCCTTCTGCGGGGAGTGGTGTTCTGCCTTCTGTGGGTGGTGGTGTTCTGCCTTCTGTGGGTGGTGGTGTTCTGCCTTCTGCGGGGGGTGGTAGTCTGCCTTCTGCGGGGGTTGGAGTTCTGCCTTCTGTGGGGGGTGATGTTCTGCCTTCTGTCGGGGTTGGAGTTCTGCCTTCTGTGGGGGGTGGTGTTCTGCCTTCTGTGGGGAGTGGTGTTCTGCCTTCTGCGGGGAGTGGTGTTCTGCCTTTTGTGGGGGGTGGTGTTCTGCCTTCCATGGGGGGGTCCTGCCTTCTGTGGGGGAGTGGTGTTCTGCCTTCTGTGGGGGGGTGGAGTTCTGCCTTCTGTGGGGGGGTGGAGTTCTGCCTTCTGTGGGGGATGGAGTTCTGCCTCCTGTGGGGGTGGTGTTCTGCCTCCTGTGGGGTGGTGGTGTTCTGCCTTCTGCGGGGGGGTGTGTTCTGTCTTCTGCGGGGGGTGGTGTTCTGCCTTCTGTGGGGGGTGGTGTTCTGCCTTCTGCGGGGGTTGGAGTTCTGCCTTCTGTGGGGGGGCAGTCCTGCCTTCTGTGGGGGGTGGAGTTCTGCCTCGTGGGGGGGTGTTCCGCCTCCTGTGTGGGGTGGTGTTCTGCCTTCTATGGGGGGTGAGTTCTGTTTCCTGTGGGGGGTGGAGTTCTGCCTCCTGTGGGGGATGGAGTTCTGCCTTCTGCGGGGAGTGGTGTTCTGCCTTCTATGGGGGGGTGGAGTTCTGCCTTCTGCGGGGAGTGGTGTTCTGCCTTCTGCGGGGAGTGGTGTTCTGCCTTCTGTGGGGGGTGGTGTTCTGCCTTCTGTGGGGGGGGTGTCCTGCCTTCTGTGGGGGGTGGAGTTCTGCCTCCTGTGTGGGGTGGTGTTCTGCCTTCTGTGGGGGGGTGGAGTTCTGCCTCCTGTGGGGGATGGAGTTCTGCCAATTGTGGGTGTGGAATTCATCAGGCCCTTTGTACGCAAGCAACAGATTGGAGACACGGCTGTACAAATTACAGCAGTTGCGGCATTAGCCTAAGGACCTGATTTAGACCCGGTCGCTAAGAAGTGTTCGCTCGTAGCTGGCCGATTTTCACATTCTGCGCATGCAGCTCAGTGCGTGTGTGCGAACCAGTGAGAGAGATCGGGAAGCGTCCGCTCACTGCGCATAAACAGCCCAGCAAAATCAGTGACAGGAGAAGCCGTTTGTGGGTGGTGACAGGGGCTGTGCGCTTGAAACGGGGGGAGTGGAGGTGCGAACGCAGGCGTGTCTGAGCATCTTAACGCAGTTTCAGAGGCATGCATAATTAACAGGCTGCATCATAGTACACGTCACCTGGCTGAATTTCACACTGAAGTGATCACAGTGCTTGCGGTAGGGTATAGTCAACCTCAAGTGCTGCATTTGCTTCCGATGGTACCCGATGTACTGATGGTTGCATGGAGATGATGTGCGCAAGTGGGCATCTTAAGACAGGCTGGGGGGCATCTGCATACACAAAGCGATCCCACTCCAAGACATAGTGGGCATGCTTATGCCTTGCCCTGCGATCGCCTGCCGTGCCGTCACTTAGCCGATTTAGCATACTCTGGGAACGAGCGTACGCATTTAGCGAGCGGGTCTGAATCGAGTCCTAAGTTCTCAGTACCGCTACCTACAAAGACGCAGTCGTGACTGGATTAGCGACCATTTTTAAATCAGGCCCTAAGGTAAATTCTTTTAATGAATCTGGGTTCTGCCGTTACAAACGTGACACAATAATAGTTATGTCACGCTAAGTACACACGCCTTTTTCACATGAGCCCCAGGCTCTGCAAGGTGTGTGGCTCCGGTGTATTTCGTAATACGGCATCAGTGCTTAACAACACCTCCCCGACTGTCTCACTTAGCGAAATAACTCTGCAGATGTTGACCGGCCCTGTTATAAAATATATATATGTCCTGAATGTAGAAATATGTTGATGGGTTCATTCAGCCAATGTTAAGTGATGGGAAACACATCACCAAGCATCTTTTGACCATGTTTTATGCCTGGTTTCTAATCAACAAATTTATTTGCCATGAAAGCTTTCTCTGGTTCAATTTTTTTTTCCATTGAACTTATTCACTGTCAATCATTCAGACCTTACTGACAGATATAATTTTTAATGACAGATTCCTATATTATATCAGAATTTCTTCATAATGGAAAGTTGCAACAGCATCTGGAGAAGAGGAGGGATCAGGAAAGTAAGAGAGGGGTTTGCAAGCTAGGACGTTAGAACCTCAGTTAGTGCTCAACCTTTGGGTGACTGATACCCCCTGCCACCTCTGTCACTGCACCTCCCCACACCCATGGCCCAGCGCCATACTGCCAGCATTTCCATGACATGGAGGTAACACGTCACACTGACGGCTGCTGCTCCACGATGATAGGGTGCCCAGAGGATATTAATAGCATTAAATGAGTGTGTTGTGTACTTAATTCATTTAATAGATGCCCTAAGCATCAAAGTATAATACAGGGCTTGATTTAGAGGTGGACGCTACCGCATATTTACCTACTTTGCTGCCGCGTCGGCATGGGGGGGCGTGACAGCCAGGGAAGTGGGTGGTGCTGGGGGCAAGGCGGTACGAATGCATCATCATGGCCCTGCCCCCCGCTAAACAGTCCAGAGAAAACAGGCATTGTATAGTGGGGGGGCTAAGATGACGCAATTCAATGCAAATCGCTTACTTGCCTCCCCGGACCGCCCACTTGTGCTCTATAAGTGAGCAGCCGCGGTCGGGTGCGAGCAGGTGGAGAGGGTGAACTCATCAGTTCTTTTGACCTCTATTATCATCTCTATGCTGCTGATACTCAGATCTACCTTTCCTCCCCTGACCTCTCCCCTCTCTCCTCACTCGTATCTCCAACTGTCTCTCTGCTAAATCTTCCTGGATGTCCCAGCGATTTCTTAAACTTAATATGTCTAAGACTGAGATGATCATTTTCCCACCCTCCCACATAATCTCACTTCCCACTCTTTCTTTATCAATTGATGGCACAACTATCTCCTCTAGCCCCAAAGTGCACTGGCTTGGAGTTATCCTGGACTCCTCCCTCTCCTTCAAACCACATATCCAGAACCTCTCACAGTCCGGTCATTTCCATCTTAAAAATATTTCCAGGATCAGACCCTTTACACTCACTGGTCATCTCCAGATTGGATTACTGTAACCTACTCCTATCTGGCCTCCCCAACTCCCATCTCTCTCCTCTCCAGTCTGTACTCAATGCTGCCGCTCGACTCATCTTTCTCTCCAATTGCTCTACATCTGCCTCCCCTCTCTTACAAGCCCTCCACTAGCTCCCCTTCCCCTTCAGAACCCAATTCAAGGTTCTCACACTCGCTTACAAAGCCCTCACACACTCCTCTCCCATTTACATCTCTGACTTCATCTTCCTTCACTCAACAAATGCACGCCACCTCTCATGACAACTGATTACTTCCTCCCACTCCCACCTCCAAGACTTTGCCCGTGCTGCTCCCCACCTCTGGAACTCTCTTTCTCTCCCCATCAGACTCTCCACCTCTCTACAATCCTTCAAACGGGCTCTCAAGACCCACTACTTCATCAATGCTTTCCAGCTCTCATCCTAACTTGCTACTACATGCTCCCTCCTCCCTGTCTTCCCCATCTGTATCATACCCGTCTGTCTGCCCCTCCCCTTGAGAATGTAAGCTCTTGCGAGCAGGGTCCTCTACCCTCCTGTACTTCTCCTTACTTTATTTTCATCTACTTCTTACTCACCACTAGGACACCTAACACTTGGTGCTTATGCTTTGTTGCTTATTTGGGTGTTATGGCCACCAATGTATCAATGTATATTATCCATGTCCTTGTCCTTCATTGTATTGTATTTTACTGTAAGTCACTTTTTTGGTTATGTACCTTGTAAGGCGCTGCGGAACACTTGTGGCGCCATATAAATAAACGATAATAACAATAATAATAATAATAGAGGGGCCGCACGAGGGGGGAGAGTACAGGCAATAGAGTGGGGTGCGGGAGACTTGCCTACTTTTCCGGTTGACCAGATTTTCAAGAGCCTCCTGGCCACTTCGGGAGAGTAGGCAAGTGTCCGCTACTGCATGCGCGACTGCGAATATTTGCGGAGCCGCAGCGGTGGTAGTATGCAAATGCCCTCCTCGTGTACTAGCATATGATGTAGTCTGAAAGCTCTGAGACGCCCACTTTCAACAAGTGCAACTCCGCAGGTGGTTGTAATCAAGGGTGTATCTACCCATTGGCCAGGATGGCACTCGCCAGGGGCGCCGGCTGAGGGCGGGCGCCATCCGGTGGTGCCACCCTTGGATAAGGGGTAGAATCAGGCCAGAACTGCCAGGACTGGAGTCCTGGCACCCAGGCATGTCCCTGGATCCTACCCGGGCAATTGCCAGCGGCTGCCTGGTATGAGCAGATGCTTAATAAAGTTTTTTTTACACAAGGCGTGCATGACATCATGACGTCACACGCGCCGCGTTGCTGCTCTCACTGAGGAGCCTGCAGCAGGAAGATACGGTAAGTATCTGTGTGGGCTGCGGGGGCTGGATGTGGGGGGAGGAGTAGAAGGGGGGATGCCTGGGGACACAGAAAGGGTTGGCAGGGGACACAGAAAAGAGATGACTGGGGAGAGAGAAGGGAGAAAGGCTGTGGAGAATGAAGGGGATGCCTGGGGACACAGAAGGGGTTGGCAGGGAACACAGAAAAGAGAATGCTGGGGGCACAGAAAGGGGAAGGCTAATTACTGGGGAGACAGAAGAGGGATGGCTGGGGAGAGAGAAGGGGGAAAGGCTGTGGAGAATGAAGGGGATGCCTGGGGACACAGAAGGGGTTAGCAGGGGACACAGAAAAGAGATGGCTGGGGAGAGAGAAGGGGGAAAGGCTGTGGAGAATTAAGGGGGGTGGCTGGGGAGAGAGAAGGGGGATGGCTGGGGAGACAGAAGAGGGATGGCTGGGGAGACAGAAGGGGGATGGCTGGGGAGAGAGAAGGGGGATGGCTCGGGAGAGAGAAGAGGGAAAGGCTGTGGAGAATTAAGGGGGATGGATGGGGAGACAGAAGGGGGATGGCTGGGGAGAGAGAAGGGGGAAAGGCTGTGGAGAATTAAGGGGGATGGCTGGGGAGACAAAAGGGGGATGGCTGGGGAGACAGAAGAGGGATGGCTGGGGAGACAGAAGAGGGATGGCTGGGGAGACAGAAGGGGGAATGGCTGGGGAGACAGAAGGGGGATGGCTGGGGAGAGAGAAGGGGGATGGCTGGGGAGACAGAAGAGGGATGACTGGGGAGAGAGAAGAGGGAAAGGCTGTGGAGAATGAAGGGGGATGGCTGGGGAGACAGAAGGGGGATGGCTGGGGAGACAGAAGGGGGATGGCTGGGGAGAGAAAAGGGGGAAGGCTGTGGAGAATGAAGGGGGATGGCTGGGGAGACAGAATGTTATTTTTCAGAAAATATGGAGGGAGGGGGTGCTAGTCCATTATTTTGCCAGGGGCGCACAGACCCCTAGATACACCCCTGGTTGTAATCACTCCACCATCACTTGCACCATTGACTGTTAGTATGTCAGGCAGCATTGTACGTCTATATTCTTATCTGCTATATCAGAGCGCTAATGCTCATTCTAACAAGACTGCAACACAGAATAAAATCATTAATTCACACTAGCAAGATTTAGTAGCCCCAAATGCCCTAAATATTATCAGCAATTTATTATTCCATTATAAAGCAAATTTCCTCTGTCTTGCTCTCAATATAATAAAGGCTATTTATGGAAGCTGGCATTACTTCACGGCAGGGAACGGTTTTATGTGACATACGGGCACACTAAAAATGTAATGACTTTATAATGTGTGCAGCAGGCCCGGCACCATCTGTGTAACCAGAATGTACACAATAGTGTCTATCTCCTGAGAATGGCTGCAACTATTATTGTACATAGGGCCTGATTCAGACCCGCTCGCGAGCGCATAGCGCTCACAAGCGGGTCGATGGTGGCCCAGTGTGCACGTGCGGCATACACAACGCACGTGCGCGAGCCCCGGAGCGAGTGAGACCTTCACTCGCTCCGGAGCTCGCAGCAAAACGGGGCGGCTGTCGATGTTGATCGACAGCTCGCCTCATTTTGTAGGCGGGTAGGGGGGGGTGGCTGAACAAACGGAGGCGTTCCCAAAGGAACACCTGCCGTTTGTAGGCGGCCCTACTGACATCACTCTATTAGAGCTGGAAGTCCACTTGGCATTTCGAGTACTGAGACCCTACCACAAGGATCTCCTCGCAATGCCGATGGTCACGATAATCGCGACCATCGCTAGGCTGCTCGTACAAGCTGTTGGTGGTCACCCACAGCTGTGCGAGTGGCCTGGAGGCCAGAATTGAAAAAAATAGTGACACCCTGATTCAGAGCGAGCGCACGCAAGTAGCGTGCGCCTCTGAATCAGGCCCATAGCCTCTATACATACCCCCAGCTGGAGACATTGGGGGTCATTCAGACCCGTTCACGAGCAAAGGACGCTCGCAAACGGGTCGATGTTGCCCCACTGCGCATGACGGAGGGAGCTCCGTCGTGCACATGCGCGAGACCCAGACTGCGACAACCAAGTTGTCGCTCCGGGTCTTGCACCAAAGGGGGCGTGCTGTCGATGTTGACTGACAGCACGCCCCCTTTGGTGGGCGTGCCGGGGGCGTGCCTGCCAGACGGAGGCGTTCCCATGGGAACGCCTACCGTCTGAAGCCGGCCCCACTGACATCACTAGTGATGTCAGTGGGAGTGATTTTGGCTCTGATAGAGCCAAAATCACTCCAGGGCTTGCGACAGCGAGACCCTACCGCAGGGTCTCCGTCGCAAGCCCGATGGTCGCGATGGTCAAGACCATCGCGACCATCATCATGGACGCTCACTATAGCTGTGGGTGGTAACCCACAGCTATGCGAGCGTCCATGAGGACGCTCCAAAAAAAGGTAGGAGGGCCCTGATTCAGAGCGAGCGCTCTGGTCAGAGCGCTCAGCTCTGAATGAGGGCCATTGTACCTGCAAAGGCCTGTGCTGTTTTTCCAACAGTGTGTCCAGCCAGTCTTTAGCATGCTGGGATTTGTAGTTCAATGAGAGCTGAAATAAAAATAATTTGTGGCTAAGAACTATGCACCCCAATTGCAGAGTGACCATTAGTTATCTCACTAAACTTGGCTATAATTACAACAAATACAAAATGTGTCCTAATACACCATGCCCGGTGCAACTGAGCTTCGCTGACCGGTGTAGCGTAGCAGCTGTTTCTTTAAATTTGCGTGTTATTCGTAATACAGACGCAGCGAAACACCGCTCAATCTGTATCAGAGATGCTGGGCTGCGGCTTAAACCGCACAGAAATCAGTTTTAAACACGTACAACGTTGCAGATGACGCACACTGGAACTTGGCGTGAAGAAAAAAGTCTCAGACGATGCATTGTAGCACTTTGTATGCAGATTCAGACTCATTCACATTTCACACACAGATGTACAAATGTTGCTCATTTCCTTGATCAGTGCAATCTAGTAGTTTTAGCGCATCAAGTTGTTTTATTAGTGCGAATAAGGAACATATTGAGTGCATAAGATGCGCGGCGCCCGAGTCAGCACTGGACCTGGCACGCCTTATGGTGCATACACACGGTCCAACATGCTCGATCATTGATATCGTTGAACGATTTTTTTCTACTTTAAAAATGAACGATTTCTACTTCAGGGTCCATAGGGTATCCACAGGATACCTTGGGGTATAGGTGTGACGTCAGTCGCAGGGCACCAAAGAGTTAAGCTTTCAGCCTCCCAGGATGCACTAGGTCCCCCTCCTATACCCCGCCCCCGGGCCAAGGCACCTCAGTTTAGTTTGGTGCCCGGCCGGAGTCGGGTGCACCTGTTGGAGTGGGGGCTAGAAGAGCCCCTGAAGCTTTTTCTTCATGCAGCTGTGGCTGCACATCTGGATGAACAGCATGGACAGTCAGTCCTGACGTCCATGCTGTCTTCCCTACACCCCGCCGGTACCAGAACGCCGGTACTGATCCGGGGATGCTGGTGGGCGTCTGGGGTCACAGCTAGCGGTGACCCCAGATGCTCCGGACCATGGCCGGATTCAAGGGGGACAGAGGTAAGCAGCGGGGTCCCGCGGTGGGTCCCCGCTGATCACATGGTCCTAAGTCCCCAGGCAGGGGGCTCCCTGGGGACTGGCTGCAGCGTGGAGCCAGGCGACCAACCTGCGCTTCCACTACCCCCTGGGACAGCGGACCGCAGCAGAGCGGTAGCGCTGCGGCGTCCCAGGGGTTAAATGCATGCCAGGGGAGCGCGCCTTCCCTGTCTCACAGCCGGCGCCTCCCCCGCTGCACACAGCCCTCTCTGCACTGTGCTGACTGGTCCTGTGTCAGCGCTCCTCCCCCAGGCCAGCTTCTCTCTGCTCCTCGGCGGCCATCTTCTCTGCAACGCATGGTGAACGCTGCTGGAAGTCTGGAAGGAAGCATCGTGGTCTGGGTCCCCCCGCATACCTCTCCTCCACTGTGGCTCAGGTCTGTGTATGCAGCGCTGTGTCCTACCAGGCCCTGTGTCTGTGTAGTTGAGTGATCAGCGCTGTTAGTGCAGGAATTGTTATTTCTCTGCATTGTATGTGACTGTGCTAGCGCTGCCTGTAACTTTTCTTCTCTAAACTGTCAGCTTTATTACTGTCCCTGTTCTTTCTGCTAAAGCCCTTGCGGTGCGGTGCTGCAGGGTGGTCTCTCGCCTATTTAATACTTAATTGGTGAGAGAGGTCACATACGTGGTGCCATCATGTCTGAAAGTGATTTTCCCCTCCGGCTACAGTGTACCACGTGCAAAGTACCGTTAGCGGAGGGGGAGGGTAGCGCGGAGGGCCTTTGCCGGCAGTGTTTATCCATGGCGCGGCCTATTACGGTTACAGCACCGGTACAGGAGCCGCCCTGGGCTTGTTTCGCTCAGGCGTTAACAGCTTTAGTGGGCCAGTTAGCTCCGCAGCCCGCGTTTACTCCGATGGGTTTGTCCCAGCAGTCTGTGGTGTCGTCACCCATGCAGGGGTTCCCACGACAATTGGTGGTACCCCACAGTCTCCCTATTTCCCCGCTCCCGGGTTCTCAGGAGCCAGCGTGGGTTAACTCCCTGACGAGTTCTGTACAGCACTTGTCGGATGTGTTGCAAGGGGAGTCTGTGATGCGGCCTCATAAAAGGCCGGTGGCGTCTCTGTCCGCTCCTTATGAGGATGACGAAGGGACGTCTGATGATGGGGAGATTCTGGATCCTTACGATCAGGAACCTTTCCATACTAAGGACGCTGATGCTAAGTCCAAAGTATATATTCCTGGACTTATTCGGGCGGTCCGCACAGCCTTGGTGATTGAGGACGAAGTTCCCCCAGCGGCTAAATCTAAGTATGCCTTTTTCAAAGATGTGAAGGGCGATGCCACAGTCTTTCCTCTTTCGGGTCAGTTGGTGGACCATTTAGAGGAGGCGTGGAAACAACCTGGCAAAAGATACCAGCCGCAGAGACGCCTGGCGGTGGCTTATCCGTTCGCGGATAATTATTTTGCTAAGTGTGAATCCCCTCCACAGGTGGATTCTCACGTGACCCGTCTTGTCCGTAGTGCCACATTGCCGATGCCATCCATGTCCTCCCTTAAGGATGCTACGGACCGCAAGGTAGAAATCTGCCTGAAGTCCGCTTATTCCCTTGCAGGGGGGGCAGCACGGCCGGCTATGGCCATTTGCTGGGTTGCCAGAGCGATGGAGCGCTGGGCGGATTCATTAGAGGCTTCTTTTGAATCCGACTGTCCGGCCGAACAGGCGGAGTTGATTGGCAATCTCCGTGATTCGGCCACCTACATCAACGAGGCGGCTCTAGACATTAGTACTCTGGTGTCTAGAATTTCTTCAGCAGCGGTAGCTGCTCGTCGCACCTTGTGGCTGCGATCCTGGAAGGCGGACGCAGATCCAAGAAAGGTCTGGAAGCGTTGCCGTTTACCGGAGAAGTTCTCTTCGGTCCGGATCTGGATAAGATTGTGGCCACGCTGGCGGCAGCCAAATCTGCTTGTCTCCCGTCGGCCGCTGCTCCTTCTGGTTCTGGACCATCGTCCTTTCGGTCATCTAGGGCCCAGGGCAGGCCCAAACCACAGTCGTTTCCTCGACAGGCTGGCCCTAAGAAATCGGTCAAGCCCCGGAAACAGGCATGGAGTACCAGACGTCCGGCCCCCAAGCCAGATGACAAGCCTGCGGCCTGACGGTCCGGGTCTCCCCTTGGGGGATCCCAGGGTGGGAGGCCGCCTGCTGCAGTTCTCCCGGTGTTGGTCGTTCACTACGACAGACACTTGGGTTCTGGAGGTGGTCTCTCACGGGTACGCCCTCTCCTTCCGGCACAGACCCCCGGCTCGATTCTTCACCACGGGTCTACCATCAGACCGGAACAAGGCTACGGAGCTGCGGAAGGTATTGCACACTATGCTCCAGGCTGGAGTTATAGTGCCTGTTCCATTCTCCCAGAGGGGCCAGGGTTTCTATTCAAATCTATTTTTGGTACAGAAACCCAATGGGTCATATCGTCCGATTCTCAACCTCAAAGCACTCAACAAGTCTTTGCGGGTCCCGAAGTTTCGGATGGAGACCCTACGGTCCATCATTCTGGCGCTGGAACCTGGGGACTACATGGTGTCATTGGACATACAGGACGCTATGGCGGTCATGGCGGCTTCTCTGCGGCTGCAAGGAGTCCGCATGTTGCCGTACTTGGACGACCTGTTATTGGTGGCAGGATCTCCAGAGCTCCTGTTACACCACTTGGACCTGACCATTGCACTGCTGCAATGGCACGGCTGGCTAATCAACTGGCAGAAGTCCACTCTAATCCCGTCTCGGAGGATTCTGCATCTTGGAGCCTTATTGGACTCGGGACAGCAAAGGATCTTCGTGACGGAGGACAAGATCTCTGCTTTACAGTCAAGGGTGCGCAGTTGTCTGCACAGCCGCCGGGTGTCCTTACACTCGGCGATGAGGTTACTGGGCTCCATGGTGTCGGTGTTCGACATGGTGGAATACGCCCAGTTTCACTCCAGACCTCTGCAGCACCTGATCCTGTCCAAGTGGAACGGGCTGCCTCAGTCTCTGAATTCCAGACGATTGTGCTCACCCCGGAGGTTCGCCTGTCCCTTGCGTGGTGGTTAAAGACGACCCACCTCAACAAGGGACGTCCGTTCTGGGTTCCAAATTGGGTCCTGTTGACAACGGACGCCAGTCTTCGGGGCTGGGGAGCAGTTTCGGGTCCACACTTGTTCCAGGGCAGGTGGACACCGACAGAAGCGGAGCTTCCAATAAATATCTTGGAACTCCGTGCGGTCTTCAATGCTCTCCTGCAGGCACAGCGGTTTCTCCAGGGTCACCCGGTGCAGGTCCAGTCGGACAATGCTACCACCGTGGCCTACATAAACAGGCAAGGAGGAACTCGCAGTCGGGCGGCTCTCGTAGAGGTCTCTCGGATCCTGGTTTGGGCGGAGCGCAATCTTCCGGCCATATCAGCGGTCTTCATCCCGGGAGTGCTAAATTGGGAGGCGGACTTTCTAAGTCGCCAGGACGTTCATCCAGGGGAATGGTCCCTGCACCCGGACGTTTTTCAACTACTGGTGGACAGGTGGGGTCTTCCAGAAATCGACCTCATGGCGTCCCGGCACAACAACAAGTTGCCGGTGTACGGGTCTCGCACAAGAGACGAAGGGGCGTCTCTGGTGGATGCTCTGTCCGTCCGGTGGACGTTCAGGTTCGCATACCTGTTCCCTCCAGTCTCCCTTCTTCCACGGGTAATCCGGAAATTCAAACAGGAAGGAGGGACGCTCCTGTTGATAGCTCCCGCGTGACCCAGACGGCACTGGTTCTCAGACCTTCAGGGTCTGTCCGTGGACAGTCCTCTGCGGTTGCCGCTACGACCGGACCTTCTGTCTCAGGGTCCTTGTCTTCACCCGGACCTGACTCGGCTGTCTTTGGCGGCGTGGCTGTTGAGACGGCCATGCTGAGGTCCTGGGGGTTTTCCAGCTCTGTGGTGCGTACCATGTTACGAGCTCGGAAACCGTCTTCCGCGAGGATATACCATCGCGTGTGGCATACGTTCTTCCAGTGGTGTCGACCGAGAGGTTATGCACCGCGGGAGTTTCGTCTGTCTCGGATTCTCGCCTTCCTGCAAGCGGGACTAGATCATGGGCTTCGCCTTGCTTCTTTGAAGGTACAGGTTTCGGCCCTATCTGTCTGGTTTCACCGTAGGATTGCTACAATCCCGGATGTGCGCACCTTTATGCAAGGTGTTCTCCGTATTCAGCCGCCCTTTGTTCCACCTGTGGCGCCTTGGGATTTGGCTGTGGTCCTGAGGGCTCTCCAAGGACCGCCGTTTGAACCACTGGGCTCAGTGGATATTAAATGGCTAACAGCTAAGACTGTTTTCCTTCTGGCCGTTGCTTCAGCCAGACGTGTTTCTGAGTTAGGGGCTCTTTCTTGTAGACCCCCTTTCTTGGTTTTTCATGGGAACAGGGCAGTGCTCCGCACTCGGCCCGAGTTTCTTCCCAAAGTTGTTTCCCAGTTTCATGTTAACGAGGAAATAGTTGTTCCGGCCTTTAACTCACCGGGTCTTTCCGTGGGTGAGGCCTCTTTGGATGTTGTGCGGGCCTTAAGGACTTATGTTGACCGCACTTCTTTGTTTAGGAAGTCGGACGCTTTGTTGTCCTCTATGGCTTCTGTAAAAAGGGTTGGCCTGCTTCAAAGCAAACTTTGGCAGCCTGGATCCGTATGGCTATTTCTGAAGCTTATCTTCATGAAGGCCTACCGGTCCCTCCTTCTCTGAAGGCTCATTCCACTAGGTCTGTGGGTCCTTCGTGGGCAGCTCGACGTGGTGCCTCGGCAGTTCAGATCTGCAAGGCTGCTACGTGGTCTTCTGTCCATACCTTCGTGAGGTATTACAGGTTTGACACCTTCGCCTCTCAGGATGCTTCCTTCGGGCGGCGGATTCTCCTTTCTGCACAGGAGCGTCCCCACCCTTAAAGGATACTGCTTTGGGACATCCCCAAGGTATCCTGTGGATACCCTATGGACCCTGAAGTAGAAAATATGAGATATGGTAAGAACTTACCCTTGTTATCTCTATTTCTACGAAGTCCATAGGGTTCCACAGGACTCCCGCCCTGTCGCACCTGTGCTGCAGATGGGCTTTGCTCTGGTCACCGGTTTTCCGTCTCCCTCTGGTGAGAATGTGATTCTTGTATGTGTCCAGATCTTTGTTCTCTCTCTTCCTTCTCCTCCTCCGGCCTATGGCTTGGTAACTAACTGAGGTGCCTTGGCCCGGGGGCGGGGTATAGGAGGGGGACCTAGTGCATCCTGGGAGGCTGAAAGCTTAACTCTTTGGTGCCCTGCGACTGACGTCACACCTATACCCCAAGGTATCCTGTGGAACCCTATGGACTTCGTAGAAATAGAGATAACAAGGGTAAGTTCTTACCATATCTCATATTATCGTTAAACGATTTCATCAATGATCATGAACGATTTCACGAACGATGAACGATATCTGACAGTATTTAAATGATGATATCGACCAAGCTGGCCTGCATGCACGGTCGACCTCAGATATCGTTATCGTCCATATGGCCACGCGTATCGTTGGTCGTTCAATGCAAAAGAGTGACTGATCCCTGTTTTTTGGAACCCTTGTCTGGCTTATCCATACTGAAAAAGAAAGACAAGTTTAATCAAAATAGCTACCTAAGGGCCTGATTCAGAGCCGAACGCTCTGACCAGAGCGCTCGCTCTGAATCAGTGCCCTCCTCCATGAAAATGGAGCGGCCTCCTGGCCGCTCGCATAGCTGTGGGTGACCACCCACAGCATATGCGAGCGTCCATGATGATGGTCGCGATGGTCTTGACCATCGCGACCATCGGGCTTGCGACGGAGACCCTGCGGTAGGGTCTCGCTGCCGCATGCCCAGAAGTGATTTTGGCTCCATCAGAGCCAAAATCACTCCCACTGACATCACTAGTGATGTCAGTGGGGCCGGCTTCAGACGGTAGGCGTTCCCATGGGAACGCCTCCATCTGGCAGGCACGCCCACCAAAGGGGGTGTGCTGTCAATCAACATCGACAGCACGCCCCCTTTGGTGCGAGACCCGGAGCGATGGAGAGCCCGTCGCTCGCCGGGTCTCGCGCATGCGTACGACAGAGCTCCCTCCGTCATGCGCATGCGCAGTGGGGGAACATCGACCCGCTTGCGAGTGCCCTGCGCTCGCAAGCGCGTCTGAATGACCCCCTAAATTCCCATGGAAAAATTGTATCACTATTTGAATAGAAAAGAAAAGAGGCTAATTAAGACTCTCTTCACCCATCTGTTAAATGCAAAAAAAAAACCTGGACTCTTAAAAGACCAAGGGCCTGATTCAGAGGCGCTCGCTCTGAATCAGGGCGTTTTTGGGTTTTTTTGTTTCGGCCTCCAGGCCGCTCGCATAGCTAGTGCGAGCGGCCTGGCGATGGTCGCTATTATCGCGACCATCGGGCTTGCGACGAGACCCTGCGGGAGGGTCTCGGCTCCCGCAAGCCCGAGTGGAATTCCTGCTCAGTCCACTATTGACATCAGTAGGGCCGCCTACAAACAGCAGGCATTCCTAAGGGAACGCCATTTGTGCACCCTCCCACCTACAAAACGGGGTGAGGTGTCAATCAACATCGACAGCCGCCCCTTCTTGTAGTGAGCCCCGGAGCGACGGAGCTGCCGTTGCTCGCTGGGGCTCGCATATGCGCACGCCAGAGGCGGCGCATGCGCACTGAGGGAACATCGATCTGAATCAGGACTCAAATTCTTTGCAAAACAAAAACAAAGGTAAATAAATCTCACATACCCCTGTATGTTACTGCCTAAATTTATGACAAAACAGTGCAGTAAAAGATGCTTATATATCTATAAGCCCAGAAAACACCAGGTTAAATATATAAAAGTAATAATATTAGTTCACTGCTTAACTTGTCAGCCTCTATCCTCCAGTATCTGCTGTGAGCTCCTCCACGCAGACTTCAGCTGTTCTCATGCCTGGCTTTGCAGCAGCTTGAACTACTGATAATAAATACCTGGGGGTGACGTGGCTAGCCGCGGCGTCCTGCTCACTCAGGACACCTGTGTAACCATAGCCTCCAGCGTTCCCCAAAGACTACTCACAGCCCGGCCTAATGACGTCACCCACTGCACGACTACACGTGCAGCGGTGCCGCATCCTGGACCGCAGCAAGCCCTTCTCTCCTTAAAGCCAGCAGCATGTTGCTGCTCTGTAACTCCTCCGAAGGTCCATGAAGGAAACCGTCAGGGACTGAAAGCGGCGTGGTGCTGTGGAAGCCCCGGAGAGGTGTATGACAAGCCGCCTCTAAAGTGCACGTGAGTAATAACAAACCCGGCCAATTTGCTCAAAAGCAATGTTTCGGAAAGCAGTACACAATGGCAATAAGATTTTTACACTTTCTGTAACAAGTCTTACCTTCTCTTTGCCTGCAGCCCCCTCAGATGTGTGTCCATGGAGAGAGACCCAGGGACTATGTAGTTTGGTGACTGTCTCAGGGGCCGTCTTTAGAGTGGGATACAAGGTTCGCACAGACCTCAAATCTATATAATTCCCACTCTGTTGCCAGGAACTAAGGGCCTGATTTAGAGTCACTCGCTCTGACAGAGCACTAGCTCTGAATCAGGGCCGGGCGTTTTTTGGGGGGGAATCGGCCTCTTGGCCACTCGCATAGCTGTGGGTGACCACCCACAGCTATTGCGAGCGGCTATGATGATGGTCGCGGTGGTCAAGAGACCATCGCAAGCCCCAGAGAGATTTCTTCTCTAACAGAATCTCTCCACTGACATCACTCGTGATGTCAGTGGGGCCGCCCCCAAACGGCAGGCGTTCTCATGGGAACGCCTCTGTTTGGGCAGCCACCCCCCCCGGCCCACCCACCAAAGGGGGCGAGCTGTCACTCAACATCGATAGCTCGCCGCCTTTGGTGCGAGACCCGGAGCGACGGATTGCCCGTCGCTAGTCGGGTCTCGTGCATGCGCACGACGGAGCCGGCTCCATCGTGCGCATGCTCTGTGGGCCACCATCGACCCGGTTGCGAGCGCTCAGCGCTTGCGACCGGGTCTGAATCAGGCCCTAAGCACCCAAACAAAAACATGAAGATAAAGAAAAAAAAACGAACTAAAAGCTAGGACCTAGCCAGTGCCTTACTCCAAGGCACTAAACACAAGACTGAGCTTACGGTGGAAGGGGAGGGGTTATACAGGGGATGGAAGTCAGGCCCTGATACAGAGCCGGACGCTCTGACAGAGCGCTCGCTCTGAATCAGGGCCGGCCCTCTGGTTTTTTAGAGCGGCCCCCTGGCCTCTCGCATAGCTGTGGGAGATCACCCACAGCTATAGCGAGCGGCCAAAAAGATGGTTGCGATGGTCTTGGAGTGCTTTTGGCTCTATCAGGATGCAGAGCCCATATTCTGGTTTCTACAGTAAAAGTGCAGAGCCCATATTCTGGTTTCCACAGTACAAATGCAGAGCCCATATTCTGGTTACTACACTACAAGTGCAGAGCCCATACTCTGGTTACTTCACTACAAGTGCAGAGCCCATACTCTGGTTACTATAGTACAGGTGCAGAGCCCACAATCTGGTTGCTACAGTACAAGTGCAGAGCCCATATTCTGGTTATTACAGTACAAGTGCAGAGCCCATATTCTGGTTACTACAATACAAGTGCAGAGCCCATATTCTGGTTACTACACTACAAGTGCAGAGCCCATATTCTTTTTTACTACAGTACAAGTGCAGAGCCCATATTCTGGTTACTACACTACAAGTGCAGAGGCCATATTCTGGTTACTACACTACAAGTGCAGAGCCCATATTCTGGTTACTACACTACAAGTGCAGAGCCCATATTCTGGTTACTACAGTACAAGTGCAGAGCCCATACTCTGGTTACAACAGTACAAGTGCAGAGCCCATATTCTGGCTGCTACAGTACAAGTGCAGAGCCCATATTCTGGCTGCTACAGTACAAGTGCAGAGCCCATACTCTGGTTAGTACAGTAGAAGTGCAGTGCCCATAATCTGGTTACTACAATACAAGTGCAGAGTCCATATTCTGGTTACTACAGTAGAAGTGCAGTGCACATATTCTGGTTACTACACTACAAGTGCAGAGCCCATATTCTGGTTACTACACTACAAGTCCAGAGCCCATATTCTGGTTACTACAATACAAGTCCAGAGCCCATATTCTGGTTACTACAGTAGAAGTGCAGTGCCCATATTCTGGTTACTACACTACAAGTGCTGAGCCCATATTCTGGTTACTACAATACAAGTCCAGAGCCCATATTCTGGTTACTACAATACAAGTCCAGAGCCCATATTCTGGTTACTACAGTAGAAGTGCAGAGCTCATATTCTGGTTACTACAGTACAAGTGCAGAGCCCATATTCTGGTTACTACACTACAAGTGCAGAGCCCATATTCTGGTTACTACAGTACAAGTGCAGAGCCCATATTCTGGTTACTACACTACAAGTGCAGAGCCCATATTCTGGTTACTACAATACAAGTGCAGAGCCCATATTCTGGTTACTACAATACAAGTGCAATACAAAATAATACTAAGATGCATATATGCGCATTTCTACAGCGTTGATGCATTTTCTTGCAAATTTCATGCATGCAACTGTAGTTACAGATGTAGAACGGATGTGTTCACGGAGATTATTGCTCATACAGAAACGGACATCAATTCAACAGCAAATTAAGGCCCTCATTCAGAGCCGTACGCTCTGAGCAGAGCGCACGCTCTGAATGAGGGCCGAGCTCCATTTTCATGGAGCGTCCTCCTGGACGCTCGTATAGCTGTGGGTCACCACCCACAGGCTATACGAGCGTGCATTGTGATGGTCGCGATGGTCGAGACCATCGCGACCATCGAATTTGCGAGCCGGAGCCTGCGGTTGAGGTTTTCAACCGCAAGCTCCGGAGTGATTTTGGCTCTATCAGAGCCAAAATCACTCCCACTGACATCACTAGTGATGTCAGTGGGCCGGCTTTTGACGGGAGGCGTTCCTGTGGGAACGCCCCCGTCAGGGAGGCACGCCCCTGGCATGCCCACCAAAGGGGGCGTGCTGTCAATCAACATTGACAGCACGCCCCCTTTGATCGGACACAACGAGCGAAGGTCTTTCCTTCGCTCGTCGCGTCTGGCGCATGCGCACGACGGAGCTCCCTCCGTCATGCGCATGCTCAGTCCATAACATCGACCCACTTGAGAGCGGACAGCCGCTCGCGAGTGGGTCTGAATCAGGCCCTAAGTTCTAAAACGTTTTCAAGTAAAATTTTGCACCACAATTGATCAGTAATACAACATGCACCATCTAGTGTCCAGTTTAAAGATAACAGATTATATTATCTAATAACATATCTAAAGCTGGGTACACACTAGACGAAGCATTGGACGATATGTTGTTTTGGGACGAATCAGGACGACAAATAGTTCACATCGTCCAGTGTGTACGCACTGTGCGTTGTTCGTCGCATCTTCAGATCTGCCTGCAGTGCAGGCCAATCTGAATAGCTGCCGGCCAATACAATGCTGCTGGACGTGGCTGGGGAACTATGTATTGGGCGGTCATACAGTAGATCGTCCAGACTGTACGGACCGCCTGATATATTGTCCAATCACATCTGCCATAGCTGGGTGCACACATTGTCTAGTATGTACCCAGCATAAGTCACTGTCTTTTGTTATCAGAAATGCTTATCTGTTATCTGTCAAAAGAGTTAATTATTATTAACATCAATTCTTAAAAAAAAGAATGTATGTGATCTAATTATTTCCTGGTTGGGTAGGATAGTGGCAGTTAAGATGAACCTCGTGCCTAGACTACTCTGCCTCTTCCAGACCCTCCCTGTTGCTGTTCCTAAATCGACTTTATTGCAATTACACAGGTGATTTGTTCAATTTGTATGGAAATCCAAGCCTCCCCGTATCAGTTTTCTCACTCTTCGTCGCCCCACTACCAATGAGGGCAATGGGTTTCCTGATGTTAACCTTTATTATTATGCTACCCATTTAAGTCAAGCAATAGCCTGGTTTGGTTCCTCCCAGGTACCTAGGTGGGTAGAAGTCGAAGCTAATTCGTGCAATATCCCTTTTATGTTGCTATTGTAGGATTGGCTACACCTGATAGACCTCAGTCTGCTCGCTCACATCCGGTTATTTCTTTTACATGTTCCGTTTGGGATCACTGTACATCTCACTATAATATTACCTTATACCCATCCCCTATTACTCCTATATGGTTTAATCCGGCATTTTCCCCGGGTTTCAAGCTCGCACGCTTCTCTCCATGGATAAAGGGTGGGGTTAGGGTGGTATCTGACATCCTCGACTCGGGTGGATGCGCCTCTCTGGGTTCCTTACAGAATAAACTTGATATATCGTCTATCCACATTTTTGCGTATATTCAAGTTCAACATTTTATCAATTCCCTCCCCCTTAATTCAATTGACAGATCTTTAACAACATTTGAGTCTTTGTGGCTCCGCATACTCTCTCATGAAAGGTATCATATCTGTTATTATAACCTTTTACTCTTTGTTAAACTCCCAGATACGCGGTGCGGGGGGCGTGGCCTAGGAGTGCATGGAGTAGCACGTAGGGTGAAGTGCTCTCCAGGTCTCATCTATCCGCCTTACATATCCTGCTCTACCCTGGGACCCAATTCCTAACCGGCTTGTGTTGGAAGGTGCGGTGATCCTCCGGGCTGACGGCTGAGTCGCTGAGCCACGCGACCGGTGCTGCTGGAGCCGCCTTCTCCTCTGGGGCCTGCTGCCAAGACTGGGGCCGCATGACAAGCCGGCCGTGTGACACGCCGGCGGCGTCTCTGTCTCCGGCGGATTTCACTGGACACAGCGCACTGAGCTGCGCTCTACACACACTGGGGCACTGAAGAGGTAAGACCATCCGTGGACTCTGCTGGAAGCGGGGCTGAGGAGAGGTGCAGAGACACCACCATAGTGCAGACTGCCAGCCCGGTCATGTGACGGGCCGACGCCATCTTTCCTTAGCAGAGGGGTCTACCCTGAAACGATCTGTGGTGGCAGGGGTGTCTATTGAATATCCTGGAGGAGCTCAATACTGTATTTTCATCTCCCCTGAGTCCTGCTGATGATATCTATGAAACCTGGGTATCCTATATTGACCTGCAAAGAGGGACATCAAGTCTAATCAGATTAACATACCTCAGCACCTGCTGCTGCAAGAGATTTTTTTTTTTCTCTTACAAACGGCCCTATATGTGTTTTCTATAGCTCACCTCAAATATTCGTTGCTCTATTTGTGCATAAGCGCATAATTGTGCGGACTGTATTATCTGCATATAAACATGGTGAAACATCAACATCACTCAGCTGCGGCTGCAAAATTAGTACAATATGGTAGAGGCTCTGGCTCAATCTAAAGCTGCTGATCATGGGAGTGAATCTCCTCCTGTTTCGCCCGCTGAGTCGGCGGCCTCAATTTTGCGATGCAGAGGGTTATTGATGCAGTTACGGCATGTGAAACTAGACTCTCTGATAAAATTGGTAAAGTCCAATCGGACCTATCGTTGATACATCATGATTTGCAATGTGTCAGAGAACGTGTGGGCGAGCTCGAAACCCGCACGTCCACTCTAGAAGATCAAATAACACCTTTAGGTGTCAGAGTTGGATCCTTGGACACGCAGATGCTAGCGGTCCAGAAAAAACTGTCAGACATGGAAGGGCGGCTGAGAAGAAATACAGTGAGGTTCGTGGGTCTGCCAGAAAAGGAAGAGGGCAATAGTCCAGAACAATTTATTGAAAAATGGCTGACCGACACTCTCGGTAAAAACTCCTTTTCACCGTACTTTTCAGTGGAGAGGGCCCATCGTATCCCCTTTAGGCCGCTGCCACCGGGGGCCCCGCCTCGCACGCTCATTGCGAAGCTTCTTCACTACAGAGATCGGGTTGTTATCCTTCGCTTGGCCCGTACAAATGGCCCTCTGACGTGGAATGGGACTCGGATTTCCGTGTTTCCAGATTTTGCTATAGAGATTCAGATGAGAGGGCATTGGGCCTGATTCAGAGCCGGACGCAATTAGCGCTCGCTCGTCCAGAAAATAGGGGTGGCTATTCAAATCAACCGTTCGCTGTTTGCGGTCTGTTCATGCCTCAAGGTCTGAACGAGCGAACAAAACTTGCGGACGTTTTTTGGGAAACTACGCCACTCGCATCCTACGTCATGTCCGCTATTTATTACATTAATCGAGTACATCGACCAGGGTATGAGCTGCTCGCTATTCTTGTGGTTGGTTTTTGCTACCACAATTTTGCGAGCAGTTCTGGCTCTAAAATAACCCAGTGACGTGGTCAATGACGCTGCTGTTTTAAATATGTACACCCATAAAATGCCCGTTTTGACCTTTAAGCACGCCTGCGATCGGATCTCCACTCCCCGTTTTCAAGCACCTTCCCCTGTTATCACCCACATACGCCTCATCCTGTCACTCAAATTAGCAGGCATTCGCTATTTTGCGAGCACAGGAATTTCGGCCGCACTGACTGGTTCGCGCATGCGTATAACGATCCGTACGCATGCGCAGTTGGGCAAACATCGCTCGGAGCGAACGAGCTGCTGCTTACGAGTGGCTCTGAATCAGGCCCATAGTTCTCAACTATAAAAAGGCGCCTGAGAGATCTCAACATACCTTATGCCATGATTTATCCGTCTAAATTGAGGGTGGTTGCTGATGGAGAAACGAAATTCTTTGCATCCCCACGAGACACGGCCTTGTTAGACCGGCGCAGGCCGGCGAGACTCCGGTTAGCCCAAGATTGAAGCTTGCATACTTCCTTTCTGTTGGTATGCTTTTTGAATCGTTACAACTATCTAAAATCCGTATGTATACGAATATTTTGAATGTGATAAATGTCATTTGTATTGTTAAAACATGTACTATGCAAATTTCAATTTTTATTATTATTTTTTTTGTATGTTAAGGTAAAGAGAATATTTTCCAATGGAGAATTTAAATTTTTTTGAAGTCTCGAGTGCACATTTATAGACCATTTGTGTTATGCCTTAGGGCCATCATATTTTTTGCTCTAGTTACATTGTGTAGGTAGAGGGACAGTATTATAATTACACAGTCATAGTTGAATATTACAAGGTGTAAGGAATAAGAGGGGGGGAGGGTTTTGTTCAGTTTAGGGATGAGGTATGCCGTAGTTCAGGCTGGTATACAGGGTGGGGGGTGGTTGAAGGGAGGAAAATGTTGGGAATTTCTTGTGCTATTTTGTTTCTGCATCCTTCATAGTTCGCAAAATTTGTACTATCTGAGGATTGGAGGAACGGTCTCTCCATTTATAAATATTATAATATTTCAAGATGGCATCACTAAATGTTAATTTTTTATTTTGGAATGTTAGAGGGTTAAATGACAAGATCAAGCGCTCTCTGGTCATTAGACAAATTAAACAATATACAGCGGATATTATTTGCCTAATGGAGACACACTTAGTTGGAGGACGACTAATGTCATTAAAGAAACCTTGGGTGGGTTGGGTGTACCACTCAACGCATACGTCAATGTCTAGGGGGGTCTCGATACTGGTACGTAAGTCAATTCACTTTGTATTAGATCAGATACAATCCGATGTGGGGGCAGATATGTTTTTTTAAAATGCAGAATACACTCATTGTTGCTTCTGGCGATATATATCCCTCCCCCGTATTCACACGAAATTCTTAAAAAGGCAGCTGAATTTATAGCTATGTTCCCAGGATTACCAATAGTATGTGCCGGTGACTTTAACAATGTAATGAATTTGTCACTAGACAGATTTGTACACGCCAGGACGGTGGAGACCGAGCGACTGGGTTTGTGAACATGGTGCGTGAGTTGGGCCTACTGGACGCATGGAGACTTAGACACCCGCATGAAAGGCAATACTCTTACTTCTCATCTACTCATAGATCATTTTCTAGAATTGATCTGGCTCTAGTATCACCAAATATTATGCCCCGTATACAAAGGATCCATTATCAAACTAGGGGCATCTCTGATCACTCTCCTATTTCACTGACCATTGACTTAGAAGGCCATAGAGGACAATCATTCTGGAAATTAAATCCGTTTTGGTTAACACGAATGGGTGCTGGTCTCGAACTGGAAGCTGCATGGTCAGAATTTTTTTATTTAAATAGTGAACCGTCTTTTCGACCTAGTTTATGGGATACTTTTAAAGCATTCCTTAGGGGTACGTTGATACAGAGGGTGGCTAGTCTTAAGTCGTTCTATAAAAAGCAGGAGCTTGAGTTGGAGACAAGGTGTAGAACGCTGGAGCTGACATACCTTTCTGATAATTCTGAATCTAATAGACAGGATTGGGTAGATGCGCAAAAGGCATGGACAAACTGCCTGGAGGATAAGGCAAATTTTAAACTGCTATTTTCATCTCACATCCAATATGCCTCAGGGGATAGACCTGGATCATATCTGGCCAATTTGTCTAGAGGCGAGCGATCATCTATAAATGTAGCCCAAATTATTGACCAAGATGGAGTGGTATATAACAAGGTGCCAGATATTGCTAAAGAATTTGCGAAATATTACAGTCAATTGTATAGTTCTCGTTTGAAAGATGAGGTACAGAATATTCGTAACTACTTGGCAGATATAGATCTTCCAAGACTTAGTCCAGAAGGCCGTGATCTTTTAGATTCCCCCATAACCATAGAGGAGATCGAGTTAGCCATTAACTCCTTTCCCACCAGCAAAGCTCCAGGGGTGGATGGCATCCCTCTTGAGTTGTATAAGAAACACAAAGCCTTTTACCTGCCCTGCCTGCTTAATCTTTTTAATCAAATATTTGAATATAACAAACTCCCTTGCTCAATGTCAGAAGCTCTTATAATTGTTTTACCCAAGCCTGGTAAAGATGCCTCACGTACAGATTCGTACAGGCCCATATCATTACTACCTACTGATGTAAAGATAATAGCAAAAATTCTAGCTACTAGAATTAACCAAGTTATACTACAATTGATTCACCCGGATCAAACGGGCTTCAAGCCTGGCAAATCAACTGCCATTAATCTCAGACGCCTGTTCACCCATTTGCAAATGCCCCAAAGTGATGACTCAAAATCTGTTATAATGTCCCTTGACGCTGTTAAGGCGTTTGATTCAGTGGAGTGGGAATACTTATGGGAGACACTAGAGGGATTTGGAATTGGTCCAAGATTTATAAAATGGGTTAAATTATTGTACTCGGCTCCAGTGGCAAGAGTTGCGGTAAATGGATATGTCTCTTCACAGTTTCCACTGTTTTGTGGCACTAGGCAAGGCTGTCCCGTCTCCTAACTTGTTCGCCCTAGCCATTGAACCCTTGGCGTGCAAAATTAGAGCTTGCCCTCATATATTAGGACTTACCGTGGGAACTAAAGTAGATAAGATTGCGCTATACGCAGACGATATTCTATTGTTCATTTCGAAATATGCAATTTCCATACCGTATGTTTTGAGTATTATTGATATATTTGGTAGATACTCCGGTCTATGTGTGAATTGGGACAAATCCTTCGTGCTCCCGTTTGTAGATCCTGGCCCAACTGATCCACTGCAACGCTTCTCGCTAAATTGGGTTAATTCTTTTAAATACCTTGGAATCTGGATTGCAAAGGATCCTTCACGTTATCTGGCCCTTAATATTAATCCCCAGCTGGAGTTTATTAAAACTCGAGTCTCTGCTTGGGGCAAATTACCAATCACTATGACAGGACGGGTAAACATAGTTAAAATGGTCGTATAGCCCAAATTATTGTATGTTCTACACCATTCCCCAATATATATTCCACAGCGAATATTTAAACAGATTGATGGCCTGCTTTCCTCTTTAATTTGGTCTGGTGGGAGAGTTCGAATTAAAACTGACACATTGACTAGACGAAGAGAATCAGGTGGTTTGGCATTGCCCTCATTTAAATTATACTACTATGCCACGCAACTGGCACACTTATGGGAGTGTTTTCAAGTAATACAGGCAGATTCAATACTTAACTACATTATGGCTGGGAGCGGCACGGGTTTGTCTCCGGTTCAACTACTCCTTAGCGATAGTTTGGTAGTTGTCAAAATTCCCCTGTTTAAACAAGCTGTCATGATTTGGAGATTGACCTCGCGGATTTTAAAGGCGGAGGGATTAGATCCGGATACTCCGTTGGCTCCCTCAAGGACATTTACTGAGCTTTCTGAGTTACAAGTTGGGGAAGTGTGGGGAAAATGGGGAGTGACATCTGTTGGACAGCTATATCGAGAGGGATATCTGAAATCTTTTCAGCAAATTCAAGATGAGTTTAAAGTCCCTGGGGAGTATTTTAACAGATTCCTTTAACTTAGGCACGCACTCAATGCTCAATTCAGAGGGGCCTCTATTTCTCCGCGACTCACCGCTTAAATTACTGATGAAGTCTATAGGTTCTCGCCGCCTGATCTCTATTTTATATAATAAACTATTGGCTGGGCATCACTCATCTGATCTAGCTCATATTAGACAAAACTGGGTCAATGATGTTGGTGCAATTACTGACGAGGCGTGGCAAATAGCCTTGGCCAGTCCGCGCACTGCCACAGTATCTGCTCGATTTCAACAGATACAGTTATTTATACTTCATAGAGTGTATTTGACACCTGCCAGGTTATACGCAATTGGGGGTAGGGCAAACACGCATTGCTCCAAATGTAACTCAATGGAGGGAAATTTCTGGCACCTTATGTGGCAATGTCCATTATATCAGATACAGGTATACCACAAGATGTCCTCACCCCGGTATCATGCGTTCTGGCTAACACTGAGGATGATTCTATTGGTAAATACCCTAAAATATATGTGCATGCTTGCTAAAGTGTGCATAGCGAGGGAATGGATGGCACCTAGTGGCCCGAATATTAACACATAGCTATCACTAGTAAACAAGGTAGTTTCACACGAAAAATATATTTATTTATAGCCAGGAAGTCAGAAAATAAATACCTTAAAATATGGTCTAGGTGGCTTGAATCGACACATGCCCGTCATACCAATTAATAGTCTGTCGGTGATTAGTAACTGTTTAATGAGTCTTGCTGATAATTGTTATATATCTGATATAATAATTTTTTTCTATGTCTAATGTTTTACTGTGATTCAAAAAAATAAAAAAAAAACACAGGTATTTGAGGCTTGCTAGATCGAGATAACTGCAATTGGTCAGGATTGGTCCTCCTTTTTCCCTCTTTTCTATATATTTTATGTTGATGTTTAAATATAACAAAGTAAGAGGCCACGTCCATGTTATCTTTGAAAAAGAATATATAACTTTATTATGAATTAACAACTGTCAATTTAATAAAATATATTGTATTTACAACAATTCAGCAATGTCAGTTTAATTTTTTGTTTGTATTGTTTATAAAAATCAATAAAAATTTATTGAAATAAAAAAAAAAAAAACTCCCAGATACGCCAAATCAAGAACTTGTGGTGAGGACACATGGTCTGTGGTGCGGGAGAGGGTGTCTAAGTCCTCTATTTCTTTCTTAATTAAGGAAAATGCCTACAAGGTATATTATAGATGGTACCTGTTACCTGCCCGTTTGCACAAAATGTATCATTTAGCTTCTGATCAATTATAGAGAGGTTTCATACACATATGGTGGTCATGCCCTAAAATAGTCCAATTTTGGGATGGGGTTACCAGTCTCCTATTGGAAATTTTTTAAATACCACTGATTAAGTCTCCCTGGTCTTTCCTTCTTGGCTGTCCACTTGAGGGCCTTAATAAACATGCTGATAAGCTCTTTCACATATTTAAATGCAACTTGATGTCTAATTGCAAGACACTGGAAAGATATCGCCAACAACTTATAAATAAAATTTGGCACATGGCGGCCATGGAGAAAATATCAGCTTATCTCCACAATACCTCTCCTAAGTTCCTCATGGTATGGTGTGACTGGTTCCTATATATCAGCACCACGCCACATGGGATCCTTTCGAACCTCCTATTCTAACTTTCACGATGAACTTATATTAGTTATTTGTTTATTTTCTCTCCATTTTACTATGGCGACTTTTATTCAAGTTTTCCCAATATACAATATAGACCCGGATTCGGCCTCCTTCCTACTTATCGTGTCCCCCATCTTATTCTTCCTCTTTTTCTTCAGTTTCTTCTCTCTTCAATTTTCCCTTATATCTTCTGTGAGTTTTTCTGTTTCCTACTTGTTTATTCTTTTTTTCTCTTTTGTATTTTGTATTATTATTTACTATTTTGAATATGTGCTGTGATATATAGCAATCTTTACTCTTCTATATTTCATCTGTTTTCAGATTGGTTTATTGCTATATGTGTCTTTTTGATACTTTACTATTCTGTATTTTTGTTTTTGTAATATTTCTATTTTTTCTTGCCCATGCACATATTGTTGTACTTTATGTTTGTAAAATTCAAAATAAATTTTGTAAAAAAAAAAAAAAGAATGTATTATACTCTCCTGAAAGTCCGGACCACCCATTATCCAGATTGCCGATCTGCCTGAATCTAAATGTAGTTTATCTCCGCGGCCACCTGGTCCATCCCCCGTCCACCCCTTAGTTTTGCCCTGCCAGGCCCGCCCATTGGCAATTGCCTGCCGGTGGTATATTTATTTGGAGATCAGCAACGCGTTTCAGCCACTACTGTGGCCTTTTTCGAGCTGGTTTCTTCTCCTTCTGCACATGAGGGCCTTTTTATAGCACCCTATCCACAGCCCAAACCAAACAGAACAAACCAGCTTGAAAAAGGCCACAGCAGTGGCTGAAACGCGTTGCTGATCTCCAAATAAATATACCACTGGCGGGCAAATGCCAACTAGGTCTCCAAAGCTGACTGGGACTTGCTAATCATATCTCTGAGAGGGATGTAGTCGACATCCCAGCGTGCTGGGTGCCGGCACCAGCATCCCGACCGCCAGCATCCCGAAGATAAATATCGGGGTGTTAGGGGGAAGTTAAGCACTAGGGGGAGGGTTAGGGTTAGGCACCGGAGAGGGAGGGTTAGGATTAGGGTTCGGGGAGGGGGAAGTTAGGTTTAGACACTAGGGGGGGAGGTTAGGTTTAGGTACAGGGGTGGGGGTGTTAGGTTTAGGGTGCAGGAAGGGGGAGGTTAGGCTTAGGCACTAGGGGGGGAGGTTAGAGTTAGGCACCGGGGGGGGAGGGTTAGGGTAGGGGTTAGAGTAGAGGTTAGGAAAATACTTACGTGTCTTCCCTATGGGTGTCGTGATTCTGGCTGTCGGGAAGCCGCTGTCGGTATTCTGACCAGCATCATGCCGACAGCCGGTATTTCTCACCCAACCCCTCTGAGACTATCTGTAATTCCTGGCGGAGCGCTTCCCCCCTCACAGTGTTTCCGACCAATAAGATACAGGTGAGACGTGTGACCACCAGCTGCACCTTACACGGCACCTGTCGGATATCCAGTGTAAGGAACACAGAGCACCGATTTAGCGGCTGCTGCGGAGCCTGTAACCGGCCGTCTTTCACCTTTCACGGATCCGGCATCTAAGTAAGTGCCTCTATATAAAGAGGACCCATGGACTCAGCCAATATACAAAAAAGGAAACCCAAAGGAGTGTCCGGGACTGTGGGTAAATACATATGTGATATATCAGTGTTTAAGCACACATAAGAAAACTCTATCTCAGCCTGCTAGATTGGACCAGTTTTTAAGAGCCCTAATAATATTTCTAAGGGCTGGATGAGCATTATAACAACTAAAGATATTTCAGGCCCTTTGCCATTAAAAGTGCTCTCAAATTGCGAGACTTTTGATAAATAAGAGCAGTCATACTAAAGATATATTTAAGCTCTTACTAAATGTGAATTGCTAATTAATGTTTCCTGTGAGCAGCTATGAATGCAGAAGTGCAATAATACAATGTAATTTAATTGTTATGAGTATATTACTTTGTATCTAATTGAAAGCTTGTACTGATATAGTACAGTATTGTCAAGTGGAGTAATATGTGTATGTTTTTATGACTTGTTCATTTAAGAAATATTATTAAATACTTTTTTACATATCTACAATATATGAGTGGTAGTTTCATCACACCAGCCCAGTAATTATCTTCATTATTTTAGTTTTTTTCTTGAGGTTGACTATTCCTCTAATTATTTGCTGCGGGTGCGGGGGAAAAAACGAAGAAATGAGATGTTGGATATTGATTGTGCAGATTATTGAGTCCCGATACCACTGTTAGGATTTATTTAATACATAAATAAGATTTGTATGCGGTTAGGGGGACACATAGTGATGTGACCACCAGGTGTCCCATATCTTGTCCCACAATCACGGAGACTGGTCGTGTGAATCGGGAAGCCGGTAAGAAAGCCGGTAATGCAATGCGGATCAGACAAATCGGTGCATTGCTGGCAATGATATATGTTGCACGTCTGCATATTCTGCAGTTAGTAAATTACACTTTGTGTCTCTATAATAGTATATTCTGGTTTTTATGGTATATGATATGTATTCCATATAAAACATGCTATTCTATATAGTGAACCATTATACAGTGATTTATTGGTAGGCCCTGTGTAATCCAGTACAAGACGTTCTCACAATCCTAAAATGCCCACTCACATTAAAGTCATTATTATTATTATTATTAGCCTTTATTTATATGGCGCCGCAAAGGTTCTGCAGCGCCTTACACAGTACATAAATGAGTACACAAGAAAAAAGTTAATAGTAATACAAAACAATGCAGGACAAGGACATGGTTTATAAACATCTGCATAACACAAGCAGCAGGGCCTCAGCAACCAGGTGTTAGGTGCCAATTGGGGATTAGGAGTAAATGATACTATAAGTAGGGGGAGGAGAAGCACATGAGGGACGAGGGCCCTGCTCGTGAGAGTTTACATTCTAAAGGGGAGGGGTAGATAGACAGGGGTGACACAGAGGGGGTAGATAGTGAAGAATGAGCATAGAGCAGTGGGTTAGGATATGTGCTGCGGAATGTGTGTGTATAAGATGACCTGATGTTATGTCAAAATTAAGTCCTTCATTCATCTATCTCTAAGACAGAAAATAGATTTTGTTTATGTGTTATTTACATGAGAGATGTACAAAATAAAGTTGTCGCACTTTAATTATTGTGTGTTACATTTTAGTATCTAAATATATTTTGCTAAAAAAAAATACAGCTACTATGGGACTGTCCTGCCATCCTAATACAGTAGTGACTACTTTAGTCCCAGCTGCTGGGTGCTATGCCATGCTCCGGTGAGTGGGTGCATTTCACATGCTAGAACCACCCACCAGCGATATCATTCTAACTGGCAGACTGGGGCACTTGGATATCACTATTCCCACTGCTTACGCTGCCAAAGCCGGTCAGCAACGCTTTATTAAATTCTTTTTTAAACATATTGTGTAAATGGCAAGTGGGTTACCTGCCTCCTAGGTGGGGACTTTAATAAAGTTCTGGATAAGTCCACCGCCCCCCGTACCCAGGGCCGCCATCAGGGGGGGACTGCCGGGTCTGGAGTTCCAGGACCGCATCTCAGGGGGCCTGCCCGGCACCTGCTACTGCTGCCTGGCCGCTACTAAAGCCCTGGCCCACGGTTGCAGACAGCGACAGCGATGGGGGCCCAGCCGCTCCTACCATTACTCTGCAGCCGCCTGCTACTATCCCTCCAGCCGGGCCCCCTCAGCACCACACAATACAGTGAGTGACGTGAGTCAGTGACTCACCCAGCCGCACCGCGCTGACCTCCGCTCCGCCTCCAGCACTGGACAGCGTGCCCGCAATAACGTTTTCATGCTAATATTGAAGCAGTCGCGGTGTGATGTCATGACATCACGCCGCTGGATGACAGAGGCGCCGGACAAGTCGTTTGATGATCCGGCGTCTGGAGCATACAACCGGAGAACATCTTCTACAAGAAGGAGCGAGATAGGTAAGTTAAGTGTGTGTCTTTTGTATCCTAAAGCGTGTGTATTCAGCCTGTCAGACAGTGGAGACAGCATGATGGGGCTTAGGGCCTGATTCAGAGTTGGGAATAGAGAGAGAGATAGCACTTAACTGTGAACCTGGACAAACCATATTGCAATGCAAGGGGTGTAAAATACATCATTTTTTTTACATGTGGGGTAAATACTGGCTGCTTTTGCATGTAGCCAACAAATACTGCACAGCTTTATTATCACTCTATAATTTAGATGTCAGTTTGGACACCTCCCTCCCAAATCTAAATCTCTCTGCACATTTTACATCTGACCCACCTGCAGTGCAGCATGGTTTCACCAAGATGATCAGTTGAGAGAGAGATATCTCTCTCTGGGGTCTATTTACTAAGCAGTGTTAGGAGAAGTGAAGAGTGAAAAGTGATAAGGTGCCAGCCAATCAGCTCCCAACTGTCATTTTTCAAACACAGCCTGTGAGATGGCAGTTAGGAGCTAATTGGCTGGAACCTTATCACTTTTCACTCTTTACTTTTCACTTCTCCTAACACTGCTTAGTAAATAGACCTCTCTATTCCCAACTCTGAATCAGACCCTTAAGCTGGCCACACACTGGACCAACTTACATCCAACCAGCCAACTAGTTGATTGGTTGGAATGAAAATCTGGTAAGGAATGAAAGCAAATGACATTCAGCAGTTTTCTCCCAAACTCCGGAAAATGGACTAAAAACTATTGTTTGAACAAATTGTTTACATCAAACATTTAACAAACTTGTCTGACGACCATTTTCATCTGTTTTCTGGCATTTAGGAGCACATTGCTGATCATCATTTACTCCCAGACATTACCAGATTTTCATTCCAACCAATCAACTAGTTGGCTGGTTGGATGAAAGTTGGTCTAGTGTGTGGCCAGCTTTAGTCTGAAAGAACCAGACTGTCCTGGTGCGCCATGGAATTCTCCCCTCCCATGCTGGCATGCTTCAGCTATTTTAAATATGCTTAAATTATCCAGTGCTCTACACTCTCTGTAATATAATGCTCTTTCAGCATTTTTTTTAATTCTGTATGAATAAGGTACCAGGGGAAGGGGGTTTGTGGGGGCGGCAGGGGTTGGAGAGGGGCCCTGCCTATTTCATCAGTCCTGGGCCCCACAATTTCTGATGGCAGCCCTGCCCGTACCTGCCCAGTGTCTTAATCCCTCAATAAACACATCAGAGAAACTGGTTTATTTGATACCTCAATCGGTGGTCAATGTGTGTGGTCTTCTAGCCTCTAAAACAGGGGTCTTCAAACTTGGCCCTCCAGCTGCTGTGGAACTACACATCCCAGCATGCACTGCCACCTTTTTGATATAACAGCATGCTAAAACTATGTGCAGTGCATGCTGGGATGTGTAGTTCCACAGCATCTGGAGGGCCAAGTTTGGAGACCCCTGCTCTAAAAGATCTACTGGACTCCTCCATAATTACTAACCCCTGGTCTGACCACTCAATCATTTCCTCCACATTCAACTTCTTTGATTCTCCAGGAAACAGACCGTCTTGGCAGGAGCGTAACCAGAGGTATGGGAGCCCCATAGCAAAATTTCCTCGGGCCCCAAAAGGCCTACCTATACAGTGCCCCTGTAGTTATGCCCATTATGCAATGCCCCCTGTAGTTGTGCTCATTATGCAATGCCCCCTGTATTAAAGCCCCTCATGAAGTGCCCCCAGTAGTACCCCTTATACAGTGCTCCCAGTAGTGCCCCTTATACGGTGCCCATTATGCAGTGCCCCCTGTAATGCCCTTTATGCTGTGCCCCCGGTAATGCCACTTATGCTGAGCCCCAGGTAATGACCCACATGCTGTGCCCCCGGTAATGCCCCTTATGCTGTGCAGTACTTACCAGTCTTCACGCTTGTCAATGCTCCAGATTCACTCCGGCGTCTGTCTGTGCCTGCCGCTGACTGGATCTAACTAGATCCAGCAAGCGCGCAGGCTCCTCACATGTCGGGTGATGCGGGTGACGTCATCACGTCACCCGCGCACTGCATCACTGCTGGCCTCTGAAGTGATCAGAGGCGTCTTTAGTTTCTGATCGCTTCAGAGACCAGCGTTCCCAGTTGCACCAGCTATAGAGGGTGCAGGGGGATGCTTTCTGTGCTGGCGGGCCCCATAGCAAGCGCACCCCCTGCACCCTCTATAGTTACGCCACTGCATCTTGGCATCTCCATAAAAATCTTCTGAAGATTCAACACTTTTTAATGAACTATCAAAGCGGCAATAGAGGATTACTTCTCTCTCAATGACCAGGGACTTTTTGTGTTCTGTTCTATGGGCCATATTATTAGTTATGCCTCGCACAGGAATGAGGAGCAAAAGAAAGCAATTACTTTCCACCCTTACCGATGAAGTCCTCCATCCTGAGTCTCTCTATAAACATACTTCCACAGATACTATCTAGAAGCAGTTAACACTAGCGAAATCTGCTCTCAAAGCGATCCTCTCTGGAAAGTTGAGAAATATCTTTGTTGGTTAAATCAGTGTTTCTATGAGAAGAGCAATAAGGCAGATACTGTGCTTTGCTTGACAATTGATTGAAGGCTTGTAAGGCCGCCCAAGTCATACCAGCACTTTGTGATCTTACCAGCTCCCTTCAATACTGTCCAACTAATAAAAGTAGAATGAGCGCTAGACTAAGAGTGGCACCTGTAAAAAGATGAACTCATAAGAATAAACATAACTGTTTATAGGCTTTTTTTAAAGCGAATGTAGTGATGACCGCGGTCAGTCATGTGACTTGTGATGGTAGAAACTTTTACTGAAATGACGGTGATCAGATAATTTCTGAAGAACAGTTTTGATCCCTGGTCCTGAAAGTGGTACAGTTTACATCCGTTAGTGATCCCTGGTCCTGAAAGTGGTACAGTATACATCCGTTAGTGATCCCTGGTCCTGAAAGTGGTACAGTATACATCCGTTAGTGATCCCTGGTCCTGAAAGTGGTACAGTATACATCCGTTAGTGATCCCTGGTCCTGAAAGTGGTACAGTATACATCCGTTAGTGATCCCTGGTCCTGAAAGTGGTACAGTATACATCCGTTAGTGATCGTTGGTCCTGAAAGTGGTACAGTATACATCCGTTAGTGATCCCTGGTCCTGAAAGTGGTATAGTATACATCCGTTAGTGATCCCTGGTCCTGAAAGTGGTACAGTATAAATCCGTTAGTGATCCCTGGTCCTGAAAGTGGTACAGTATACATCCGTTAGTGATCCCTGGTCCTGAAAGTGGTACAGTATACATCCGTTAGTGATCCCTGGTTCTGAAAGTGGTACAGTATACATCCTTTTGTGATCCCTGGTCCTGAAAGTGGTACAGTATACATCCGTTAGTGATCCCTGGTCCTGAAAGTGGTACAGTATACATCCGTTAGTGATCCCTGGTCCTGAAAGTGGTACAGTATACATCCGTTAGTGATCCCTGGTCCTGAAAGTGGTACAGTATACATCCGTTAGTGATCCCTGGTCCTGAAAGTGGTACAGTATACATCCGTTAGTGATCCCTGGTCCTGAAAGTGGTACAGTATACATCCGTTAGTGATCCCTGGTCCTGAAAGTGGTACAGTATACATCCTTTAGTGATCCCTGGTCCTGAAAGTGGTACAGTATACATCCGTTAGTGATCCCTGGTCCTGAAAGTGGTACAGTATACATCCGCTAGTGATCCCTGGTCCTGAAAGTGGTACAGTGTACATCCGTTAGTGATCCCTGGTCCTGAAAGTGGTACAGTGTACATCCGTTAGTGATCCCTGGTCCTGAAAGTGGTACAGTATACATCCGTTAGTGATCCTTGGTCCTGAAAGTGGTACAGTATACATCCGTTAGTGATCCCTGGTCCTGAAAGTGGTATAGTATACATCCGTTAGTGATCCCTGGTCCTGAAAGTGGTACAGTATAAATCCGTTAGTGATCCCTGGTCCTGAAAGTGGTACAGTATACATCCGTTAGTGATCCCTGGTCCTGAAAGTGGTACAGTATACATCCGTTAGTGATCCCTGGTTCTGAAAGTGGTACAGTATACACCCGTTAGTGATCCCTGGTCCTGAAAGTGGTACAGTATACATCCGTTAGTGATCCCTGGTCCTGAAAGTGGTACAGTTTACATCCTTTTGTGATCCCTGGTCCTGAAAGTGGTACAGTATACATCCGTTAGTGATCCCTGGTCCTGAAAGTGGTACAGTATACATCCGTTAGTGATCCCTGGTCCTGAAAGTGGTACAGTATACATCCGTTAGTGATCCCTGGTCCTGAAAGTGGTACAGTATACATCCGTTAGTGATCCCTGGTCCTGAAAGTGGTACAGTATACATCCGTTAGTGATCCCTGGTCCTGAAAGTGGTACAGTATACATCCGTTAGTGATACCTGGTCCTGAAAGTGGTACAGTATACATCCTTTAGTGATCCCTGGTCCTGAAAGTGGTACAGTATACATCCGTTAGTGATCCCTGGTCCTGAAAGTGGTACAGTATACATCCGTTAGTGATCCCTGGTCCTGAAAGTGGTACAGTGTACATCCGTTAGTGATCCCTGCTCCTGAAAGTGGTACAGTATACATCCGTTAGTGATCCCTGGTCCTGAAAGTGGTACAGTATACATCCGTTAGTGATCCCTGGTCCTGAAAGTGGTACAGAATACATCCGTTAGTGATCCCTGGTCCTGAAAGTGGTATAGTATACATCCATTAGTGATCTCTGATCCTGACAGTGGTACAGTATACATTCGTTAGTGATCCCTGGTCCTGAAAGTGGTACAGTATACATCCGTTAGTGATCCCTGGTCCTGAAAGTGGTACAGTATACATCCGTTAGTGATCCCTGGTCCTGAAAGTGGTACAGAATACATCCGTTAGTGATCCCTGGTCCTGAAAGTGGTATAGTATACATCCATTAGTGATCTCTGATCCTGACAGTGGTACAGTATACATCCGTTAGTGATCCCTGGTCCTGAAAGTGGTACAGTATACATCCGTTAGTGATCCCTGGTCCTGAAAGTGGTACAGTATATATCCGTTAGTGATCCCTGGTCCTGAAAGTGGTACAGAATACATCCGTTAGTGATCCCTGCTCCTGAAAGTGGTACAGTATACATCCGTTAGTGATCCCTGGTCCTGAAAGTGGTACAGTTTACATCCGTTAGTGATCCCTGGTCCTGAAAGTGGTACAGTATACATCCGTTAGTGATCCCTGGTCTTGAAAGTGGTACAGTATACATCCGTTAGTGATCCCTGGTCCTGAAAGTGGTACAGTATACATCCGTTAGTGATCCCTGGTCCTGAAAGTGGTACAGTATACATCCGTTATTACTCCAGAACAGAACCGTAATATAAAGCATCACCCACTGGACAGAAGGGACAGACCTAATGGACATTATCTGCCCTACCCGGTCATCACTAAATTCGCTCTAAAAAGGGCCTATAAACTTTATTTGTTTCTTCTAATATGTGTTAATCTTCTTTTTACAGGTGCTACTCATACTCCAGCGCTCATTGTAACATTAATTATTGTATACACTTTACTGAGCAGCTTTCTACACTATCATTGCGGCATAACTTTTGATTAACTGTCCAACTAAAATCAATAATATGTGTAAGGATTATTACAGTCAACTTTACAATATCCAGGAACATTCTCTTCCATCTGATGACCCATCCTCCTCCACCCCACATATCTCTCCTCATGTGCTTTTCCCCGCATTGACACTTCCACCTCTAATGACTTAGGTGGGATTCCCCATAAATGAGGAAGAAGTCTCTAATGCCCTCAAGTCACAAAACCCTCAAAAGCACCGGGTCCAGATGGACTCCCTTTTTCTTATTACAAGTCCTTCCTGCTGCCCCTAATCCTCAACCTTACTGTCACTTCAACCAAATTCTCGATACCAAGTTTTTCCACCCTGACACCATCAGAGCCAAAATTAATGTGATACCAAAACCCAGCACAATACCTCACATGTTTTCCAATTACCGGCCCATCTCGTTACTAAACAGAGACCTGAAACTCTTTGCAAAAATCCTTGCAAAATGACAAAACCCCATCCTCCCTAATCTCATACATCCAGATGAAATGGGCTTTGTGCCTTCCATGCAGGCACTCGATAATACCAGGCGCATGGTAGACCTTATACACCATATTAACACAACCAAACTTTCCTTGCTAATCCTCTCCTTGGATGCGGAGAAAGCCTTCAGTAGGGTCTCTTGGCCCTTTATGATACATACACTTCTTCATTTTTGATTCACCAGTAAATTTTTGCAAGCGATTAAGGCTCTTTCTCATAATGCTTCCACTACGGTTCTAGCTGGGGGCTTTCTCCTGGACTCCTTCAATGTCATGAATGGGATTAGGCAAGGATGTCCCCTATTGCCACTCATTTGCTCTAATTATTGTGCCACCTGCTTGCAGGATTAGGGGTAACCTGGGCATTTCCAGCATCACTATAGGCAGCTCCCATTATAAACTCTCCCTTTTGGCCGATGATGTCCTCCTCACCCTCACTAAACCTCTGATTTCCCTCCCAAATCTTTTCCATGAACTATCCCATTTTGGGCGACTATCTGGTTTTAAGATTAACCATGATAAGTCTTATGTTCTACCCTACACACCCCGAAATCCCTAAAAAATTTGTTACAACTAAATTTTAACCTTCCAAGGCGGAAAGATTCCCTTAAATATCTTGGACTCCATATTACCAAATTCTACGACCAGTTATACAACGCTAATTATCACTCTCTCCTCAGGGCCAATAAACAGGATATCTCCTGTTGGAAGAAATATTTTCTATCCTGGATCGGTCACATCAATAAGAATAAAATTAATGTTCTCCCTAAACTCTTGTACCTTTTTCAGGTACTCCCAGTTCCGGTCCCAGCCCGGGTACTCACAACTCTCCAAGCCTGTTACAATAACTGTAGTTGGAATGACAGGAAACCTCAAATCAATTCAAATATTTGATCAAAAGAACTATTGATGGAGGGCCAAGTTTACCACTATTTTCTAAATACTAGCAGGCTTCCCAACTTAGCCAACTGGTGACTTGGCACTCCCCGAAGGGCACTAAACATTGGGTGGATTTGGAGAGTGATCTTGTTAGGGTGGACACCATATCCAAACTGCCATGGTTCCAATGCATCCATAGACGCAGATCTGCCCTCCTGGTCCCGACAATCGCTCACATACTATCTGTCTGAGATTCTTTCTTCACCAAATATGCTATGACCATCCTTCCCCCCCAGACTCCCCTATGGCAGAATCCCTCTTTCCCTCCCGGACTATCCCCCCACATGGCGTCAATTTGGTCTGCTGTTGGCATCACCAGGTTCTGACATATCTCCAGACCGTTTACACTTCAAACATTCGCGGAAACCCAGGACAGACATCATCTGCCCCATTCCTGTTTCTATAAATATCTCCAAATTCTGTATTTTGTGAGTTTCTCTGTCCCTGTCATCCTTTTCTCTCTGTAATCCCACGCAGATAAAATGTCTCTGTATTTACCAGCTTACTAATAGGGAGGGGGGGCACTATCTCCCACCTGTATCACTCTATTTTAACTCTGGAATCCACCCCTTTAACAGCCCATGAAATGGCATGGGGGCTGGATTTAGGCTACTCTCTAAGTGAAGAAACCTGGGACGCAATTAGATTAGCTATAGCTATATATTCCATCAGTGTAGGTGTACACTCGATAGTACTTTGTCCCAGAGCGTCTCCATCGAAAGTATCCCAGTGCTTCTGACATGGGTTGGCGAAACTGTGGTCATACAGGCTCCTTCTTTCACATTTGGTGATGGTTCAATCACTTACTGCCTCTGTGACAGCCCACGACTCTCCCCTCATCCTGGCTACATTCCTCCTATGGACAGTCCCCAGTCCTCCAGGTGGCTAACAGGCCAACAAATTAACTCTACACATCTTTAATGTGCAGCCGGCACAAGCCATGAGCTTGGAAAACCCTCGTGCCTGGAGCATGTATATACGATCTGGGTTGTAGCCAAGATGGAATATATAACCAGACTACAAAACAACACAGTTGCTAAGTTCCACTCAATATGGTCTCCATGATTTACTTACTTTACAATGCGACCCTTCCTGGATCTACGTGATTGTGCACTTTCCTTTTCTCTTATCATCCTTCCTTGCTCTTGACTTTTCTTCTTCTCTCTCAACTTACCTCCTTCTGCCCCTCTCTACCATCCCCGGCTTGCTTACTTTTATTCTCCTCCTCTTATATGTATTATTTTCTGTGGTCACTTTAATACGCCCCCTTCCCTCCGACCCCACTGCACCCTTTTATTTTCTTTAAAATTTTGTTCTTTTTTTTTTTTCTCTTTTTATTTTGACTCCACACATCTGCACTTTTTTTTACATTTGTTTAGACCGCCGGGTAATCAATTTTATCTCCTCTAAGTCCACTTTTTGTCCCTCTTAACCCCTGTGATTTATGGAGACTCTGGGCCTGATTCAGAGGCGCTCGCAAAAATCGAGCGCTCGCTCTGAATCAGGGCGGCCGCTTTGTTTTAAATAACCTAGCCTCCTGGCCGCTTTAGCGAGCGGCCAGGTGATGGTCGCAATGGTCGCGGCCATCGGGCTTGCGACGAGACCCTTGTGGTAGGGTCTCTACTGCTGCAAGGCCCAGTGAGTTTCCGGCTCTAACCGCCCCGTTTGTAGCGAGCCCCCGAGGCTTCCGCACACGCATTGCGCACGCAATGCCCCACCATTGACCCGCTTGCGAACGCATAGCACTTGCGAGCGGGTCTGAATCAGGCCCTCTGTTCATGCCACCAGTTCTCCTCTCTTTTTTTTTTGCACTTACTCGTTTTAGGGCTTAATTTTGCTTATCCATGTCTTTGTTGATTTCAATTTAATTAACAGATGTTTTCCATTTTGTTCCATGTTTATTTTTCCCCTCAATATTAAATTCTGGAAATTCTAATACAATTTTATGACATAAAAAAAAAAATACATTTTAAAGAGGACAAGTGTAGGTGTTACCCATATCAACCAATCAGATCCCAGCAATTATATTATAGAATGAGATTGATAAATGATAGCTAGAATTTAATTGGCGGCTATAGAAACACCCATACTTTTCCTCGTAAGGTTTGATTAATCTTCCCCTAAATTCTAACACACCACTAGAGCTTATTTTTGTCAGGATTAATTAAAAAACCCACACAAAATCCACATTGATATTGTGGAGTCTAGTGCGGGCTATACCACTTCGCCAACGGATTGGCCGGCTGGCTGACATACCGATTTTGTAAGTGTGCAAGTATGAATTACTTTAAACAATTTCGGTGAACAAAGAAAGCGTTTTTATGGAGCAGCAGTTTTATAGCCTTTGTTTATGTGTTACAAAAGGAGATAGCAGTACCGTTTAGGGCGCTGCTCTTCTGGATATCTCTAAAACACCACTTGCACTTTAACAATTAACCAGCAACAGAAATAATAACTAGAAATAGTGCCTGAGATTTTCCCTGTTTATTTGGAAATTTAAAAGGGTTAAGTACCCCTGGAATCTATTTGAGGTGCCCACAAAGAAACAGTTTGCATGGGACTCCCATGATTATGAGCCTGGGCCCATTTACCATTCTATATTTGCGGCTATGTCCCTGAAAACAAACATTTTCAGGGGTTAACCGCAAATATTTAGTAAGCCCCGGATGCTAAAGGCTGCACAAGCTAATTCCAGTCTTTGTGGCTCTATAAAACCCAGCTGACTGGCAGGGCATGCAGGGACTTGTAGTTCCACATAAGAACTATGGAAGACATCCCTGGGCATTTAGCTCTACAGCAGTTTGCTAACCAGAGGGTTCCTATTTTTATTATTAGTAGCCTGCATTTATAAAGTGCCACCATATTACAGACCATGATGAGATGAAATGTGATGTTGCCCATAGCAACCAATCAGATTCTACTTAGCATTCATCTAGCACCTTCTAGAAGATAATAGCTAGAATCTGATTGGTTGCTATGGGCAACATCTCCACTTCTATAAACCTGCACTTTAGTACATATACCCCAAAGACAGAAAGTAAATTTGTCCCTGCTCAACCAACCTTAGTCTATTATATACAATGAATATTGTGTGGTTGTACAGAAACCTTTTTAGTATAGTGTACCAGAGATGTTTTGATTTTTTTTTTGTTTAAATACAAAGTTATAAAACATGCCCCTTCCAAACTACTGATTTATTACCACCCACACAGATAAACACTGAACACGCTTTATAAAAATGCATATCTGAATCTAAGCAAACCCATATGCACATACAGCACTTATACAGATGGTTGGACGTATGCACAAGCCCAATCTTACACACAAAACACCAGCAGACTGAGAAAAAGCTACAACCATTGCACAAACAGAATCTGCTCTGTACAGGTCCTTCACCGGATCCTAGATATGAGATGTCATGGTGCAAGCTGCTATATACAGTGTGTGCCTATATAAGCCCTAAGAGCCTCTTGTCTATCTGACAGTAATGGTGTAAACATGAACATGTTGTTTGCTCTTTATGCGATTAATCTCATATATTATTCTGCCTACATATAACATGGTCAGAAATACATGAAAGCGGCAATTGTAATGGGTACAGTCTGTATGGTGCACACTGGCCCCTTGGTCCAAATGGACCCAACACACTCGTTTTCTGGAATGCTGCCCGTTGCCAGGGGTGCTGAGAGGGGGGGAGCGGGTACTATTTACCCGTGCCTGCTAGAGGGGCACGGCCCATGGATTTAGGATGCATCTCGGTGCCCACCGGTGGTCGCATATCCCATGCTGCTCCCTACCTTTGGAACTCTCCACCTCTCTACAAATCTTTAAACAGGCTCTCAAGACCCACTACTTCATCAAGGCCTTCCAGCTCTCATCCTAACGCACCTCATGCTCTTTCCTCCCTATCTTCCCCTTCTGTGTCACGCCTGTCTGTCTGCCCCTCCCCTTTAGAATGTAAGCTCTCACGAGCAGGGACCTCTTCCCGGGATGCAATCGGGAAGCCGGCTGACATTATACCGACAGCCAGCTTCCTGACTGTCATATCCCGGCGAGGGTGAAATGACCGGCGTCTAGATGTAGACGCCGCTCATTTCACCGACGCCGGGAGACCGATCGAAGGGATGCCGGGCGCCGTGAGCAGACAGCCGCGCAGGGGGGAGGGTTAGGTTTAGGGCTCCCAGGGGGGGGGACTTAGGGTTAGGCACGCCCCCCGGGAGGTTAGGGTTAGGCTAGGGGGAGGGAGGGTTAGGCACCCCCGGAGGGAGGTTAGGGTTAGGCACCTCCCCGGGGGACTTAGGTTTAGGCAGCGGGGGATGGGGGAGTTAGGTTTAGGCACTTAGAGGGGGGATTCGGGTTAGGCACTTGGCGGACGGGAGGTTAGGGTTAGGCACCTCCCCGGGTGACTTAGGTTTAGGCAGCGGGGGAGGGGGGAGTTAGGTTTAGGTACTTAGAGGGGGGATTAGGGTTAGGCACTTGGGGGACGGGAGGTTAGGGTTAGGCACCCCTAAGGGAGGATTAGGGGGTAGGTTGTTAGTTAATACTTACCTAGGGACGATCAGGATTTCCAGCGCTGTTGGGCTGCCACTACCGGGATCTGTTCCAGTGTCGGGCTGCGCTGCCGGGAATCGAACCGCCGGCCATGTGCTTCTCTTTACATTTTCTTCTACTCCTTACTCCCCATAAGGGCACCTAACACGTGACTGCCAACTCCCGGCTGCTTATTGTGAGTGCTTTAATCGCTATTGCAGCAATGTATATAATCGTGTCCTTGTCTTGCACTGTAATGTACTGTAAGTTACTTGTTTCTTGTTCACTTATTAGTTTGTGTACTGTGTAAGGCGCTGCGGAACACTTGTGGCGCCATATAAATATATAAAGGATAATAATAATAATATACAGACAAACACTGAATGGGGATGCGTACTATGAGACCTGTTTAGACCTTCTGGCAAAGATCACGACCACATATAACGCACAAGCGCGCTGCCTGCATACGGCAGAGACATTTGGGCAAAAAGTGTTCTGCGCCCTCTATATTTCCGGCTTTGGTGATTAGCTCTAATGTTTTAATTGGTTATACAGCAAAGATGCCCCAATTGTACTTGTGGTAGCAGAACAAATTACAATTTGCACATCCCTTGAGATTCCGACAGATAGGGAGAGATTATGTGGTTTCTTGTCTTGCAGTTTGTGAAGGTCTGATATGATTGTCAGTGACAGTACATTATCTGCCAATCTATCTACAGTAGGATTGATAGAACAAGTGCAAAACACAGAAATAAATAACCCTAGATCATTTGGAACACTGGCTGATAGACATAAGCTGGCACGCTTATAAATAGCCGGAGAACTGGGATAAATACCTCGCTTGTTTTTCTCAGTTTACCTTTTTCCATTTGCCCGACGTCATATTTAATAGAGAACAAACTTTTAACCCATTACCCTACCGTAGAGAAGCATAGAGAAATACTTTGGAGCTGATTCTAAAGCTGGGTACACGCTATATGATGTGTGACCCGGCAACGGAACGACGCAATGTACCAATAGTTTGCATACACCGTACACACTGCACAATCCGGTGTACAATGGCGCGATGTGGCGTGGCATGGTGCATGTAACTGCAATGCGTTGTTCATTGCATCATCTGCGATCAACGACCCTTGTGAATGCGCAATTGAGGGTACATACTGCACGATCTGTATGATATATCATTCTGATCTTCGTCAGAACGATATATCGAATGATACATCGTATAATGTGTACTCAGCATTACCGACCCCCTCCATGCCTTCTCCTTCAGCCCACTCACATCCAGCATTATCAGCCCCCTGCCCCTCCATGCCTCCTCATTCAGCCCACTCACCTCTAGTATTACCAGCCCCCTGCTGCCTGCCCCCCCAATGCCTTCTCCTTCAGCCCACTCACATACAGCATTACCAGCCCCCTGCTGCCTGCCCCTCCATGCCTTCTCCTTCAGTCCACTCACCTCCAGCATTACCAGCCCCTTGCTACCTGCCCCTCCATGCCTTCTTCAGTCCACTCACCTCCAGCATTACCAGCCCCCTGCTGCCTGCCCCTCCATGCCTTCTCCTTCAGTCCACTCACCTCCAGCATTACCAGCCCCCTGCTGCCTGCCCCCCCAATGCCTTCTCCTTCAGCCCACTCACATCCAGCATTATCAGCCCCCTGCCCCTCCATGCCTCCTCATTCAGCCCACTCACCTCTAGTATTACCAGCCCCCTGCTGCCTGCCCCCCCAATGCCTTCTCCTTCAGCCCACTCACATACAGCATTACCAGCCCCCTGCTGCCTGCCCCTCCATGCCTTCTCCTTCAGTCCACTCACCTCCAGCATTACCAGCCCCCTGCTGCCTGCCCCTCCATGCCTTCTCCTTCAGTCCACTCACCTCCAGCATTACCAGTCCCCTGCTGCCTGCCCCTCCATGCCTTCTCCTTCAGTCCACTCACCTCCAGCATTACCAGCCCCCTGCTACCTGCCCCTCCATGCCTTCTTCAGTCCACTCACCTCCAGCATTACCAGCCCCCTGCTGCCTGCCCCTCCATGCCTTCTCCTTCAGTCCACTCACCTCGAGCATTACCAGCCCCCTGCTGCCTGCCCCTCCATGCCTTCTCCTTCAGTCCACTCACCTCCAGCATTACCAGCCCCCTGCTACCTGCCCCTCCATGCCTTCTCCTTCAGTCCACTCACCTCCAGCATTACCAGCCCCCTGCTACCTGCCCCTCCATGCCTTCTTCAGTCCACTCACCTCCAGCATTACCAGCCCCCTGCTGCCTGCCCCCCCAATGCCTTCTCCTTCAGTCCACTCACCTCCAGCATTACCAGTCCCCTGCTGCCTGCCCCTCCATGCCTTCTCCTTCAGTCCACTCACCTCCAGCATTACCAGCCGCCTGCTACCTGCCCCTCCATGCCTTCTTCAGTCCACTCACCTCCAGCATTACCAGCCCCCTGCTGCCTGCCCCTCCATGCCTTCTCCTTCAGTCCACTCACCTCGAGCATTACCAGCCCCCTGCTGCCTGCCCCTCCATGCCTTCTCCTTCAGTCCACTCACCTCCAGCATTACCAGCCCCCTGCTACCTGCCCCTCCATGCCTTCTTCAGTCCACTCACCTCCAGCATTACCAGCCCCCTGCTGCCTGCCCCCCCAATGCCTTCTCATTCAGTCCACTCACCTCCAGCATTACCAGCCCCCTGCTGCCTGCCCCCCCAATGCCTTCTCCTTCAGTCCACTCACCTCCAGCATTACCAGCCCCCTGCTACCTGCCCCTCCATGCCTTCTTCAGTCCACTCACCTCCAGCATTACCAGCCCCCTGCTGCCTGCCCCTCCATGCCTTCTCCTTCAGTCCACTCACCTCCAGCATTACCAGCCCCCTGCTACCTGCCCCTCCATGCCTTTTTCAGTCCACTCACCTCCAGCATTACCAGCCCCCTGCTGCCTGCCCCTCCATGCCTTCTCCTTCAGCCCACTCACCTCCAGCATTATCAGCCCCCTGCCCCTACATGCCTTCTCCTTCAGCCCACTCACATACAGCATTATCAGCCCCCTGCCCCTCCATGCCTCCTCATTCAGCCCACTCACCTCTAGTATTACCAGCCCCCTGCTGCCTGCCCCCCCAATGCCTTCTCCTTCAGCCCACTCACATCCAGCATTATCAGCCCCCTGCCCCTCCATGCCTCCTCATTCAGCCCACTCACCTCTAGTATTACCAGCCCCCTGCTGCCTGCCCCCCCAATGCCTTCTCCTTCAGCCCACTCACATACAGCATTACCAGCCCCCTGCTGCCTGCCCCTCCATGCCTTCTCCTTCAGTCCACTCACCTCCAGCATTACCAGCCCCCTGCTGCCTGCCCCTCCATGCCTTCTCCTTCAGTCCACTCACCTCCAGCATTACCAGCCCCCTGCTGCCTGCCCCTCCATGCCTTCTCCTTCAGTCCACTCACCTCCAGCATTACCAGCCCCCTGCTACCTGCCCCTCCATGCCTTCTTCAGTCCACTCACCTCCAGCATTACCAGCCCCCTGCTGCCTGCCCCTCCATGCCTTCTCCTTCAGTCCACTCACCTCGAGCATTACCAGCCCCCTGCTGCCTGCCCCTCCATGCCTTCTCCTTCAGTCCACTCACCTCCAGCATTACCAGCCCCCTGCTACCTGCCCCTCCATGCCTTCTTCAGTCCACTCACCTCCAGCATTACCAGCCCCCTGCTGCCTGCCCCCCCAATGCCTTCTCATTCAGTCCACTCACCTCCAGCATTACCAGCCCCCTGCTGCCTGCCCCCCCAATGCCTTCTCCTTCAGTCCACTCACCTCCAGCATTACCAGCCCCCTGCTACCTGCCCCTCCATGCCTTCTTCAGTCCACTCACCTCCAGCATTACCAGCCCCCCTGCTGCCTGCCCCTCCATGCCTTCTCCTTCAGTCCACTCACCTCCAGCATTACCAGCCCCCTGCTACCTGCCCCTCCATGCCTTTTTCAGTCCACTCACCTCCAGCATTACCAGCCCCCTGCTGCCTGCCCCTCCATGCCTTCTCCTTCAGCCCACTCACCTCCAGCATTATCAGCCCCCTGCCCCTACATGCCTTCTCCTTCAGCCCACTCACATACAGCATTACCAGCCCCTGCCTCTCCATGCCTACTCATTCAGCCTACTCACCTCTAGCATTACCAGCCCCCTGCTGCCTGCCCCTCCATGCCTTCTCCTTCAGACTACTCACCTCCAGCATTCCCGGCCCCCTGCCCCTCCATTCAGCCCACTCACCTCCAGCATTGCCAACCCCCTGCCCCTCCATGCCTTCTCCTTCAGTCCACTCACTTCAGGCATTAGCAGCCCCCTGCTGCCTGCCCCTCCATGCAATCTTCAGCCCACTCACATCCAGCATTCCCGCCCCCTGCCCCTCCATGCCTCCTCATTCAGCCCACTCACCTCCAGCATTGCCAGCCCCCCGCCTGCCTGCTCCTCCATGCCTTCTCCTTCAGACCACTCACCTCCAGCATTCCCGGCCCCCTGCCCCTCCATGCCTTCTCCTTCAGTTCACTCACTTCAGGCATTAGCAGCCCCCTGCTGCCTGCCCCTACATGCAATCTTCAGCCCACTCACATCCAGCATTACCAGCCCCCTTCTGCCTGCCCCTTTATGCCTCCTCATTCAGCCCACTGACCTGCAGCATTACCGGCCCCCTCCTACCTGCCCCTCATTACTCTCTCCAGTTGTGGGACTGCAAGGTGCCACAGTCCCAAATTCTCTATGTAACGCCCCCCATTATCTGCATCCTGCACGTAATTTGAAATGCATGCTGTGTGCATTAATAGCAAACCATAGAACCAACAGCAGTGTCAGCCAGTGGGAGTACTGTACAGCATGTCTTAGTCCTTCTGCAACTCCAGACTACTCAGATGCCCACCCCTCTGCATTCCCTATCACACTCTATGGTAAAGGGGCTAGTTCTACACAAGGAGGAGGGGGGGGGGGGATATTGTACCAGAAACTGCTGAAATAATGCTGCAATGTAGCACACTGCGTTTTATAGGGAGGAAAGCCCCAAGTATTGCCCTGGCTGCCATATTTGCCCACAAGTTTCTTTCTGGTGTCTCCTGCATTCAGTATTAAAGATACACACTACACCAGAGGTTCCCAAACGCCACCATTACAGTCCAGGTTTTAAGGATATTCATGCTTGAGCCTAGATGGTTAAATCAATTAAATTAAGTCACCTGTGCTCAAGCATGGATATCCTTAAAACCTGGACTGTAACTGCAGAGTTTGGGAACCTCTGCACTACACTGTATATTCCATCATCAAAGAGGCAACTTCAACAACCCTGCTGTCCCTATTTATAAAGGTCTGTGCGAGAAGGAGAGGGGAGTGATCCTTTAATCCATCTGATATCCACTACTAAAATTTAAATTTTTTTACCAATCTTCATTTAGTCAACTTGACAGTCCACGCTGGAGAGTACCTTCCCCGCCATACTGTATACATGACTGTTTCACAGTACACGCTGGAGCGTACCTTCCCCGCCATACTGTATACATGACTGTTTCACAGTACACGCTGGAGCGTACCTTCCCCGCCATACTGTATACATGACTGTTTCACAGTCCACGCTGGAGCGTACCTTCCCCGCCATACTGTATACATTACTGTTTCACAGTCCACACTGGAGCGTACCTTCCCTGCCATACTGTATACATGACTGTTTCACAATCCACGCTGGAGCGTACCTTCCCCACCATACTGTATACATTACTGTTTCACAGTCCACGCTGGAGCGTACCTTCCCTGCCATACTGTATACATGACTGTTTCACAGTCCACACTGGAGCGTACCTTCCCCACCATACTGTATACATTACTGTTTCACAGTCCACGCTGGAGCGTACCTTCCCCGCCATACTGTATACATGACTGTTTCACAGTCCACGCTGGAGCATACCTCCTTCATCGTACTGTATACATGATTGTTTGCCAGTCCACTTTGCAGTGTACCTCCCGCGCTGTACTGTATATATATGACAGCCAGTCCATGCTGTAGCGTACCTCCCTCATCGTATTGTATACATGACCGTTTGCCAGTCCATGTTGGAGCGTACCTCCCCCGCCGTACTGTATACATGTGTTTGCCAGTCCATGCTGTAGCGTACCTCCCCCGCTGTACTGTATACATGTCTCTTTGCCAGTCCATGTTGGAGCGCACCTCCCCCGCCATACTGTATACATGACTGTTTCCCAGTCCATGTTGGAGTGTACCTCCCACGTTGTACTGTATACATGTTATTGCTATTACACTGCAGCTGCTCAGGATTGCATATTGGACATCATTTGTTCTTGTACTTTGTGACTGACTGCATAATAGGCCAATACTGCATGTGCCCAACACATGAGGGGAGTTTAAAGAACAGAGCCTCCCAAAAGAGTTCAAATAAATGTATTTTACTGAAGGCAAATACATTGTTCTGTCTTGGGGTGATTTTTGCAAAGCAGCTGTTAAATATGACGTGTGGGAGGGTTCTCTCACCTCACATAGACATCCACCACATCCCTAACACTAACACACACAGATAAAGGACCAGAAGCTCTATTGTGCCACGTCAGCCTGTGTGAGGTCTCTAATCCGAAATTCCTATTGAGCTACTTGGTTACAGAGAAGACTAGAAACCAATCAGTCTGCACAAGACATCCCTCCCGATTCCAGAGTGATGAGAGATAGAGCCCCCCCACCACGTAGTGTTTAAAGTAGAGAAGCTTCAAATTAGTTTCATTTACAAAGTAATTTCCTAACTTTCGGCCCAGTGATTTATTTATTAACCAAGGTGCTGATGTAGAGTAGGGTGCAAAATGGGCAAAGGGTACACTTGAACGAAGCGCACACAAAATGAGGGTATTTTTGGCCATACGCGGAGCTCCAGCTGCGTTCGTTCAGCAACATATGCACGTGAAAGTGAAACGTCTGAATTGCGGCCAATCACTTCCTTGGCGCGCAGCAAAGGCTTTTGCGATTTGCCATCAATTGCTAAAGCCTCTCTGATACACTAGAAACCGCTCCACGGTGTCACGGTGAGGGGAACTATTGAAAGAGTTCATTAAAGTCCTAATTTATACCTGCCGAGTGTTGTGATTCAACAGGTCACTTCTGCTTGTCTGTTGTAAGTCACGTTTTATTTTACCAATATCTCATTGAAAATATTTCCGCATACATTTAAAAAAAATAATAATAAAAAAAAAAAATAATATGGTCACAATGGCAAAAAAATAAAAATAAATCCTGGAAACACTGTAACAAGTAACAACCAACAAATGTTCAAAGAGAACAAAGAATAATCGGACTGACACAACCGTGCTGCGATTGGTTCTTCAAGTACACTAACAGAGTCCTCCACTGGGGGGCGCCCTTTTACCCGTCCAGCAGTTTTAAGATGCTCTCCCTTTCTTTCAGGGCTTTCCATGCCTGATCCTTCTCTTTCTTCGTCGGGGTCCTCTTCTTCTGCCGGGCGGCCATGATTTTCCGAAAAGCGTCCATAACCTCGTTGTCAGCCATGCGTACCCTGTGCCGCAGCTCCTGTTTATTCATTTCTTCTTTAGCTAACCTGAAACGGATACATAGCTTAGGATGATCGCGAGTTACACACTGCCTATAGAACATACAGCCCTAAAGCCATTGGCCATCCTAGTTATACAGTTTAGGGCCAAACTCACAAACATAAATAAAAGCTGCTAAAGACATGAAAACAATCAAACATTACAAGTCATTTTCTAAAATAATAAAAAAAACGACTAAACCCAATATATATTGTGCACGTACCACTAATAAACCTTGGTATGTAAACATTGTTTGGCAAGGCCCTCCGCCCTCTAGTTCCTCCCTAGCACACTTTGGGGCTGATTCGGAGTCCCATGCTGCTGCGACCAGGTCTGCATTATTTATACATAGGCACGTCTGCCCTTTTCCCCCGATGCACCACCGTACATCTGAATGCACAAGGGCTGGAACGTCCACTTTGGGTGTCTGCAGTTGCAAACATCGGAAACACCACCAAGACGTGCACCAACCCCATGCAGAATCTCCACCAGAGTATGGCCTCCCATGTAGGAGATTAAGCATCCGAGTCCGAAACCAATCACGTGTCTGGCACGCGGCGTTCCCATGACACGCCCATCAGACGGAATATCTTTGTGCATCTGGATAGCCACCGCCAAAGGAACCACTAACACATTCCAGAGTCGGTGCGGCTCAACTGGTCCTGCGACTCTGTGTGCGCACACTGTGGAACGCAAGCACCGCGCGACTTTTGCAACAACAAAAAAAAAAAATCACCAACTGCCTCCAACTCAAAATCCGGCCCTCGTAGTCACCTGTGCTCCGCTCTCGTCTCCTTCTCACCTCAGGACTCTGCTTCTGTCTGCTCGCCCCAAACATTGGGTCCATAATCACCGATTCCATTCCCACCTGCGATTCGCCACTGTCTACTACTACCCAGTCTATATATAGTATATTGATGTTGTACTTATGCTATGGTCGGTGGTATTTTGTACTTATGCTTTTATATCCGGTTTCTGTTTCTATGGTTACCTTGTATGGTGCTACATACCCTTTGTGGCACCCTATACAGACTGAATCAAAATGGCTGCCTCCATGGTCTGTAGGTCACTGGGGGACTGTAATGCGAGTCTATGGAATACACAGACTGTTACGGACGGCCGTCTAGGACTTGTCCTCTCTCCGTCAGACGGATTTCTCACCTCAGCAGCTCTTGTTTCTTAGCTCGGTTGTGGGTGCTGAGGGCTTTGAGCTCGGCCTGCCTCTTGCGCAGTTCTGCTAACACCTCGTCTTCAGAATCCTCGGCTGGCCGATCCTCAGACTCCAGCAAACCCTGGGCTATTAACTCTTCCTTGATGCGGACCTCCAACGATTTTGTATGCGGGGCACTGAAAGAGGACATTAACCAATTACCATTATTGTGATGAAATCTACACATATGGTTATAGTAGGGAGGATGATGTCGCCGGTGAATGAGAATATATCAGCTATTGTTAATTTGCGCATCAGTAATCTGTAATACGTCCTTCTGTATAAAGAGCATTGTGGCACTGCAACATTTTACTGAAAAGTTAAAAACAATGGAACGGTGCCCTCTAGTGGCCTCAATTACAGCTACATATGGGAGAAAACTAGCTGTATTTGTCTTATGGTATGAAAAAAAGTGACTTTACTCGGAATGGAATACAAAAATAAGATGTATAGCGTTAGAGGCAACACGGTATAAGGTTGGGATACTTCATTCTTTCTGCCTTGTTTTCAGAATCCTTCCCAATATCTTTGCTGTACATGCTTATTTGCAAGATGAGAAATCTAAATAAAATACCTTTGAAACAATGACATTAATAATTAAGGTTTTTAGGCATACTATTTTGAACTTATTTTATTAAATTTAAATATACCCCTTCAAACGACCAATAAAAGACATTATGAAAGTGTCGGGGCAGCAGGGTTGTGCATTTTGTTTGCAATAGTTATGGAGTCTCTATATAACTTGAACCGTGACCCCCAAATTGTTGTATGTACGCTCAGCGGAGTCTTCGCAGCAAACGGGCACCAGCATATCGTTATCTAATCCAGGATTGTTATCTATGCGGCCGACATGGGCTGTCGGCGTGTTTTACAGACAGATTTAATACGGCAATGGAAATAAATGCCAAGAAAGCAATATTTAGCATTTATTTCTATTGCCGTTTTAAATCTGGCGGTCAAAGCCACTGATTATCATCAGCTATGGCTACCCGCTGATTAGTAAATATGGCTTTATCACGGACATAAGAGTGTGAACCTCCCACATCAGCAAAGCTCTAGGTCAGTTTTTTTCATCTCTCTTAACACCTGTGAGCTATTCAAGTGGGCCGCTCGTGACAAATTTTTTAAAGATGCCCGGAGCCGCTTGTTGCCCGGCGCTGGGACAGTTCCAGCTCTGGCTGCCGAAGTGAAGTGCAGGTATGGAATATTGTTTCATACTGGCACACTTCAAGCTCTGATCCTACCCCTGGCTGAGGGTGGCACCACCGGGCGTTGCCTCCCCTTAGACCGCACCCCTGGCAGGATACACCCCTGTGTTTCCGTGTTAAAGTCTTTCCACCTCCTGTTCATATTAGATTCTGTCCATGACTGTTAGTCCCTTTGTCTGCCGGTTTTATGACCAGACATTCGTCATGCTCTAGTTCCGTTAATGCTTTTTTTTTTCTTTAACGTGAGATTATATTTTGGTTTAATTTTTTTTCCCCAGGTAACTGGGAACATTATTTCAGGATGAATTTTTGTGCATCAATATTTAGGTTGAATTTGTTTACAGTTGAATGAGGGGAAAACGTTGGTCCTATTACTGGTAGGCTGATTTATTTATTTATTTTTAAGAGTTTCTCACTTAGGCCCATATTCAATTAGAGGCGAAAAGCCGCTATCGGCGAAAAGCCGCTATCGGTGAAAAGTTTTCACCGATGCGCGGTTTTCGCCTGTTTCCCAATTCATTTCCAGGACGTTTTCTCCTAGGCAAAAAACTCCATAGACAAAAAAGTTTCTCCGACAAAAGGCAGATAAGTAGTGCAAAATCCCTATTTTTGAGTGAAAAAAAAGTGGGGACTTGTTTCAGAACCCTTTGGGCATTACTAATTAGGCCCAAAAAAATTAAACATTTTCTAATTACCCCCTAATAAAGCCATGTAATTTTTATGGTGAAAACGCAAAAAGTGTTTGAAAATTGGGCTAAAGTACTGGGACAGGTATTGGGGTGCTCTATGGATGGGACAGGTGTTTTTAGGATTGCAGGAGGCTACAGCAGGTGTATTTAAAAAATTTTTATTCTGCACTTTACAAACCCCAAAATATACGAGTACCCATTTACATGTACCCCCAATTTATCTACAGCAATTACTTGTCAAAAAAGACATTGCTAAATATAATTTATTCATACTTATGCAAATATGCACATAACAGCCCTTAGACTCAAAATAAGATTCCTAATTACTTTTATTATGGCTAATAATACACTTCTATATTGATTCCCTGGGTGAGTTAGGCTTTATTGGGGGTACAGACTGATTTCCCCAAAAAATATTGACCTTTTCGCCAGTTCCGCTATTCACTGCATCCGCCCATATGCGTTTTCGCCTGTTTTACAATTGAATTGGGTGAAAAGCGGGCACGCACTGAGTAAGCAGGCGAAAACTTTGCCTCAAAACATCGCGCTTAATGCCAATTTTCGCCTCTAATTGAATTCGGCCCTTAGACTGAACAGGATTTAATTAGTTCGCGTTTCACTTTCTAACGTTGTTTCTCTGTTTCTTCTTCTACTCCCCTTGTGCCCATTTTTCTTTGGGGGGTGCTTTTTCTTTTGTACTGCTTCTGTTGGCTACTCGGTTCCCCAGATGAATTCTAAAGTATTCTCATCCTCTTCTTCACCAGTGTCTAAATGACTCTTTAATGGTTGTTTATTTTTGCTTCCTACTTCTGAGTCATTGATGTCTATATTCTGTATCAGTGCGGAAGTTGATTTTATCCTCCCATTTGTGCGGCTTTTGTTCTGGATTTAATTTTTTTTTTTTCACAGGTTTTTAGCATTATTTACTATTGCCATTTGAAATCCATCATTCGTGGCTTTGTAAACCCAACGCATAGTAAGTCTATCCTCTGGTCTCCCACTCTATACCCATCACTGCTATTTAGATACAGCTGTAGGTTAGACCTCCCTACACTACTACTGTTAATATCACTATGTTTAAGAGCTTACGCTCTGTGATGCTAGCTTATATTACTTCCCTTCTACAACCTCCCTATATTTCCCCATCCACCGTCCTCCTCGTCTCCGAGTCCTACACCTCCTTGCAAAAGTATTCAGATCCCCCACAAGGTTTGAGAACCTGAGTTGTTTGATTTTATGCATCCTTCATCGCTATAATCGGCACTTATACCTACTCCATGTTAGGTGCAAGAGATGGGACGGAATTTGGTGTCCCCAGTGCATACACACGCCCAGGACACATCCAAATAACACTTCACTTACGTGAGTCACGGAGGCACCGCTGAGATACGTACGATTCTGAATTGCAAGAAGTGCAGTGCCGAGACACGCGTGCAGTGTGCCGCAAATCGCTGGACGCCGAAGCATTGGGACCGGTATGTGACTCAGAATCAAGGTTCTTAGGGATGTGATGCTATTATTTGAATTACCTGAAAGGTTTCATCTGACTGCGAGGAGAGGTGCTGGCCCCGTCTGTTCCAGACTCCTTACCAGATATCTCAGGAATAGGGGAATCTTCCATTGGGGAAATGATGTTCTCCTGAGGATAAAGTACAAGAGAGTGAGACCTGGATACTTAAACTCTTTAGACCTAAAACTCTTTAGAACCAAACCCCAGCCGCCACCCACCGTCATACTCCACTTGCAATTCCAGCAAGTGTTTTTTCCTAGCACTGTTCAGGCTAAAAAGTGATCAGCACAGAGTGCCCCCCAGGTATCGATTAGGTAATTAAAATGTCAAAGGTTAATTACCTCAACGAGAGCCTGCAGTAGACGCTGAGTCAAGTGACCAAATGGGCAGCCTTCCTCCGGCTGGTCGTGCGGAGATTCAGATTTCTTTAGCAAAGAGTCCACATCTAGAAGCAGCCAGGACACTGTGTGATACACTTCACCTGAATGCTAGAGTGAGTGATGTGTGATGATGACAGATTAGAAGTCACGTCCCCAGGGACGGTGGGGGTGGGTGAGGGCTGCCATTTTGTAGGTGAAATTAAGAGTTATGAGAAAGCAGCCTACGAATAAACTAGGAAACCATTATATCACTGAGGCATGAGGCACTATGTCCCACAAGCATGGCTGTCGCCACTAGGTGTAATGGATGGGCATACTTTAAAAAAAAAAAAGTTGACACTGGAAAGGGGTAATTTAAACACAATCATCAACTTTTCATTCTTTTTCCGATTTTGGATTAGTGGCCTGGATTAGTAGGTTGGTCTTATATTTGCTTTCCCATGAATTCAAAAATAAAATCACTATGCCCCAAACCATAATTATAATGTGTGCAGTGAAACAGATATCAAAGAAAACCCAATAATTCACATATGTGAATCCGATAAACAGGAACCTTTTATTATCCAGACATTAGTCCTACTCATGAAAGCCCAGGGATGGTCTGCCAAGGCGAGTCCCTCAAAGTGAATAGTACTGTGCTTTAAAAACTGAGAAAGCGGACATCTCGGTGATAAAGGGGGTAACAAAAGTCTGCTATGCATTGCAAATCATTGACTGATCTAAACCTGGAATGTGGGACAGACTTTTCACAAAAATATGGCATCAGGCAGTGAGCAAACGACATTAACAGTAAAGACAACATAAAGATTTAGTTCTGCTTTAAGGTCATAAAACTATATTGGTTATAAACACAATTATAAGATGAGAAAGGCTGTGACACAAATCTTATAAAGGGGGGGAAATGTATCAAAACTTCTGAAGAGGACAGGTGGAGAAGTGACCCATCATCTTACAGCTATCACTTTATATTATATACTACACAACTGATAGCTGCAATCCGATTGGCTGCTCTGGGTACGTTCTCTACTTGTCCTATATAGAAACATCTCATGGCACAGGAGGAATGGTCCCTGAATGACTTCAGGTAGTGAATGAGGTCAGGGGACTACTACCTTTGGAGTCCAATTCAGTCAGTGGCCCTAAAGCCCCTTTCTTCTTGTCTCCTGTTATACAGGCCCTGGTGCCATCTTTCTGCTCCTCCTGAAGGTCCTCCTGGGCCCAGCGCTGAGAGTAGTGTTTTCCAAGAGGGGGAATCTGAAAGAAATGGTCATTCACTGAAAGTTCCCATAATGCATCAGACAAACTATATGTCCTGAAGGAGAGTTCTTCCTGAGCCCAAGATGGCTGCCCCTGAGAGAAGGTTTGTTTGGGTATCTAAGATTTACATCTGGTCACAAGACACGATTTAAGAAATTGACTTGGTCACAATATCGGATAACTGTTCCGGGAACCTGCCGTCACATTCCAACTGCACTAACAGGTCCCTGTAACGCTGGTAGAACTGCGCTCCACCATGTGGACAGCATTATTTTACGGAGGTTAGGCTACAAGCGGGTAGGTTAGGGTTAGGCTCTAGGGGGGGGTTTGGGTATAGGGCTAATCATACTTACCGCCGGGAGTGACACAGGATCCGCTGGAAGTCATTTTGATGTCACCGATGGACCGAGAAGACACCGCTTGAGCCACGGTACTAGGTAAGTCATCACTAGACCACCAGGTGCGTTTTGTCGACATTCTAATCATGTCGACTTAATTGTCGGCATAATTTACCACCCTCGTCACAATAGTTTTATGCATTTTTGATGACTGACCAACTTCAAAAGTTTATTTCCAGCCAAAATGGGCTTTTTTTTTTCCCCGTGAACCCTGCGCTTCTATAGAGCGCCGCCTCGCCCCCTGCTGCTCTTCTCTTCCGGCCGTATTATTTTCATCTTTTATTTTAAAAGGCGCCACAAAGTATCCACAGCGCCGTAATGGGAGTAAACATACAAACACTGCAGACTGTGTAAAAAAAGAATGAGTACAAGACACAACAACTAGCCATAGCGTAAGTACATAGTATAGGTAAAATATTACTGTAACATCCCAGGCTAGGTAGGACAAGTAAATGGTGTAAGGGTAGGGGAACTTGCTGTAGCTTTAAGGATATAGGTAGTAATAGGGGGACATGAACAGGACGTCCCTGTCGGCATGAGATGAAATAATACTGGGAAAAGCTGAACAGTCGGAGGGAGGACTGGGAAGGATAAAAGTTGGATGTTTGCAGAAAACTTGGAGCATTAGAAAACATAAACTGCGTCGCTATTATCACAGGAGCTGACGGGACAGAGAATCAGTGCTGGTGGGGTCAGTGTCCCATCACATGGGAACAGCCATAGTCCTACAAGCTCGTGGGGAGGCGGAATGTTGGGTGAAAATTACGTTGTCACTGGAATCACCCTTTCAGTGGTTTTGACATTTTTGAGCTAGTTTTAGTGATCATACTTTGTAGTAATCGGCCTCATCCTCCGGCGTTTTCAGTAGATCCTCCAGCACCTTGATCTCATCTGCAGTTATGTCAGCACAGTATGGTTCAACCGAGGCCCAGAACCTGAAACACAGGGCAGCGGAGGGTCATTTGTGTCAATGCAACCAGGTACAAGGTCACTATAAAGGGCCACGACTTCAAAAACACAAGCTAGCCCAATGTTCACAGTTGTTCATCTGGTATCATTCATTCAATCTGTACCCCCCCTTCATTCATTCATTCAATCTGTACCTCCCCTTCCTAGCCATCTGCACTCTACACAAATCAGTGGCGTCACAAGGGGGGGTGCGGGCCGCCCAGGGGTCACACCAAAGTATTTCATCAGTGACAGGAGCTGGGTGCTGCACTGTAGCATTATATATAGCACTTGGCTCCTAACACAGTGAGGGAGACGGCACTTCACACAGGCTGGTCCCCGCGGCGGTCCGCATCTCTGTACCTCCAGTGTGATTAAAATGAGGGTACGGCCTCGAGGCCACGCGCCTACCCGTGAGGCCACGCCCCTTAATTTTCTTTACAGGTGCGCACTATCGCCTCTGATTGGCCCGCACCACTACTATCTCCTCTGATTGGACCGCACCACTACTATCTCCTCTGATTGGCCCACACCACTACTATCTCCTCTGATTGGCCCACACCACTACTATCTCCTCTGATTGGCCCGTACCACTACTATCTCCTCTGATTGGCCCGCACCACTACTATCTCTTCTAATGGGTCCACACTGGGTGTCACCAAGGTGAGTGACGCCACTGGTCAAATTAAGTATAGTAGCACTGTGTGTGGACGGTGGGGGGTTTTCGGGCATTTTTAGCGCACACAAATAAAAGGACAATATTGGTGGCGCATTCTGTACAATGTTTTGTACAAATACATTTCTGTATACCTCCAGTAGATTAAGCCTGGAAAATAAGTGGGGTTTCTGCGCATTAACTGTATTAATGCCTGCCCAGTCTAAACATAATATACCCACATATGGCAGCTGTGCCACAATTATTATTACATTGCAAAGGAATTGTGATGTAAAGAACGGTTAGTCACTTACACGTTAATGAGGGGGTCTATGGAGATATAAGGCACATCTATTATATATTGGGCTTAATGTCCGTCTCACAGATGTGCATTACAGAGCTTCAGAAGGCCCCGCCCCCACCCTTACAGCTCTCACTGCCTGCCTGATAGACACAGTCTCACCTCTCGCGCTGGAACCGGCAACTTATCTTCCAATTCTTGCGTTTTATGTACCAAATATATAAATCAGTCAATCTGGGAAATAACTGGACCATGAAGTGTGCAAACACCACAGCAGCAAGGTCAACGTACCGGTTTGGAGCGTCATTTTTGGGGATTCTAGGCACATCCACGGGGTCATCTGTGAATTCATACTCCTGGATCTTTGGCTGTAAGTTTCTTGACTTGGGCCTTCCCGGGCCTGGTCCAGATGCATGACTTCCTTTGCCTTCCAACTTTGGCTTCTTGGGTTTATGCTTTACAGGTGTGCCAGGCTCCTGTTCCTTCCCCAGCTTCAAAAACCTCCGATCTCCCTTCTTGTCTTGCCAGTCTGTCAGGATCTACAGCGACACATTAACAAACTGGCGATCTCGGCAAGACACAAACCCCAACGTGGCCTACGAGTGTTACCAGCGCCACATCTACAACGTATAAGGCCAGTGTATGTCATCCTACTGACTTTTATACAATGCACTGTATAACAGCCAATCTCCAAAATTGTACAATTATATTCTACAGTAAGAAAAATGGGATTCTATGAATTCTCTATTATTTAAATCTTTCAATAAAAGTATTTATATTCGTTATTTTACATTATGCATACACTGGGGTCAATTCAATTAGCCGCGAGGAAACGCCAGCAACGGAACCGCAACTCTACTTCATGGTGGCCTGATCTCGCCCCGGGGGCTGCTCACAAAAATCAGCGATTCTGGAGGTATCATAAGTGCTGTATACAGCCACACTTAATCGCACCAGGAACTGACTCGTGACTAATTGAATCAACCCTCAGTGTGTGGAACGATGTTCAGGGAATAGATCACAACCCTGTGTTATTCCTTACTGGACAAAGAAGAGTTTAAAAAGTCAGACAACCTCTGTAAGGGTAGTTACACTGCACTCACTGTGGCTTTAACAGCACATAGGGATCACTGATCCACATAGCTAACGGTATTCAGTACATCGTCCAGTACCCCATGGGGATAATGACGCGGCCTGTTGCATTCATAGGGGCCGATTCAACTCAGGACGGAATTGCAAAGCTGCATTCAGGCAGCATTGCAATTCCGTCCTTGCAGTTATGTTAATGAAGCAGGAGGCATCACACTTCCCGCACGCATTACTTATCCAAGCTGTGTTGACAAGGCAACATCGGATAATCTGCGAGAACGTTGGCCGGCTAAGTGACCCATGGAGTCGCGTCAGACGGCCACAGCAGATGAGCGAAAGAAGCCAGGAAATCTCCGTCAGCTGGCGGAGATCCTGGTCTCCCCCCTCCCCATCGGCGGCGACACAGTTCCGTTTCGGAAAACGGAGGCAGACGCCGCCCCCTCCTGCCCACAAACGGCAGCAGAATGTCAATTACTGCCAGTCTGTGTGCGATCACGCAGGACCCGTACAGCACGTGCCGTACGGGTCCAGCGGCTGCGCAGATTTTGAATAAGACCCATAGTTCAATAAACGTTCAGAGAAAGTGAAATCGATCATTGACTCCCTGTTCAGTCGGAGGTGAAAACTGCTTGAAGTGATCGTACAGTGGGCACAAGTAACCACCAAAGTGATGGGCCCTAACCCATTCCCAGCATGTTAAAACACTGCAACTACTATCAACAGAGAAATTTGAGTGAAGGATTAAGATTTGGATGGAGCTTCTGATTCTTAAGCATCATACCTATCCAAATAATAATAAATAGGATATTGTTAGTTCGTTCAGATGGGGCAACACAGTCGGATATTGTTATCCCTTTTAAATTACTGGGAATGAACACACATGTATATAATGGCTATTAAAGTGTGCTCCTTGTAATTAGCTAAGAATTTTGGAAACAGACAGAACCGTTTTAATTCACTTGTAACATACATTGGAAAAGCACAGCCTGCCTGAGCCCAGCGATAACTATACAGAGTAACACGGCCTCCATATACTCTGCACTGGCTTTATCATCGCCTCACCTGCGTCTCTGCTTCTAGGACACGAAGCCGGCGGCTGGCAGAGGACAGAAGGGTCTCCAGTTCTAGCTGAAGCGTGTCCAGCTCCTCGATGCCAATGCCATCGTCCTCCGAGCGGGACAGCACAGCCGTGTACCTGGGGCACAGCTTCACGTGGTCCACTGACTTAAATTCATGGAACTGCAGCGGGCAATCTTTTAACTCGCTCATACTGGCATCCAGGAGGCTAAAAGCAGAAATATTGACGGTCAGAGATCGCTGGCACCACCCTCTCAAGGCTGGCAAATGATTCCGTCAGCAATGAACCAAACATATTCCCATCATGTATAACAGTAGGCCACCCCTGCTATGTAATATGCATATGGCCCTATCTACTACATAAACATACTCTATTTGCACTATAGGGGCTCCGTCCCCTGCAATGATTTTGTTCTCTGTCTCCCCAAGGACCAAAGTCTATTACTGAAACATATGTTAAAATAATGCATTTGATGTGTGTGTGTATATATATATATATATATATATATATATATATATATATATGATTTTGAAAGCCTCATTAATATGCAATGGGTCCAGCGTTCTTCTAATCATGCAGGGGTGGCCACTAAGCAGCCCTCCAGCTGTTGTTGAACTACAAATCTCAGGATGCCTTGCAACAGTTTTAGCATGGCCAAATAGCAAAACTATGGCAGGGCATGCTGGGATGTGTAGTCCTACAAAAGCTTGGGGCCGCTTATCCCCCCCCCCCCCCTATTCTAATGCATTAAGTGGCAATACTGCAGATGCTACCAGGTCTTAGAAATGACAGCCCCCCCTGACTCTGCCATATACAGCCCTATGTCAAAATACAGATGTGCCTGAATGTTTCATTGTGCATCACTGGTGCATACAGCAGAATGGAGGGTGGCATGATGTGCATGTCCCACTGTTGAGCATATAGCTCCTTCCCGTTATCTCACCCAGCACTGGGCACAGCACAGGGCACAGATCGCCTCCCCGCCGGCCTCTGCGCCCCTATACTGCAGCCGAGCGCGTGCGCTCCTGTCTCCTGGCCCCGGGGCTTCTCCAGACCGCACACAGGAGCAGCGGCTCAGGCTTCCCCGCCTGCTCCTCCTCCTCCGCCGCCTTTGTTGTGCGCCTCCCGTGGCCGGCAGGTGGCAGAAGAGAGCTCAGCTGCCCGGGCCCGTGTGTGTGAACCAGCCTCTCTCACTGACCGGGCCGTGGAACATACCACTCACAACAGGATGGGGGGGGGGAGGTGGTTTGTGGGTGCCTAGACCATATACATTGAGGACATAGGAGAGGAATCAGTGCACACAGATTATACAATGATTACACTGCAGCAATGACGCAGCTACACTAATATTAGATTTACTCCTAGTGAAGTAAATCTAATCCCCCCCATCGTGGGAAAAGGTGGTATGGCCCCAACAACACCTCGCTGGGGCAGGCTCAGTGTAGAATGGTCGATGTGACGTGACAGGGGTGTCGGTCTTTTTTTTTTTTATCTAATTACTTGATCTTATCCTTGTGGACTTTGAGGCATAGGAGACAAACCATGCCTATGCAATATATAAGAATGACGTGTGACGAAGACCTTTGATAGGGATTGTTTAGGAAAAAGAATTTAGATTGGTTACTTGGACACCCCTATTTTGGCTGTTTTTTTTGTTTTGCCCTCCAGCATTCCACATGCCCTAATATGGCGAGAAGCTCATCGGACTGTTCCATTCACTACACGGAGGGGGGTCGCTGACCCCCGGCACTTTTAGCGGCCAACGGTACACATGGAAGCATTGATGCGATGAATGCGAGTCTCCTTCCACCGTCTGGAATATGTGTGATCGCTGAGCCAAGCTCAGGGCCTTGCAGCCGGTCGTATGGACTGAAATTAAATTTGGCGCCACCCACTTATAACAGGCGGGTGGTTTGTTCCCCAGCAGCCGCCACCGCTGCTGCCAGTCTGTGAGAGGAGAGGAGAGGAGAGGAGAGGAGTGGAGTTGAGGGGCGGGGCGGGGCGGGGCGGGGCAGCAAGACTCGGGAGAGAGGGTCGGCTGCGCATGCGCAGAGCTGTCACTTCCGCTATCGGGAGACACCGGAGCGATGGTGAGTGTGAGGGGAATAGCGACCACCCCGGGAGCACAGCCGCCGCGGGTACCCCACGGGCAGCCAAGGGGGGGTCCTGGTCAGGAGCCGGCGCGGCGGCGGCCAGGCCCTAGCCTGTGAGTGGGAGCGGCCCTGGGGTGGGTGAGTCAACCGGTGGAGGGCGGGGGCCGCCCTGGCAGTGTGCACAGGACAGATCCCGGGCTGTGGCCTTCTTGTGTGTCTGCTATTGCTTTATAAAGCTATTATACACCCGTGTGCCCACCCCTTCACACTGACTGTCTGTGTGCACACACTTATGTGTGTGTACAGTGTGTGTGTGTGTGTGTGTGTGTGTGTGTATGTATATATATATATATATATATATATATATATATATATAATTTCACATCAGATGTGCTCATCTCCTACCCAGCATTGCACAACCCCTGGCCAGGTGCCTACACACATACCCAGCAGTGTGCATTAGTATTATGATAATATACTTTGCATTACATAAGTGGCTTTTGCTGCACAAACCTCCCTGAGGAACCATATCAGTGCACGGTCTTATGTGTCCACTCTGAGGTCTGTCACCTTAGCTGGTGCATCTCCTAGCAGCCCTATCATTCCCCTATCTGTGGCGGCCGGGACGTTGTACTGTAGATAAATGTATCAGCCAGGGAGATCAATGAGTACACTAACAGGTTATGGGTACAATGCCATAAAGCTGTGACTGTGGAGACCTAGGTGTGCGTGGTCTGATGGATGCACATTAGCAATAACCACAAGAAGCAATAGTGTATTGTATTTCTAATTTCTATGCAGATATATTACGATGGTCTCTCACAAGATTGTCTGTCAGATAACTCCAGTGTTCCTTAGTAATCTGAACTGTATCTAAATGGAAGAAAATGGGGACCTGCGTCCAGTTGTTATGCCTTCTAATTACGCCGATTCGTTGGTGTTTTACAATGCTGCCATTTTCCGGTCTAGTTGGCTATTCCTCCTTATGGGTTCATTGTCACAGTCTATAGAATGAAGGAAGTCCTGCAAATGTGGGGGTGAGAGATGTACCCAGACTATTATTATTGTCATTTAATTGCAGCACAGTGGCTGACACAGCCGCTTCCTCCTGCTAGTGACCTGGGTTTATCCACATTTGTAGTTTATGCAGAAGTTCTCATTGATTTTACTGCTGTATTATGTACAGCTCTGAGAAATTCCAATCCCTTGTTTATCCTGTATTATCTGCCCATTCTCCCAAACCTAGTTTTCACGCAGAAGGGGCAGCATGAGTTACTGGGAGGTGTATTGCTTTATATTATTTAGCAGACGGTATTCCGGGCTATGTCCAGGCTTGCTTAGATGCCTGGGAGCTGAAACTGGGGAGTTTATCCTAAGACACCCATATGAGTTAGGCAATGAATTCCGCAGGAGGTATGAATGTGACCCCAACCTGACTACATTATTCTCTAAGCAATGTCAGAGTACCTGCCTTTTTTCCTTTAAAGATTTACCCAAGATCAATAAGAGCTGTTTGTTTAGTGCATGGTTGTGATACCTGTGTGTGTGTATAATTTAGTTATTACAAGTCTACAGCAGTTTCGGTAGTTTTCTAATACATATAAAGTGAAAGCTATTATTATGGTGCATAGAGACGGAGCGATCAGACAGTAATAACGATATCGCTGTCTGATCGTCCTGCACCCTCCTGGTGTGCTGGATAATCGATATCGATCATTCAGCACACCACCAACTCACCGACGACTCGCGAACAATGATCGTGGGTCCCTATAGTATCACAGCCGCCTAATTTGGTTTTGAGACATCCAATGACTGCTCCTCAAGACTGCTGCTTGCGTACAGGGACGCAGCTATCGGACGTAAATCGGTCAATAATTAGCCATCTGAGCAACCCTATAATCAGGCAGATTGGCCGTGTTATGGAGCGTACACATGGGACGATCGTCAGCGGTAACAATATCGTTGAACGATCTCCCTGAGTGCTGGATGATCGATATCGATCATCTTTGTTGATCAGAACACTTTGGACTGGATCAGCTCGGGTACATTGTAATTTTGTCCTCATTCATTTTGTATTGCCTTTTCCAATTGTGTCACATCTATCCACTTTAATCATTTGTTTATAAACTAATTCTTGCACCCACTACTCACATACCTCTCCTTTATATATCACTTTTGGAGCTGCGCTCATACATTAGCAGCACTGTTCTTTACATGTATTTTTGAACATTTAACAACTTTAATCCACACTGACTCTATATCTCACAGCCTCCACTCCAGTTTACATTTCAATTATTACCTTGTCCACAGCATGAACACCCTTACTTCACACAACCCCCATATTCTATGTCCACATAATCCTCTACTTTATCCATCCCTCTCTTCCCCCTCCTGTTTCCTCCACTTGCTGTTCTTCCTTTTTTTTCTCTCATCAGTCTGCTTCCAACCCTCTGCTTCTTTCCCCCACCTCTCCTATACCTCCACTCTCAACCACCTCCCTCCATGGTCTTGTTACCCCACTACTAAGCCCCATTCCCTCCTCGTTCTGTCTGTCACCTCCAGGGCTGCCAAGAGAAATTCTGGGCCCGGGTACTGCAACATCCTGTGGGACCACATCATGTATGGCTGCACCCATTTGTGGGTGGGTCTAGCATGTGAGATGCACCCACTCACAGGAGCATGGCATAGCACCCAGCAGCTGGAACTAAAGTAGTCACTACTGTATTAGGATGGCGGGACAGTCCCATAATAGCTGCATTTCTTGTCAGGCTGTATATAGATGCTAAAATGTAACACACAAATTAAAGTGCTTCTACTTTACTTTGTACATCTCTCATGTAAATAACACAAACAATCTATTTTCTATCATAGAGATAGATGTATGAAGGACTTAATTTTTACATAACATCAGGTCGTCTTATACACACACATTCCGCAGCACATATCCTAACCCACTGCTCCATGCTCCTTCTTCACTATCTACCCCTCTGTGTCGCCCCTGTCTGTCTGCCCTTCCCCTTTAGAATGTAAGCTCTCACGAGCAGGGCCCTCATCCTCACGTGCTTCTCCTCCCCCTACTTATAGTATAATTTACTCCTAACTCCCCACAATGGCACCTAACACCTGGTTGCTCATGTCCTGCTGCTTGTGTTTTGCAGCTGAGTTTATAACCTTGTCCTTGTCCTGCATTGTTTTGTATTACTATTAACTGTTTTTCTTGTGTGCTCATTTATGTACTGTGTAAGGCGCTGCGGAACCTTTGTGGCGCCATATAAATAAAGGAGAATAATAATAATAATAATCTAGCACGCCACCAATGACGGGCCAGCGACCCGCATGTAACCTGGACAAAATCGACCCAGGTTGGCCTGCATGCATGGTCGATGGACGATATCTTTATCGTCCATCCGTGACCGCGCATCGCAGATCGTTGGTCACCGAAAAATGAATGATAACGGTATGATCGGTGTCGTTTTCGTTCATATCGTCCATTTTAATCGTACCGTGTGTACGCACCATTACTGTGGTAACTGTTTATCTGTTGGCAGGTTATGTTGGATATTTAGGCTCATTGTCTTCCTATAAGGCACTCGGAAATTGATGCAGCGCTGGCAGCAAAATGCGTGTAAATTACTCCAGAAATATGAAATGTTGATGAGATCTGAGGATACGACAAACGACCCGCGGGAGCGTGCATCGGCATCATGATAGTGGGTACACACTGCACGCTTTTTCGTTTCGATGCGTCGGAATTAGCCAAATTGTGCAAAAAAATTGTCTAGTGCGTACCCAGCTTTAGTCTGGTTGCTAATGCGAGAAAATGACAATGCATGGGGACACTGGCATTGCATGCAGTGCCAACCTGTGTAACAAGGCAAAAGACACCTGTCTGATATGAGTGACTGGCGTCATGCTTCCTGCCACGTGTTGTGCCGAATTTCTGACCTTAAGTACCTAGCAGACTAGAAGCTACATTGCGAATAAGATGCAACATTTAGTTTATTGTATGAGAGTTCAGGAATACGCTACCCATGGCGGAGCATCTAAGTTGCGCCATACGTCACATGCCATATGAGGGTTAGGAGTCCCAGGACACATCTCTGTACCCCTGCGTTGTCAGCGGTATGCAAACGGGAAGCCGGCGGACATAAGCCCGACCGACGGCTTCCCGACTGCTTTATCCCGGCGAGGGTTAAATGACAGGCGTCTAATTCTAGACGCCTGTCATTTTACCGACGCCGGGAGACCGTTGCCCGGCATCCCGATTGAAGTGATGCCGCTGCGGACAGCCGCAGGGGGGGGGGTTAGGTTTAGGGCTCCCGGGGGGGACTTAGGGTTAGGCATCCCCCCGGGAGGTTAGGGTTAGGCTAGGGGGAGGGAGGGTTAGGGTTAGACACCCCTGGGGGGACTTAGGTTTAGGCGGCTGGGAAGTGGGGGTTAGGTTTAGGCCCTGAGGGGAAGGTTAGGCACCCTCTTAGGGGGGTTAGGTTAGTTGATACTTACCTGGGGACGACCGGGATTTTCAGCTGTGTCGGCCTGCCGCTGTCGGGATTTGAACCGCCGGACTTGTATTCCGTTAAATTTGTTTGTAAGAAGTCTTCATGATGTGTATGTAGATGCTCCTGAGCAGGGGTAAATAATACATCCTAATATTCATATATGCGCATAATTACTGGTCTGCCTGATATACATTTGCATAATAGTGCCCTTACTAAACTTTGCTACGTGTCCGCGCCTCTTCCCTACTCTGTTCCACCTCTTCCCACCCATAACGTTGCCTCTACAGTCGCACATTTGTGTGCGCTACCTTTGTGGTGTATCTGCCTGCTGCCACAGTACTCGCTCTGCATGCGCCCCACAATGCATTAGAACGTAACCCACACACATTAGGAAGGTGTAAGGAGTGGTGCCAATAAATAAATAAATAAAATGCAGCCTATAAAATGATACAGAAAGGAAGTGCCTTTTATATTTCGTAACCAGTAACCAGACCTCTTTTTGGCATTTGTTTCACATTAGGTAAGATGTGGGCTTGAAACGAAAAACATTTCCATCCCTGCTTGGATCAGCGTGCTCCATAAATAGCATCGTGTGGTCACGTTCTTGCTGAAGCTTTGCAGGAACACGATGCTGGGTTTTTGCAGGGAAGGTGCAGGGAATAAGATTTCTCAGGTGTCCTGGGAGAGAGAGAAAAAAAAAAAGCTGCTTTGAAATTCATTTGTTTTGTGATCGGATTAAAGCTGGCCCTTTTATTTGGTTTTTGTTCTGTAATGTCTTTTATTTTGTCTTTTGTGCACTTGCTTGGCAACCTGTAATCTTGGTACTCAAGGAAGCCGTAAGATTTTCATACATTTCTTTCCCCTTCCCCAAATCCATCCTCTTTGACTCATGCTCCGCTACGCTATAGAGCCATTGTATTAGGCAGTTGCGGTATAGGACTAAGGTTCTTGATGGTCGGAGTCTAATTTCTTAGTGCTGCTTGCTTAGGGGGTGATTCAATTCAGCACGCTGTTGATGGCACGGAAGGGAACTCCTGGAGCTATTCTATTCAGCGCTCTGTTAGGGCGATTAAATGTTTTCTACTTGCATCCAACTGAGGGTGCAAGGAGAAATCCGACTAAAGTGCCGACTTCGAGGATGTTTTCCGGCTCAGCGTCGCAGAATTGTGGCCGGCATCTTTAGTCGGAGAATGCCTGTTCTCGCGACTTCTCCGCCTTAAGTGGTTATAGTCGGACAAGAATTGAATAGCTCCAGAACCAAACTCTGGGGAGGGAGCTCCCGGAGCTATTTAATTCACCGCAATGTTTACTTGGAGGGAAGCAGTGAAGTCGGAGAATGCTGGTTCTCGCGACGTAACCTGGGTGTTTAGTTGCGAGGATGAGCATTCTCTGACTAAAGTGCCGGCCGCTAAGCCGGAAAACAGTCTCGCGACCTGCACTTTAGTCATATTTCTCACACCGCCAGGAGGGTGTGCGAGAAGAGGTCATTAGTCAGCCTTAACAGCGGGCTGATTTGAATGGCTCCCGGCGCTATTTATTACCCCCTTAATTTGTTAATCAGTAGGAATACTAAGTACACAGTCTGTTGTTTTAGGATATGATGAGATGTTTAATCTTTCTCCCAAATTATCTCTGTCCACATTCAGGGGAGGTGCACGTTTCTGCCAGCTTCATTCACGTAATGCCGTCCACAATTACAGTCCTTACTTTGTGCACTGCCTTGTTGTGGACTATATTACCATTAAGTAGCGTTCCCGCTAGGCTGTTTTAGCGGGGTGCGGCGCCCTGCCCTCCTTCTGGAGGGCAAAAAGCACCCTGCCCTCCAGGAGGAAGGCAAAAAGCGCCCTGCCCTCACAGCCTGCGGGTGCCGTCTTCACCCACAGGACGCAGTGTCCCGCGGGTGGAGAAATGTGCGGTGACCCGGTCACCGCCGGAGAATAGAGGCCGGGCGCATGCGCCCGGCATCTATTCTCCCTGTCTGCAGTGCTTGGGGGCTGCCTGGCGTGTCCGTAAGTGCCGGACACACCCCCCAAGTATGACGAAAAAGGGGACGAGTCTTATAGCCACGCCCCCTTTTTGGCTGCGCGCCTTCGGCGCACGCTCAAAGTTGCCCTCTCTAGCTCCGGCGCCCTGCCTGCGTGAACACTAAGAATTGTTAAAATATTAAATATAGTGATCATTCTAGCACCCTGCACATGTCACAACCCGCTCAGTTCCTCTTTCCTGCCTGGGTTTCCGCTCTCTGCTCTGGAGCTTCTAGCACTCTCTGGTCTGTATCTCAGCAGTTTGTTGCATCAGCTGAGTGTGTTAGAAGCTCTAGAGCAGAGAGCGACACCATAGGCAGGACAGAGGAACTGCATGGGTTGTGACATGTGCGGGGTGCTAGAATGAACACCGCAATAGATGTGATCAGTTCTTATATTATTGGCACAACTAGTGACGTCATCTGTGGACATATTTGATTCCCTAGAGGCTGTGTACTAATTAATGCTATTTGTAGGGTATGGTAGCATTAGAAAGTATAAACTGATGGTCTGTGTTCCATATAGGAGCTGAGTAAACATAATGCACAATTTAGTCTTGAGATAAATCCACTCTCTGTTTTTGATTCTAACGGAGGATATTGCTGTTTTCCCCTTCAGTCTGCCACACTGCGCCCGTACCTCAACACAGTCCGCGCCACCCTACAGGCGGCGATGTGTCTGGAAAACTTCTCCTCGCAGGTGGTGGAACGGCACAACAAACCTGAAGTGGAAGTAAGGTAAGAGCTGGAAACGAGTTAATAGTGGTTTAGCCTTATTGTGGTTTTCTGAAAGCTGTGGCTCGTTCTGTGACTCACATGGTCTCTGCAAAATCTGGGTTTTCCCTGTGGTGGTAAAACAAAGGAGCAAACCTTTTCTATTCTTATAGAAGCCCCAAGATTTGTTTGGGTACCTATGTATTCTAGTACCTGAAGAATTCTAAGGAAAACTAGAAAACATGGCACCTGCAGTAAAATGATAACCAGACTCCTGCTGCATGTCCATAATGCTCTGACTGTGCTGCGGGAGACACTTATGAAAAGGGGGTGTTGGCAATGGCCACCAATAAGAAGTTTGCTTACATTTCTAAACTATAACATGACTTGATTGATGGCGTAGAAGTGATGTCGTGTGTGGGATGGCTGATCTTCCTACCACATTGCACAGATTGATATTGTTTCCTGTATGTGTCTGGTAGTGTTCACTCTAGCTCCGGCGGCAGGTAGGGCGCCGGACCTAGAGAGACCACTTCCGTGCACGCGCCCGAAAAGGGGGCATGGCCATTTTAAATAGACACGCCGCCTTTTCGTCACTCCTGGGGGCGTGCCCGGCACTTACGGACACTCCGGGCAGCCCCCAAGCGCCGCCGACAGGAAGAATAGATGCCGGGCGCATGCGCCCGGCGTCTATTCTCCGGCGGTGAACGGGTCACCGTATATTTCCCCACCCGCGGGTCGCAGGGTGAAGATGGCACCCGCAGGCGGTGAGGGCAGGGTGCTTTTTGCCCTCCTTCTGGAGGGCAGGGTGCTTCTTGCACTCCAGAAGGAGGGCAGGGCGCCGCGACCCGCTAAAACAGCCTAGCGGGAACGCTATCTGGTTTAACTATAGGTATATTAACCACTTAACTGACGTGGTTTGTATGGTATGCGAACGCAGCCAGCTGTGCTTCAGCTGACTAGGTGCAACCGCCCCACTGTGTTTTTGAAGAGGAAATTTGTTCTACACATGGGCAGAACGGATCTCCTCTGAATCCCCAGACTCTCCTGCGGACCCTGCAATTTCTGACCGGTTTTACCAGATAAAGTCAGTTAAGTGGTTAAAGAATGCAAAAACAACCAAGGGGTCAATCCAATTAGCCACGTTGTGCCTGCGGGCGCGAGTCATCATGGCAACAGCTGCATTACACGGCAGCCAGAACTTGCACAAAACTGCGCAGTTCCATAGGGCTGTGTAGAAAATTGAGCAAATTCGGCGGCGAGGGGTGGGAGATGCGGTGCCGTTTCCGGCGTTTCAACAGTAACACGCACCCTTCGCGGCTAAATGGATTGCCCCCCTACTGTCTTTGGGTACAGCAATAACACAGTACTGTGTAACACCTGTTTTTATGGGGGGGGACTACATTTTTTTGGGGGCGCACGTTGGTAATGGGCGCACGACAGAGCTATACAATTGTTGCTACGAACAGATGTAAGTGCTGCGGGCGCCCAGACTTTTGCTCTGATCATCCTAAGAGGGCGAGCAGAAATCGGTGAAAAGTCAGCCGCTTGGGCATCCAAGCTGCTGTATAGGCGTTAGGAAGGTTTAGCCGTTTTATGCGGCTAAACATTAGTGTTCCCACTAGAAAGCGGGAAGGGCAGGCTGCAGAATCACGGGAGAGCATCTTCTGCGTGTGATGAAAAGGGGGCGTGGCTGAGTTGGGGGAGGCGTGGCCTTGTGACTGGGCGGTGATCTATCACCGCAGCTTTTCCCACCGGCGGGACACTGGCCCGCAGGTGGGTAAGGCTCAGGGCAGGCTGTTTTAGTATGGCACTGCTAAAAGGGCAGGGCGCATTTTGCCCTTTTAAAATCGGGCAGCGCACGGTGCCCCTCTAAAACAAGCTAGCAGGAACACTAGATGTAGCTCGCGGGATGAGTTCCCGGAGATATTCAATTGACCGCATCGCGTCTGGCACTTGAAGCGGGAGCTGCAGGTTACCGCGACTAGTGCCCGGCTTTAGTCACCCGTAAACGACATTTTCTGACTTCTGTGCAGTGCTGTTATCACACACCGTAACGCCGCGACTAGCCCCAATGCGTATATTTCTAGTCTGGGTATCTAGAGGGCCTAAAATCTGACCTAGCATCTAAGGAGAAGGTAATCACAGATTGTAAGCTCATGTCTGTATAGTAGGATGGGATAACTATGTCCAGTTTATATATTTCCCAGTGTGTGGGATTTGTAGAACCACCCGAGATAGTCCAAGGTCACCCCTCTTATACAAATATTTAGATGTTAAATGAACCGGTGGGGGGTCTCCAAATAGACTTTAATGGATAGGTGTCACAAAGTAGAGCAATCACTGTTGGCACTCTCCCCAGATTCCGTTTTTGAGGAAGGAGCCAGACATGTTGGTGAATAGGTGACTGCTTGGTAGCCTTGGAAACTGTGCAGGAAATGACGTTTTTGTGGAAACCTGGGTTTCCCCTTCTAGAATAAGGAAACAGATAGCAATACTCTGCACACTATACCCTGTTACATGAGGCTATTAGTTTAGTATTCGATACTGCTGTACAGTATTTCTCCATTGTTACAATGGCTGCTTCATGTTTGCAAAATCCTTTTATTATCACTTCTTTCTGGGCGGTGTGGGGCGGCTGATCCCAAACTTTGTGGATTAGGGATTAGACATTTTGGTGGATAGGGTTATTAGCCTTTGCATTAGTTTTCTTTCCTAAATTGTAAAATACCACAGTCATACCCTACACTGGGAGGGTCGGGACCCCTGTCCAAGTTAAGTGATGCTTCATTCTTATTTAAATGTTGGTTACTGTAGTTGGGTCAGATCATGTTACACAGTAATTGTTTTGAAAATACCTGTTCACATACCTACACGGAAAAGTTTCAGGTGCTAAGCAGAGCTAGCCCTATATAAAGTGACGGGATTATTATACGTTACATGGTGACTGATGACTTTCTCAGGGGAGAAAGGGGGCCTTTTAAACATCTTTTTGTAGCGTCTTCATCTAGAATAGTTCTTGGATTTTGGAGTGATCAGATCTATAAAACCTGTAGCAAGTCGTATCATCTGAATGCTTTGTCGTTTAAGCTAGTATGATAGTATTAGTGATTTTCAGAGGTGTAGGTGGGCAGTGCCATGGTGGGAGCAGGGTTCCCCTACGGCACAGACTGATGTGAGGCTTCTGTCACACTCGTGCAGTGAGATTATGGCATCAAATGTTCCTTCTGTTCCACATTTCTGTACAGTCGCATCAATTTACTGTGTGAAACATATGATACAATCTGATCCTTTTGTATCCGACCTGGATAGAAAGACTGATAACAGAAAATAATAGCAGCAGTGACACAAATTCCATAGTTATATTTTATTTCTAGCTTGATATACTATACAGTGTTCTCCCCAGAAAATGTTTCCAGCTGGGTGGCATCAAGAAGTAGCCGGGTGGGGGCCTTCGCAATAATAAAATGATTTAAACCCTGACCATTTAATGCTTTAAATTTGAAATAACATTTTATATATTAATTCTCCTCTAATTATTAGAGGCCCGGTCATCTGATTATGAAAAAGCTGCAAAGTCTGTAGGATCTGGTCCTCTTTATACAGCTCCCAGATACTGTCCCCATTTGCAGGCTCCCAAATTGCCGGGTGGTAGGCTGTTTCTTGCCGGCTGTTGCACCCGTAAAAAACAGCCTGGGGAGAACACTGCGTCTGATTTGACTCATGCCATGGACGTGTAGGGCTGCGTGTAATAACCAGAAATTTGGAGTAAGTGCATTGAGATTTAAAGCAGCAATTCTTTTAAAGGCAAAAAAACACACCCTGGTTTTGCAATTAAAGACTGCCGCTTTAAATTTCTGGTCTAAATCACAGAATTCTTGATGCACTTGCCGCAAATCACAGGCTATTGCATGTGGTCCGCTGATGTAATTGCTACGGGTTCTATAGAGATGTTAATCTTTAATACAGTCAGGTGCCTAAATATTGGGACATTGACAGAATTTTCATATTTTGGCCTCTATTCACCACCACAATGGCTTTGAAATGAAACAAACAAGATGTGCTTTAACTGCAGACTTTCAGATTTAATTTGAGGGTAAATACATCCAAATCAGGTGAACGGTGTAGGAATTACAACTGTTTCTATATGTGCCTCCCACTTTTTAAGGGGCCAAAAGTAATGGGACAAACTAAACAATCCTAAATCTAACTTTCACTTTTTAATACTTTGTTGCAAATCCTTTGCAGGCAATTACAGCCTGAAGTCTGGAACGCATAGACATCACCAGACGCTGGGTTTCCTCCCTGGTGATGCTCTGCCAGGCCTCTACTGCAAATGTCTTCAGTTCCTGCTTGTTCTTGGGGCATTTTCCCTTCAGTTCTGTATTCATCAAGTGAAATGCATGCTCAATCGGATTCAGGTCAAGGGATTGACTTGGCCATTGCATAACATTCCACTTTTTAGCCATAAAAAACTCTTTGGTTGCTTTTGCAGTATGCTTTGGGTCATTGTCCATCTGCACTGTGAAGTGTCGTCCAATGAGTTCTGAAGCATTTGACTGAATATGAGCATATAATATTGCCCGAAACACTTCAGAATTCATTCTGCTGCTTTTGTCAGCAGTCACATCATCAATAAATACAAGGGAACCAGTTCCATTGGCAGCCATACATGCCCACGGCATGACACTACCACCACCATGCTTCACTGATGAGGTGGTATGTTTTGGATCATGAGCAGTTCCTTTCCTTCTCCATACTCTTCTCTTCCCATCACTCTGGTACAAGTTGATCTTTGTCTCATCTGTCCATAGGATGTTGTTCCAGAACTGTAATGGTTTTTTTAGATGTTGTTTTTGAGGCTCACCAATGGTTTACATCTTGTGGTGAACCCTCTATATTCACTCTTGTGAAGTCTTCTCTTGATTGTTGACTTTGACACATATACACCTACCTCCTGGAGAGTGTTCTTGATTTGGCCAACTGTTGTGAAGGGGGTTTTCTTCACCAGGGAAATAATTCTTCTGTCATCCACCACAGTTGTTTTCCGTGGTCTTCCGGGTCTTTTGGTGTTGCTGAGCTCTCCTGTGCGTTCTTTCTTTTTAAGAATGTTCCAAACAGTTGTTTTGGCCACACCTAATGTTTTTGCTATCTCTCTGATGGGTTTGTTTTGATTTTTCAGCCTAATGATGGCTTGCTTCACTGATCGTGACAGCTCTTTGGATCTCATATTGAGAGTCGACAGCAACTGATTCCAAATGCAAATGTCACACCTAGAATCAACTCCAGACCTTTTACCTGCTTAGTTGATAATTAAATAACGAGGGAATAGCCCACACCTGTCCATGAAATAGCTTTTGAGTTGATAGTCCCATTACTTTTGGCCCCTTAAAAAGTGGGAGGCACATATAGAAACCGTTGTAATTCCTACACCGTTCACCTGATTTGGATGTAATTACCCTCAAATTAAAACTGAAAGTCTGCAGTTTAAAGCACATCTTGTTTGTTTCATTTCAAAGCCATTGTGGTGGTGAATAGAGGCCAAAATATGAAAATTCTGTCAATGTCCCAATATTTATGCACCTGACTGTATGTAAAGAAGTCCTACGTGAGAGGTGTTTTAACTCCTAGTTCTCCATTGCAGGGTAATGCGCACTATTGGCCTCTTCCTAATGATTTCTGGGGTAAATGAGCACAGTGCATTCATCCTGTTTAGCAGATTAGTCTGGGATTAGATTGTGAGGTCTTCCTACCAGCTTGACTAGTGAACCGTTTATTGCCGGGTCTCTAGGTGAGAGACTCCCCCCTTCCTACTGTTCCTACAAGAGAGACCTGCCTGTCCCATCCTCAGCTGTGCGATCAGGCGTCGCACTTGCAGTTTGTGTTCTGTGTGAAGCCGTGTGTTACGTCTAGTCTTATTGCTGTGTTTCAGGAGTAGTAAAGAACTGCTCTTACAGCCAGTGGTCATCAGCAGGAACGAGAAGGAAAAAGTTCTAATTGAGGGATCCATTAATTCTGTACGTGTCAGCATTGCAGTAAAACAGGTCAGTATCTGGAGACGGGGCTGCCTGACGTCCTGGTTTATTCCTTTCATATCTAACGGAATAATTGGCTGAAATATCTGTACTTGCCGTAATTCTTAAGCTAATACGTTTGCACTGAATTAGTAATAGAATATAGGAGACCTTTTTGAGTCCTTAATATCGTAAGATTGTTAAAATACATACAGAAGGATGGGGGAAGAGAAGTGAAAAATGAAAGTGCCCCTATATCTACCCCCCATAAATCGCTGTACCTGGCAGATCTAGAATCCGTTTTATTTTAATTGCCTTTCGCAAAGCTATGAAAATGGTTCTGATCCAACCCTAGTAATTAAAACCTTTTCTGTGTTGTGTTTTTTTAGGCTGACGAAATCGAAAAGATTTTATGTCATAAGTTCATGCACTTTATGATGATGAGGGCGGAGAATTTCTTCATCCTGCGCAGAAAGCCAGTAGAGGTGAGGCCATCTCTGGGCTAATGAGCCCCATCGCCTTGTGTACTGGATGCATCGTGGTGTGCTCGCATATTGTTGTGACTCCCAGATCAGGAAATATATTAAGATACAATGTTGTTCCCTGTTCTGGCTGCGGAATCAAAGCACAACCCTGGAAAGAAATGTATCACTGGCTGATATCTATTCTTCTAATAGAGAAGCCATCCTCCTCTGTTTGGTAAAATGCGTTGGTCACAATTTGTAATTGGCACAGTTGAGTTTGGATCAGAAAGTGCAGTGCGGTTATAGTGCTGGTAACACATTACATGGGGATGGTGTGTATAACATGATATTCTGGGCTGCTCTTATCTAGTAAAAGATATTTTCGGTTTATTTCGGCCTTTCTCTTTTGACCGCCGGATCACTGTTTCCAATCCCATGTATGGAGGCCTATAGTCAGTTAGCACACCTGTGCTCCAGCTAAATGATCTGGAAAACATGCACTGTTAGGGTTCCATGAGGACCGGGTTTGAGAAACACTGCTCTAGAGTATAGATGGGGAACAACAGGCTGCACATTCATCAGTTGTGAAATGACACTTCCCAGCATGCCTTTGCCAGTTCTGTCTCGCATGTTGCCACAACTGAGGGAGAGTCTGACACTGCCGAAGCCTAGATATGATAGGCCATAATCCTATATAATAGACAATGTGTGACCTTGTATAATGCAGTTACAGTATCAGGAGGAGTAGATACCTACATAAAGCGCTCCATTGCAGGGCCTGTGTGTTATCTAGAGCCGCCTGATGTGTGGGAGTAATTGGGGATCCCTCCAGTAGGAACATGGCTCTAGATCGCATTGATGTCGTTCTGTTCTTTTAAAGAGAGAACATTTTCTTGTTACCAGGGATACGACATCAGCTTCCTGATCACAAACTTCCACACGGAGCAAATGTACAAACACAAGCTGGTCGACTTTGTGATTCATTTTATGGAGGAGATCGACAAGGAGATCAGCGAAATGAAGCTGTCAGTCAACGCTAGAGCTCGTATCGTAGCTGAGGAATTCCTAAAGAACGTAAGAGCACCTTCAGCTTCCTAGTTCCTTTATAGTATAGAGTACCTTCCTTTTTGGTTCATACAAGTGTGTCCCCAATAAAACGGGCAAAGGTTGCGGCCTGTGCTTTATAGTCTGGATGTTGTATCAAATGCCACCACAGTTACCAACCACCAAGGCAACACTCAAACAAGCGCCACTCTGTGTATGAAGCCAGCCCTCTGCATGTATGACTCCATTCGTCCAGCTTTATATGTATGTATATATGCATGTGTGTGTGAGATATATATATATATATATATATATATATATATATATATATATATATATATATTATTCATTATGCGCACATCCTCTTGTGGGCAGAAATACGACTTAAATAGAGCCTCAATGCTCAACAGCATCTCTGCACTTAATTTTGCAAAAAAAAAAACAGGTTATCCGCGACTAAACCTCCGGCGTTAGTCGCAGTAAACTGCAGACAATTGAATAGCTCCGGACATTCATTCCCAAAGCTAAACATTGCGTTCAATTAAATTCCCCCCTTATATATTTAAAGGCCCAGTGGCTTCTTATGCACATTATCGGTCAAACAATATAGTACTTGGTCTTGCACTGGAAATACGGACTAGGGCAAATTTACTAAAGTGAGAGTTTTTACAAGTGAGTTTTAAAAGTGATGTTGCCCATAGCAACCAATCAGATTCTAGCTATTATCTTCTAGAAGGTGCTAGTTAAATGCTAAGTAGAATCTGATTGCTATATGGGCAACATCACTTCTAAAACCTCTCACTTTAGTAAATTTACCCCTAATATTGTGATGCATGAATAAAACCATTAATGTTATTGGGGCTTACTATTACAAATCACTGCTTTTCATACATTTAGTAATATGGCATGTACTGCCTACATGTTCATGGTTGTGAGAGAAAATATTCTTATTAATTATTGGATATCCATACAAAATGATGATGTAAATAATTTATTACAATGTGTATAATACCCCTTTTACACCGGAGCTAAAACCCGGGTTTTTGAAGGGTTAACCCGGGCAGCTCCCTGGTGTAAAAGGGCAGAGGGGTGGATCGCCGGGTCGAGTGACCTGGCAATCCAACCCAGGTAACTAGCAGGGTTTAACACGGGCGTAGCCCGTGAAACCCTGTTATGGGAACAGCGCACTCCGGGTCACGATGACCTGGAGTGCGCTGCTAGCCGGCCGATTGGTCCGGCTTCAGTGGCGCTTGGAGATGACGTCATCTCCAAGCGTCCGCTTTCACTCCGCAAAAGCCGGGTTTATGCAGACCCGACTGCGGAGTGAGCGACACTGACTCGGGAATATCCCGAGTCAGCGCCGGCAAAATTCCGGGTCTGATCCGGATAGGAACTTTGTTCAAACTCCGGGTCAGACCCGGGATTTAGGTGGAAAAGGGGTATAATAGAGGTTTCCTTTCTCGTGTAGACCTCTTCGTCGCTTTAGATTTCTGACCTCTTGCCACCGTTTCTAGGTCAGCAGGAAAACAATTTAAGGACTCTATTCTCTTGTTTTTATATCCTTGATTTGGTTTATTACAATTTTTATTTATAAAATCTTTTTCCAATATTAAGGGTCGCATTCAGTTAGGGACATTGTGCTTATAATATTGCGATGTTTGCTCATTACAGCACCCTGAACATCGCAAGTTTCCCTGCGCATCCCTATGTAACAGCAAATCCCGTTGTGTAACAGCAAATCGATAATTGGATTGACTCCTTAATATAGGATAATATCCGTTCTGCTTAAGGAGTGGAGTTAACAAGTGGAAGCATTTATTTGTTTGGCTGAAGAACCCCTTTAAATTTCAGGGATACATCCCAGTGGGACAAAGTACTGTGAATAGTAAAATACTGTGAATAATGGAAGAACGCTTACACCACAATCTGAGCCAAAAATTCATCTACGAGGTTTAATGAAATGTATCAAAATTCCTTTGTTTTCATGTTTCCTTAGTTTGATACTGGGGGAGATTTATCAAGGCTTGTTGAAAGTTAAAGCAAAGATCAGCTACTAACTGCCATGTTACAGGCTGTTTGAAGAATGTTAGGAGCTGATTGGTTGGTACTTTAGCTCTCTCCAAGCTTTGCTAAATTTGCCCCCCAAACTAGTAATATTAGGGCTCACACCGGTTCATTCCCACTGTGGTCAGAGCTGGACGAACTTGGTGACCACATGTATTTTTACCTTGCATACTTGTCCGTCCAGCATTCACTCGCAGGGAAAGTTAATAATGTGTGTGTAGATATTAATATACCATCAGCAATACATAAGAGTCTAACCAGTGTGCTTTTATAAATCTCTCTTTTGCAGTTTTAAAGAACATGAATGGACGGCGGATGTCTCCCCCTCATTTTGCCCCGTGATCTCTGCATCGCTGCCCAAACGGGGCGGGGGGAATATAAGGGCCGAGGGAGGGGGCTTGCATTTAGTTGCAGAGAACGGAAACGGTGAATGTCTTGTCAGGTAGACCTCAGGGGGAAATGTACGCAGCATTTACCTTCATTCCAAATCCCCCACAGGATGGGACAGAATATTTTTATTGTTATTTTGAGAGAAAATTTATGTGCTTGTCTGAACCCTGTAGTCCATTTTTTTTTTTTTTTATTATTATTATTTTATATTTCCTTTCTGCAGTCTCTACAAAGAAGGTCATTTAAGTGATTTTCAGTAAGTGCCCACAACTGGGAACGCTCAGTGGCATTGAAGTGGTTAATCTGAGTGCATTATTAGCTCTTTCCCTTTCCCCCACCCCCTAAATGGAATTGTTTTTGGAAAACAAAGTTGGCCAAGGATTTGGGTGCACAATATACACAGCCTGGTGCATGTGTTGCAAGCTACAGGCCTCCTTCCTGCATAATGACAGGTCTGTTAGCGAGGACGTTATTAGGGAACACACAACTGATAAAGAAAGACTGCTATCATATCCAGAAGTACTGTAATTAAGGCTCTTATTTCCAGTGGTGACCGGCCGTGTGGCCTCAGAGCTGTTCAAAAGGGGACGACTCGGGGTCGTGGGGACTGGCGCACCCCAGGAAGCCAAGCCTACGTTTGCACTCCATACGGACTTTTGCCAAATCGTTCAGTTTGTCTCTGGAAGTGTAATAGTGAAATCTCGGAGTACAGTTCTGCCCCCTGCACCATAATGAGAATTGGGCATCTGTAAATTTGGTCCATCTCTTCTATCTTCTGCTTTTTCTCGCACTTAATGTAGATTTTTCTTATTCAAAAATAAAGCCTTTTTGTCCTGTCTCTGCTGTTTGCTGCCCATCCCTAATAATGGCCTACACAGCGTATTCGTGGTAGATTGTGTTCTCAGGATATTACAAATCTGACAGCAGCTGTATTGGATTGTGTGAAAATTAGTCATTCACTCTCTACTGTATGTGTATGTGATACTCACATGGTCAAAGGTGCAGCGGCATTTCATCCCATATGACCATTTGGGAATGCTCCATCACGGGAATATTTAAGCAACAATCTCGCATAATTTTTGTTTCCCTATATATAGCAAAGTTCCGCACACTCACTAAAAATAGTAATGATGAAAAAGGCAGATGTATTTTATACAGGGTTATAGCCAGGCAGAGGTACCTGTTTGGTGGTCATATTGCACAACCCTCAGGCAGGGTGGGTTGGGGAGGATTTCCCGATAGGATCCGAAGGTGTCCTTTGAGAAATCATGGGGATCAAACCTGACTTCTTTACTGTCCTCTGATGAGTTATCGCCTTTTCAAAATCTCTCTGGAGGAGGGAGGCTCTCACAGTGAAAACAAATCAGGGGAGAGGTTTTAAATTTAGTCATGTGACTGGTTGTCATGATAGTTACATGCCACTGTGTTTAATTATAAATCATTAATAGCATAGTGAAGAAACAACCCAAGGGGAAAAGGTGCTACTTATAGCCTGCCACAGTGATTTACAGTCAGGTGCATAAATATTGGGACATTGACAGAATTTTCATATTTTGGCCTCTATTCACCACCACAATGGCTTTGAAATGAAACAAACAAGATGTGCTTTACCTGCAGACTTTCAGATTTAATTTGAGGGCAATTACATCCAAATCAGGTGAACGGTGTAGGAATTACAACGGTTTCAATATGTGCCTCCCACTTTTTAAGGGGCCAAAAGTAATGGGACTATCAACTCAAAAGCTATTTCATGAACAGGTGTGGGCTATTCCCTCATTATTTCATTATCAATTAAGCAGGTAAAAGGTCTGGAGTTGATTCTAGGTGTGATATTTGCATTTGGAATCAGTTGCTGTCGACTCTCTATGAGATCCAAAGAGCTGTCACTATAAGTGAAGCAAGCCATCATTAGGCTGAAAAATCAAAACAAACCCACCAGAGAGATAACAAAAACATTAGGTGTGGCCAAATCAACTGTTTGGAACATTCTTAAAAAGAGAGAACGCACCGTAGAGCTCAGCAACACCAAAAGACCCGGAAGACCACGGAAAACAACTGTGGTGGATGACAGAAGAATTATTTCCCTGGTGAAGAAAACCCCCTTCACAACAGTTGGCCAAATCAAGAACACTCTCCAGGAGGTAGGTGTATATGTGTCAAAGTCAACAATCAAGAGAAGACTTCACAAGAGTGAATATAGAGGGTTCACCACAAATCATTGGTAAGCCACAAAAACAGTAAGACCAGATTAGTTTGCCAAACAACATCTAAAAAAGCCATTACAGTTCTGGAACAACATCCTATGGACAGATGAGACAAAGATCAACTTGTACCAGAGTGATGAGAAGGAAAGGAACTGGTCATGATCCAAAACATACCACCTCATCAGTGAAGCATGGTGGTGGTAGTGTCATGGCGTGGGCATGTATGGCTGCCAGTGGAACTGGTTCCCTTGTATTTATTGTTGATGTGACTGCTGACAAAAGCAGCAGAATGAATTCTGAAGTGTTTCGGGCAATATTATATGCTCATATACAGTCAAATGCTTCAGAACTCATGGGACTGCGCTTCACAGTGCAGATGGACAATGACCCGAAGCATACTGCAAAAGCAACCAAAGAGTTTTTAAAGGCTAAAAAGTGGAATGTTATGCAATGGCCAAGTCAATCCCCTGACCTGAATCCGATTGAGCATGCATTTCACTTGATGAAGACAAAACTGAAGAGAAAATGCCCCAAGAACAAGCAGGAACTGAAGACATTTGCAGTAGAGGCCTGGCAGAGCACCACCAGGGATGAAACCCAGCGTCTGGTGATGTCTATGCGTTCCAGACTTCAGGCTGTATTTGCCTGCAAAGGATATGCAACAAAGTATTAAAAAGTGAAAGTTAGATTTAGGATTGTTTAGTTTGTACCATTACTTTTGGCCCCTTAAAAAGTGGGAGGCACATATAGAAACCGTTGTAATTCCTACACTGTTCACCTGATTTGGATGTAATTACCCTCAAATTAAATCTGAAAGTCTGCAGTTAAAGCGCATCTTATTTGTTTCATTTCAAAGACATTGTGGTGGTGAATAGATGCCAAAATATGAAAATTCTGTCAATGTCCCAATATTTATGCACCTGACTGTATCTAAACACATAGGGGGAAAAAAAAAAACCAAAAAAAACTTATTTCATGGGATTTCTGCTTTAAAATAAAAGCCAATAAGACTAACAGAGGTAGCAGATACAATGCAATACACGTAATATACAGTTTGAGCACACTACATCGAGATCGCTTTGAATAAGATAGTGGGAACAAACCAATGAATGCTTCACATATGTTACAGTTTTAATCTAACCCAGTGGTTCCCAAACTTTCTTGGAATAATATTTAGGAGATGTGAGCCTATACATTCAGTAAGAAAAGTGTCCGTGAATGAAGGGAGCCATTGTGTGGATTAAACCACCATTCATATGATCGTAGCCCATTATTTTATTAGGATAAGGTGGATAGGAACATTTTATGTGCTAAAACAACATCCTTAAAGTCCCTATACATCAGCGACAGATTGTCGCAATTCTCCCATCCTCAGATGCCAGGGGCGGGGCATCGGTGAAATCCAACATGTTGGCTTTCCCAGATTTCCCGATCCCGGACAAAATATGATCGGGATTGGCAAATCAGGAATTTTTAACAAGAAGAAATTCCCCGACGGATTAGCCATCATCGATGGCTGCCTATTGGTGGTTCCAGTCGGATTAGGGAATCTAGGAAATGGTCTTCTGATGTTTGGGGCCCTTACCCCACGTTATAAAAATGTTTTGCCAGGGAGAAATACTTTGAGAGTTAATTTTTACGTATGTCCTGGGTACATAATATCCTAGGTTTCTACTTCAGGGTCCATAGGGGGTCCACAGGGTTGACCTTGGGGTTATAGCTGGAACAGGATCCATGGGTACCACACAGTTAAGCTTTTAGCTCCCAGGATGCACTTGGGTCCTCCTCTATACCCCGCCCCCGAGCCACAGGCACCTCAGTGTAAGCTGGTGCCCGGCCGGAGTCGGTCACCGCGCAGGGGGGCTGCAGGAGCAGCCCCCAGAAGCTTTTTATTTTAAGTTAGATTTTATTTATTTTAATCTCTTTTTACTACAGACGGCAGCGAAGGGCTGTCTGTACAGACGCCCACGCTGCCGCTCTGATCCCCGACTGGCGCCGCGACGCCAGTACTGATCTGGGGATCGCGGCGGGAGGGCAGAGTCCGTACTAGCCGGACTCTGTCTACCTCCGAGGACTGCTGCCGGAGTCGCCGGGGATTCAGGTAAGCCGCGCGTCGCTGGCTAGTGGCGGCGCGCGGAATGCCTTAAATGCAGTCCTTTAGCCTCCGGTCCTGGGGACAGACCGGAGGCTGCTGGCAGTGGCGGCGGGCCCCCCCCATAACCCGTGGGACCACTAGACCACCAGGGATAAAGGGGCAAGCGGGAAGCCAGCATCCCTGGGGTTATGGCCAGCCAGGGGAGGAAGCCTTCCCTGTCAGCGGCTCCTCCCCTCAGCTCAGCGCGCCTTTCAGCACGCAGTCTGGCGTCGCTGAGCTGCAGACTCTACGGCCACTCCTCCTCTGAGGTCTCCAGCGGCCATTTTCCCAGTGGCAGCGCAGATCTCAGAGAGCACGCGGACCGGTCCCCCTGTGTACCTCTCCCCTGATTAAGGACAGCGTACACAGCACTATAGCCCTCCCAGACACTGAATCTGGGCAGGTTGATTGTAGTGTAAAGGTGCAGTGAGTATATCTTCCTGCATGGTATGTGACTTTTGCTAGTGCTGCCTGTCTGTGCTTATTTTCTACTTACTGTCAGCTTATACCTATCCCTTTACTTCTCCTACAAGCCCTACAGGTGTGTGGGGGAGGGGCGTTTCTACTGACCTCACTTATATAGATCACGTATTTGTGAGGTCCGTCACATACAGTTGTGTGCTACTCAGTGCCATATTGTGGGCTGTTGTTCAGCACACCGGTGAGTGCGTTTTACTTCTACCCTGGTGCCAGATATATAATATATTCTGTCATGTCAGACGAGGAGGTTGAGCGCTCAGTGGCTCCGGTGTTGGCCTCCTGCGGACGCTGTTCTGCAGGAGTAGATAGGGAGGATTTGTCACAGGATGGCCTGTGTAGTCGATGCCAGGTGGCTCCTGGCCCATCCAGACCTTCTCTGGCGCAGGAACCACCGTGGGCGATGTTTTCTCAAGTGCTGGTGTCTATTGCGGACCGTCTGTCGGTCCCGACTGCTCTCCCTACTAGGGCGGTGCCCCAGCCGACCATCCCCCATTCCCCGGGTGTCCCGCAGTTATTGCGGAGTCCTCCTGGGTCTCAATCAGTAGGTCCCTATGCGGGGTTGCCTATGTATATACAGGCTTCCCCTGTGCCGCAGCAGCCTGTGGTACCTTTTCAGACCCCTATGGCGACTCCTCCACCATGGGTGGATGTGCTCTCCAACCGTGCAAAATTTGGCGGCCGCTTCTTCGGCTTTTCAGTCAATGTTGCAGACTGACATGCCTTCTAGGATTTCAAAACGCCCACTCATGACACGGGCTGCTCAGGTATCGGACTCAGAGGGTTCCTCAGATGATGGGGAGGTCCCTGATGACACTGACTCGGACGCCTCGGTCCAGGAAATGGATACCAAGTCGTCCATTAATGTGCGAGCACTAGTTAGGGCGGTGCGAGCTATTCTTCTTAGGAACCGGTGCCTCATCCTCTATAAGTCGAAGTTTCCTAGTTTCAAAAAAACTAAGGTGGCTTCTGCGGTGTTTCCCCTGTTGGATCAGTTGACGGATCATATGGCGGTAGCTTGGCAGGCGCCCAGTAAGAGATTCCTTCCTCAGAAGCGGTTGGCTTCTAATTACCCCTTCCCTGAGGCACATTGTAAAGAATGGGAAACTCCACCGGCGGTGGATTCCCATGTCACCCGTTTAACTCGGGGCGCCACCTTACCATTACCGTCGATATCCTCGCTGAAGGATCCCACGGACAGGAAAGTTGAGACTTGCTTAAAGTCTATTTACTCCCTCTCCGGGGCGGTGGCCCGACCGTCCATGGCCATCTCCTGGGTGGCCAAGGTCATTGAAGGGTGGGCCAATGCATTGGAAGATACCTTCCCAGACGACGCTCCGAATGTCCAGCGGGCGTTGTTGGGACAAATGAGGGACGCTGCTTCTTACATTGGTGAAGCTTCTTTAGATGCTAGTCTGCTGACCTCGCGGGTATCGGCTGCAGCGGTGTCTGGCCGCCGATCCTTGTGGTTGCGGTCCTGGAGAGCGGACTCTGATTCAAAGAAGGGTCTGGAGGCCTTACCTTTCAATGGGGAATTACTATTTGGTCCGGACTTGGACAAAATAGTGGACACCCTGGCTAAATCCAAGTCGGCCTTCCTCCCTTCGGCGGCACTGCCTGCTAAGGTTCGGAGTTCGGCTTTTCGTTCCTTTCGGGTTCAGGGTAAGGCGAAAGGTCAGTCCTTCCCGAGACAGTCTGTGAGTAAGACTGCCTCTAAACCCAAGAAGCAAGCCTGGAGTGCTCGGCGCCCTTCTTCCAAGCAGGAAGATAAACCTGCGGCCTGATGGGACGGGCCTCCCTCTGGGGGACCTCAGAATGGGAGGCCGACTTCTTCTATTTGCCCAGTGCTGGCACAATACCACCACGGATGCCTGGGTTCGAGAAGTGGTCTCCCAGGGGTACGCCCTGTCTTTTCGGCACAGACCACCCCACCAGTTTTTCTGCACAAGTCCTTCTCAGGACAAGACCAAGGCGTTACAGGTTCAGGAGGCTATAGAGTCCTTGCTGAAAGCAGGGGTCATTGTTCCCGTTCCTCTATCACAACGAGGGACGGGGTATTATTCGTCTCTGTTTCTGGTGCAGAAACCCAATGGTTCTCATCGCCCTATCCTCAACTTGAAGTCTCTGAACAAATTCCTCAGGGTTCCCAAGTTCAGGATGGAAACGTTACGTTCCATCATTCTGGCGATGGAACCGGGGGATTACATGGTGTCCCTGGACATCCAGGACGCCTACCTCCATGTTCCGATAGCATCTTCACACCAGCGGTATCTGAGGTTCGCTATCCTTCATCACCACTATCAGTTCCGGGCGCTACCCTTTGGTCTCTCCACGGCACCGAGGGTGTTCACGAAGATTATGGCGGTCATGGCCGCACATCTTCGGAACCAGAATGTACGGCTGCTGCCGTATCTGGACGACCTCCTGTTGCTGGCGAGCTCCCCGGAGGTACTGCTTCAACATCACCTGACGATCGCTTGCCTGCAAGCACACGGGTGGTTGATAAATTGGAAAAAGTCCTCCCTGATTCCATCACAGCGGATGGTTCATTTGGGAGCCCTGCTGGATTCGTGTCAGCAAAGGATCTTCCTGACTCCGGAGAAGGTCGCCTCCCTACAGCTGCGGATACACAGTTGCCTGAGCCGTTGCCGCCTGTCGGTCCATTCGGCTATGAGAGTTCTGGGGTCCATGGTGTCGACATTCGACATGGTGGAATTTGCCCAGTTCCATTCCCGGCCCCTGCAGGGGCTGATTCTATCAGAATGGAACGGGTTACCTCACCGGTTCCGCTCTCAGGTGCTGGTGTTGTCTCCGGACGTTCGGCAATCTTTGGCTTGGTGGCTTCAGACAGCTCATCTGGTCGAGGGGCGCCCATTTTGGATCCCGGACTGGGTCCTGCTCACGACGGATGCCAGTCTCCGGGGTAGGGGGGCAGTGACCGGCTCTTTGTCGCTTCAGGGTCGTTGGTCAGCGGAAGAAGCACTTCTCCCCATCAACATCCTGGAACTGCGGGCAGTATACAGGGCCCTGCAGTCGTCCGGCCCCGCTCTTCACGGAAGGGCGGTACAGGTGCAGTCCGACAACGCCACCACGGTGGCGTATATCAACCACCAAGGCGGAACTCGCAGTCAGGCAGCGATGTCGGAGGTGTCTCGTATCCTGACTTGGGCGGAGGGTCACATTCCGGCGATCTCGGCGGTCTTCATCCCCGGAGTCCTCAATTGGGAGGCGGACTTCCTCAGCCGTCACGACGTGCATCCCGGGGAATGGTCGCTTCACCCAGAGGTGTTTCAGCTACTCGTGGACAGGTGGGGACTGCCGGAGCTGGACTTGATGGCCTCCCGTCACAATCACAAGTTGCCCGTTTACGGGTCAAGGACAAGAGACGCAGGCGCAAGTCTGGTGGACGCGCTGTCGGTGAAATGGACGTTTCACCTGGCGTATCTGTTTCCTCCGCTATCCCTGCTTCCTCGGGTTCTGCGGAAATTCAAGCAGGACGGCGGCATGCTCGGGCTGGTAGCTCCGGCGTGGCCCAGACGTCCTTGGTACTCCGATCTCAGGAGCCTCTCCATCGACGCTCCGTACCTTCTTCCTCAGCGTCGGGACCTGTTGTCTCAGGGGCCCTGCCTTTACCCGGATCTGGGTCGGCTGTCTTTGACGGCGTGGCTCTTGAGACAGCCGTCTTGAGGTCTCGGGGCTTCTCCAGTTCGGTTATTGGTACCATGCTCAGGGCACGCAAGCCTGCTTCAGCACGGATTTATCACAGCGTGTGGCACACTTACTTTCAGTGGTGTGAGTCCAGACATTATGATCCTCAGGTGTTCCGAGTTTCTAGGATCTTGGAATTTCTTCAGTCAGGATTGGATCTCGGCTTACGCCTTGCATCTCTGAAGGTTCATGTGTCCGCCTTGTCCGTGTGGTTTCAACGGCGGATTGCAATACTACCAGACGTTCACACCTTTTTCCAGGGTGTTCTCAGGATCCAGCCTCCCTTTGTGCCTCCTGTGGCTCCTTGGGACTTGGCGGTGGTGCTACGGGTCCTGCAGGGTCCTCCGTTTGAGCCTCTTGAGGCGGTGGAGCTCAAGTGGCTGACATTTAAGACGGTTTTTCTCCTGGCAATTGCTTCGGCCAGGAGGGTGTCTGAATTGGGGGCGCTTTCCTGTCGCCCTCCTTTCCTGATTTTTCACCAGGACAGAGCGGTGCTCCGCACTCGTCCTGAGTTTTTGCCCAAAGTGGTCTCGAAGTTCCACATTAATCAGGAACTTGTTGTGCCAGCTTTTCAGTCCCCTGATCTTTCAGCTGGTGAGACTTCCTTAGATGTGGTCCGGGCGCTTAGAATTTATGTAGACCGGACGGCTTCGGTTAGGAAGTCTGATTCCTTGTTTATCCTCTTTGGTTTTCACAAGAGGGGTTGGCCTGCCAACAAACAAACGTTAGCCCGTTGGCTTCGTTCCGTTATTTGTGAGGCTTATGCACAAGAGGGTTTACCTGTGCCAGCCTCTGTTAAGGCTCATTCCACTCGTTCTGTGGGTCCCTCTTGGGCTGCTAGACGTGGCGCTTCTGCTGTTCAGCTGTGTAAGGCGGCCACTTGGTCTTCTATTCAAACGTTTTTGAGGTTCTATGCGTTTGACACCTTCGCCTCTCAGGATGCTTCCTTTGGGCGCCGGGTGCTCCTTTCAGCACAGGAGCGTCCCCGCCCTTAGTTGAACTGCTTTGGGACATCCCCAAGGTCAACCCTGTGGACCCCCTATGGACCCTGAAGTAGAAAACAAGAGATATGGTAAGAACTTACCTTTGTTATCTCTGTTTCTACGAAGTCCATAGGGTCCACAGGGCGCCCGCCCTGACGCACCTGGCTTCAAATGGGCTGTGTGGCTGGTCACCGGTTTTCCGTCTCCTATTGCTGTGAGTATGGTTTCTTGTGTGTTCCAGTCTTCCTTCTCTCTGTTCCATATTCTCCTTCGGCCTAGGCTGCTTACCAACTGAGGTGCCTGTGGCTCGGGGGCGGGGTATAGAGGAGGACCCAAGTGCATCCTGGGAGCTAAAAGCTTAACTGTGTGGTACCCATGGATCCTGTTCCAGCTATAACCCCAAGGTCAACCCTGTGGACCCTATGGACTTCGTAGAAACAGAGATAACAAAGGTAAGTTCTTACCATATCTCTTGTTTTTTATTTTGGTCACCGGCAAAGGCATTATAATAATAATAGTTATGTTAGAACATCTTACTTTATATTATATCAGGGGCTTGAGGCAGATAAAACTATCTCGTATAGATTCTTCCAGATTTGTGGAGCCGGTAGGTGATTGTTGAGTGCCCAGATGGTTTATTGAATTAAAGAAGGAGGCTTCTGGAAGTATATCTAAGGTGAAAGCTGTAGGATTGGGTAGTGTGGGCAGCTAAATGGGCAACTTGTCTGGAAAGTGATTGAAGGTTTGTCAGCAAAAGAGAATAATATACCTGGGCTCCAGGGAAAGCCAAACAAGAGTTCATAGCACATTGCAATGGTAAACTAGCAATTTGTGTGATACAGTAGATTGTATCTCGTTTGTCAAGGTGAGTTGGATGTCCAGTTCCATAAACGCCATCCCCACAGGTACTCCAACTCGGTCCTCAGGACTCCACACAGTGCATGTTTTCCAGGTCTCCTCACAGAATCACAGGTGAAAGAATTGGCTCCACCTGTGGATCTTTTAAAATGTGTCGATGAGTAATGACTACACCTGTGCTCCTGCTGGGTGACCTGGAAAATGTGACCTGTGCGGGGCCCTGAGGACTGCGAACCACTGCCATAGCCTATAACTGTTTAGCATACACGTTTGCAATGGCAGTAATGGACATCACCACCTCCGTCTGTATGAAAGTAGTAGGTACAGCTGAAATGTATTAGCCATGGCCTCTCTGGATTTGCAGCATTTTGATAAAATGCTGATCAGAGTATTATAGGGCTGTGGCTAATACCCTTTTATCCTACAAGTGCCTATAGTCAATAAGGTCAGGACTAGCACCAAATAGTTTTGATTTCTTTTACAAAATATATCTAAATCTCTAGGATTCAATGAGTTCTGAATAAACGTGTCAAGTTGTCGGCCTATGCACTGAGGGGGTTAATATCTTATGCTGTAGTGCCTTTTTCATTTGAACTATCTGCATTAGGCGCCATGTACTGCAAATGTATAATGTATTCACTGTTCAACCGTGCGCTGCAGCGCCAATCTTTCCGTTCATTGTGGCGCTAGGTGTGTTAGCTGCCGGTGCGTGCGTCTGGGGAAGGTAAATGTATTAGCCGGTGGCGAGGCACCTCGCTGCAGCCAGGAGTGCTTAGTCCCAGGCTATAGTGTAATCCTTGAGTTTGATATTAATACCTCAGCGCTCAACCTGTATGTAATAGATTAGTCTAAATAAATGAAAAAAGATCAACATCTAGTTTCTTTAAAATCGTTTATTTATCAATATTTGTTACCACTACCAAAACTTAATATAAACTGTTTATCAGACACCTACAGTGTCTATAGGCAGGTAAGTAAAGTGACAATTCTAAGCTATATACAGGATATAAATAAACTTAACAAGTGATTGAATAATTATATCAGAATATTGGCTAATTGTTGCAGAACACATATTTGATACTATAAAATCTGCTGACACTGAGCAATTTTAGGACGTCCACATAAAACCTCACAGTACGTATACAACACAAACTGACATTGGGATGGGTGGATGTGTGGGAATATGTGATAGACAAGTACAATAGTGCTATGTGTGGGTAATGGGGGTATTGGGGGAGGGGGGGGGGAGGAGGAGGAGGAGGAGGGATGGGTCTGTATGATGTCCCGATGGTGTTCAATATACTTGGACCAAAAAATTGTCCTGTATGGGGACCCGGGATGGTCGTTGCTGACGCAGTGGAATAATGGCTTATTTGAAAGTTAGTAAAGCCGCTGGGGCCTGGCCGTTGTTATCCCCGTGGGTGACTTACCCTTTCTGTGCTGCAGAGACTCCGGTCTCTCTTTTGGCGTCACGGATCTGGACGGTCACCGCTGGAGTTCTGCCGCTGAAGTCCGTGAGTGGAACTTCCCTCTACGGCTTCCTGAGACGTAGGTCTCTCCTGGTGCGGCGTGTTCCTTCAGGTGGTGGTTGTGGCGAGACCTGCTCCGTTTTCCGCGTAGTCCGCAGTCCCACTGTGATGCTTGGCTGTCAGTGTGCTGATTATGCACCTGCGGCTTGGTTGGGCCGTGGCTTAAGTGTTCGTTTGGCAGCGTGTCAGCGCGCTGTCCTGATCCTCCGTCCGGGGTTAAATGCTTAATCCTGCAGTGCTGTGCTGGGTCTCTTCTACTGCTAGTAATGGTGTCAGTACACCAACGCGTTTCGGCTTTGTCTAGCCTTTGTCAAGGTGTAATCCTGCCCTCTGCATGTCGCTGGGACACGACATAGGTAAGTTCCAGCGCTGGGAGCTGGGGCTAGCGTATTTCAAGGCTGATGGAATGTAAAAATATCTATGTCCATCAAATTTGGGGTACATGAAAATGGATGCAAGCATATTTTTAAGTCCCTAAAGTCATTTTTTAAAATGCTTCAAAAATTGCACCTGCCGCTACCACCCGCATTCTAGAAAACACCTGCCGCATACTTGGATACCCCTCTGGAATCAATTTAGCTACTTTAGACATTTGTCCCCCTTTTTTTTTTATCACCCCCAAAATAAAAGTTCATTTTTGGGGGGTGACCAGAGGACCTTTTTTTTTTTTTGGCCATAGAAAACCTTTGGGGGACATTACAAGGGGTGCAGGCTACTTTTTATTACTTTATAACCCAAAACCCCAATTCTGCACTTCTTTCGCCATGTATTACATGGTGAAAACTTATCCCCATTTTTTAACAAAGACTTTTCACACCTGCTAAAAGTCTTTGAGATTGAATACGGGGATAATTGAAACGGGTGAAAATTACGTCATCGGCGATAAATTATCGCAGCCTTATTGAATACCACTCAATGGGTCCCAAATATGCGGGTTTCCCTGTTACAATATGGTCTATCCCAGCCTGGAGCTGGTTGCCACTTTAGCAAGACGCCCCTTTCCATAAATTAATAGAACAGTGGAGTTGTTTTAAAATATAAGTCAATGAATCGGCTAATTTCCTCTTTTATCGCTATATACAAGTGTGTAGATGACGAGGGTGAGTTTGCCAGGAAGTGGTCGGAATGGTTTGCTGTTTGCAACACTTGGGCTGTATGCAATTTCCTCTTGCTTATCACAAAAATAGAGACACTTCTGTCAGATATTTTCTCCAGTTTATTAATCCCTCACCAGTAATGTGATTTATTCGTTCATAAATTAGCATTGGTTCTGGCTGAGCTGGCAAGATGTGGTAATGACGTATGTTTGCTGAGATATGTCATGTTTATTCTGTAATAGGTTCTCAGCGTTTTGGCTTCTCTATCATGGCTGCTCCCTGCTGGAGGTCTAGACTTTGCTCTTTATGTGTTGTAAATATTTTATAGGAATTAGCAGAGGATTCTGGGGCAGGGGAGCTAAGGGGAAGGAGGATGGTCATAGCAGGAGATATAAGCATTATAATTTCTGAGACAGAGAGATCTATATCTGGGATATTATCTTATTTTAACTGCTGACATATTACAAATTACACACTGCCATAAATCAAAAGGGAAGGATGGACCTGCAAAATAGCTTACATTCTAAGGGACATAGGGAGCAGGAGACTGCATAACAATCGGTGGGTATAGTGGGGGGGGCTTTTGTTAGGCATCAGTATGATCAGCCTTCAATAACAATCAGCCATTGGTGCCTGGCCTTTCTGTGCAGCTACACATGGTACGATTGGAAAGAGGAGAGATAGCAGAAGGCAGAGGCACGAAGCATAAGCCAGTTGCTGTAGAATACATCTGTTGTCGCCATAACTGTCCGACACAAATTTTCCTGAGTGTCCGTGCTCAGCTTTTGGTAGAGGAGTCTTTGCCCGTGCTGCTCCTTACCACTGGAACTCTCTCCCTCTCCAATTTTCCACCTCTCTGTGAAACTTCAAAGGCCCACTACTTATTAAAGCTTTCCAATGCTAATCCTAACCCACTGCCCCATGCTCCTTGCTCACTGTCTATCCCCTCTCTCCCCTCAGAGCTGTTCAAAAGGGACGACTCGGGGGCATGGGGACTGACGCACCCCAGGAAGCCAAGCCTACGTTTGCACTCCATATGGACTTTTGCCAAATCATTCAGTTTGTCTCTGGAAGTGTAATAGTGAAATCTCGGAGTACAGTTCTGCCCCCTGCACCATAATGAGAATTGGGCATCTGTAAATTTGGTCCATCTCTTCTATCTTCTGCTTTTTCTCGCACTTAATGTAGATTTTTCTTATTCAAAAATAAAGCCTTTTTGTCCTGTCTCTGCTGTTTGCTGCCCATCCCTAATATTGGCCTACACAACGTATTCGTGGTAGATTGTGTTCTCAGGATATTACAAATATATGACCGCAGCTGTATTGGATTGTGTGAAAATGAGTTATTCGCTCTCTACTGTATGTGATATTCATAAGATCAAAGGTCCAGCGGTATTTTATCCCATATGACCATTTGGGAATGCTTCGTCACGGGAATATTTAAGCAACAATCTCGCAGAATTTTTTTCCCTCTATATAGCAAGTTTTATTTTTTATTTTGACAGGTCTTGATGACAAACAATACTGAACACCGTAGAGATAAAACACAGTAGAGTGAATTTTGCAGAAAAGCACAGACTAAACACATTTAAAAATAAAAAACAAAAAAACCTGAAAACTGACAATAGCCGCAGAAGAAAAAAGTGAGGGGTGTAACCCCGTCTGTCTGCTTTAGACTAAGCTCTCACGAGCAGGGCCCTCTTCCCTCATGTGATTTTCCCTTCCTCACTAATACCATATCATCATCTCTGCCCTGCTTACAATTACACCGATCCCTTGGGTTCTGCCGCCCTGCTGCGTATTTGGGTTCTATGACTGCGGCTGCAGCAATGCTTAATAACCTTAGTCGGTTTGGAGTAACGGCAGCACGGTGGCACAATGGTTAGCTTGCTGCCTCAGCGCTGAGGTCTTGGGTTTGATTCCCATCAAGGTCCTATCTGTGTGAGTTTCCTCCTACACTGGTAGTTTTTTTTGGCTTCTTAGGCCCCTTAATACCAATACAGTATTGATTAATAATCATATCCTATTGCTGACCATGTGCATCTGCTGTCTCACCATCTACCAGCACATAGTTGAATCCTGGTGCCGGTTCATGCCCACGTGGTACAGCTTATCCAGACCTTAGGTTCATCAAACCAACTAGAACAACAAGTAGCATAAGACACAGGGATATAACAGGTGTACAAATAGTATAGATTAGATGCAGCCTGGATCATTAGGGTATCACTGGGTGTTGTAGTGCGCCAGGTGTCGGAGTGGTAAAAACACAGGCGGACACTAGCACTGTGCCCCTCTAATGTGGCAGGGGATATATAGTGTACCTGTGGGAGTCTCACTGGTGTGTCCATTCACTAGGAACGCCAGGAAGAAAGACATGCAAATAAGGTGCGCATGCTAGCGGTCAGGCTTCCTATAGACCGCCGGCTCAGTTACCAGATTAAAAAAAAAAAAAAACCTCACTAGGGGCCTCATTTATCAACACGTTTTATCATTCATAATAAAAATCGTTGCATATGATAATGGTGCTCCAGCCAATCAGCACGCAGAGCACGTTACATGCCAATGTGCACCCGCCCGCTGACTGTGTGAGTGTGATCGTCATGGCAACTGATTAGGACAGGCCCATGGAGGAGGAGGTACTGAGACTGACAGTAACAATGAGAGATGCAGGGGAAAGAGACGCAGACAGGACAGTGACGGGGAGGGGGGTATATAGAAACAGTGTAGCAGGATAAACAAAGGGGGGAATAGAAATGGTATAAGAGGAGGAGGGAAAACTAAACTGGGGACAACTGATAGTATATTTAAAAATAATCTATTTATTGTAAGAAATTACATTTCATATATGGTCCTACAATATATAAAATAGCACTCGTACTGCTCCCTGAGGTCTGTAACTACCAGAACACGTCAATCTGCACTTCAGAAGCACCACAACATACAATGGGCCGACTGCATTAAACTTGTCAGAGTTACATGAAACAATTGAAGAACTTCAGCCCCTGCAGGGCACCAATAGCAACACTATTACAGTATTATTTATATTACCAACTTTATTAAAGTAATAGTTTACCATATTCCTGTGGTGTAGTGTAATGTAATGATACCAACCCCATCCCCTTGAACCCCTACATTGTTTTATGTACTTAGGGCTTCTATTGCTCAGTTCCTCATGCTTGTCCCGTCCTGGCTTCTTCCTTGTGCTGCACTGTGCCTCCTGTATCACACATGCTGACTAGTATGAGACCGCCCTGCGGAGCTCACAAGCAGCCCGGTACTGTCATGTTCTGACACTGAGCCAGAATATGCTGGGCAGCCCCTCCCTCCCTCCCAACACTCCCGATGATGGCCCACTAAGCCACGCAGTCTTGCAGAAAGGGGCGGGGCCTGTAAGCTGTGCGGCCCACCAGGAAATCATCCAGCTACCGCCTGGGCCGGTCTGACCCTGTACCTTCTGACTGTACAAAACATACTCTACTCCTTAGTAAAAGACCCATGCCAGAGCTGCAGTGCTGCAGTGGCATAATACCCTTTTTAGACCAACGACCCGCAAAATACCCGGGTTTATAAACCTGTGAATTTGGCGGGTCTCAGTCCCCGACCATGGTACAGAGAGGGTTGTTTGCATTCTTACGGTACATCGCAAAAACCCACATTAATGCATGTTCACGTGCAAAAACCCGGGTTTTTGTACTATGGGGCTGATTCTTGGATCGCAGTTGCTAATACGCACGCAATCGGCCAATTGTTGCGATCTGCATATGCATCACAGTGTGCGTGCGCGAACCGGCCACTTGTGCGCGAGGCTGCGATTGTATTGTACCGATGGTTTTGCAGTCTTGCTAAACATTACGGATGTGTGTAAGGTAAGGTGGGTGTCCCTGTGTAGTGCTGCAACGACGTAGCGATCGCAATGGATTAGCATACTATGATGCTCTCCATTACACAGAGTAACTCAGAGGCTCGTCCAATATGCCAGATGGAGCAGGAAAGGAGACACGGCGGTCTAGCCGCACATGTGCAGTAGCATATGTCAGAGGTCGCGCCTCTGGCAGTCTGCTCCGGGTCCACTGTCCTAGTGCTCAGCTTCAGTGTTGCAGTACAGTAAGCAGAGGCAGCGCAGGCCGTCCCTCTACTGCAAGAGCAGCAGTACCACCTCAGATAGGAGGAGCCAGGCATTTGGGAGAGACGAGGAGAGGGCCGTAGCAAAGATGAGGGATGCCTCTCCTCCACCCAGGCCGCATCCCTCATCATTGTTACGGCTCGCCGCGGCGGAGTAGTATTATAATAAGACCCATATATATAAGGCGAAGATGGTTTTACATGACCAACAGTGTTGTAAAGGTAAGTGTTCAGTGTCCCCATATTCTGGATCCGAATCTGGTCCTGGCGAGTATCTGGAGTGGACCTATCAGTAGCCAGTGCTGCAGCCATTTGGAGCTCAATACAAGTGATTGAATTGTTTGCTGTGGCAAAACCATCCTAGCTTGCCATGTTATCACACTGCCCCCTCATAGCGGCTCTGAGCTGGATAGTGTAGTTCAGTTATGGAGCCTGTAGGCAGAAGACCTCCATTGAATCTCAGAATGCAGGGCCGGCTCGAGGCACGTTCAACCAGTGTGGTCGAAAAGGGGCGCCACCCTACAGAGGGCGTACCCCTTCCAACCATTCCTGATTTCAGCGGGACAGTCCCCGTTTTTCGGGCACTGCCCCGCTATTCCCCGCAGCTGTGCGGCAGTGCCGGCCCCAGATGAGAGGAATCCATTCAGTGCAGGAAGAGGACTGGGCTTGACCCCAGCCTCATGTTAACTGGAGGCATGCCATATGGGCACCCCCCCAAATAATGTCAATTAAGGGGTGTGGCCTAAGGTAATTAGGCTACAACCCCATTTTTGGTAGTGCGCAGGTAACGGGCGCCTAAGTCCCGTTCTGCACAGGGAGCTGCTCCCCCTGGAGCCAGCCCTGACAGTATGGTGTTAGTATGGGCAGCGACCTCAGTGTTTGTGTCTTGGGGCTTTGATGCAGAGTTGTATCCAAACCCGATGGTTTATGTACAACTTACGTACTGCGCACGTGAGGATCAGTGTCTGTGGCGACGGTCGCAGAGCCCCCTAAGCTGCAGCATGATTGGGGAGAGGAAGGGGCGGCGATGGTCAGTGTCCCAGAAAATGGGGGAGTGTCAGCCCCATTTTCTAGGCGTTCCGAGGCCATTGCCTGAGTCCTTGGCCGCAGCTTTGCTGGCAATGTAAAATACACAACCATCCTGAGTAACCTGATCACGCAGTTGAACCGGTGGCTGCATCTACAGACACAGCATTAAATCACCAAAGCCGGCAGTGCAGTCTAACCGCAGTTTCAGACACATCGATGTATGAGCTTCACAATAACCAGTATAGCGTTACCACGTCTACCTATGGGACAGAAAAACAGAGGAGGTCTCATTACTTTTCAATCAGCCCTTGTATATATATTTCCTGACCGACACAACCAGCCTGTCAGTCAACCACCAGCTAAGTGTGCAAACACCCTGATAGTGTGTAACTGATATATGCATTATGTGACCATGATAGCTGCAATAAATGACAGGTGGCTTCTGTGATCCGCTGCGACAGCAAAGATTATATAATTAGTTTCCAGGTTGGTATGAGGAATAAGCTGTCGGTCAGGCTATAGATTACTGGGCTGGCTAGAAAGACCTCACTTACAGCAGGAATATGATTGTGTTTTCCTGTTTCCCTGGAGACTGTCGCCCGGGTGACTACAAACAGAAAGGAGAATGAGTATTATGGACATGGAGACCAGGAGGAAGGGGGTCATTCACTTGCACATCACATCACCTGTCACCGGCTGGGAACCAGGCTCTGCAAACAAGGGGTCCTGTAACCAGAGCCCCTGCTAACTCTGCCATGATACTGCCCTGCTCTCACTGGCAATAATGCTGGTAAGGTTTCTTTACCCTTATTACACACACACACACAGCCTGGAGCAAAATGTAACGCAATACTGATTTATAGTACAAACTAATTATAAAATCTTTCATTACTGCTAGAGATTGTATCATTGCATAAAGTATACTATATATCAACTGGGTAGTGTCAAGATTATCCAGACATGCTGGATATAGTTTATAAATTATTGTTATCCTTGTAGGTTAGAAGCGTCCTAATTAGCGTTTAATAAGCCATTTTGCAGCACATTTAAAAGGCCAATTTCCAGTCATCTGTGCGGTGGATAATGCTGACATTGGGCCTGATTCAGCAAGGTTCGCTATTGCGATCGCGGCTCCGATTACGCACGCAGGTCTGCTGCGAAAATATGCTAATGTTTGCAATTGCACAGCCAGCATAGAGACGCCCACTACCTCTATCTGACATCCGTAATACCTCTCAGTCCTGCGTACGCAGCGGGTACATCGAGTAACATCGGCCCCTAACGCACAATTACAGCAGCTCTGACCTGACTCAGAAGTTGCCAGGCTCGTCGCAAGCTGCGTATGCCGTCGCAGTGGCTAATTTATGCACGCCCATGTAACGGCGTTTAAATGGACAGGCACGCCTACGTTTCTCTGACCACTCCCCCATCTCCACCCCCAATCGCTGACCGTCACTCATTCTGCGATGGCTTCCTTTCTGCGTGTGTGACCGCAGTGCGATCACAATGCTATCATGCGCGGTACGCACCATCGACGGTTCTGCGTACGTGGTTGCAATGGCGATCCATGCTTAATCAGGCCCATTATCCAATTTCTAGATTTTTTGTCGTAAATTGGGAACATCACTAATGTAGCAGTTGGACATGGCAAATATTATTATTGTGAGTAGCTAAAACAGAGAAAATATTACACAGCTTTCAGGAACAGTCTATTATACATATTATGTTAATACAGCGTGTGCCCATGAATTCAGACATGGCAGACTTAGGCACATATAGGGCGACAAATATATATGCCTAAAAAAAAATTATTTCAACATTGAGGATTTTGGCAAACACCCGTCTTTCTCGGATTGCATAATATCCCAAAAATAAGCAAATGGTTTAGTGACCCTCCGGACACACGAGAATACTGGTAACAACCGCACGACAAACGCGTGAGTTTGAGCTGCGTTTTCACTTGGATCACAAGCTGCATTTTTAAATGCAAATCACATCCCAGTGGTATACTCCCTACTTCCCCCATATGTACGAACAAATAATTAGCATTAATATTTTGGGAAATGCTTTAATGTACTGCCTTTAATATAGCATGCAGTTCAAACACTGTCTGATTGTAGAAAATGACTGACACACCTTAAATAATACTCCACATAGTAAAATATATATGCATTTTGCAGCCTGTATACATTTAAATATATATATATATATATATATATAAAATCTGATCTGTATAATACAGAATAACTATGTCCTCAATATGTAGATTAGTCCTCTATATCTGTATCCCTGGAAAGAGCATGATTGAGAGATCTGTCATTTTGACAGACAGCTGCAGTCGCCATGGTTACTCGGAATGTTCTGTCATGTACAGAACTGAGAACAATGGTGCTCGGCTGCCAAGTGACGCTGCCATAGATGAGTTTAGAGTGTACTTGTCGCCTACACACAGCACCAATATGCATTAGTGTTAATCAGGGCCCTCGCACCTGATGATAAGATGAGGGCCCTGATAAACACTAACGCACCTCCGGAAGGGTAGGCACTTCTCCCGCATTCTGCCAACTTCCTCCGTGTAGGGGCGGGGTTTAATGACGTGAGTCTTCATTATTTGGTCTCGCCCCCTATTTAAATTTGAGCCAAATCGTGGCACTTTGTCATGAGGGGGAGGGCTTAATGATGCAAATTGTGATGTCCCGCCCTCCGTCACCACCCTTCTGCTTGTCTTACCCGGGCATCTCCCGGGAAGAGAAATAAAAAGGTAGGCAAGTATGATCTGATTGGTTGCTATGGGCAACATCTCCACTTTTAAAAACTCTCACTTTAGTAAATATACCCCAAAGAGTTCAAATCATACATGCCTACTCTCCCGGGAATCGCAGGAGGCTCCCGATTTTTCGGGTAACCCCCCCCGATCCCAGAAGAGTAGGCATATCTTCCGCATCCCGCCCACTTCCTAGTGAAGTGGGCAGGATGGGGAGATTTTACCTGAGATTATCGGGTCCGTCGGGAAGGGGCGGGGCTAAATTAGGCAAATCGCGTCATTTAGCCCCGCCCCCTCCTCACGGACCCGCGAATCACGGGGGTTTTCTGTAAAGGGGGCGGGGCCTAATGCCGTCTATCGTCTGGTCCCGCCCCCCGAAGAGGAGAGCAGCAGGTCCCCTCCTGCTGCTCCCGGAAAGCTGCCCAGCAAAGTAGGTAAGTATGGTTCAAATGTAACCTAGGCTTGCCGACTATCTGGCTGCCCCCAGGGTGGAGGTGGCAGTGGTGGCACGATCGCGTCATTGCGTCCCTGTCCCCCTTTGCAAAGCAGAGATTTCCGGCATTGTAAAGCAGGGGCCCACTTTCGCCAGGTAAGAGGAGGGGGGCAGTGGCTGCCAGACCGGGAGACTAGTACTCTTTTTCGGGAACCTCCCGGCCATTGCGGGAGAGTCGGCAAGTATGATTTAAACCAGGAGGAAGATTTATCAAACCTTCTAAAAAGTGCAAAATGGAGGTGTTGCCCATAGCTACCAATTAAATTGTAGCGATAATTTTATAGCATGTACAAAATAAATAATGAACGCTAGCATCTGATTGGTTGTTAGTTATGGGCTCCTCCCCTTGAAGGTTTGATAAATCTCTCACAAAGCATGTTACAATGTCAGGAGTGCAAATGCACTTTTTTTCGCCAGCAGAAATATTAAGCAGTGAGGGGTGTTGGTCTATTTATGCGTCTGTATATGTTTTTCCATATATATTATGTTTTATTTTTATTAAACAACAATGCAGAGCTTGGGCCTCCGTGATGTTACGTTTTGATATTATATGAACTGTTGGTGAAAGTTACCACATTGTTCCCAATCGCTGGGGTTAATGTGAAAATAATATATGCATATAATTTAAAATGGGTGGGTTGTGGGGTTTCATTATTCTATATATAAACTGAAGCATCCATTAGAAATTTCAGCACCTGCTTGTTATAGACATTGCATTAGCAGATGATGGTATCCGGCCTCAATGTTGACACCAGAATGTCGACGTTAGGTCGATATATAAAATGTAGGCATTATGAACATGTCAACATTTTGTCCATGCTTATATTTGTAAATGTCAACATTTTCTGTCGACCTAACATCCATGTTAACGTGCAATGGTCGACATTGAGGACATGCCAACATTCTGACTCAACATTTTAAATGCCGGCATTTCATACCACACCTGTAAATGGCGTATGAATTGTATTTGCCAGAGTTGTATTACGGACATCGAATTAATGGAATTTTGCCATCTGTCCTCACTTTCAGAACATGGCCACGTTGGTCTCTATGCTGTATTTTAGCTGTTGTTGGCCGTTATGTGCATATGGAGGCATTCTCGTAGAAGGGGGTATTTTGATATCCTTCGCCCTCAGCCTCTGGCCTCCTCGGCGGCCATCTTTATAAATTGAAGGAGGCAAGCGCAGAGTTAGGAAAGGCAGCAAAGTAATGGCAATGGCTGTCACTTCACTACCAGGCTCAGTGCCAGTGCAGTCTCTTATACTTCATAAATAAGTATGACGAATCTTTATCACCTCGATATGTGGCGATAAGGGATGATAACTAATGGAGCCTATTTCTCATTGTTGGCAAATTGTCCTCTTAATGACAGTAAGTTAGAATCGAGCAGCAGCCTTATATTTATTGTATAAAACAATGAACACCTTCATCAGGGGCGGATCAAGAAAGGTGGGTTCTGTGTGCAACCTCCTTATAGGTCCCCTTTCTTGCAGGTGGATTTCCTCAGTAGACTCTGACACTGTGCCAGGGAGTATTGCGCTTGTGCAAATGGCAGCCATACACCAAACAGCGCAGATAAACGCTATTCCGTCATAGTCCCCGGGCTTCTGCGTTATCACCTCCACCACATCTCACTGCATCATCTTTTGGGGAACCCAGAAACCTGTACTACTTACTTCTCCATATGATCAAATAATAGAAAGCAATCACCAACTACATTGGATGGAATTCACCTGGACAATAACTAAAAGTATTACCATACACAAATACAAAATCATAAATCACACAATAAATAAGTTAAAGTCCTTGGTGCATTCTCTTGTTTACACGTTTTATACACCGTTCCTCCTCTCAAATATGACTCCACGTAGGCAAAGCAAGAAAGAAAAAGGGAGAGATAAGAAAAGGATCAAAAATCACTTATGGAAATAAACACTGGTATGAATAGTAACACCAACTGTGACACTTCACACAGGAGATCCTTGAAAAATGATGAATGGTGACTTGTTCCTTCACACCAATTCAGGATATAATTTCTCAGGAATCCCAATAGTAGGAAAAGGGAGAAAGAACCAAAACAGTTATCCTTACCCAACTTGTTCTTTTAACACCCACGCGTTCCACCATACTGATTGAGTCATGTGACACAAGGGATCACAAACAGACACAGAGATGGTTGGACGAAGGGGTTCTTGTATTTCTAAAATATTTAATTGCAAAAGACTGTATATGATAGCAGGCTAACGCATAGTCTATGTAATCAGCAGCCTGACCCACAGAGCTCAGCTGAAACACAGGAGCTGGAGGAAGGAAATAATGGATGCACAGTGACTGAAGTATCAGGTATGGAAACTAATAGCACTGTCATAGTTCTGAATGCAGCAGACAAATCTGATTCCCCCACTGCGTAAAAAAACAACAAAAACAAGTGCAGAGACCGCACGTGGCTGAGTGTCTAATTGCTGTGTATGTTAGTGTGTGTTTTGGAGGGTACATTTTTTCTGTTAATGCCTTGTGTGTCTGTGATAGTGCTGGGTATATGTCTGTGTAGTTATGTACATAATCCATCTGGGTCCACACAATACGATGTGTGACCCGCCGACAGAATGATGCGATGTAATGATACATTGCGCACGCCGTACACACTACATTTAACAGCATGGCGTTGTTCATTGCATCAGTCCACCCGATATGCAGAACAGCATGGCTGATTTGGCCAGAGATATACCATACGTCATTATCTGCCACATTATTTGCCATAATTCCCTTTTCTTTGCATTCAGTGAGATTTTTACCTCTCTCACTTGTTACATTTCACAAATAGTGATTTTCACGCTACTTTACAGGACTCTCCGGGAAGCCACAGAGTGAAGGTGAAAAACAGCAGGAAATGTCAACAAATGGAAACCTCAAGAAGAAATCTAAGTCCAGTGTTGAGAAGCTGAAACATGATGGTACGCAGATATCATTATATCCCACATAGACCCATGTTATCTGGCATTGCCCTCCACAGGCCAAAGACATTACCAAATCAATTTAGACGTTACCTGTGAAGTTTACACCTAAAGGTGCCCCATTACTAAAGTGTGGCTCTTTAGAGGTGGAGATGTTGCCCATAGCAACCAATCAGATTCTACTTAACATTTATCTAGCACCTTCTAGAAGATAATAGCTAGAATCTGATTGGTTGCTATGGACAATATCTCCACTTCTATAAACCCAAACTTTAGTAATTATACCTCCTATTCTTTATTTATTAACATTACTTACATAGCAAAAGCATATTCTGTTATACTTTACAATTGGTACCTAGGAATAACCCTGAACTCTTCCCTCTTTTATTTGCATCCAAAGCCTGTGATGTTTTTTTCCCACAATATTGTCAGAATCAATACATTTCTGTAAACAAAATCCACCAAACACCAAATAGAGACTGTTCTTTGATCAGGGGAGATGTTTCAAGCCTTGGAGAGAGATGGAGAAGTTGCCCAGAGCTACCAATCCGCATCTAACTGTCATTTCAAAGACTGTGCTAGATAAATGACAGAAGCTGATTGGTTGCTTTGCACAACTTCACTTTGGGGTCTATTTACTAAGCAGTGTTAGGAGACAAAGTGAAATGAGATTAGGTGCCAACCAATCAGCTCCTAACTACCTTGTCACAGGCTGTGTTTGAAAAATAACAGTTGGGAGCTGATTGGCTGGCACCTTATCTCCTTTCACTTTGTCTCCTAACACTGCTTGGTAAATAGACCCCTTCATCTCTCTCCAAGGCTTGATACATCTCCCCCGTTATTGTGTTTTATTATTGCAATCTCTGTTTTTGCTGGATTTCCTGATAGTCACTGCTACGTAAATTTACCCTTAAGTCTCACTACTAGGGCTCAAATGCAGAGGCATAACTGGGTGTGGTGACACCCGGTGCGGCACTTCCCGGCCTCTCGAAAGGGGGCATGGCCTCTCGTCCACATAGCATGGACCATCAGACATCTGAGTAACCCTAAGGTCACCCAGAATATTCGCCGCTACTAAGCTGGGAAGGCCAGTGAAACTGCCCCGGATGACGCAGTCACTGGCTTCGGCATGCCTTTTTCTTAAATGCTTCCTGCTCCCCACCCCCAAACAGGTGCAGACTGTCAATCAACCGAAGTCTGCAGCCGCACTGTGTCCAAATGATGCAGGACCATATCTGCACATGGGCAGATCTAAGAACATCGGTCAATGGCGACCAAATCGCTGTAGCGCCCGCCTCTGAATCTCATATATAAAATACTCCTCATTTATAAAATACACATGGCACATAACATATGGACTTTGAATGCATGCTACATACATGTCCTGTTATGAGAGATTTTGGGACCAAGGACTTGGGGCGAGGGGGAAAGGGGTTGGGGGGTAAGCATGGTGAGAACGTGGCCACGCCAAGTTGGGAAACCATTCAGTTTTTCTCATTGCACAATGTTATCCCATTACCCGGGTTTATGTGATGACACACCTGCTATAGTGACTGCATTATTTATACCATTCAGTGAATACAGCAAGTTATTTACCTGCTCTGCTATAATGACTGGGGATGACTCAGAGTTACGTGCAGGTCCATTTTGCGGACGGATCTTGCGATTTTGTGCGCTGCGCAGGCTCTGTAACCGAGGAAACACAACGACGGGTATCTCAGAGACATACGTAACTCAGCCGCATCCCCACTTGCAGCTGAGTGGGTGTGACTGGGAGACAACTGCTTGTTCGCACATAGGCTGAGGGGTATATTTCCTAAAGTGAGAGTTTTTAAAAGTGGAGATGTTGCCCATAGCAACCAATCAGATTCTAGCTATTATCTTCTAGAAGGTGCTAGTTAAATGTCAGGTAGAATCTGATTGGTTGCTATGGGCAACATCTCCACTTCTAAAAACTCTCACTTTAGTAAATATACCCCTAAGTGTTTTGAGGGTGTAACAATGGTGGGGGTGTAGGAGGAATTGCGGACTATTGACAACTGAGCATACGCAGCGATCCGTCTGATTTCAGGTGGCTCTCTCCCGCCAAAGATAGGGGTGGTGCACTTGTGCGCTGATAGTGACGACGGCTACTTTCACAAGTGCATGGATAGGGGCGGTGCAGTCGTATGGATGCAACAAACTCTGAATACAGGCGGAGGTCCGCATTATTTCTGAGCGCACAATATGGCCGACTTGCATGCAACTCTAATCTAGGCAACGACACGTGTAATATTCTGCCTGCCAGTGACTGTGTGCCTGTTACATCTCAATGAGCACAGGTGTGGCTCTTATCATTAACGCTGTAATCTATCCTGTATGTACACAGCAACGGCTGCGGAAGGGCGGGTACGGAAGATAGTCACAATCACCAACCCAGATCGCCTGAAACTTGCCAAGCACCTAGTGGAGAAAGCCATAAAGGTGAGAGTTCAACATCAGCACAGTTTTTATTTATTATTATTATTATTATTATTATTTTTGTTATTATTATTTATGATAAGTTATCTCAAGGTCCTGATTGGGGATACACCATAAAGGCCAACGCCTGTGACATCACTGAGTATAGGAGAGGGAATGGCGAGGTATCTGCCATAGGGCCTAATTCAGAGACGGACGGATTTACAGAGCCGCACACAAGAGGCTGCGCAATTCTGTCCATCTCAGATGCAAATGCAGAAGGAGGTGTCAGACACTCCCTTGCTGCATTTGCGAACCCAGTTGCTCCTTTGGTCAGGCTGCGGGAGCTGGAGCCTCCCGCAGCCTGATCGGGTACTGGTCACTTAAGACCCTGGCATGTCAATCATGCAGCGGCCTGGGGGGGGGGGGGGTGCGAGCAAGATCGCAGGACCCTGTTCTGCACATGCGCAGAACGGGTCCTGCACAGGCGCAGACCCCTCAACATCGGATTAAAATACATCTCTGAACCAGGCCCATAGTCTGCACTATACTATAATGCAGGGATGGGGAACCTCGGGCCCAGGCCCCCAGAGTCATTTGGTCTGGCCCTCAGAGCTTTTTAATGCTAGCCTCATCTGGCTAGGAGGGTGCCTAGAGTGGCACCCTGCAGCCAGAATCTATGCAGTAGTGCCGTCTGTAGCGTCCTTAGGATGCTTTAGACCAGTGATTCCCAACCTCGGTCCTCAAGGCACACTAATGGGGCACATCCACTAGACGATCTACTCCCTGTCCAATCTCTAAACGATTTTCCCTTGATTTTTTCCCTTGAAATTTTATTTTTCAGTCTGAACGACTTGCAAACGATTTGCAAACGATCTTTAATAGATCAAGTGAAATTGACCTGCATGTTCAGTCGACTGACGAGACGATCAAACGACCAGCGGGAGTGCGCATCGTTGATCGTTAACGAACAAACACTGCACGATTTTAAACGATTTTTAAACGATTGAACGATAACGACGTCGTTATCGTTCAATCGCCTGCTAAAATCGTGTAGTGGATGTCCCCCTTGTCGGTCCTGGTTTTAGAGATATCCATGCTAGATGGATAAATTAAAATAACTGAGTTACTAATTAAGTCACCTGTGCTCAAGTGTGGATATCCTTAAAACCTGGACTGTTAGTGTGCCTTGAGGACCGTGTTTGGGAACCCCTGCTTTAGACGGTCACACCACTGCCCTTACAGCTCCCCGGAGCATCCTCAGGATGCTCCGGGCATTGCTGTAATCAAAGGCGATTGTTGCCCTGTACCCCTTGTGACATCACAGAGGGGGCGTGGCCTGCACCAGGCCCGTGAATAATGTTATATATATCAAAATGGCCCTCTGCAAAAAAAAGGTTCTCCATCCCTGCTATAACATACCTCCCAACATGACCCTCTCCAGGAGGGATAAAATGCTCTGTTCCTGGACTTCCCTGGTAATTTATGATTGCCATCACCTGTGGTGAAAGACCTTTCTTATCAATGAACTAGTTCAACACAGGTGATGGAAATGATAAATTACCAGGGAGGTCCAGGAACAGAGCATTGTGTCCCTCCTGGAGAGGGTCATGTTGGGAGGTATGCTATAATGTGTAGGCAACCCTCCCTTATATTCATGCCCTGCAATTAACTAAAAGCTATGAGGCAAACATCACCTTTATGACTTTATCAGCTGTGTTAGGAATGAGGAACCACTTCATTATGTAACAGCACAGCCAGAATTTTTGCTTTTCATGTGTTTCCTGTATTGCATGCAGTGATAAATTGGTGATGTCCTTTGTTCTCTCTCGCTCGCTCTCTCTCTTGCTCGCTCTCTCTCTCAATTTTTTTTTTAAATAGCAAAAAAAAATATTCAGTATCCATGGCCCCTACCCTGTGGTAAGGAACGGCCTGCGCAGCCGAGGATGGGTGGAGAAGAAGTTTCCCAAGGTGGCAAAAGTTGCCCGGAAAAAGGAAAGACCTGCAGATGAAGAGCCCGGGGAAGACGGCGGAGATGGAAGTGGAAATGATGATGATGGTAAATAGCTGGGACATACAGTATATATATGTGTTCAGGGTGCACAAGGTTCCCCATTAGATTTACTTGGAGGGGATGCAATTTTGCAAGCTTTGATAAAACACCCTTGGACAGTAAGGACAGTTGCTAATGATGAGGGGTCTTGTGGGAACGTGCTCCTGGGTCTGTTCACTGTATGGATGTCTGCAAAAATGTATTAATATCAATACAAACAAATCATAGGTGCACGCAGCTCCAACGCAATTCCAGAATGTCGTAGCCACAGATGCCATAGTCAGACGGAGACACTGCACCCGCCATGGGCCGACACGTCAGGAATCACCGGTGGTGTTACAGCGCGCAGAGATGCTGGAAGTGGGCGTTTCAGTGCTTGCTCATTCTGACGTAGGCTATAACATGGGGAGGCTGACACTAGCATATTATCACAGCCGCGACTCTGGCAACAAACGCATGAGCGGATGCGGGGGCGTATTAAGAGAGGAGGGGGCAAGTGTGCATTCCCTGCCCGGAGCCACCTCCTCTCTCCCCGGCGGCCGGCAGCAGACTGATGGCTGACCACAGCAGCAGTAGACTCTGGGCACTAGTCTGTGCCCAGAATCTACTGCGCATGCGCAGGTTACCGTGAAAATGGCGCAGTCACCATTTTCCCGGCGATTTCCTCACTGCGTCCATTTTCCAGCGTTTTGTGCAGGGCTGAGACACCTGTCGTGGGACCTCGGAGAGGTAGGTATTAGAAAATATGGGTATGTGGTGTGGGCCCCCCCAGGGGCCCGTGTGCACCGCACACCCTGCACCCATTATATATATGCCCCTGAACAGATGCGGCAGCATCCATCACAGAATCGGGCCCATTGTATCACTGCCTGCAAAGTAAAGGGGTACTGTGCCCTCAGGGACATCTAGCTCCGTTGGCAGATTGGGCAGTCTTGTATACGTCAGTTGTGTCTACATTGCAGATCTGATATTGTATTATCATATGTCCTATTTATTTGGATTGTTTAATTAAAGCAACAATTCCACACAGGTTTATTTTTTATCTTTAAATGGCAAGTTAAGTACCTATTTAGCATGCACCTGGTTCATCTGAGTCCTAATCCTTAAACAAATCATTATCTCCTTTTCAAAATTTTAACTATAAGTCACTATTTTCTTGTTTTGCTCATTCTATTTATGTACTTTGTTAGGCACTGCGGACGTCTTGTGGCATAATATAAATAAACAATAATAATAATAATAATAGTGAGTGATACAATGTTTGCTGGTGATATGGTGTTAGCCAGTAATACAATGTCAGCTGGCGATACAATCTTAGATGGTGGTACAGTATTTGCTGGTGATACTGTGTTAGCCGGTGATAGACTGCCCCGCTAGTGATACAATGTTTGCTGGTGATACTGTGTTAGTCAGTGACAGAGTGCCTCACTAGTGATACAATGTTTGCTGGTGATACAGTGTTAGCCGGTGATAGTGTGCCCCGCTAGTGACACAATGCTTGCTGGTGATACAGTGTTAGCTGGTGATAGTGTGCCCCGCTAGTGACACAATGTTTGCTGGTGATAGAGTGTTAGCCGGTGATAGTGTGCCCTGCTAATGATACAATGTTTGCTGGCGATACGGTGTTAGCCGGTGATAGTGTGCCCCGCTAGTGATACAATGTTTGCTGGTGATACTGTGTTAGTTGGTGATAGAGTGCCCCGCTAGTGATACAATGTTTGTTGGTGATACTGTGTTAGCCGGTGATAGTGTGCCCCGCTAGTGATACAATGTTTGCTGGTGATACTGTGTTAGCCGGTGATAGTGTGCCCCGCTAGTGATACAATGTTTGCTGGTGATACGGTGTTAGCCGGTGATAGTGTGCCCCACTAGTGATACAATGTTTGCTGGCGATACTGTGTTAGCCGGTGATAGTGTGCCCCGCTAGTGATACAATGTTTGTTGGCGATACTGTGTTAGCCGGTGATAGTGTGCCCCGCTAGTGATACAATGTTTGCTGGTGATACGGTGTTAGCCGGTGATAGTGTGCCCCACTAGTGATACAATGTTTGCTGGCGATACTGTGTTAGCCGGTGATAGTGTGCCCCGCTAGTGATACAATGTTTGTTGGCGATACTGTGTTAGCCGGTGATAGTGTGCCCCGCTAGTGATACAATGTTTGCTGGTGATACTGTGTTAGTTGGTGATAGAGTGCCCTGCTAGTGATACAATGTTTGTTGGCGATACTGTGTTAGCCAGTGATAGTGTGCCCCGCTAGTGATACAATGTTTGTTGGTGATACTGTGTTAGCCGGTGATAGTGTGCCCCGCTAGTGACACAATGTTTCCTGTTGATACGGTGAGTTTTTTTTAAATCTTGTTGTAATGATCATGGCATAAATACTTTATTTGGCAGGATATGAAGATGGTGAGGAAGAGGAGGAGAAAGACGATGATCCAGATGACACATATAACCTTATGGTAAATGTCAAACCTATCAGTCGGTTGGCATAAAGAATAGGTCACGCCACTTTTCCAGTGTGTTTTTAAGTGTGTTTTTTTGTTAAAATTTTTTTTCCATGTGCCCTCTAACATCAAAAATGTGTGTGTCCCCCCCAAAAAAATGACCATGATGCCCAATAATCATTCGATCTGAATCCTTATTGAGCATTCAGATAAATCCAGTAGTGAGATGACTGTATAAGTGGTAATTTCCATTTGCACTTCCAGCTAGGTAAAAAGTGAGCCTGACACCATACGTATCCAAACTGGGCATTGTCCCAGTGCCATGATAGGCCACTGTGTGGCTGAATTTACAAACACACAAACATTTCTTTATTGGGGGAAACGCCATTTTAAAGAGAAACTCTGCAGGAGTTGTGGGGGGGCTGCTGTACAGTGTCTGACACACTTGTCACAGCTGACAACTCATCTCCTGCCACACAATAGTAGTCAGGGGGCGCCAAGAGGGTGGGCGGGTACTAATGACTCAGGCCTGTGTTGTGTTTTTTTGGAGGGGGATTGGCCATGCCTCCCAAATATGTATATGCCCCCTCAGTATCACCCGAAACCCACAGATGTCTCAACTGCTCTGTTGGTAGTGGTGGAATTCTGCCGCAGGAGAACAAATCATTGAGAAGGAGGCAGACACTATGGCCCAGTATGTGGTGAATGCGTGGGGCCCAGTATGTGGTGAATGCGTGGGGCCCAGTATGTGGTGAATGCGTGGGGCCCAGTATGTGGTGAATGCGTGGGGCCCAGAATGTGATGAATGCGTGGGGCCCAGACACTGGACCTCAGCTGCTCTGCTAGTTTATGGATATTACTGACATTTAAGAATAAAAATACACATTACCAATAAATTTATCTATTTTAGAAAATTCTATCATACAACAGCAAACTAAAAAGTACCATTGGAGACGTTACCCATAGCAACCAATCAGCTTCTATCTATCAGTTATTTAGTACAGTCTATTAAAAAGATAGGTGGAAACTGATTGGCTGCTATGGGTAACACCTCCGCTTGTCCTCATTTGAAGGTTTGAGAAGAAATGGGGTGAAATGTGTTTATATTGGGGGGGGGACGTGTTTATATCTTTTAGGCCTGATTTAGCAGTACACCCTTGTGCACTTCTGAACGCAGTTTCCCGTTGTTCAGGAATTAGGCAAGGCGCCTGACCCGTGCTACGCATGTGCAGTACGGGTCCTGCATGTTCGCACGCAGACTGACAGCGATTGACAGTCTGCTGCCATTTGTGGGCGGGGAGGCGATGGCCTCTGTTACGAAAAATCCGATATCCAAAATATCCCTGGTCCCAAGCAATTTGGATATGGGAGACTCAACCTGTAATAACAAGTGACTCTATTTGACCTTATTTTATTTGATTTACTTTACTTCACTTGTTTAGTCAAGGCTTGTTCGCAATGAAATACCCTATTTTATCTGGACGACCAGGCGAGATGCGGTGGACTGTAATTTGCTAAAAAAGGATCAGATGATGAATCACTATGCCAAAGCTGGGTCCTTCACCACCAAGGTGGGTCCTGATTGCCGACCAGTAGAGAAGGCTGCTACCTGTTGTTGTTTTGGGTCGTTGCTGCAGTCTCATGGGATGATGCACAAGTCTGTTTTGCAGACGGACTTTATGTTTGTTATAGGGATGTGCAGGCACGGATAGGTTCGAGTTTGCACGTTGAGTTCGGATTTTTCCCTCCAAAAAAACGGAACTCAGAAAGAGGCAAAACGTCATCTTGCATGGACGAACATCATCATTCCTGGACTTTTGTCCAGGAATGATGATGTTCGTCCATGCAAGATGACGTTTTGCCTCTTTCTGAGTTCCGTTTTTTTGGAGGGAAAAATCCGAACTCAACGTGCAAACTCGAACCTATCCGAGCCTGCACATCCCTAGTTTGTTAGCACTGCGCGTGTTCCTGAGCCGAGCGCCCACATCTACAAGTGTACGCAACTCAGTTGCATCTCCACTAGTGGATAAACGGGCCTAACTCCGTGGCAACGGGACATTCGCACGTAGGCTAAGCAATGTGAGGGGGCGTTGAGGGTGTGTAGACGCAATTGTGGGCTATGCTGATTTGTTCATATGCAGAGATCTGTCTGATTTCAGGACTATCTCATGCACCAGGTACAGTGTTGGTGCACATGTGCACCCTTACAATGCTGACAGCTAATTAAGTAAGTGCACAGACGGGCAGCGCGGTAGCATGAATCCATACAACTCGGTATACAGGCAAATACCTACATTTGTCAGTGTTGGAGCACCACATTGCATAGCAAAGTTGGGGGGTGTGCATGTGTAGGGTGGATAATTCCACTCATGATATGTATCTGCCACCTTTTCTGTAGGTCGGCCTGTGCATCAACTTAAGGAACCTGCACTGGTTTGATGAAGCTGACCCCGACTCGTTCTTCCCTCGCTGCTACCGCCTGGGAGCCGAAGACGAGAAAAGGGCGTTCATTGGTACAGATTTATGATTCATGTTTTATTAAATCTATAATCACTATAATAAGTAAACCCACACATCGGATATATGTCAATTGGCCATCTCTTCATAGCAATCATAACTGAATTGCAGATAGGGGCTGATTTTGAATCAGACGCAGAAAGGCTGTATTTACGGTAGTATCAGAAGCCTGAATTACTACCTTATGCTAAAGTGAGTTTCCATAGGGCTAATACAAAGATCCGTGTGGCTTCATGTGGGAGGCCGCTCCGCCCACTGTTCTTCAGTCCACATCCGCAACAGTATCGGCACGTGCACCTGCCCCATGCTATGTGCAAGAGGTGAGCCTGAAACAGGTTCCCCTTCTGCATACGCACGGCTACGAATTGCACAGATCTGAAGATCCATGCCCACGTCACGATCTAAAGACAGAACAGTTCCGCGTGATCGCATTGTCACCGCCCAGGTCCCACCCCGACAACAGACTGATCCGGGAAAGATCCATCTGACTCAGAATTGGCCAGAGACACACCTAAATGCGTAACATTGCATCTGCGCACGTGCAGTATGCTAAAACTCGTCTCACTTACGTCTGACTCCGAATCAGCTCCATGATAGGTAGAGCTGTTGCTGAAGGTATATACTTGCTGAACTTGTCATTGTTTGATTTAGAGGATTTCTGGCTGACTGCTGCTCGGAGCATTCTCAAAACAGTGTCAGGGAAGGAAAGGAGCAGCGCTTCTGATTATGAGATCCAATGTGGACCCACCCAGGAGAATGAGGCTAATGTGAACCATGACCAGGGTGAGTATTGAGATCAGCGGGGTGCAAGTGGGAATTGCTGTTAGTCCGCACAGGAGTACTTAGCCAAGAACACAGGTCTATTGCCATACAACAGGTTAGCAGTGGACGGTGTATGCCATGCGGTATATATGTCACTAAGGCAAACGCAACGGCATCAGGGAGTACGTCCATACAGCTCTGTGTCTAACGCTCAACACTAGTTGTATGTTCCAATCAAACTCTCGCAAACTTAAACATGACCATAAACAGGACCTATAAATGCACAACTATTATTTATTTGCTAAATTTAAGACATGAAAAGTCTATGTGGCAGGTGTAAAGGTGTGGGCACCCTGCCAGCCAGCACATAGGTACAGGCTGACGAGCGTTTCTTATAGCCAGCCAGATCCTTTACTGTATTGTAGGAAACACTCACCCCTGCTCTTCCTTGTAGAAGTCTTCTAGCTCAGAAGTAAATTTGTGTCATATGAACGCCTAATAACTGTGGGCCGGATTTAACTTGGATCGCAGTTGCTAATACGTACGCATTCGGCCGATTTTTGCGTTCTGCGCATGTGTATGCATCGCAGTGCGCATGCGCGAGCCGGCCACTGCGTTCGGGATTGCGATCTCAGTGACTTCGCAGACCCATCGCAGAGTGATTGACAGAAAGCGCCGTTTCTGGGTGGTGATGGGGGGTGGTAGTGGAAACGCAGGCGTGCCAGTGCATTTGAACGCCTTTGCATGGGCGTGCATAAATAATCCACTGCGATGTCATACGCAGCCTGAGTACTCATAACGTGCGAGGAAGTTAGCAATTTCTGAGTAAGGTCAGGGCTTGTGTGTGTGAGGCTGCGATGGTACTCGACTGTACCTATGTTTTCGCAGTCTTACTAAACATTACGGATGTGTGTAAGGTAAAGCGGGCGTCCTTATGTAGTGCTGCAGCAGCATAGCGATCGCGATGAATTAGCATATTATCGCAGTTGAACTGCGAGCATAATTGGAGCCCTCTGTGATATCCCCATACATCTTCAATAGCATTGAAGTCTGAGGGGTCTATGGGCCTGATTCAGACCCGCTCGTGAGCGCTGAGCGCTCGCAAGCGGGTCGATGTTGGGCAAGTGCGCATGCGCACGACGTGTGCTGCTCCGTCGTTCGCATGCACGAGACCCGCATAGCGATGGCCAAGCCGTCGTTATGGGTCTCGCACCAAAGGGGGCGTGCTGTCGATGGTGAGTGACAGCACGCCCCCTTTGGTGGGCGTGGCTGCCAGACGGAGGCGTTCCCATGGGAACGCCTACTGTCTAAGTCCGGCCCCACTGACATCACTAGTGATGTCAGTGGGAGTGCTTTTGGCTCTGATAGAGCCAAAATCACTCCAGGGCTTGCAGCAACAAGACCCTACCGCAAGGGTCTCGTCGCAAGACCATCGCGACCATCATCATGGACGCTCGTATAAGCTGTGGGTGGTAACCCACAGCTATGCGAACGTCCAAGAGGCCGCTTCGCCAAAAAAAAAAAAACGCCCTGATTCACAGCGGGCGCTCGTTCAGGGCGTCCGGCTCTGAATCAGGCCCTATGTACTAAGACCCCTGAGTACTCTGAATGCCGTTGCAAAACCTGTCTTGTTGCTTTAAGAATTCAAGGTTGGACTTTGAGGAATGTTTTGGATCAGCGTGTTGGTGAAATACCCAACCTCTTCTCAGTATCATTTACTCCTCTAACTTTGGCACATTGGTAATATCTAGTCAAATCCTTCCTTTCTTCCATTCAGATATTATTTCCTGTGCCAGTGGCTGCCACGCAGAGCCGCTACTAGGGGTGGGTGAGTAGTGCCGTAACCCAGGATGCAAGGTCTGTTGGCACCTGTGTTTGGCTTGCAGGGTACTTGGAACAGCAGTCTTCAACCTGCAGAACCAGCTGGCGCACCCAGAGGATGCACCTGGTGCTCAACTTTTTGCACTGCTAGCACACAATGCCAATATGTAATAGATCTATCCCCCCCTATGCTTAGTAGCTGGAAGGTGGTCTTTTCTTCCGCTGCTTCATCAAAGCATGTCTGTGGCGGAAACAATTCATTTTTGCTTCATCAATCCGTGGGTCGTTGCTATAACATGTCTTCGGTTCATCAAAGTGTTAATTGCTTTTTGGCCTAATGAGCCAATCACGTTTTCGTGTCTTAAAAAACAAATGATTATGATTGGACTAGATGGGTGCCCAGACTCTAGCACAGGCCTGGAAAACCTGTGGTTTTCCAGCTGTTGTAAAACTACATATCCCAACATGCCCTGCCACAGTTTTTTGCATTCCCTAATAACAAAATTGGGGCAGGGCATGCTGGGACTTGTAATTTCACAACAGCTGGAGAGCCACAGGTTGGCCAGGCCTGCTCTAGCACATGCCTTCCTCCATTGAAATATATTTTTCTAACGTTTGCATCCCCCCCTCTACCCTCTCTTAACGGCGCATTCTTGAGTAGACTCTGGCACCATGCCACCCTCTAATGCACATGAGCAGATGGACATGGCGCCTGCACCGTTTTTCAAATGAAATCTGTACTGTGCATGACATGGAACCCGCGCCACACACCCTGTACCCATTATAGATGTGCCCGTTTGTGCATAAATATCCCATGTGTAAGTTAACAGATATTGTTTTATTATCCTTTCACTTAGAGATTCAGAGAAATGGATCATTTGATTTTGGTGCCCAAACTTTTGCCTATAACTTAATATTGTTAATACCTCCTTGCCTAAAGAAAGAAGGCAGAGGGATTCTGGGGGTCATTCAGACCCGCTCGCGAGCGAAGGACGCTCACAAGCGGGTCGATGTTGGGCGCATGCGCGAGACCCGGCGAGCGACGAGGAATACGTCGCTCGGGGTCTCGCACCAAAGGGGGCGTGCTGTAGATGGTGAGTGACAGCACGCCCCCTTTGGTGGGCGTGCTGGGGGCGTGGCTGCCAGATGGAGGCGTTCCCATGGGAACGCCTTCTGTCTGGATCCGGCCCTACTGACATCACTAGTGATGTCAGTGGGAGTGATTTTGACTCTGATAGAGCCAAAATCACTCCAGGGCTTGCGGTCACCGAGACCCTACCGCAGGGTCTCGTCGCAAGCCCGATGGTCGCGATGGTCTTGACCATCGCGGCCATCATCATGGACGCTCGCATAAGCTGTGGGTGGTAACCCACAGCTATGCGAGCGTCCAAGAGGCCGCTCCATTTTTAGGGAGGAGGGCACTGATTCAGAGCAAGCGCTCTGGTCAGAGTGTCCGGCTCTGAATCAGGCCCTCTATTCACTTTTATATGTTTTCATTTCTAAATGTTGTCCCCATCATGCAGCAGTGTTTGCAATAGTTTACCAGCACTTTCTTCATCTGTTGGGTTTGGAAATGTTCCCCAGTGTGGTTTAGGAAGCAGATCCATTGCAGCAGATGCAGGCTGTAGAGCCTGGAGGTCATCTAAGCTCCCGTCACAACATATTGCCCTAATACCAGATGGTTTACTTCTTGTTTCCAGTTAGTAAAAGAGCAACCAAAAAGCGTGGAGGCCGGGTGCCAGCTCGGGTTATCACAATGGCCATCCAGGCCTGCGAGTCTTACCTCAACAGCCTGGACCACAATGACATTGACACAGAAACAACCTCAGCTTCCATTATGACAGATGCATCATGGGAAGAATTTCTGCGCTGCTACTATCAGGTCATCCAGTAAGTGGCCACATAACGAATCGCTTGGCTTCTTTCATCTGTATTTCTTATGTTTCTGGAGTCCAGTGGACAATCATAATCTCATGTCTGCTATAGAAGGTGATCAGGGTCAGAATACAGACTATAAAGCTGGTTTCACCTTTCTTAAATCACAGAGGTTCCCAAACCTTGAGGCTCCCCGACAGTCCTGGTTTTGGAGATATCCATGTTTGAGCGCAGGTGACTTAATTAGTACCTCAGTCAATTTGATTTAACCACCTGTGCTCATCCATCGATAGCTCTAAAACCTGAACTGTTGGGGAGCCTTGAAGACCGCGTTTGGGAACCTCTGCTCTAAGACATAGTTGCCAACTCTCCAAGAAATAACAGACTACCCTCCCGTCTCATGCCCACCTTCCTAGAGAGTGAGCGAAACGCGTAATCAACTAATCATAGCCTTACCCTCCGCTGCGCGATTAGGTCAATTGCAGCAATGAGCAGGAAGGGTGAGGCTATGATGATGCCAACTACACCCCAAAATCTCCTGCAAAGGTGCTAAAAAAACTATGATATGAAAATCATCTATGGAAACTTATTGATGTTAATCTGAATTTGTAAGTGGAACTATTTAAGCATTAATGTTTATCGACAAAGCACCACAAGGGGTCCGCAGCGCCTTACATGGTACATACACAGGAACAGTGCAAACAAAACAAGAAAAAAAATGCAGAAGACTTATAGGACAAGCAGAACATGGGATACAAGCTATGGAAACACTGTTGCATATGCAGCCACAATATCCACAGAAGTAGTGTCGGCTGTTTAACCCAAAGGTTTGGTGTCATTGTGGAGACAGTAATATAAGGGAGGGAGGGAAGAGCACCCTGCTTGTGAGAGCTTACAATCTAAAGGGTAAGACAGATACTTTGGTTGCACATAGGGGGGAGACAGTGAGTGTGGAGAATAGAGCGATGGATTAGGGTGAGGGTATGTGGTCGGGAAGCCGGCGGACCTAACCCGATAGCCGGCTTTCCGACTTCTTAATCCCAGCGAGGGTTAAATGACAGGCGTCTAAATCTAGATGCCTGTCATTTGACCGGCGCCCGACATCCTGATCGAAGTCATGCCGGGCGCAGAGCGCAGACAGCCGCGCTTTAGGTTAGGGGCTCCCGGGGGCGACTTAGGGTTAGGCACCCCCCCAGGGTGGTTAGGGTTAGGGGGTAGAATTAGGTTAGACAATACTTACCTTGGACGATCAGGATTTCCTTCTCTGCCGGGATGCCGCTGTCGGGATTCCAACAGCCGGGCATGGGTCCGGCAGTAAATCATACCGATTCCAGGGTGAGATATGAGAGGTGTTTAGGTTGTAGTTTAATTTGTGCCCTGTAAATGGATGGCGCAAATAGTTCTGTAATATTTTGTGTTAACCCCATGTGTTTGCATTGCGTCTAACGTATATTGGTTAGCATGGGATATATATATATTTTTTTGTCAAATTTTGTAAACAAATTAAACCGATTTTTGAAATCAAACACCTCCTCCCTTCTGTTGTTGCAGTGAAGGAGCCGTCATAGAACAGTCATTCTCCTACATGGATCAGTGCAGCCGTTTATTGCAGCAACTAGCGAAAGTGCAGCCACAGCTGGACATGGAAGGAGACCGGAACATCTGGATTGTTAAACCCGGAGCTAAATCCCGTGGAAGAGGTGAGAACAGACGTGACCTGTGCTGTCTTCTTTCCATCTTCTGTGACGCACTCCATCGTGCCAAGGTGGTGCCCGAGGCTGGCCACAGTGCAGCTATATAATGCCACCAGCGCTCAGGCTATGAAGGAAAATTCTTACCCCAGCCAAAGTTATCTAGTGCAGCGAAGTTCGGACGTAGAATCCGTGTTTAAACATTCAATGTACCTATCTAATGAACTTGGACGTCTCACGAGTCAGCATTTAGCTGCGAGACTGTAACCCCAGAAGGGGCCACATGGGGTGATGTATATGGGCACCATTTGGGGCCTATTCATGATGTTAATGATGTTTATCATGACGTTAATGATAATTAACATTCTAATTTGACGCAGCCACCGGAGCAATTCAGCATTGCTCCGGCGCGGTGGCAGCTGATGTGAAATCAGCTGCCCCTGCGAGCGGCTTCACTGCTCCTTTTCGGAGCAGTGAATCTTTTCACTGCTCCTGTCGGAGTAGTGACGGCAGTGCGCATGCGCGAACTACAGCGACGTCCGGCGGCAGGAGCCGGACAGGGGCGGAGGGATCCGAAAGGATCCCTTCTCGCAACCTGGACCTACTTCCCATAGGGAAGAGCGGGTTGCAAACCCAATCTGAAGATGGCGAATGCCCCCGCAGTCAAGCTCCGAAAATATAATATAATATGAATTCTGTCCCCATACTAGTGTATGGGGACAGTGGGCCATTCCGCAAACAGAAGGTAAGTAGGAGATATCTGTGGATACTAGTGTATGGGGACAGCAGGTCATTCCGGGAGAGGAAGGTAAGTAGGAGATATCTGTGATACTAGTGTATGGGGACAGCGGGTCATTCCGGGAGAGGAAGGTAAGTAGGAGATATCTGTGATACTAATGTATGGGGACAGCGGGCCATTCCGCAAACGGAAGGTAAGTAGGAGATATCTGGGATACTAGTGTATGGGGACAGCGGGTCATTCCGGGAGAGGAAGGTAAGTAGGAGATATCTGTGATACTAGTGTATGGGGACAGCGGGTCATTCCGGGAGAGGAAGGTAAGTAGGAGATATCTGTGATACTAGTGTATGGGGACAGCGGGCCATTCCGGGAGAGGAAGGTAAGGAGGAGATATCTGTGATACTAGTGTATGGGGTGTATATCTGTGATATCTCCTGCTTCACCTTCTTAATGAATGGCCCGAATACTTAATTGTCACAATTGCAGGAGAAAATGTGCTTTTTCACCTGCTTTTGTGACAATTAAGTGATGATGAATAGGCCCCTTTATCTGCTGTAGAAAGGGAGTTACACAGACCATATTGAACGGCAACTTCGCTAAAGGTTAATCTCTATCTGTACTTTATAGCATGAAGATTGCAGATAAATGCTCCTAATGTTCACCAATCGTATTTTTACAGGTATAATCTGCATGGATCGCCTGGCGGAAATTCTAAAGCTGGTAGACTGTGATCCCATGATTGTCAAGGATGGCAAATGGGTGGTACAGAAGTACATTGAGAGGCCGCTCCTCATCTTTGGCACTAAGTTCGACCTGCGCCAGTGGTTTCTGGTGACCGACTGGAACCCACTGACCATCTGGTTCTATCGGGAGTGTTACATACGCTTTTCTACGCAGCCGTTCTCCCTGGAGAATCTAGACACGTAGGTTAGCTTGAAATACTCATCCCTACCCTAATTACTCATTAACCAGAATACAAGGGGGTAAAACTGACACGGAATGGAAAACTAGCTCTCCACAAGCTGAACGCAGCGTCCGACGCCGCAAATAAAACTCTTGGGATGCAAGACAGGCAAAAAAAAACACAGAATTATCATAGTGTAAGTCATTAGTTAGACCACATCTAAAAACGTAGGACATATTTTTGGGCACCTCACTGTAATAATATAGAATTAAATGAGACAGAGGCCCATATGTAATAGCCTGCGAGTTGTGGGCAGTGGCGATATTTTGGAGATGTACAGATGTGTCCTCACTTACTGGGTGTCCGTACTCCACATGGAGCAAGACGGCTGGCGTAACTGAGAGATGAGTCTAATTCATATCGCAGACGCAGAGAAAACCCACTCACAGTGTACCCGAGACCCTAGGCTGTGACTTCTACCGCACAGGAATTGGTTTCACACACGTACAAGGTCGCAAATGCAGCACAACAGAACTCGGTGAGGAAAAGCCGCGGCCAATCGTAATAGAACCGTTTTTACACAGATTTGGGGAGGGTCACGTGTAGAGACAGGGGTAGGGTTAGGATACTTACCGACAGGATTCTGACTGCTGGGATCCTGAGCAGTCAGAGGTATCTAGTTAATGTGTATTTTTTTTTTTTTTAGGCAAATACTAGAATTTGCTTACTAAAAAGTTGATCATACGGAGGACTAGGGGTTATTATTAGGACGGGACGGGAGATTTCACAGCCAGCATAGGAAGGGGTCCTGGTTACACTGCAGATTACCTTACTACACGAACAACATTTAAAATGGGTTGGACGCATTAATCCATAATTATAATACAGAGGACATTATAACAGTGATTCGTCCATAGAATACTTTGGATTTCATTGTGGCACTAGGAAGCAAATTTCCCCTCTTTGCACCTGATTTGATAACTGTCACAAGTTGTTTTACCTTCCTCTGGATAAACAAAACTAGAGCTTGTGAAAGGATAGAACTCAATAGACCTAGGTCTTGTTTTATTTTTTTTTACCTTATTATGTTCAGGGTTGCACTGAACAGCCGGGTCTTGTGGAGCTCCTCAAGGCTGAGTTCTGGCTGGATTTCGTTTCAGAATTGAATTTCTAGGTTGCTCAGTTTAGAGGGAAAACAGGAGAAACATGATAACTGACCAGAAGAAAGTAGAAGACGGTAGAAAGTGTAAATCTGTAATAACATGGGAACTGGGTAATGATGGGCACAGGGAGATGGACTATATGAGACAGACGTTAACAAACATTTAAAATGATCAGACAGAAGAAGCAATGAACCTGCCAATTGATCCATGGAGTTGTCATTTGTATTTATCATTAATCTCAGAAACTGTATCCAGTCACAATCTAGATAGTGGTCCAGACGCTGCCTATTGTGGAGCCGATTGTAAGGCCATTTCCCGGCCAGCACTCAACCTTAGAACAGGGCCTTTTGTAGATATGCAAGGATCAAAATCCATCAAGTGTAATGTAAAGGCATTACCCATCAGTCAGCAGCAGATGGGACATTAGCGGGACACCTTACATATTGGGGAGGGGGGTTATGGGGTATTGCAAGTGCATAACATTGTCCAATATTGACTTTTCAGCTCTATTCACTTATGCAACAACTCCATCCAAAAGAATTTTGAGAACTCTCGAAGTCGCCACCCTCAAGTTCCCGCTGACAACATGTGGTCTAGCAATCAATTCCAGGAACACCTCCAGAGGTTGGGAGAAAAAAAGTCCTGGTCCGAGATCATTGTGCCGGGAATGAAGGCAGCGATTATACATGCGATGCAGAGCACACAAGATATAGTAGAGTTCAGGAAAAACAGCTTTGAGCTGTATGGGGCTGATTTCATGTTTGGGGAGAGCTTCCAGCCCTGGCTGATTGAAATCAATTCCAGCCCCACAATGGCGCCATCAACAGCCGTAACCACCAGGCTGTGTGCTGGGGTTCAAGAGGACACCTTGCGTGTGGTTTTAAATCGGAAGCATGATCGCAACTGTGATGTTGGCGCTTTCGAACTCATCTACAAACAGGTAAAGTGGTCAACAACTACTATTGAGAGATGATAACTGTTTGTTGAGTGGCTGATGTTGAATAACGAGGATGATATACTATTATTGCATACATCAACTTGTGTTGTTATAGGTTGCTGTGGACATCCCTCAATACGTCGGGATCAATTTATTGGTGGAAGGATCCACAGTGAAAAAGCCTCATACTCAGCACAGACAACCCAATGGACTTATCAATGTTGGAATCACCCAACTGATCAACCAAAGGTCGCACTCCATGGTGCAGGACAAGATGTCAACTGGCAAGACTTTCATTGGCAATCAGGATACCTCCAAACACCCAACAATCCCATATTCAACAAGAAACACATCTGGGCCTGCAAGAAACCAACAAACCCTTAAAAGAGCAAAGACTACAGCACTCGGCAAAGAAAACAAAGCAACGACAGACATTAAGTGTGGACCTGAGAGTGTGAAGTTTGTGAGGTTTTCTAGCAAGTCGGGAACCAAACACGTAGATGCAAAATCACTGCTTCATAGAGCAAACGTACCAAAGGCAGAAGTCATTCAACTTCATCCACGTTTTCTTGCTACTCCTAAATTATGTCTTTCAGAGAAACCTCTTCTAGTAAAGCTCCCAACTGGCCAAAGGGATGGCATGCGCCTGGACCTGAAGTTCACCAGCCTTGATGCAGAATTGCAACTCTTTAATAGTATATCAAGAGGAGGTAAACAAATTTGTATTCAAATGGTGAAACGCATATACAGCAACCTCTGTAAGTGGTGAAACGCGTATACAGCAACCTCTGTAAGTGGTGAAACGTATATACAGCAACGTCTAAGTGGTGAAACACGTATACAGCAACCTCTGTAAGTGGTGAAACACATATACAGCAACCTCTAAGTGGTGAAACGCGTATACAGCAACATCTGTAAGTGGTGAAATGCGTATACAGCAACCTCTGTAAAAGGCGAAAACAGATTTCATAGAGCTCTATTTAGAAAGGATAAAAACAGCTTCTCTCCAGCATTTTAGCTGGAGAAAGGTTGATATTGTGTATCTCTGTATGTAGTAAAGTGAAAAGTGCAGAGAAACCACAAATTTATCCACCTTTTCGTTTTGTCTGTCAGATTCCTGCAGTCCCTATAGGTTACAATGGGAGTTGTGCAGGTCCGGTATTTTTAAAGATGAGTGAAGCCTTGCTTCTCTTATCTTATGGGGCGAATTAAATTAGCCGCAGAACTTTACCGCTAGCTAATTGATTCCCCAGGCTAAAGCCTTGAAGACTCAGGACTTATCGGGGGCATGGCCTAATCGCAGGAGGCGTGGCCACCGAAAAAAAAAAAAAAAAAAAAAGAGCCCTTCAGCCAGGGGCAGATCCAGGGGGGCCTTGATCAGTGTGATTGCCCCCACAAAACATGAGCATGTCGCTCAGCGGCAGCAGTCTCCTTTGTCCCATTGCAGCCTGCTAAAAGGAAGGCGGCACCATCGGGGATTTTTATTCACCTGTCAAAAGGTGGGAAGAACACCGTTCTTCCCGTTAGGAGCTGTTTTTTCACACCGAAGACAGGGGAATTTTTGGTGTGATAAAAACGGAGGGTAATTGAATTGCCTGGGAGTAAAGTCCAGTTTTTAACGCACAAAAAAATTATCGTGGGCATTTGAATTCCCCCCCCCTTAGTTCGAAACAGAACACCAACTCTGGATGGCGCTACGTCTCCTGGCACTAGAGAAAAGCAGGAACGAGGCAGCTCTCTTTCTGCTTTCTCCCAAAGTGCAGCACTCCATTTGGCTCCTCCCCCAAATAGCAGCCTTCACACCCGTTCTGCACATGCGTGACCCAGCGCATGCTAACATATGCTGGTGTCTTACGCATTTACAAACAAAATTCAACAATCACATAGTGCGATGTCATTTATCTCATCATCGGAGAAGCTCTTGTTCGAGTGCTCTGTCCCAGCAAGTCTTTTCCTATGAATATACCCTGTATCCACATTGTGAGAGATGGCGAAAAATTCCAATAATTTTCTATAGTCTTTTCATAGTTACCTAGTTGGTTGGAGGGATTAGTTTCTAATAAACTCTAGTAACCGATGGCAACTGACCAGCAATTCACTTTGTGCAGGCTAAGCTGGCCACAACGATACAGATTTAATAGTTTTTGAACAAATTGGCTGCACATTACACCTGAGCAAAATGGATTTGTCAGGATGACAGGTCTGGTGGGTTATTGTAGTAGAGGAGAGTGCAGACCAGCCACATGCACCATGCACAGAGGACTCTTGTTCTTGTTGGTATATGTACAATGAACATGGTAGAGAAAACTGTATGAAAACGAGTTATTACAAAAAAATATAATCAACTGGAAAATCCTAATATTTATTTTAGTTAGGGCAGCCAATCATCTGAGGTCACCACTCCTCAAACTACGATAAAGATAAATCGTAGGTCTAATTACAGGCGTCGGGATTTTGACGCCTGTCATTAGTACCCTGCCGGGATTTGGCAGTCGGAAAGCCTGCGGTCGGCATTTCGACCGTCGGCTTCCTGACTGCATCCCATGTTATATATACATACACACACATACACAGTAGATAATATAGCTCATATAAGAATAGACATATAAAAGATGTCTCTTCAAGAAATCAAATAATCAGTGAAGTTGGGTGAAGCAAGATTACATTTCAGGTAACGATGACATATACTATGGACGTTATTCAATTGTTTTAGCGCTCCCGATCTCCCGTCTAAAGTGACGGGAGATCGCGGGGCGCTATTCAATTGATACCGGTTATCACGCTGATCGCGTCCATAGAGGTCGGGGTCTAACCGCGTAAAACGGCTACACCCGACCAAAGTGCTGGGCGCGATTGCGAAAAGTGCCGTTTGGCCGCCCAAATGGGTCACTTTTCGCCCATTTCAGCTCACACCTCCGGGGGGGGTGATGCGAGCTGAATTGGTGCGCCGGTAGCTGATCGCGCCCGACAGGAGCAACAATTGAATAGCTCCGTCGGATGCGAAGGGGGCTGGAAACAATTGAATTCTGCCCCATATGGTAAAAAAAAAAAGAATAGTAAATACATATATCTTGAAATACATTATGGAAGCATACAAAATGCAGAGTGATATTCATACGTCCATAATATGTATCCACCCAGGCAGAATATTCTTTCCTGAAACAATTGTCGTGGTCAGTATCCATGCAAAAGCTATCTGAGGAAGTAGACCTAGGGCCTGATTCAGAGAAGCTAATGAGATCTTGACACAGATCGAGCCATTGCGCATAAGCCGCACTGCGTACGTGTTGCGATTGTCTTGTGATTCCGCCATGTCTGACCGTTACATGGGCGTGCATAAATTAGACACTGCGATCTCCTACACAGCATGAGAGCTCCCTGCATGTCAGGAGAGCTGCTGAGTTTGTGGTTGGTCAGACCTGCCAAAAGGGCAAGATGGCTGCTCGATGTATGTCGATGTTACCAACACTTACACAGGTGAATGACGTTGTCTGCCTATGAGAAGACAGCGGTGGGCGTCCTTGTGCTTGGGTGATCTTTGGAACAATTAGCATATCTGCGCAGCTGCATTCTGTGTGAAGTCACAGCTGCGATCGCATTAGGGGCCATCTCCGAAACCGGCCCCTAGTTCGGTGAAACGCGTTGCAGCAGTGGAAGTGAGACTCTTCTTTCATTCTTTTATTTTAGGCTTTATTTTTTCTATCTAGTTTTTTGTGT